>JAFBJW010000077.1:3388659-4095025 GCA_016785235.1 Pseudorhombus dupliciocellatus
CGGCCCCCCCCCCCCCCCCCCCCCCCCCCCCTTTTTTTTTTTTCTTTCATTTAACCCAACCAGCAGGCATTATATAGCACACACACACAATCTGGACACATAATGCAATACAATTAAATGTATTAGGTGACAGAGGATTCATCTCTGAGGAAGCAAACACATTTGAAAGAGCCCATTTTAAAACTTGACACATCTGGCTTGATGAGATTAGAAGTGAATTCAGGATATAGAATTGCTAAATGTACAAGTTGTGTCAAAAAATGAGATTCAAACAGCAAAGTAGTTTGTAAATGTCTAAATATCTTATTGCATGCAGCTCCTCTTCCTCTACATCACGCTGTGCTTTCCCTGTGACATTAAACAGAGATTCCTCAGTTGTGTTGTCTGTCTGTCTTTAGCTGTCTCCTCTTTCTCCTGCTGGTGATGGGGGGGTTGGGGGGGGGGGGGGGTTGGGGGGGGGCTTGATTAGAACACACGTCGCCAACTTCCCCCCACATCGCATCATTGCATTTGATTAGCTCCAATCCCCTGCTCCCTCCCTTATCACTGGCAGCACAACAGGTAGCAGCAGGCACACACACACACACACGTCACAAATCTCACTTTCTGACTTATCAGAACTCCACGGCTGCCTGTGAACGGGCTTATGCGAACACACACACACACACCGCTGGAGCGGTGGCGAGGTAAAGCCAGCATGATGCTGACAGCTCCCTGTCCCTAATGAAGCATTAATAAACTGCAGCACAAAACAGTGGATCAGAGAGCAGCAGTGGTCCCCACCTGCCTGGCTGTCTGCGTGCTGCCAGAGGGAGAGATCAGAGGGGAGAGGATCACTGTAATCCCCCATCCTCCAAAACCCCTCTGCTCCACTTTTCAGAGAAACCTCACCCCCATCTCCTTGCTATGCTAAAGCTCCAGTACTTTTCACTCTTCAAATATTCTCCCGCTCTAAGTCAATGCAATATCAGAAAGAGCTAAATGGTCTTTATTTATCAGATTTATTTGCATTGTTCCTTTTTTTTTTTATCTTGATGACCACTTAAAACACGTCTCAGTCTCTCTGGGGTTCAGTATTTCCCTGCCTGGCGTCAAACCGGTGGCCTACAGGTCAGATGGACGACCCGCTCTCCCTCCACCAAACCAGCTCTGCCCTCGTGTTTCTGGACGCGTCTATGGAGCGACTGTAACGGTGTGTCTGATGTAGAGAAGTGGAGGGTCTGACTCTCGCTGCTGCAGAGTTCCCGGCACATTTTCCTGTGTGTCTCTTCACTGCAAAGATGCTCGCTGCAGCTAGTTAGGATGTCTGTGCGGCGTGCGCCTGTCCTGTATTTGTTCGACAGCTCATCTGTCGACAAAATCCCCCAACATCTCTTCCTTTCATCATCTCTCGTAGCGGCAGCCTCTCCTCTGCCTCTTTTTCTGCACATTCAAGAAGAATGAAGTTTTGTGCGTTCGTCTCCACTTTGCATTTGTAACACGCCGCCGAGGTTCGCCCTCAGTCTGAACACACATTAAAATTTAACTCCTCTAACCGGTTTCTGGCTCAAAGCCGTCTTACCTCCGCAGCTACAGCAGCGTACATGACAACCAGACTGATTTCTGTCTCGGTTTGTGCCCGTATTTACACAGCTGCAGGGATGTTCATGTGTTATACACTTGATGTGTGAAGAAGGTGCACATTCAGGAATTGCCGCAGCACATGAATTCACAATTTGGCACGCGGGTAGTGCAGTCACAGTGCGTTCCTGACGGGCAGACAATGCCTCTTTCTCTCTGATCCAAATGAAGGTGCGTGGCGGAGATATTCCTGAAGGTGTGGCCATTGAAACGCTGCATGGCGCTGATCAGAAGAATTAGGTGCGATTGTTCAGAAAGAACAGGGAATTAAATCAGCTGTAATGGAGAGAAGAGTTCAAAGGCGTTGAAGAATAGAAGAGTATCCTAGAAAAGCAGGATCTGCTCATTAATTCCATAAACCTCTGACGGTGGATCTGTCTGTGTATGTCTTTGTGGAATGCAGATCTCAAGGCATGTGGGCTGCCCGCTTCCCGTGTGTATCCGTAATGGCACCGAGAAGCATAGTGTTGAATTTGGGATGATTTGAACTCGCAGTATGTTAAATATTCATGTACTTTGAATAAACTTGCAGTCAGCTGGGGAGGAGTGTAACATTCGCTGCGGACTGAGTTCATCTCCCTCATGGCAACATTTATATAATCCAGATATAATCCAGGTGCAAGGTGCAGTGGTGTATGTGGCGCTGAATTACCGAGATTTATATTTGAAACGTTGTGAACTTGACAGACTTTTCACATTCTTCTGATGTAACAGAACGTGAAAAGTAATAGAGCAAATTCCTTTTGATTTAATAAAGAACACGGACTTTAAAACTGTCAGGAAGAAACCTGCGAGCGGCAGTAAGCAGCCATGTTGGGACCAGGTACCGCTCTGGTCTCTGAAATCCTCCATGTAAATACATAAGGGAACATTCTTTTAATTAGGTCTCAGAAAGCCGCCCGCCTGTCGGCTGTCCTCTCTCTCCCCCCCCGTCACAAACTAGAGATGTCATCTCTCTATCTGTGCCGGTCTTCAGTGTCCCTTTGCGTTTCTATCTTTCCGTCTATCCTTTGCCTTATCTGTGTTTTTCACTCATTATCCTCCGTCATCAGACCTCGCTGAGCTGTGCTCCAGCGAGGGAGACTGATCTAATTGGCATCGAGGATCATTCCAATTTAACGGACCCGGCGCCGCTTTCACTTCTTTCTTTTTCCACCTTTGACGTAATAATAATGAGAAAATAGAACCAAGAACTCCCTGAAGTTTAATGTGGGGAGTGTTTTTTTTTTCATTTTCATAGCTGCGCTTGTTACACCGATCACACTCACCCAGGCAATTTTCCTGCTTGTCTGAGTCTGAGAGGAGATTTTTATTTCCACTAACGCCCCTTCGAGGGCACTCCTCGTACCCAAATCAGCCCCTGTTAGGATTCAAATCAAGAGCCCCCCCACTTCTCCTTCCTATTCCTCCTAGCCCTCATGCCCCGGCCCCCTTTTTTTTGCCTGTCAGCACGCCAGCTTCTGTCAGAAGAAAGGCACGTCGGGCAGAAAGAAAGTCTGGATATTATTTAATGAGATCAAGAAGTGTGAGGGGGATGCTGTTTACTGTCACAAAGCAAACAGGGGGCCCTGTCTCCGCGCGGGTAAGATCACTGGGTTCTCCCTTGTCTCCCGCCTCTTCCTGAGCAGCTGTGACTGCTGCTTCCACCTTAACAACCACAACTCTACAGAAACAGGACATGCAGCCCCCCCCACCGCGACAGCAGGTGCATGTAAACAGCACATCTTTGAAGGTTATTTATACGCCCGGTAACAAGTACCCAAACTATTTGAGACGTGATCGTGTAGCGAGCGCGACTCTATCTGTACTCGTCGTCGCGCTGACCTTTTACCTGCCGCGAGAGATACAACAGGGTCGTTAGTGCGGCGCCGTCAGTGTCTCGCTGTTCATATGATAAGACACAAATAAGAGGCCGAGTGTCCCAGGCACGTTCTGGTGTAAATTGACTAACCATCCAGCCTCTCAGTCACCGGCTCCCACTCTCCGTCAGTCTGCTTTCGCTCCAGCTGTAATTTAGCACTTTATTTTGAAGTTACTTTTGTGGTGTCTCTGCCATAAATTAGGCATGGAGTCAGTTTCAAAGTTCCCCGCTGCAATATGGTCCAAATATAAAATGGCGAAGGGGAGGAAAAAAAAGCGCTGGTTAACGAGTCTAACGCGCCGAACCTCAAAAGGACTTGACAGGAGAGAGTGGAAAAAGAAAGGAGGGGGAAATGTGTCACGAAGATGAGGAAAGGGAGGTGGGGGGGGGATATCCTTTGATCAAGAGCACTCCTCGTAGCACTGCTGTCTCCTTACACATCCATAATATATTTCTGCAGACACTCCTGTCTCTTATTAACAAGCCAGCGCCATACCACGCTGGAGGCAGGTATGGAATGTTCAGGAAATTCGCTCACTTCAAAATGATGAAGGGGAAAAAAAAAACAAAAAACAAAATGCACAGCAAAGGGTTTCAAACATAAGATATGCACCCCCCCCTCCTCCCCCTTTAAATTAAATTCATTGCTGTTGTTTGTAACAAAAGAGGGTATAATATCAAACATGAGTAAATATCTATTCCAAAAGTGGCAGGCTTAGGAAATGAGAGGCCTGCCGCTGCTCGGCTCCTCTCTCGAGGGAGACCATGTTTGTCCATGGCAGTCATAAATATGTATCATGCTGCGGGATGACGGCGATTGTAATCTGGCGGCCCGCCTTTTGTCGAGCATATGAAACCCGAGAAAAGCTCCCATCGGCGGCGAACACGGACAAAATTAAAAGTTGCAGTCCCCCATCATTGAAATGAGTCACTCAGCGACAAGTGGCACACTGTTTAATTAGGGTGGAAACAAAGACCTCAGGGGGAGGCGGCGGTGGCGGTGGCGGTGGCGGTGGGGTAATGCCTCTCTCTTGCTCTCATTTGTAGAAAAGTAAATATTCAGAGGGCTGCTTTTCAGCCGTGGCAATTTAAGCATGTCCCAGCATAGCAAAAGAGAATGTGTTATGAATGCAAAGCTCCTAATTCAATTCACTCGGCGCCACAAAATGAAACTCAACTTGGCCGAGTAGACAGCTGTGGCAGTGCCTCCTTAACCAGGGGTGTCAAGTCGTTCTCCAAGCCCAGAGTAACTGCGCTGGGTTTCCAGTGGTGCCCCTGCAGCCTCTTCAAAACGGCAGCCTGTCATACTGGATTCACTCCAGCGTACAGTAGCAGCGAGTGTTCTGGAGTGCAGCCGGTGGAAAGGTCCACTCTTCAATGGAAGAACTCTCTCGCTCTCACAGTCTCTCTCTCTCTCTCTCTCTCTGTCGGTTTCTGACCGAGTGTTGTTTTCATGTGTGCCCCCGCAGCTCTGAAAGACCCCTGCACCGAAGTGATCTGCAGCTACGGCAGCACCTGTGTCCAGTCAACAGACGGCCTGTCGGCTAAATGCATGTGCCCGCTCAGCTGCGAGGGCAAGCCCCAGGCGACGGTGTGTGGCAGCGACGGGAAGGACTACCGCAACGAGTGTGAGCTCCACCAGCACGCCTGCAAGAGCCAGAAGAACATACGAGTGCAATACCAAGGGCACTGTGGTGAGATATCTCTCTCTCTCTCTCTCTGTCCCTCTAATTAGCTTTACCACATATACAGACATAGGACAAGAGATGGGGTCCACCTTGGACAGGTGGCCGACTCATTGCAGGAACATCACATTCCTCTTTTACCCCAAGTTAGTGGTTGGACAGTTTATGGTTACAGACCCACAGAACAAAGGAGAAGGAGCCTTTCTGTTTATTTTTCCCAGAAAGGTGGTGAGAAATGTTTGATGTCACAAATCTGTTGGAAGCCTGGCTGTCTTGTGAGTGTTGCATCCTGCATGATAAGAAGAGCAGATCAGTGGCGCACATGGCTCCCTAGGACGTTACAGTTTGTGGCCATCGCCTGCAAGTTCAGTGAGCGCAAAAAAAATCTTCAGTGTCAGCAATTTCAATCACAGCCTTCTGGAAGACCTGCGTCCCCTGCGGAGTCGTTTGACCTGGGAGTGAATGACAAGTGAATGTGATAAAAGCTCTGAGACACACGACCATTCACATCGTTCAGGATCAACTGTGGATGCAGCAGAAAGGCCAGAAACCAACCCTCTAACTGCGAACGGTTTTTATTATCAATCTGAAATCTCAATATTTGTCCGGAATCAGTGAAAATTGCACGTCACGATCTTTCCCAACCTCTTCACTGTGTCTGATATTCACTTTGCAAGGATAGAAGGTAAAAAGCAGAAAACCTTAAAGCAACTTTTCTCTCGTAACGTCTCCCTTTGTCTCGTTGCTTTTCTCCTCTTCGGTGTTTACTACCTCCGACTCGTGTTGCTTCTCCCTCACGTACGCCACTTACCGACGACACACCTCTGCTAATTCTCATCCATCATTCAGGCTGCCTTGCTCTATACAGGTGCGAATCGTTGTTTTCTCCAAGTGGGTGTTCAGTGCTGGCATTTTCAGTCGGCCCCGGCTTTTTTGCACATCGTTGTTATCATCAGCCGATGGTTGTTTACTCCCAAGGCACTCAACTTAAGAGGTTTTTTTTTTTTTCCTGTGGTGAGCCAGATGGGGCAGAGTGAACGTCAGACACAAACCGTCTCTCAGCGGCGGGGAGCCTCTGGGAGACGGAGCGCGATGGCGGGCGATGAGTGATGGATGTGCAGGTCTGCTGGCAGGATGTTGGTCCTATAAATCCAGCCGGAGTCGGCCAAAGTGACCCAAGTGGCTCCGTCCTCCCTGGGGAGGGTCGGAGCTCAGGGGACCAGCCGGTCCTGATGGGCCTCTAAATCTTCCTACAGGCGTTTCATCTAAAGCCTTGGCTATTTGGCGTTGGTGGCTCCGGCCAGACACACGCGGTTGATTTATCCGCGCTGCTAGTTTTTGTAGCAAACAGGCCATTCTTTTTGTAATTACCCTACTTGCTCAGCGAGAGGAAAGCACGGATCCTGTTCTTCTCAGCTAATGGGAGGTAATGGTCTTTCTCACAGATAATGGTCCGGTTGGTGGGTGAGGCGCTGCATGCATTACGATGAAACCCCGCTTTGCTTGGTTACTCGCCCGCTCTGTATTCTGCCGATGGCAAACGGGCCGGGCCTGGCCTGGCTCACGTTGGTCGCTCCGACTCCTCGGCCTCAACAGCCAAGCACCTCAGTCCCATTTCACGTCCCCACACAGTCGCTCTTTGTATGTCTTCCAGAGGTCTTTGGAAACCCTTTCCCCATATTCTCTCTCCCTCTGTCTTCTCCTTTCCCAATTATACCGCCTTTCATCCTCGGTGCAATTTGAATGACGCCCCGGCAGTTTGGCAGTGATTTAATATGTCGTGATGCTACATAAATCCTTCGCCTTCCCACACGCTGTATTCATGGCGTGGAGGATAAACGCCAGGTCTCTGTTTCAGAGACCCCCCCCCCCCCCAAGTTCTGCACATCCACAAACCAATTCCATTACGATCACAGGCCGATACGGCCCAACGTGCCAGACCCTTGCTCCCCTGGAAAGAGAGGGGTGCCAGGGAGCAAATCAAACCGACAGTCACTTCATCCATTTCCTTGTCTTCCCCTTTCACACCCAAGGTCTCAGTGTGAGCCGCTCTCAGCTGCGAGCAGAGCTGATGATATCTCTGGAGCAGCAGTGATGGAGGGTCATGTCTCGTCTCCTCCTCCTCCTCCTCCCTTTCTTACTCTCCTCTCTTTCCCTGAATTAACATGACTCACATCGTTATTTCCTGCCAGTCGAGAAAGTCATATTACAGGTTTATTGTTGTTTACCACAACTTACACTCCACCTAACAGGGTCTTTACCTAACAGCAGTAATTAGGCCTGGACAAATATTGACGTTTTTGATGAAAGCCCCACAGCTCTCATTGATAAAACCAGCATGCATATTTTCCAGATTAACCTGAACTGCTCATTGTGCAAATACGTGCACAAGCTCATGAATTCCCGTGTCTCCGCAGACCCGTGCAAAGACAGCGAGAACAGCCTGAGCACCATGTGCCGAGTGAGCAACAGCCGCGAGACCTTGATCTTCGGCCTGCCAGAGTCGTGCCCGCCGGAAAAGGAGCCGCTGTGCGCCAGCGACGGCGAAACCTACCCCAGCGAGTGCGCCATGACGGCGAGGGGCATGCAGAAAGGCATCCGGCTCAGGAAGGTCCACGCAGGACGGTGCAGGAGGCTGGGTAAGGACACGTGGGCCCTTAAAGGGGGGTCGATATCTCATGGAACTATATAAGCTGCTTAAGAACGACGGTGGGTGTTTTAGTGTGCAGCATTAAGATTCAGATCCGGGAAATCTTGGGCACTTTTTATGATTTGGTGTTTTTTTTTACAGATCCGTCTTATTATAAACTAGATCCACGATACAAGGAGACAAATGACAGCATATCTGTGTTCATAGACGACAGGTCGTCGGAGGCGTTTTGAAGGATTGAGCAAAACGTGCTGGCTAACAATCAACAAATTGTAATGTAAAACACAATCGCGAAGCACCTGCCCCACACATGTTATCATTTTACATATTGCACTTGATTTCTGTGCCAGATGTGAGCGGGCACAGTGGAACTGGAATTAAAATCTGACTGCGGTGCCGTGATAAATGACTCTCAGGTCCCTGGGTCTGTACTGTATCCATGCCAGCAGTAGCCTCCTTGAGTCTGATAAGAGCCTCCAGGGCTGTTATCTGTGCTATTAGAACACACGCTTTAAGCCTTAGTCAACAAAGGGCTGTCAGCTTTTACTGTACGTCTGATAGCTATCGGAGGAAATCCAATTTTGCCCGCTGTGTTGTCGACGGGGCTTCGTGAAGCAGCAACTGTGCTGGTTAATAGCAGCTATGTGCAGAGACCCCCCCCCCCCCCCATCCAGTCCGTGTAGTGAGACCTCTGACAACAGCAAAGACAAGAATAGATCACTTCTGGACACGCTTCCATTCAGTGGACAGCCAGGGCTGATACACACTTCGTTCACGCAGCCCCGGTCTCCTTCCCGCTCTGCTTGACAGACTGATGGAGTGTGTGGGTTTTAAATTGCACAGACCGCGGCCTAAGTAGAATTGTGAGTCGGTGTTTTCGTGTCGGGATGTGTGTGTGTTTGTGAGCAAGTGGATTAAGGTCTTTCTTCTTTTCTCTTCCCGGCCACCCTTACAGCTCTGGCTTTTTCAAATGAAAGAATAATTCAATTTGAAACAGAGATCCATGAAATCGTACCCCTAAGCAAATTACAAATTGGTAACTAATGAAAATGGCCATTTCGACTTGTAACCATGACATCGCACATCCTTGTAGCCCTCTCACTCAGATACAGCACCGATGTAATTAAGTGCGGCATGACGGTTTTTTAAAGAAAAGAAGAAGAAGGAGCAGCAATTGAATTGCTGTACAAATTCGATCCACTGATCAGGAATGAAATACATTTCGAAGCCTGGTGAGCGCCTGCAGAACAGAGGCCTGCTTCAAATTGGATTTTCTCACTTCAATGCCAAATTTTCCATTTTACATTAGCAGTGTTTCTTTCTTGCTTCTTAATTTATACCACAGATTTCTGCTTAGTGAGTCAAAATGTAATGAATCAAACAGTTTAGACTTTAACTTGACCCTGAAATTAATTTTCTCCAGCTCCCCAAATGTATTAAAGTTATGCAGGAACTTTATTATTAAAGTTGGACGGGAGTGTGGAAAATCCCGATGCCCAGTAAGTTGTCGTGAGTGCTGTCAGCAAAGAGCGTAAAGTAACTTTTTTCCACAATGTTAACTGTCACTTCCACTGTGTGTTTGGGGTCCTGCTTTGCTTTGTTTGTGATTAGCACTCTGCCAGTGACCTTTTCATCAAAATCAATAACTGAATCCTTGTGGAGTATTTTGTAAAAAGGTGTTTAAAAATTCTTGAAACTGCAGTTTTAGTGAATGGATTCTCCCCGGGCCCATAGAACGCTTCCGCCCTTCAAGTTTCGAGGTCATTTCTTTTGTAGTTTTTGTCAAATCTTGCTTACTTACAAAAACAAATCTAACCTTTCTGAGGGAGGAAAAAAAAAAAAATCCAGTTCACTGTGTTGAGTGGGTTCTGTGTGGATGGCTGCAGAGATCTGATACAATCCTGCAAAAATCCTCTTCACACAGAGTTAATTATCCACATATGAAGAAAACAAATTCACTGATTCGTTTTTTTTCACCTTTTGTGTTTTGAATAAAAGGACAGAAAAACAGAAACCAATAACTAATCGAGCCGCTCTTTTGTGCGCTCCGGTCTGTCACTGTGATATTTATTGCTTACAGCCGCGGACAGGACCTTTAATTCTTCTCTGAATGAGAATTAATTGTAGTAAATGTATGTTCAGGTTTCAGGTGTTTCCACAAAGAGTCTTAACCTCTGTTGTGGCAAAGAAAAGCTTTTACACGCGCCGCTGGTGACATCGGTCCAGTCTTACATGTAATTACTGTTTGGATGAAAACGGATTTATTTCCCCATGCTTGGACCGGCGGTGTCACACGGCAGGAACAATCAGCTCTCTGTCGCTACCCTGCTAGCATGAAATGTTGTTGTTTTTTACGCTCGCTGGGCACTTCTGTTTTCCTTTCCTCTGGGTTGCATCCGCCACACTGTTACCAAACTGGCAGATGGATGTGGCTCTAAAAAAAAAACCTTATCAGTGTCTGTACAGACGGGAAACAGAGCACAGGAAACAACAGAGTAACTGAGTTGCAAAACATTAGAATTAGAATTGGATTCTCTCGTATCGGGACTGAGGCGTGACTTCATAGATCCGGTCATAGGTGATGGTTGAGGGCTCAACGCGCGGATGCCGAATTAACTCGTGTTTTTAACCATCCGCCGTTTCAGAGGAGTGCAAGGAGGAGTGCCTGTTCAACGCCGTGTGCCTCGTCGAGCAGCCCGGCGCCCGGTGCTCCTGCGATCCCATCGAGTGCGACGGCACCTACAAGCCCGTGTGCGGCAAGGACGGACACACGTACACCAACGACTGCATGCGGCGCAAGGCCGAGTGTCGGAGCAGGAGCCTCATCCCCATCAGGCACCCGGGGCCCTGTGGTGAGTGGCACCGGGGGGGACGTCCCGTCCGTCTCGGCTTCTGCTGAATATGAACTCACTGTGTTTTTCCTTGTGTATCACCTCAGCTCACTGTGTTTACTGAGAAGTGTCTTAAATGATCGCTGAGGTGTGGGGAGGGGGGGTGGTGACTCAAACAGGCAGGACGCGTGTGCCTTCCTCCACTCGTTCACCTTCCATTCATCCACTCATCCTCGTCACGCTCCATCCCCCCATCTCAAAAACACACCGAAACCGAAACCCCACCTTCATATTCCATCCGCCCGCTGTCTGTCTCCTCCAGTCTCTCCACTCCAGTGGCTTCTATCTTCTTCTTTTCCCCCCCTCCTCCTCTGTCTTTGTCTCTATGTTCAATGTGTGTTGCCTTTCCTGTATAAAAAAAGCTATTCTTTCTTGTTGCAGTGCGTCAGTCAGTCTGTCTGTCTATCTTTGTCCGTGTGGCCGTCTTCCCGGCTGTGTGGCTGCAGGTGAAAAGTGGGGTCACGCCGCGGGCGACCTCAGGCGGACTCTGAGGGCCGAAGCCGCGTGGACCTAACAGGAGGGGTCTTGTACCGCTGCCCTTTTTTCCTCTCAGTCCTTGTGTGTGTCTCTGTGTCATTAATGTCTTTTCCGTCTGTTTACCCTCCTGCAAAGATGTAAACTGTGAGGTTGGAGAAGTCTTCCTCTCTCCCTGCCCTGTGTTTTATTCCCTGTCTAACTAAAAAAGGCTTCACCTGTTTCTCACTACCTTAGCCCTTCCTCCCTCCCTCTCTCTCTCTCTCTCCCTCTCTCTGTGCATGCAGACTTACACGCCAGCTCCCAACCTCCCTCCCCAAACCGGTCCTTCTCTCCATCATCAGGGCTCTCTCATAAAAGCTTGCATCTGCTTGATGAATGCACGCAGCTTTTTTTATTTATTTATTTATTTTTTACCTTTTGTGACCATGTGGACAACTGCACTACAGTTGAACTTCAACTGTGTTTTGATAAAACTTCTGAATGCCATAAATTCTGTCATCTGTCCTAGGATTTCTTTGAACAGCTGAAAATAACTCGACCACAAAGGTTTGGCCTTAGCTGACGGAGGAGGTAGACTGCTCGCTGTTTGTCGTTTGTGTGCTAGACGGCTGCATTTTGTAACCTGCGTGTGTTGGTTCTGCATATCAGGGTCAGTGGGAATTTCAACAAAGGCGCCAGCAACAGAGATTGTTTTGAGTTTGATGGACAGGTCCGGAGTGAACCACGTTTATGTGATGTGGCATTACAGATCATGACGAATTTATAAGGGACCCTAGAAACCTAATCTATTCACTACAGCCTGAATTAAAACTTTTAGCATGAAATATCACAGCGGCTCCTCCAACTGGAAGCCAGTGGAGCAGGGAGCGTGCTGGAGCTGCTTCTTCAGCTGTTATGTTCAGACGCATCATCGTGTAACAGATGATGATCCACAGATCCCACAAAACCGATGTAAACCAATCAGAAGGATCATTTCATTTGATGGCTTCATATAAACTCTGGCCAGTGGGGAGCTTGTTTACTACGTACAGTCAAACATTTGGGCAAGTAGCTCCTGGTGGTTATGTTTTTTTAGCTCCAGCTGACGTCACCTGCAGCAAACTGCAGCAGTCAGCAGTGTCTTCACCTGAGGTGGGACGGGAACGTAGTTTACATTCAAAACCATTGCTCAGCGTCAAAGAGGAGGGACTCTTTTATGTGACGAGGCAAAGAGGAAAGGGCCCGCAGCTGTGTCCCCGAGAAGAGCAACAATGAATCGTTTAATCCTGATCTACAATCGATCCTGAGCCTTAATCAGTTGTTCCAGTTTCCCAAAAGACTTGCCAGGACGTTATCGTCCGCAAAGTTTGACCACACCGCAGCAGCCATGCGTAGATTTCCAAAAAGACATCGTTCCTAAAATGTTAGAAACTAACGCGGCTGATCAAGCCTCGACGCTTTGTCTGCGGTGAGGAGCAGGAAGCCTGTAGAAGCATCGTAAATTTCTAGTTCCCAATAAAAGACAAATGCAGAGAGATTTGATTCAGCAGCAAATGTTATTAACCCACAACCGAAGCTCCGACAGCAGACGCGTAAATGAATGTCAAATGTGAAAAACGATATCATAAAATGTCCATATTGCATTTGGCACTTTTGTCTCCAAATTGTTTCCCAGCGTTAGCAGATCGACAAATACTCCCAAACAATCGAGAGATGAAGTTTTCTAATATGTATTCACACAAATGAACATTGATTTGTTTCAATCGAAAGTACAATTGTGTTCGGCTGGTTTTTAAAACCATTTGAAAACGCTGCTTTGACCCTTTCCTCTGAGCCTCTGGACCACAGGCAAACAGCCATTCGAGATGTTTACAAACACCTTCCAAAGTGTAGATTTTTAGAAAATTCTTGGGAAACAGTGACATTACAGCTTGTGTGTCACCTTCTCGTTGTTGCTCAGTGCCATTAAAATGTGCCAGAAACAACAGCCATGGTGACGGCTTTGCTTTGTTCAGGAGTGAAAATCTTTATTTGAGAGTTCCTCCACTTTTGTTCGAATAATATTGAGATCTTTTGCAAACAACGACAATGACTGTTTAGATAGATTCCCTGTCAGTTTTTCTCCATATTCAGTCTTTTAGTAAAAGTACATCTTTCTTTTATTTATCCGTATATTATGACATTACATACACCGATAATATTTTAAGTTTTTATTTATTTTAATCTTCTTAAATTAATCTCCTTAAGCATTTTTGTTATTTCCCATGAAACCTCTGATAAGCCAGAACGCTTGCCAACGCCTGAGTAAACCTCTCACACGGCTCCACAGACAAATCCACACAGCGGACACGCTGGCTAAATTTTGTCCAGAGTTCCTGTCGGCATTTTTTATCGTTGCTGTGACAGAGGCAAGAAAGAGCCGTCTGTCCTGCACACACGGGGCCGGAGCTGAAGACAAAATGTTTGTCTGGTTGTCAGCATCACAGGGCCCGAGCACTCATTAGCATTAGCAGTCAGAGGCGCCCGTAAATTCTTGCACTGGAAACGACAAGCGTGAGCGTTTATGTGTTTTGCTCCGTTTCATTATTTCTGGCAAATAGTGTCTGAATCCTCCACCTCCCCCCCCCCCCCCCCCCCCCCCCCCCATGCCCCTCATCTTCTTCTTCTTCCCCTCTCCCCTCATCCTTCCCCTCTTCCGCTGCACATCGCAGCCAGCCGTCAGCGACTGGTAGCATGTTTCTTTAATGTGCATTTCGTTATTGACATTTGCATATTTTTCAAAACAGAGCGCAACAAACAGCACCACCCGATTCAGTTTTAATTAAACATCAAAAGAGGCAGGCGTAGGTGCCCACAGAGACTGCTGCTTTAGTCAGACAGATGATGTGCCCTGCGAAGTGTGTGTGTGTGTGTGAGAACATGTTAGAACTTTCTTTGTCCCTTATGTTCTTTTGAAGTTTATTTCCACTCCATTGTGTCAGTAGGATTGCGTTAAAGTGAGATATGGACGCCTCCCTGTAATAACACCGAAACTTACAAGACTTCAGAGATAATAAACATCCAGGGATGCATGCTGCGTGGGTGTGTGTGTAAATTAGGAGCACACGCAGACACAGTGTTCCATTGTGCTCTCACACTGACTCGTATTGTCAAGTGGCCACAGTGCGATGAGTATTGTGTCATCATTGCACAAACGGAAAAAGTTTTATATGTCTGAAAAGTAGCAGATGATTTATGGAATTATCATTACTGGATAAGTAATGATCTCTCTTTTGGTTTCGTTGGCTGAGTGGTGCAGGGGGCAGGGTGATCGATCGTGCTGCCAGCTGTCAAACGGATAAAATTCCCGCGCTCTGACACTGTCATAAATCTCCTTTCATGTCATTCCTCCAATTCCCCCCGTAGGTAATCACGCTCACACACACAAATTGCCAGGCAGAGAGGTCACCTCTGTGGCGTCCTGCCTTGTCACCTTGTTCATATCCGATCTTTAAACTTTTAACTGATCAGGGCTCCACTGGGCGGAGTCACAGATAGGAGAGATGTCCGGGAACACGTGAGCCAGCGAAGGATTTCTTGGAAGTGAATGAGAGCGCCGGGCTGCTGGGAAGGAGCCGGAATATAGAGTTTTAAAGAGTCGTGCCACAATGTGATGAGTCGTTTGTCCTCAACACACAGAAGCAGATGAAACGACAACATTAACACCGTCGGTTACTCGATAGTTCCATCACGTTTGCCATCCGGATGATTGATTGTGCAGTCATTTTCATCACCTACTTCACAACGGAGTAGTTGCCATGTTGCCATGACGCACACACGAGGACTACAGGACTTGATTAAATCATGACTTCAGCCTCTCACTTGAACCGACACTGCCCACGACCCAGTGCCTGACTAAATCCTGACTAAACAGCTGCTGTGGTTAATTTCTAATTGCTTGTAAATGGTTGCGAGTGATTTTGATGAAGCTAGTGGAAGACGTAAAGAATATTTTTAGGCTGGAGAAGGGAAGTCTTGTTTTTCCTGTGCCTGTCAGCACAGCAGGTTACCAGCACGACGTGCGAGCGCACAACAGAGCTATTGTGTTAGGAACGTGGTAACCGTTCCGAAGCTGTATATTTAAAGGACCAAGCACTGGGGGGTGCACTGGCCCCCTAATGATTTCAAAGGCTGTTATTCTTGCCATTGTTTATGACAAGGATCATTATTTTTGAAGAGTGGCACTAGGAGAAACCCAGGGACAAATTTCCCAGTCAGTGCGACAGGGCACTGAGCTTCAGCCCATATGGTGGACGATATGTAAGATGACTTCATTTGTCTTTGTTATATGCAAAGGGGAGTGTATTTATCAGCAGGATTTTCATTCCGTTATCACCTCTGTGTAATGTACTCTGCATAATGTTCTTTTGCTTTGCCCCCGGCTTCTGTGCCTGCAGCTTTATAAATATATTTTATATTTGAAGCTCCCGGTTGAGAATTCATGCGTCACAAAGTCAGTGTTCAGTCACTGTTTAGAGTTGTTGCCGCGTTGAGTGTGTGTGTGCGTGCGTGCACATAACAGAGTGAGCTGAAGCAGCGAAAAACCTCTACAGTGAGGGAAGAGACCAAATGTGCCAAAGACTAAAACTGATCTGATGGTAAAAGTTAATAAAAAAGGGAAGAAAACCACATAATAGAGTTGATTCAAACTTTAAAACTCTCTCAAAAACAGTGATGAAGGTCTGGTGCCAGAACAGTGCAGCATAATAAATCACTGATTGTCATTCGGGAGAGTTTCTTGATTTACTAATCCCTCTCCTTCGCACCTGTTCTGCCAAATGGAGACGCGAAGCATTTTTTTCGACACTAAGACAAGTTGTGTTCGTTTAAAATCAGATGGATGGACTGTTTGTTAAAGGTAGAATATTTATGAAGCAAAATATATCAAATATCCTCTGTCCGAGTGGCATCACAGACAGGAGTCGCGCCGTTGTTCTGCATATTTCTAAAAGTAAGTAAACACACAGTAAAACTCCTCGTCTGCCCTCAGAATAACAAGAAGCAGACAGGAGATTCTCAGTCGGTAGTTTGGCCGTCGATGAAACAGAGAGGCGAGCCGCCGCGTGACTCGAGAGCACAGAGGAGGATCATTCTGTTAGATCAAGACGAAGACGAGACTTACACGTGCACAGACACACTGGAAGTGAACAAATGAAAGAGGTAGCTTTGCAGACACTAATTCTTTATTCGCAGCTCTTTTGTCATTCCTGTGTACACAGCTGAGCGCGTGCATGCGTGAGCCCAAAGAAACCTGTGCAAGTTGTTGCTTGAAATGTGTTGCCTGTCGCCTTCGGAGGTTAACACAGAATCACTCAGCGGTGCACGCATTGTCATTGACAAAGAGCTCTGCAAAACAGGAAAGGAAAATCAGTCACCTTAGGTGTCAAGACTCAGTGCAGAATATTTTAGCATTTGCATGTTTATTTGATGAGTGTCTTCGCCGGTGCACTGACACGCTGCAGCGGTGATTGGACTCACAAACAGCCGCCGAGTCGCAGTGTGTGAGTCAGATCCTGAGATCATCAGCGCTGCTTTTCCTAATCAAGTTAATTAGAGGAATTGCCGTGGGAGCCGGATTGACAGCAGCCAGGGACCGTCAGTCCACTTACTGTTGCCCGCAGGCCGTCGTCGTGCAGGAATTGCATGAGAAATGTGGGTCAACAGAGTGTCACAAGCAACTCAAGGCATTGTGGGTGCTTTACGTGCCATTGGGCTCCGAGCTACCGCGCTGTTTTTATTTAACAATTTATACATTTTTCATTCCATCTTGTGTTTCCTCTGAGCCCTCCTCCCTTCTGCTGCAGCTCCTGACTAGTAAAATACTGAATAATAAATCCTCGGCTCTGTGGTTGCATTTTACTTGTTTCCTTTTGTGTTTATCGCTCAGCGTGGCGCACCTAGCCCGACGTTAGAGGCACTTGTTCGGATTAGACAAACGATGTCTCACCTCTGATAGATGCGTGTCACGAAATCAGGCATTGGCTTTCTTGTCCCCCCCCCCCCAGCACGCCTTTTCCTGCCTTCATTGTGAACAGCGGCACGTTCGTTGCTGTAAACGCACAAAGAGGCTTCGTCTTACCTCCAACCTGTGATAAGTATTCAGCGGTAGACAGACACAGCCTGCGGGTATGCCTTTTGCTGTATGCTAATACACCCTTTTCTCTGCACCTCCTTTTCCCTCGACTAATATGATACATAAATGTTTTTAATGGGGGGGAAGGCGAACAGAGTCGGATCAAAGGACTGCAGGCGAGGAAACACAGAGGGGCGGAGCTTGCTGCAGATTGGCCGTGCCCCATCGGAGTCCTTGGTTGTAATGGATTGCAGTTGCAGGTGATCCCCGCTGCCAGTTGGCCACTGCAAGCATCACCTGGATTACACTGATTCACTGCCCTGCATAATACAGGCAGCCATTTGGAATTGCACATGGACCCGAGGGGGGGGAAAAGTCCAATTAGCATATGTATGAGCTAAGCGGAGATGGGAGGAAGCTCCAGCCAAAATAATCTCCCAGCGTTTTACCAACACGTAATGGAGGGTTAACAGCGTACGCCTGCTTGCCGCGTCCTCCCGGAGCTCGCTCTGCCATCGCCATCCACCTAACGGGGGGGGGGGGGGGGGGGGGGGGGGGGGGGGGGCGCTGCCACTTTTTTCGCTTTATTGGATAACAGCACTTTGCGTGCAGGAGTGATGCTTCAGACAGACAGGAAAGCACGCGGGGGAACATCGGCGGGACGCGTCCTCTTGGTGTCAGATGTGGCCCACGCCCTGGACGTCCACGGACGGGGGGGGGGCTGAAGTAATCCCCTCTGGGTCGTGCCCTGAAAATACCGCGCTAATTAAAACAGAAAAGTTCCACAGCGGCAGAGAGGAGGAGGCCGAGGATGAAAAGTTGTCTCAGCTGGCGGGTCGGGACGGACGCAGAGTCCACAGCAGCAGAGCAGAATTATTAAATAGAATTATTCATTCATTTCTGAATTCTTGATTCTGCTGTCTCTCACTTTTAGCGGACCACTCGCTGCGCCTGCCTTTATCTGACGCAACTGACGGAATTCCCATTCAACGCGCTAATACCCATGCGCGGAACGGCTTCAAACCAGTGCAGCGACTGGTTTATTCTGGACCTGTTCTCGACAGAAACACTGATACATGCAGGAGACTATGGATGTAAGGGTTCTGAAGCAGACCAGGGAGAGAGGGAGCTGGAACAGGCTTGTGAACGCCATCCCACAAGCCTTAGTTGTGACAGGCTGCCATTTCAAAGCCTCCGCCAGCATCTAAGAGAGAGTCAAAAGACAGCTTTGGTTTTTAACTGTGTCATAAGATTTCTACACTTGGAGAGTTCTGTCTCCTTCCTTTTCTCCCATACACCCTCTCCAGTTAATAAATCAGGCGGAAATTTTGCCCCCCCAGAGGAAGGATGATAAAAAAATTAGTTTTGGAGGGGAATTCTTTCATCTTTTTTTATGTGTGTGAAACAAAGAGCATGGGAGACAAAGGCGTTATCGGAGGCTGCAGCTGTTTTTAGGAGGCCGTCCTTGGGAAGTGGGCTGGTGAACTTTTATGGAGGCCAAGGTTGTACAGTTAAGCTCAGATCACAAGCTTACAAGTGTTAGACACACACACACACACACACACACACACAAGGTGTTGAAAAGAGATCTGGAGGAATCAATTGTTTTTGAAGCCGTACCAAATTAAGCCGCACCGAACAGCTTACATATTTATGTGGCACCTCCAAGCTCCTCTGTAAAAGCAGCTTGGCGTTGCAACACACACACACACACACACAAATCAATAGCTGCGTTCCACCTTCTAATCTGAGACATTCGCTTTCCAAACGGGAGAGTTTGTGTCCTTGCTTGAGATCCAGACTGATTTTTTTTGCGTTCAGCCATAAATAAGTCGGCGATCACCAGGAGCACAGTGGACAAGCCGTCACCTCATTTAGCTATTTCATTATCTCCACTGGTCAGTGTTTGCCTGCACGTGGACATCAGGTGGCATTGATCCATATGTTGTACCCTGCAGTAACTCAAATGAGAATGAAACAAGCTAACGCCAACGCCTTTGTTATCCGATGATAATTAACCACCGACGTTAGCGCTCGGAGTCACCACCAAGCTCCTCTCAACTAATAAATTAATCATGGGAACTCTAAGCACGCAATCTTGGCCCCCTGTGAAGCCATCTAATCCCATAATGGTCACGATAATGATGGAGCCATGGGTGGTGTCATTACAAGGGCCAGTTTCCATGACAGCGCCTACCCCTCAAGAGGTGCTGCCTTGCTTCAAGGAGAGGAGGAAGTTTTGTGTGACTTTGGATGTGAAATGCATCCCTCTCACTTTTCCTTTCGTGATTCTCGTCAGAAAAATGATTTGACGCCTCCTTCTGCTTCTGCCACTAATCTTTAGACTCTTTGGACGCTCTCGGTGACTCTCGACACCAGCGCGCGTGTACGCCATCTCCACTTTGAACGTCAAATCTCTCCTTCTCAAGCCAAGCCCCCCCCGAATTGACACGCTTACGCTAGCTCCCAGTCTCTATCTCTACAATGCCAAGAAATGTTTTCATTGACACACAAAGCTATAACGAATTCATCGGGTCTGGGTGGAAGGCTGCGATCAAAGGTTTGTTCACATGTTGTTTTTTTTATGTGTGTGTGTGTGTGTGTGTTTTCCCTGGTTTCCCTCTCGCTCCTGATCAAGTCGGGTTATATCAGCCGCTGCCGAAGATCATAGGTGCAAAATCAAGTCTCGGTTTTAATGAAGTCATGCTGGCGCCAGTGGTGAGAGGGAGAGACTGAAGCAGACACCTCTCTGTGATGTTCAAACTTCATATCTGCCTCTGCGCAGGAGCTTTCCATTTTGTAAATTATTAAGCAGAGGGCTCTTTCTTCTCTTCGCCGCTTTCTCTTTTTATTTTTTCTCTCTCTCTCTCCGTCATGCTCTTCCTCCTCTTGCTCCTTCATGTCAGTTCAACCAGCTTTGGCAGAAGCAGTGGCTCTCACTGAGATGCAAATGGCAGCCTTTGAAGGGGCACGTCAATTAATCCAGCCGTTTACTGACCTGAAAAAAGGCTCTGCGACCATTGTTTGTAGACCTGTGTTTCACTCCTGTTGTGCCACGGGACCATGTTGTTCTCCGCTGTCCTCATGCCCCTGGACCCGCAGCACTCCTCATAGAGTCAGGAGATCTCAGGGGAGGAAATTACATAGGGAGCTGAGGAATCAGAGGAGTCACAGGAATAGGGCGGTTTTGCATATTCCATCATATCTTCCCTTTCCCGAAACCCTTTCTAACCCTCAGCTCACCATGTAGCTATATTATTAACTTACCTCCCTGTCACCTTTGCCCTTTTCAGCCCCAGACCTTTCTCCAACCTCCACTTGCAGTCAGGAAATTTCCTCGCCAACCTTCTAACTTCTCTCTCTGTCTCTTGGGGGATGGGCCTCCAGATCTCAATGAACCAAGCCCGTGCTTGGATAAGCTGTGCGAACACGGGGCGATGTGCGTGGTGCAGAACAACGAGCCGGTGTGCGAGTGCCCCGAGGCCTGCGCCCAAATGTCCGACCCCGTGTGCGGCTCCAACGGCCACAGCTACGGAAGCCCCTGCGAGATGCGAGCGATGGCTTGCGCCCTTCAGAAGTCCATCCACATCAAGCACAAAGGACCCTGCGGTGAGTACTCAGAACTTCTAAACACCACATGGCTACAGAAATATAATATAGGGAAATATCCCTGCAGTCATATTACAGTCAACAATCTTATAAGCCTCTCAGTAAACCATCTTTAGAGGTTTTTCCGAGAGCACAAAGGCAACTAGACAGGTTATCACTTCACACAGAAAACTCCAGCAAGTCCAGCTGAAGATGTGCACTGAACTCCAGGTCCTGCAGCCGCCCTCACCTCAACCCTCTGGAGGTTCCTGTTGCGCTTGTTGATGCGAATAATCTCCCGCCGCGTTGTTCATGAAAGTCTGGAACTAAAAGTTTTTCAGTTCATGTCTGGAGCTTCACAGTGCAGTCACATCATCGCTATGAAACCTGAGACGTGGAAGAAGATCTCAACCTGTGAAATATAATTTACCTCAGTTTAATTAGTTGAGTGAAATTACCCATAGGAATTCTAATGCACAGATTGGAACATCTATTATTATTAATGTGTGAACACGTGGGACTAAGTATAAACAATAGATGTTACTTCTCCAAGTCCGAATGTACTCATCCCTCGCTTCAGTACTCTTCATCTGTCCTCTGCTGCTCTCCTTCAGAAAGAAAATAGAGCACGGAGTGGTTGGTGGCGTCCATCACACAGACACTCAGGATGTTGTCGAAAGCTCGGCTCACCCACTATGAATACTCTGAATGGTTTAATACCACCGTTGCCGTGGACTGTAATTGTTGATTGAGTTTACCTTCCTCTTCTGAAATCAAGCCATTTGCTTTTCACACCCACTGCTCAGGAATGCAGGAGTTATTAAACCCTTGGCCCGGCTCTGTCAGCTACCTCATTCGCTCAGTTTTACAACAGATTTTTATCTGCATATCGAAGCCCGCGACAGTGAGATTGAAATAGACTTGGCCTCTGTGGGGCTGTACGTGTGGATGAGGTGAGCCGTTAACAGAGCGATCAATACAGAGGAATCGGTCTGATTTTCCTGCTTTGTGGCTCACGTTCAGTTTTTTATGAGTCAGTCCGACTGTTGCGTGAAAACAAACAGCAGTTTGAGTTTCTTTTTGAAATGAGTAAATGACAAGTGTGGGTGTTGCAGAGGTCCTGGATGGTCCCTTCTTCCTCTCTGCCTGCCCACGTACTGCGGCCGCCTTTCCCTCCCAGCTTTTCTCCAAATTGAAATCCAGCACGAGAATGCACGCCAACAGGAAATGGAGCACGAGCGCGCTTCGTCGGCGGGCAGGCAGATTCAATTTGGTGCACGGCACCGCAGGTTGATGGCAGGTCCATCGGCCGGGGGTCCTTCTGAAGTAATGAATAGTCTTTATTTTAAAAAGCGGGAGGCAGAGAGCGCTGGCAGAGCGTGGGGCCCTGTCTATATTCCAGCGCTATGGATGCTTCTTGGCTCCCAGAGGAGCAGGCCTGCATCAGTGCAACGGTGCCATAAAAATGCTGAAGCATCGGCTTCCCGGGCTGGAGCCGGCTGAGGAATGATGGCTATGATGATGTTGGTTATTTCTGGGCTGTTTGCTTCCGTGGACCTTATTCAGCAGCATGGCAACTGACTGACTTAAGCTATTATCTCACTTAATTATCACAGGCTTTCCCACCACTAATACACCCCACATCTTTACAGAGCAGGAAAGGACAGAGGGCAGGATAATGTGTGCTTCTTTCACAAGGCGTACTATGCATTGAAATTAAAACTTGCCAGGAGCGAAGAAGGAAAGTGGTGAATTAAGTTAGAATTCCCCAAACACTAAAATAAGTGCATTATTACTGTACAGTTGATTAACAGTTCATATCCTGATTTATTGCTTTAATTCTCCCTCTTCCACATTAAATCAGGCTTTATATGTTTTTTCATATGTGCCGCTTTTATTGCCAAGGATAAATATTAATAGTGTTTACTTGCTCTGTTTTGTTATTTCCCCCCCAAATGCGCTATAATAAATAAACTGTCAGATTTACCAGGATCCTAGGAGACGCAGGTGAGGGCAGCAGCAGGTGTGATATAACCTGTGTTAAACCGTGTGTGTGTGTGTGTGTGTTTAGCTTCAGTCTCTCCTGGACGCTGCTACGATTTCATTTCCTCCCCCCTGGGATGGAGAAATACTGGTTATCTAAATGACTCAGATGCAAGCCAGTAGTGATACGAGTGACATTTGTTATTATTCCAAGATTTTCCCTTCACCCGCGTTTGAGTGGCAGGCAGCCCTTGTAAGGCGGGCTGCTGGAGGTGCGCTGGGTTAATAGACCCCCCAGCGGGATAACGGGTGCCATTCGTACAGCTTTAGCCAAACAGATGAGAGAAGAGATGCTGGAGTCATTTTGAAAAAAAAGGGGGAATTGACAAATTTCTCCCACAGGTGTTGGATATGATATACACAGTTGACTGGGAAATATAGGTCACCCCAGCAGCGTGAGGGTGGTCGGAGAGAAGCAGTAAAAAAAAAAAAAAAAAGAGGGTGGGGGAAGTAATAAATGGACAGAGGCAAGGAGACAGAGGTAAATAAGATGAGGAGGAGCAGAGGAAATGGGGGGCAGAGTTAATAGTTTATTGGCCAGGCAGGCATCGACAGGGGAGTTGTTATCATCCAGGCATGTTCACAAGCCTTCAAAACACAAACCAGCCTCCTTCCTTCTGCTTAATGCTGAGGTGATATTCCGCCCAGACCCCCTCAACCACAATTCAAAGTTTTCCCACTGAGGATATCAACAAAACGCTGTAAAAAGCTGGAGGCCCTTTGGTTTCTTTCTCAATGACTCAATCCTTCATACTTTCAAGGCCACTTTTCATGGCGCCCTGCCCCGGTTGCTCACGCTCGCTTCCAAAACCATAAACAGTCCCATCAAACACAGCGACGGGAGCTGTCACGGGGCATCACAAGTTAGCAGTGTTTGTTTCTGGGGGGACCTTGGCTCCATTCAGCCGCTCCTCTGCAAAAGGAAAAAAAACTTGATGCAGGTTGGTAAAATAACTACCGTCTTTGTGTTGTACTGTCAATTACACGATGCAGTGACCTTGTGCAATGATTTCTGATTTTACATTAGATTCAACTTTAGTGTCATTACACACGTACAAGTACAGGGCAACAAAATGCAGTTTAGCATCTAACCAGAAGTAAAGTTAGAAGCGAGTATTGATATAAATATGGCGATTTACTCAGTTGCAGACATTTTTTAAATATATAATTGTGTTTAAATACATTAATTAAACCGTAACTCTCTAATTTTACCCAAAGTATCTGTTTGTATTAAAAATGTTCATCCATATTAGATGAAATCAAGGTCTTGCCACCACCAAAACACTGTTTACAAGGCCTCAGGTTCTTTCTTGGCTTTGCTCTTTTTTTTTTTTAATCTTATTTGAATCGTAACTGATGTGTTGTGGGTCCATCTTCAAGCGGCGAATAAAACCACACAAAGACCAGAGTTAACCCTCAAGGCCCTTCAGAAATGAAACTCCTCCAACTACATAATGGTTTCCGCCAACAACCACACACGTTTCATTTGCCTCGGTGATCGACGCAACTCACATTCACTCTCCGAAAACAAGAATCAAGAATCAAGAATCAAGAAGCTTTATTTGTCACATGACATTGCAGGCAATGACAGTGAAATGAAGGTGCGGTAACTCACAATTGTGCAAAGATGGAATAAAACAAATTAAAATTAAATAGAAAATAGAATAAAATAAAATATAACCTAATATAAACGAGTAGCCTAAAGAATATAAACAATATACACAAAATAAAATAAAATAAGTAAAATAGAATAAGTAGCAGCAGCATCAGAAAATATCACTGTATATATATGAATATGATACAGCACAGCAGTTTGACCTGAGCAGAGAGCAGAAGATTGAAGAAACAAAGCGATTACCTGGGTCAGATGCCTTTTAGTTTACTCTTCCAGCTCAATTTTTGGATGAAGTAGTCGATTTTATTAGAGCAGGCATGAGAAGCATTTTCCTTTGATGTTGCGCTCGCTGGGCTGCAGAGGCTCTGGCACGCCGGCACACGTGTGAGGCATTTGAATGAGATGACAGAAAGTGGACATCTTAATATTAACTGTAATGGCGATAATTCACCCCTCTTTTCCTGCCTTTGAACTGAAGCTGGCCTCCGTCTCTGTCTGTTTGTGATGCATGCGTCCCAGAGGATCAGGCGCTGTGGAGAGCCAGGTGTGAGGGGCAGGAGCTGATAAAGGAGCAAGGCTCCTATCAGGGCACAGCGCCTGATAAAGGACAACTCTCCCTATCGCCACTTCCTGATTTATAGCTGCTACAACCACAGTGGAACCCCCCCCCCCCCGCCATTTAAAAGACCCTTATATTTTATATGTATTTATTCTGTCACAGAAAAGCCATTACCACAGTGGAACCCCCCCCCCCTCGCCATTTAAAAGACCCTTATATTTTATATGTATTTATTCTGTCACAGAAAAGCCATTGCCGACATTTTTTGTATATTTTTCTTTGTGCAAAGAGGCAGGTCGAAGGAAGAAAAGGACTTGGAGAACAGTTGCTAAAATATCACAGGAATTGTAATTCCCATAATTGTAACTAATAAATAAATGGGCTAAAATAAGATTATTAAAAGGAGACAGCGATCCTGTGCATTCCACTTCAACGTGCAGCATACATCACCTTTAAGGTCCAGTGTGTGGGATTTAGGCGAATGATGTTTTCACTCGTGTTTCATCAAAATTGTATGAAGTGTTGTTTTCCCCCTTTATATTGAAACCAAGGGCTTCCTTGACTTAACACCATTTGGGTTTTATTTTGCCTGTTTGGAAAGGTCGGGTGAGCTTATTCCAGGAAGAGATCAGGTCCCAGCTCCAGATGGACAGATGAATGAAATGAGAGACTAATAAACAGATTAATAATGTGGAAGGTTCCAGAGGCCGGCCTTGCCTCTCTCAATTAGTGCTAAATCAGCAGCGGTTATTAGCCTGGCCCTAATTGAATGTGATAGTGAGCTGTGCTAATGCAGTCTTCGAGGAGTAATTGGTGTCAGACGGGGAGTCGTCTCTCTCTCTCTCTCTCTCTCTCTCGTGGACTCTCATGTTTTCTTTCTCCTTCGTTCTCTGCGCTTGTGTGACATCATCAGGACCCTGAACATGTCTGAGCTCGCTTTGCTGTTTCCTGCAGGCGGCTTCTCAAACACCTCAAGGGGTTTTGGTATCTCACGGCAGTTCTTTGCAGAGCACATGTAGAAATCATCTGCCCGATTCACTCTGGGAATCAGTGCAGATGGCAGGAATAGATGAGAGACACCTTTCAAAGTGGTAAATAACAGGAAAGTGAAACTTTTCCCACTCATGTCTGTCCACGTTCCCAGTGCCCGATGCTCAGAAGCATCCCTGAAAGATAATGTTGGCAGCGTTTCGTCCATACCTCCCCAGAGGATCGGCAGTAGCCAGGTGATGAGGAGAACCTGGCAGCACCTGCCTCACGAGATACAGCAATTGGTTTTCAGGCCAGAAAGTTCAGCGCTTGTCTCATCGCACCAGACAATCTTTTCCCTTTATGCTTTCGGGGTCCTTTAAGTGTCATTTGGCAAACTCCAGCGAGCCTGTCATGCGTCTTTTTCTCAGGAGTAGTTTCAGCTCTGACCGTAAAGTCCCGATTGATGCAGTGCTGCAGAGATGGTCGTCCTTCTGGCAGCCTCTTCTATTTTTGCAGAGAACCTCTGAAGCTCTGTGTGTTCAGTTATTCAGTTTCAGCTCATGAAAAAAAGCGAGTGCGTTGGGTGGTTTCTCCTGTGATGGAGCCCACCCTGCTCCTGGGAACGTCCCCGCGCTTTAGCATCTTCATTTCATCCTCTTCCTCAGATCCGTTCCTCACTAGAATTCTGTCTGTGGGGATTTTTTTTTTTTGAATTTCATGGCTAGGTTTTTAACTCCCACACGTCAACCATTGAACCTTTTACCAGACAGGTGTGTGCCTTTCTAAAGGACTTGAAATCTATTGAGTCTGCTCTCCAGTAAAGTTTTGAACCGATTCCGCTCAGTATGGAAACTTTGCATCCCTGCACTTCTTGTATTTGTTCTGCAGCGATGCAGTAAACCCCGTAAACAAACTGCCAAGAGCAACATTAACAAAATACAACAGCTAATTCTAACTGTTCGACTGTGCCCAGACAAACCGCTCACCTCTCCCTCTTCGCTGTCGCAGATGAGGCTTGTGCCAACTGCTCTTTCGGGGCGATCTGCGACGCCCAGAGCGGACAGTGTGTGTGCACGTCGGAGTGTGTGGATACCCACCAGCCCGTGTGTGGCAGCGATGGCACCACCTACAACAGCGAGTGTGAGCTGCACGTTCGGGCCTGCAAACAACAGATCGACCTCAGAGTGAGCAGCCAAGGAGAGTGCAGTAAGTGCTACACATATTTCTATTTTATATACGTGTGTGTCCATTCCTCCCAGTAGTCCCCTTAAGTTTCATTAAACTGCTCCAACTTGTAGACACTTATAGGAATCAACTCCCAAATGAATCCATTTATCATTTTCTAAGAAACCAGACAAAATCTTTAAAAAAATCTCACAAAGATAAAGAAAGTCAAATCAAACCCCCAAACCTGTGTTGGCTTCCCTGATCCAGATTCACTCCAGAGTTAAAAAGGTTCTTTCTTGATCCATCCCACCTCCTTCCTTCCAGTGCATTGGTTTCTACACAATCTTACTCATAAGCAAACCAATATACTCGCAGTGGACATATACACGTCTCCTCTATGGGACGTTATAAAGGACTCTTAAGCATGAATCCTAGGTTAAGAAAGGAAGCACTTCTCGGATTTCTCTCTGGCTCTAAATTAAATCTGGATATTAAAAAAAAGGATGCGCATAAAGCTCCAGGCCATATTATAACAAAAAAAGAATTGGAAGGCAGTCCTTTGGGAAATTACTGAGGAAACGCGTGTGTGTCAGTTTTAAGAAAGGTGTATGTTACAAGAAGAAGTGGCCCAGCCTCATTTGAATATCTATTCCAGAGATGCATGTTAAGTTCTGGTGAGGATGAAATCCATTCCCTGCGTGAGTATTTGTTTTTCCCTTCATGCTCTGACTCGTCCCTTCGCTGTGTGTGTGTGATGCAGAAACATGCGGCAACACCGTGTGCGACTGGGGCGCCCGGTGCGTCCAGAATAAGTGTGAGTGCCCGCAGTGCTCGGGAGAGGCCTTCTCGCCGGTGTGCGGCAGCGACGGCACCACCTACAACAACAAGTGCGATCTCCGCCTCTCCTCCTGCATGCAGAAGAGGAGGATTGATGTAGCCAAGCCCGGCAGCTGTGATGAAGGTAGGAAATGGACTTTGAAATGGAGTAATTATGTTAACCAGTCGGCCATCGCGATGGCGTAATTATCTTTATCAACTGACCTGTGATACAGTTTGCAGTCATCTGTGGATTTTTCATAATGGTTGCATATGCCGCCAGCAGGATGCCAACAGGCTAACAGCAAAAAGATGGAGTGGGAGTCATTGTGTGGCCATAAAAGGAAAAAAAAACCTGTTACCGGAACAGAAATGACTTCTGGCTGATTAAGTTCAGGTCAACTGTATATTTTAGAGATGATAATCTACATGCTTTGCCTGTCTTGTTTGTTTGTGGATCAGTGCATCTCATACTCCATTTCCTCAGCTGCTGTAAATAGAAGCAAGATAGCAGCCAGGTTCTTTATTTACCTCAAGAGCACATAAAGCCAGGCTCATAACAAGCCTCCCTGTTTTCTGTTCGGCTTCTTCTTAGCTCTGGCTGCTTCCTCTTCTTAATGGAATTCATTTTTATTTGCTGTTTGTGACCCTTCAGTTCCTCAATTTCAAACCCTTCTTGTGCAGCTGTATTAAAAGGTTTTAAATGGAGACCTTTTAAATTAACTTTCCAGCATTGTACAAAGCACAAAGCTCACATTTCCCCTGCAGGCTTTTAATGATAGTAATTATCAAAGCAGAACTTATGAAGATATACCGGAGAACTGGAACAATATCTACCTGCCACAAATACAACAGGACTATAATTTAGAAAAAAGTTTTTTTTTTCTTCACCAAATCCAGCTGACACAGATACACAGATGTCATGGCATCAACATAAATATAATTAAATTGAGTTTGAAGCTTGAGGTAGAAGCACAATGTTAATTTCCTTGCTGCAATGCTTTACATCAAGCTTGACTACAGAGCTTTTATTTTGAAAAGTTGTGAACTTGGTACGAAAACCTCCAAACAGCCGACATGCAATAATAATATTTTGTTGCAAGAATAAGGGCAGTTCAGTTCATCATGCAAACTCATATATAAACCACACACTGACTTTAAAATCTCCACTGCAGATAAACCAAGTAGGATGAACACATTGTTTTTTGTTTTTTTTTAACTTCACTGCAACATAAAAAAAAAATCTCTGAACACGCTGTCCAGGACACAAACAAGAGTGACAGAACATTGAGGAACAGTTTGAGGAGGACTCACTAATGACATTATGAATAATTCTGAACTATCTCTGGAGCTTTAACACAGGACAAGAGAACAGAACATTCAGCACCAGCAGGTTTAGAACAGACACTGATCTGAGTTCAGTTTAAACAACAGGGAGCACCAGTGCAGACAGGTGTGCATCACTCTCTCCCATGTCATTTGGCTTTTATTAGGGGCTGTAGTCACAGCTATTGATACCAGCTCATGTTTGAGTATTTACGTTATGTATTTCATCACGCCCTTCAGGCCAATTACAATTTACGTGTATGACCGATGGCTCCTAATGTGAGCATTCCCTGATTTATACGCCCCCCCCCCTCTAATTTAGCGTGCAAATCACATCTTGATCAGCGCTGACGGGCCGAGGCGACATATCGCAGCCCCTCGCCCGGGCCCTGTCGCGGGGAACCTCCGGTTGCCATGCGGACGGCGGCAGTGCTGTTCCCCCTGTGGCTGGTGGGCCGTCACAGAGAAACGCAGTCATCCTCTGACAAGGTGTGAAGGGGAGCAGATTACACCTGCCAGCAGGAGGGATGGCTGGAGAGAAGAAAGGGTGTAGATGGAGAACACAGCAGAAAGAGATGAGAGGAACCAACTTCCTTTTTGATTGCTAGCCGGGGGTGTTTCTTTCTCTTTCATTTTTTTCCTTCTTTCCACCATTGTCTGTCACACTGGCCCGGGGCCTGTGAGCCGAATGGTGCCACCAAAGCTCCTTGTGGTCGATTTAGCACTGTTTCATTGACGGAGACAAGTGACCTTTTTTGTATTTGGAGCATGAAGAAATGTGAAACGCACTGTCACAACACACACAGACACCCACACTGTCCTCATTGTCTCGTGTTGTGTGGTATCAGGCAGAAACGTTGTACTCCACCTCCCTGAAGGCTTTTCTTTGCCTGTGGTGCCTGATGGCTTAGTTTTTTTCTGTTTTATTCCTCCCTCATATGTCACTGAACGTCCCCCCTTTCTTCCCCCCATCACTTTCTCATTTGGATTCAGAGAAAACCATCTGGCTTACACAATAGATTCTTTTTGTCTTCTTCTTCCCCTTCTTCTTCTTCTTTGCTCCCTGCCATCCCTGCGCCTCACGTCTCTCTCCATTTTGCACTGTTCTCCATCGAAATTGTGCCTCTCGACAAAAGGGGCACCGATGCTTTCACAGATAGGGGTGGAGATGGGATCGTCAGAAATCAATAAATTTCACCCTAGGGGCTACCACTAGTCATGTTTTTTTTTTTTTGTGCACAAAGACAGTTCTTTCAGAATCTGAAGCACACCCTCCACAGGAAACGCTGCTGTGATTGTAAAACAATCAGACTCAAGTTGCTGCCCCCCCCCCTTCAAAAGAACTGTAGTATTTCTCCGCTACTACATACCATAAAAAGGATTTGTTGTTGATGTATTCACCCCCCGCCTGGATGCTTCTGGCGTAGGTTTTGGTGAAATTAGGAGTTCATATTGTTTAACACAACGCTGTGTTGCAAAATGTAATATCAAACACTGTTTCCTGGCTCTTTTGTAGACAGCAGCGAAGCTCTACATCACCCTGGGTGCACGAGAACCCTCTCCATACTTCATATTTAAGATTAGCCAGAGGAGGGAGTGAGCATGTGATTAATTCTCTTATGTAGAGCCGACTTAAAAACCATCCTCATTAGTCTTGCGGGGGGGGGGGACACAGCATAAAAATGGAAGTTGTTTTCTCCTGCCTTTTATTTAGCAGTAATGAAAAATGACAGTGTTCCCACTGTTGGCCATACAGGGAAATTTATCACCTGTTTAATTTCACACTCGGGTAGGCCTGGCCTCAGCTCCTTTTCTTGACACTGACAAAGTGGCAACTGAGAGCAGTGCATCACCTACAGGGGTTTCCAGACCTTTTTTTAATTGAATAGACATTTAATAAACAAGATTATGAGCGCGGGATCACACAGTGATACACGGCCCACACCCCGCTCCTCACATCAAAGTGATCAGATAAACACAGCTCCCGGAAAAAAAAAAAAAAAAACACGTAATGGGGTAAAAAAAAAGAGAGAGTGAGGCCGGAAGGGGTGAGGGCTCATTGGAGTGAGATCAGCGGATTTTACCTTCATGCTCCATCCATCACATGCCCTGTAGCCTTCTGTTAAGGGAGCGAGCTTCTTTCCTCTCCGTGCCTCCTCCGAGCAGCCGCCGCACGGGTGGTGACGCTCCATCCCTCTCTATCTTACGGCAACTGTTATTTGGATAAACTCACTGTCACATACGCCCCGGAATTGCCCGTGTGAGCGACGGATAGGTGGAGCGACGGCAAAGGAGGCCGGTACCACGCTGCATCCCTCAGCCGACGCTGCTGTCATCTTCGATCCTCGGCATAATTCTGGAGTCACTGAGAGAGAGAGATATATATATATATATATATATATATATATATATATATATATATATCTCAGTGACTTCTGGAGTCACTGATGTTGACACAGCTAATCTGGTCACCTGTTGCCTTCCCTCTGCTATTTACCCTTTTCTCACGTCTTCTCTCTTAAACACACACTTCTTCACGCGCCTTCTCCATCACGTCTTCTATTATTTGCACCGTCAAATCCCTGAAATGTTTCTTTTTCTCTCCTCTGTCTTCCATGGACATTATTCTTATGCTATTCATTTTCTCCCTCCCTGCCACGGCGGAATCCTGCATGTCTTCTTAATGGAGTTCCCTTGGCTAAATAGACTCTGGCTCCTGACATGATTGAGTAAAAAGGAGCGGCCGGGCAGAGCAGAGAGAATAGCTGATACAGCCATCTTAGCTGGGGATGTATTAATTGAAAGGTTCATAGGCAGCGCGGGTGGTGGGCACATGAAAGAGCAGCGGCTAATTAGGACCCCTCTTCGCCCTTCACTTTTATTTATTCCATTCTAATGTCTTACCTCTTTAATTTATTTATCTTGTCTCTGCGAGGGGGCCTGTGCGGAATATGAATTGGCGGCTCCTGCTTTCCCCCTTTTGTTGTCGTCCTGCTGAGCTGGCGTACAGTACACAGACACAGTCGGCCAACTGAGGGTCTCAGCAATTATTTCTCTGCTCTGGAGTCAGCTGACGCCTTTTTTTCTCCCAAGTCACAATGGACGCCAAATATCTGCAATTCCGTCAGCGGCAGTTGGAAGCAATTAACGAGACCCCCCCCCCATCGCAAAATGTTATGCTTAATTCGGACTGCGGCTTGCAATCGATGAACCAAAAAACAAGCTAAAGGAAACAGGGTTAAAGGTGCTGTAACTAATGCTATTATAACTAATGTGATGTGATTCTCTAAAGCACCGCGTGCTTACTTCACCGTCCCACCTCGCTGCATCGACCGCTCAGAGCCGTCGCAGCCCATTCTTGATGACCCATATCAAAGAACAGGCCAGGGCCCCGTTGGCCCCAGCCCCTCCCCTGACCTGCTCCATAATCTGCTTTAGAAGATGGGTTATGCTAAGTGGCACTTCCATCACTACAACATCGATTTCACCATTAGCAGCGGCGCATCAATACAGAGTGGAATGAGCCCTAAAAGTAGACAGACAGAGGAAGATACACCTTGATTACCTGATGGGTTTCTGAGCCTTTCAGCTAGGGAGCTTTTAGCCGCTCTGCATTTTTCCATTTTTCCCCCTTTTCTTTTTTTTTTTTTTTTTGAATAACAAATTAGTTTAAAATGAACTTTTTCTGTCAGCCCCCAACATGCCTTGCCCGCTCTCCCTCCCTCCATCTGATATTCTCTCCATCTTTCTTGCTGACTGCTTTCATTCCCTGTCTTCACACACATTCCCCATAATCTCCCTCAGGAGTTCCACTGTAGGTGAAATTTGCAACTTCAAAAGCAGGATCCCTCCCCTTTCTTCGCCTGCGCTCGCCGACAGCCCCCGACTTGTTTTTCATAAAGGAAACACCAAGCAGTGCTGCTGCAAACTTTTCTCGCTCTCTCTCCCTCTTGAATCTATGTTGTTGTCGTTTCTCAAGTTTGCACAGCAGGTCAACAATCGCAGTTTTGTCAAGGCACAAATCCCGCATGGTGATTAGTGATCATTGTTCGCTGCCTCTTTCACCATCAATACGCCGTCGGTTTGGGCAGCAAACAAGAGAAGTGCTCTTTTGGAACAAATAAAAGGCCTTTCAGGGCTGCGCTCAAAATATTTGCTGGGACAACCTCCCTGGAACTTTAAGGAGGTAATAAGATTTCACTTTGCAATTAGCTGCGTTCTCATATCGGGGAGCAGGCACCCATAAAGGAGGCCACCGGTTCTCCCTGTGCACTCGGAGGCTGGAGTTAATAATCTCCTCCCCTTTTTGTCTGTGATTTAATTGAAATGAAAGGGATGCTTCGCTGGTGGTGCAGAGATGTTGTTCTTAATTTATTTAGTCAGTTTCTTGCCCTTACGACGGAGGGTCATTATCTTGTTTTACCAGCAGTGCCTCTGGTTCTCTCTTTGCAACCAGCGTGAGGGAAATGTAAATGATCTTCAGTTTGTGATGTTCCCCGTTTATAAATGAGAACATAAAGAGAAAAGCAACTAGGACACTGCATCTGATGGGGGGGTCTCCCCCGTGTGCTTGGTATGTTTTATTAATGTGATTTTGTCTTCCTGGTGTCTGCCGCAGACTGTGGCTCAGGAGGGTCGGGCTCAGGGGTGGAGAGCTGCGAGCAGGACCGCTGCCGCCTGTTTGGAGGCTCGTGGGACGAGGACGCCGAGGAGGACCGGTGCATGTGTGACTTCAACTGCCAAAGTGTGCCTCACAACCCGGTACGACCGCCCTCTGTCAGCGCCACTCCACAGCCACCCCCACGGTTTGATCCCTGAGTACCATGCAAATCAGTTAGCGCCAGAGTTCTGTCTTACAGGAAGAACCAAGTGCAACACATAAACAAACACGTAGCGTAAGTTAATCAAGAGTCAATGCAACTGAGTAGTTATTGAAAAAAATCTACTTTTTACCACTGCTTTATATGTATAAGATATACAACGTACCCACAAATGTCTCACTAGCTCCATAATATGTTAAAACAATAGAGGCAGTCTCTTTCAAACACTACAAGTTATTTATGACATTCCAGCTAATTTCACTTATCCTGAAAACATAAGGTCAAAGGTGCACGGTTTATGATTTCAGCAGATATTTTGATCACATAAAAAAAAATAAGACTATTGGTATTGGTACTATTGGTACTAAGTACTATGCGGTTTATAAAGTTGATAAGTTTGACTGCTGTTTCCATGCACGCAAATTAACTTTTCTCATCAAAATATGACCTGAAGTTGTTGACTGAACCACATGTTTTGCAGAATTAAACAGATGTTCTGTTTTTTTTATTTTTTTTATTTCACAGGTTTGTGGCTCAGATGGAAGAAACTACAGCAATGAGTGTGAGCTGAAGAAGGCCAGATGTGAGAAACAAGAGCACTTGTTGATTCAGAATCAGGGACCGTGTGCAGGTCGGTGCATTACACCACTCTCAGCTTGTGACATTGCAAAGAAGCACCCTCACCAAGACTCATTGTCATTGACATCACATTCCTCCACTCATTTCATCCGCCGACGGGGTAGAAACAGCGTGCGTCGCCGGATTATGATTCTGACGGCACTGCTGTTGTGTGACCACTGTAGCCTGAAGCAAATCAACCAAAAGAAGCTTGTGGCTAAAGAGCAGCTCCTGCGAGGCTGGCCAGTTAAGAATCTTTCTCCCTCCCCGGCCCATGTGTACAGATAGAAATAATGATGCCTTTTTCCTTGCCAGACATTCTGACAATTTAAACCATTAAACTTGTGCTCACAAGCTTGTTTCCTAACCCTCAGGATACCACTTTACCCCACTTACTTAAAAAAAGAGAGGAAAAACACTCTGTACATGTAAATGAGTGCCATCTATCAGGCGGAGTTGTCAGATCTGTGGCTAAGTAGTAAAGGTTCGCTCTTCCTCGCGAGCGTTTGCCTCCGACGCGAGCTTTGGCTGGGGAGCAGAGCAAAAGGCACTTAAGGGATTTTGTGTGATCATCGCGCCTGTTTGATTCCCCGTGGCTCCAAAGGAGAGGAGGATGGAGAAAGTTGAAGAGGGAGTGAGAATGAGCGAGATGCCAGTGTTTCCACACACATCCCTACAGATTCCTCTTCTTCCTAAGCTGGCCTCCTTGGGCACTGACTGTCACGCTTCTCTACCAGCCATGGATAATCAATCCTTTTTTTGAAGAGCCCTCTATGGGCACAGGACCTCTGGGCTCTCCTCTCCTATTGGCTAATGGAAAAGAAAGGCTCAGATCTTTGGGAAGGGAATTTCACTGCCCCTCCACATTTACTATGTAAGGAGAAACTTTGCTTGACCTCAACTCCAGCAGGAGAGAATCAAAACATGCTACCTCTCACCAGCCGAGCATGAAAGAAACATTTTTCTTATTAACTTGTTTTTGACAAACCTGGAACCGTTTTGCATACGGCGTCAACATGCGGTCCTCTGCTGCACGCACGTTTGTGCAGTCCTCTCATGGCACTTCAAACCAGCCTTTATAACTGCCTGCAAACGCGAATCTGGGAAACGGGATTTCACTGAAAACGGAATAAATACTGAAGTCACAGGTTTAGTAGACAAGCAGACGTGAAGATGTGCCCTAGGAGGAATAAAAAAAAAACGTCCAGCTACAGACGCTGCAGCAGAGGAGGCACAGCGGCAGACCCTGGAAACGTGAGGGCAATATTGTACACCGCAATGAGCTGCATTGTGCTGGACAATGGCCACTGAAGGAGAAAAACCCTTGAGGGGTGGAAGAACATATGAAATTAAAAGTTCTCCTTGTTCTAATAGGCTCAGTACAGATAGCTAAATGGAGCGCAGGAAAGTGGCAAGTTAAATGAACTGTGTCCAAAGACCATCTCTGGAGTGGGGAAAGCTCTGGGGAGAAACAAAAAAGAGTGAGCCTAGTCATCAGCATTAGGCTCAGGCTCATATTCACACCAGTAACATTGTGATTTATGGCCCGGGTATCTCCAGCCTCCCAACTTCAATGCTCAAATGAGCAACACAGGAAAAAGAGATCGGGAGGGGAATCGAAAGAGACAGAGAGAAAAAAGACAAGAGGCAGAGTTCTGCTTTTCGTCTTTCTGTCTGTGTCCTCACTGCAAAGCCCGGAGAGAACGCAAACAATGATTTTTGTTTTTTTGCCTCCACCATTAAACAGACGCCTTTATCCTCCCACTGTATGTTCTGTTATTCTCCTCCAATTTCAGGAGAAGCGCCAGGGTTTGGGAACACATTTGTTTTTATTTGGTTGAATGTACTTTCGTATCGGGAGCTGTCACACTGGTGGGAAGGCTGGCACGTCCTGAGACAAAGAAGCTCTCCACACACCGTGCACAGGCAGAACACTGCTTGGCACATTCCTTCACGTTATGCAGCATTCATTTATTTATTAAAAAATAAAATACAATAAAATAAAACAAAATTCTGGAAGGTTGGGAAGGGGCACCGGCAACAATTCCGTAATATTAGACGTGAACAAATGAGAAAGAGAACATGCCTCCTAGTGGGTGGTAAATGTCAGCTCCGGCACATTCGCCAGCAACGCCATTGTTTGTTTTCACTGGCGGTAGAAGAATCATTTCTTCCTGATTCTGAGCCATTGTGGGGAAATAGAATCGTTATCTTGGAGCCGGCTGCCGGCTTCGCCACCTCTGCCCCTCCCTCCGAGCCAAACTCATTGTTGGCAAAAAAGTTACATGTTGCTCTGAGATTGTGTCGTCTAAATCCCACTCATGTGTTGGTGTTCTTCCTCCCTCTCCTGTGCTGCCCCCCCCCACTCCCCACCCCCTACCTCTCCTCTCCTTTTCGTTCCTCCCTCATCAGTGATTTCAGCCACATCCCTGCCTGAACTGAAGGCGCCTCAGCACTGCAGTCTGTCCGTGTACGGCTGCTGCTCCGACAACATGACGGCCGCCTCAGGAGTCGGACTGGCTGGATGTCCCAGTAAGTCCCTCTTTCGCGTCCCGCTCTTGACCCTCTGATGTGCACAGACTTCTGTAGGCTTTTGCGCTCGCCGTAGGACGAAGAAGGAAAAAAAAAAAAAAACGCAGATACTATCAGGCTGTTTCAGCATACAGGCCCTATTGTCCTTGACTGGTACACTTGCACAGTTGCAGAGCAGAAAATGTTTCATCTTGATCCAAGGAATAATTATGATAATCTCACACTGTATCAACCCAAAAATCTTTTTATCTGATGATCTTGACGAATGATGGATGGAGGAGAAAACGCTGCATGTAGCCGTTTGGCAGGGGATACAGTGCATTTTATCTGAAAGCCTTTTTTAGTCATAATACTTGGCCCAAGGAATACTCCTTAAATGCAGCTAATCTAACACAGTAAAGATTCAGGTGAGAATAAACCAGCGGAAGCTGAGAGTGACCTTCGTTCTTCTCCTCAGGCACCTGTCAGTGTAACGTCTATGGCTCCTACAAGGGCACATGTGACCCGGCCACCGGACAGTGCTCCTGCAAGCCGGGTGTTGGGGGACAGAAGTGCGACCGATGCGAGCCGGGCTTCTGGAACTTCCGCGGCATCGTGACGGAGAACACGAGCGGCTGCACGCGTAAGGAAACGTGTCTTTGCGTCCGTGCTGACCGAGCATGTGTGCTCTGGCGTGCTGTGACACAGCGGCTTCAAGAGAGGGAGCAGACAGTTGGGAGAGGGTCAAAGGGTCATGGTTTTTCACAAGTCAGTTTTATCCATGAAGCCCACAACCTTTGAGTGTGGAGGGGGGGATGCTGGATGAGAGAGCGCATCACAGGGCCAACATACAGAGACGACTCTCACAGTATCTCAACATGTCAGAGGCTGTTGAGTCTCCAGTGAACCTAACTGCATCTGTAAATAAGGAGAACACATGAAGGACCGCCGTGCCACAAACAAACAGAACTGACACATTAAGGACTAAATATTGTGTTTCGTAAATTACAAACACTTGGTATCAAACACAATGTGCAGCGTAAATGTTCTCATCAAGAGTTTGGTTTAATTTAATTAAGTAGGTCATCAACTCATTTATTTTCATTAAGAAAAACAGCATCCAGTAATGTCACACTTACTCCACTGGTCTCTTATTATATTGGAACTTGTTTTTGCACAAAGGCGGAAATGTCCTTGATTAAACTATTAAAACTGATTTATAGTTGAATTATTTAACCAATCCGTTTAACCCTAACCCTGGGTGTGGGGGAATGGATCCACAAAACATTTGACACACTTGTATTTAAGCATTTAGTAAAATAATCAACAGTGATCTGTTTTAGACTACAATACGACAAACTACACTAAGCAGCTAAACTCCAGTTTGACAGTGGCTTACATGCCCTTCAGTTATGTCATAACTGTACTGAACGGTCTGTGTTCATTTGTATTCGAGTGAGCGCTCAGGTCGTTGACCCTTGTTTGTCTCGTGTTGTAATGCAATACGGCGACCAGCTCGTACCCTGCCGCTGAGGTATCATAGGACATTCGCTTCCAGAGCCACGGGATATTTTCAGTCAGCAGCGGGAGGCCTGCAGGTGCCTCACCCGTGGCCTGACCTTAACAAGGCTTACACAAGCTCGCGCAGCAAACATCAGCCTGAGAGCAGAAAAAACAACACACGTCATTGATTCCGTGATGGGGTTGATGTCCTTCCCTACAGTTGTTTTCTGGAGTTTCTGTTACATACTCTTCCTCCTCCTCCTCCTCCTCTCTCAGTTTCCCCTACGGCTGGATGAACTGTTTCCAACCCTTGACTCTCAGACAACAATGTTTCTCGGTTCACAGGCTCAGGTCGCGTCAAACTCACTTGAAACCCAATAATTCCTCTTTCTGTCTCCGTCCCCAGTCGCTGATTTCTTTCCCTCATCAATTTCTTTCCCCTCCCTTCCTCCCTCTCTCCCCGGCAGCATGTAACTGCGACGCCGCGGGCTCGGTCCGGGACGACTGTGAGCAGATGTCGGGTCTGTGTTCCTGCAAGACGGGAGTGAAAGGCATGAAGTGCAACGTGTGTCCAGACGGAAACAAGATGGGCATGAACGGCTGCGACAAAGGTAATAAGAGAGCATGCCGAGGCAACCGGTGGAGCGTTAACAAACCACACACTCACATACAGACACACACTTCCTAAGTGCTCCTCGGTCACCAGCCTGATCCGTGGATCAGCCTCGCAGCTCCCAGGTCTCTGTCCGCTCTTCACATCCATCTGGTCTGCCCTCACAGGAAGGCTCAGCTCCAGGGTGGTTAGCTAGTACCGATTAGGATAATACTTGAGTCTATAACTGATTGGTACTTTACTTTCTTGACACCACCTTCCACTTTGGACCGTTCGCTTGAATGTGGATGTTTGTACTCCTGCGTGAGGACTATTGATTGCGCTCGGATTAATAATTAAAACCCCTCCGGTGGTTGCACAGGCGAAACTCAAGTTGAGGGCAACGTTGAGCTCGTGCTGTGGGAGCCTGTTGCTCCTTGATTAAGATGCACCATCAGATATCGACAGGAAGTCAAACGCTTAATGAAGCCAGCAGTCCTGGCGCAGTGGTGGGGCACTGTGCCACACACCCTGCCAGATGAAAAGGTGGTGGCACATGAAAGCAGGCGGAGGGGCGGGGGGTACTCTAAGCCTCTTTAATGTTGCAACAATGCAAACACCCCACGCTCACAGTTGGCCAGATGATGGCTGGCTCCCCAGCTCCGGCTCCTGCGGCGGCAACTTCCAAGGCTTCAATACATCAAAGGCAAAATATCCTGAGTGCACACCTTTACACAAAACGCAACATTACTCATATTTTCTACCTCGGCAAAAGAGTTTAGGGAAAATGCTGTGGTCTATGAAACTCGGCGTAAGTCACACTGTGTGACAGAAAGGTAACGAGACAATTTTATGATTATATTACCGCTGCTGTACTGTGTTGGCAAAGAAAATCACCAAGAGTTTATATAACGACTGATTTTCAGCCTCAGCTCTTTCACTCATTTGAATTCAGCTGTGATTAACGGGGTCTGTTTTTGTGTTCGGCCGGATCAATGTTGGCTGTAATGAGGAGTTTTCTTTGCATGTAATTTAACTCTATTTTTTTTCTACTGACACCAAACATGCAAACATCACACTGGCATGATTTAAAGTCGACACCACATGTCTTCACTTCCTACTATCGAGGAAGTGAACAGAACACGTCCCACGTCCCCTTGCTAACACGTCCCACTGTCAGTGAGAACTGTGATACAAACGTTTACCTTGTTAAAATTGCATCAAAAAAACAAATTGAAGCAAAATTACCTGAAAAGGAATTGGTGAAAATGATGGAAACCATCTTTCAAACTTTGTTAATTTGGCTCCAAGGGCAGCACGGTAGCACTGCTGGTCCTGGTCCTGGGTTCAATTCTACTAACATGGAGGAGGCAGGACTCATGAGCTGAGTCCAGCCACCAGGAGGGCAACTGCGATGCTTTGATTTCCCTCCTGGGAGCAGTCATGTCCTTAAACTTTATATACTGTCGATTTGCCAACACCATGCTGTAGATTGGAGGAGGAGGGAACACATCTCCTATCTGGGGAAGCGACCAAATCAGAAATATTGGGTGTGACATTCTACAAAAAAGTGGAAAAGCTACAGCTGCATCAGTTAAATGCTGTGTGTAAGAATTTGTTGCGGACTGAAAAAAAAAAAATCATATTTTTGTCCGATTACGGGCACATTTCATCATGCTGTACAGATTTTGAGAAACCAATTTAATGGCTGTTTATGGGCAGAACTTTAGCTCGCTTCATAAAAGTGAGCAAGAGTCCTGTAAGTTTAAGACATTCAATCTGCAGGCAAATTTTACTTTTTATTTTAACCCCACGCTTTCACACAGCAGCTACTCTGCTACGCTGCTGTAACCTGCTTGAATACGGAGGTGCACCATCACCGACTCATTTCCTCCACAGGACCTGAGGCTCCAACGTCGTGTGAGGAGCTGGTGTGCAGCTTCGGAGCTTCTTGCACCGAAGAGGACGGCCAAGCCCACTGCGAGTGTCCTTCACCTGACTGCGACGAGAAAAACAAAACCAAGGTGGGAACCGTGCAAAGAAACGAGGGGCTTGATGCACAAGTTTGCAAGGGGGTGGGGGGGCGAGGGGACGAGGGGGCTTTGTTTTTCTGGCCCACATGTGTTCTGAACACCCCTCTCTCCATCTCTGTCACCGTGGAGCAGGTGTGCGGCTCGGATGGAGTGACCTATGCCGACCAGTGCCAGCTGAGGACCATAGCCTGCAGACAGGACAAGGACATCACAGTGCAACACTTTGGACAGTGCACAGGTGAGCCCCATGCATCACACCTCGAACAGACGGCCAACTGTTGTCAAGCCCCCCCCTTCGTTCACGAGATAATGAGCAGCGCTGTGGACTTCAAATTATCTCTCTCCTGCTGTTTCTCGTCCTATCCGTCTCTCCGTGTCTGTCCCAGAAAGTAAAGACACAGCAAAGTGAAAGAACATCGAGCGTGTATTAATCGCTTCCTTCTGCAAGAAATTACCTGCACATAGCAGCAGTTTGAGCAGCGATTCTCATCAGAGATTAGGCAAATCCAAGTATTTTCCATCGCTGATTAGTGGAGAAGCACAAAGTCACATGTTAGAAGTCATTCAGTATTTGAGTTCTCTGCCGAGCATTTTTGCTTTGCATCGTTTCTAAATCTTAATCTCTGTGATTAACATTTTGAAACAGGAAATATTTAGCTCATTTCACTGCGCAGAGTGTGGTTAAATAAGCCCCCCGACGGGGCTTATGAACGGTCGGAGACCACATCAGGGGAAACATTAGAGCGAGGAAGCGTAGAACTTCAAATCCAGCGATCAAGCTTTGCGATCCCAGAAGACGACAGTGACACTTCCTCTTTGCTTTGTTGCACCACTCTGTGGATTTGGCTTCATCTTTACACCCCCCCCCCGTAAATGCATGGTTCCGCACGCAGCGTTATTCTGGCAGGAGCTCACTGCTGTTTCAGGGTGATGGTGGATGCAGAGCACGCGTGTACCGATTAAAAGGTGCAGCTCTCGCGCCGTCCAGATGCCGATGGACATTGTTTGGATCAGTGCAAGGGGTGCTCTGACATGTGCCGGGGGCACGGCTTTCGTGTAGAGTGAAGCTGTTCTGCGCCGTCTGCCAGCTTGCGTCACGACAGGGTCCTAGAGATGCCGCCGGCAGGCAGGGCGAGGGGAGGGAGAGCGCCAGCTGTGCGGCTCTGGACACAAGCCACTGCCAGGTGTCTCGCATTTTCGCTTGTTAAAATGTTCATTCACTTCCTCGCTGAGTGGGCTTAAATCTAATCACAGAATGCTCTTTGTCAAACCCAAACTATGACACGTTCTTGGACGTTGAATGACAGTTGTAGGTATGCAAATAGATAAACAACTGCTGTGCTCAGCGAGAGATCAGCAGGGCTTTGATATGTCCCCGAACATCTGGTTATTAGAAATTCAGTGCCGTGGGTTACCAGCAAAAGGTGCCAAAATCCAGTCTTGTTTCACATTCCTCTGTTGCCTGGCAATCGGGATGTGGGTTGTACGTAATCCCTCAGCCAACATTACATAGCTCCGAAAAAAGGCAAGAAGACATTTTCTCTATCAAGCTCTCAGGGGAGGAAGAGACAGGCGAGCACCCGGGACCACCGACAGCCACAGAGGATCTTTTAATTTTTATTTTTTTTCTCCCGGACACGGTCGCACCGCGGGTAGCTGCTCCGCCGCTGCTGTCGGCTCGGGGGTTAGATCTCGAGCTCATTTCACGTGTGGCTGGGTGCGAATTAGCATTTGCTCTGCCTCCACCCCTCGCCACTCGGCAGCCCTGCCCGCCCCACCCGCCCACTGCTTACATGCAGCGCTCCCAGACGCTCGGCCTCAGCGCTGTGGCATGCTAATGCTCACCAAGCTGCTCTATAGTTTGACAAGAGAGCAATGCCAAGGGCTTAATGTGTGTTTATTGATCTTTTTTTTTTCTATTGGTTCCTCACAAGTTTTATTATGCCACAGAGTGTGACTGAACGGTAGTGGTGGCTAGTGATAAAAATTGTGTGGGGCGCAGGGTTGGGGGGGGGCGGGGGAAACTGAAGCCATACTCAACAGAAAAACAAGACAACACTCAATATTGCAATCCTGTAGTCTTCATCAAGCTGCTGGGAGATGTAGATGTTTACGGTCTCGCACACACGTTGTTGTCCACAGCACCTCTGAACCGACGCTTTGAAACAGCTAACAGGGGAAGCAATAGAGGACTGTACTCACACCACATCAAGCTAGTCAACTCTGTTTCTTATAACAAGAGCAGAAGAATCCCCTGGTGTGAGCTCGGCCATACTTTGCACCGGCTGCCGAATCTGTAAATGAGCCATTATTCCCTCGTTTGAACGGCTTTAAAAATGGTCTGCTCTCAGCGGAAGTAGCTCAGTGAGGGAGGTACCTGAGTGTGTCTCAAGGTTGGAATCAAATCAACACCAACCAGTTCATAGTAAAGTGGTCGTGCAACAACCAGTGGAAGAGCAGCGTCAGGTCCCGTGGTTGCCCAGCATTTCAGGACTTACATTCACTCTTATTTGGCTCACACCAGGGAGTGTTTGGATATAAATGAACCAAACACAATTGAATGCTCACACGGTCTACCAGGCACATTATACAAGTAAACTATTATTATCTCATTAAAATATGTTTAACATGTTTAAATAGGCTTTATTTCTTTCTCTTGGGGTGTTGGAGAGGCTGCTCCCCGTATTATTAACAAGCAACCACTGCTGCAAAGTCGGCCACTAATGGGCATGCTAAGTAAAAAAAAAAAAAAAAAAAATCACCTTCAACTCTTTCTGCCTGTGACAGAGAACTTGCAGCTAGTTCTGATGTTGCCCAGCTCTCTGAAGTCCCTGAGCTGAAAGGCAGCGCAGCCACAGAGTGCAGGGAGGAGTTTCTCTGGCTCCTTTGCTGCGTCTCAGCCAAAGATGAAGCGATATCTGAGACATCAGCTCAAAAAGGGGGGAAAAAAGAAGGCAAGAGCTACTGTACCAGGCACCAGAGGGAGGGCATTTGGGCCAGTGAGCAAATTCTAGCACCATGGGGGAAATGACCACCAAGTTGGCAAAGGCCCGCCTCCCTCCATATGGTGTTATCACCTGTAGGTTTGCGGCAAATTGGCAGTGAGTGTCAGCATATGGTGGCAGCCTCCTCTCAGCCGGTGTGTGCTGGTCAGGGCTTCGCCATTTCTCCTCCACGTCTGTAGTCTACCACTACCGATTTTGTTAACCTATTTCTTTTTCATTTTGATTTAATCCCTTTTCTTCAGAGAGTTGGTTCCTATCATTTTCTTCCTCTTGCCTCCATGGCTCCATTGTCTTTCTGCTCCGGTCTCCTGTTTCCCATTTCCCCCTCCTCAGCGAGCTGGGCTGACATCACCAACAATCTTAATAAGCACCTTTCAGCGATAACCACGCGGCTGGGACGGGCCAAGAAGACAGTGATTTTCTGTTCTTCCCACCCTGTGACATGACCATCCAGGGAAAAAAAACAAAAAAAAAAGACAGAATGCAGGCAAATGGACTGTTAAAAGTAATTAAGAGAAGCATCGGGCGAACAGACTGTGCTGCTCGTTGTTTTCTTTTCTTTACTTATCCCACATCACAGGAGCTCGCCGCGCCGCGGGTGTGCACGCGCACACATCACACGCTTTCCGTGGAGCCTGACGCTAAGCTTGAGCACCTGACTGACAGGTGTAGCCATGAGGAAAGGCGACGCATGCCACCCTCTCTCGGCGATAGCATCACAGTCCTTTGCTCTCCACTCCAAATCTCTCTTTCAACAAAGATCTGCTGAGCTTTAAGCCGACGCCCCGCGTGTCTCCCAGGCTTTCTGCCGTCTCAGTAGGTATCACATTTCACACTTGGGTGAATAATTGCAGATCAAATAGGCGATTATAGTGGTGTAATTAAGGCCTACACATAATGTTAGGTAAATCCTAATGAAGCGGAAATCTATGGTATAGGGTTTGTTTTTAATCTTCTTTTCATTTCACTCGCATACTAACACATATTTATATTCCCGGGATCTGAAGAAGTGAGGGGGGGGGTGGTATCGTTACGCCTGCCTGCCTCGGCTGAATCTGAAGGACTTACTCACGTAGTATCTCGCTGCCAACACACTTCTCCCCCTCAGGAGTTTTTGTCCTATTTATCGTTCTTTTATCGCAGACAGTTTGTCCTTTTGCACCAGGGCTTTTTGCATTGATAATGATGGTCTCCGCAGAGAGCCTCGCCCTTATTTGGATGGATTCTTTTTGCTTTTTTTTTTTTTTTGAAGTGTGTGTGCGTGTGTGTGTGTGCATCTGTTGACAGCGGAGTGTTTGTGGTGGAGTTGACGGATGCTCATGCTCTCTGCGAGCAACAGCCTGCCTTCTTTGAAGCCGGAGTTAAAGCTGCTTTTTTGCCCCATTTCTATCAATCATTCATCACCGGAGGCCCTGGCTGTTGGTGATTAAAGCTTTACTACTGGAGGGCAGCATTTGAATATGGATATATAATTCATAGGCATTGGCACAGCATGTATGCAGCACACACAAACACGGACACACACACACACACACACACATGCATTCCATATGTGATCACACCACGTTCTGTGCATCAGCGCTAACTGGAGTGGCTCACCCCGTATGGGCGACATAACTCATCCCAAGCTGGAGCACACTTCATTGCATATGACTCTGATTGCATGATGTCATCTGTTGGTATGTGCCATAATCACTCTGTATATGAATGAGCTTTCATTCCTCAGGGTTCTTCGACTAAAAGTTCCAGACATCTCATCCATTACAGGGTTTTAATTAGAGCCCGTGTTTATAAATGAGCGACTGCATATGTGTCTTGTTTTTTAATGTGGTTTCATAATGACGTTGCTGTTGTGCATCAGGTGGAAGGGTCCATCCCGGTTCAGTCGACCGTTTGATGTGGTTAAGAGGCTAAAATCAGACATTTCCATCTTTGCTCCGTCATTCATCCATTCCTTGCTTCCTGCCCTTCCCTCCACCAGAAACCCTCTCCGAGCCGACAGCACGACCTACCCCCAACCCCATCACCACCACCCCCAGCTCCACTCCTGCCGTCTCCATCACCACCACAGCTCCATTCCCCACCAACATGGTGTGGGCCATCCCACCACCGAGGACCACCGAGACAGAGACCACCCAGCGGCCCCCGGCCACTTCCCCTTTTTCCGCCTCCACCCACAAGCACGAGCGAGCATTCAACCGCTTCCACACCAAGCCGCCTCGGCCCACCGCCGCCTCCACCACCACCACCACGACCTCGTCACGCGGCGGCCCCGTCCCCTCCGCCGCGGTGTCCTCCTTCGAGGGCTCAGGCAGCGGGGAGCCAAGCGGGGACGACCAGGCTGAAGAAGAAGACGAGCAGGAACTGGAAGTGGGTAGCGGCGTTCCAACAGAGGCCAGTGGGGCAGAGGAGACTGTCGGTAAATCCCTGCTCTTTCACTTCATTATCCACAATGCTTTGGGGTTGTGTGGGGAAGGGGGGGGGGGGGGGGGGGGACAGGGGGTGGGGGGGGGGGGGGGGGGGGGGGGGGGGTGAGACAGACTCACACGTCTCTTAGCTGACATCATAACACATTCATGCCATCATCTGTTGATTGAGAGTTACAAAGAAATGCAAACAGTCTTAAGTATTTATGTATTCGCCACACTCTCCCTCCTGGCTGTAACAGCTGGGAGAGAGGACTGTCAGAGCCGGGCCAGTAAATCGAAGTAAACAGATGCTGTAAGTGTCATTTCATCTCGCGCAAGATGTATATCTCAATTTCAGAGAGTAAGGAATGTACTCGCATGGTTCAGTGTTGAAACATCACCCCATGCTCTACTCTTCCATTCCACCAGCGCTTGCTCCCAGCAGCTTGCAAAACAAACCCAGGCTCTAGAAAATACACTCGGTGCAGGCCAAATGAGACTGTTGGCCCACATCTGGGGACCGCTGCAGTCCAGCTTGACAGGCTGATGCGACTGAGAGGTGTGAGTGTGTGTGTGCGTGCAGAGGCTGTGTACCTTGTCACATGACTGGGCTCAAATCTATCTGGACATGCCCTCCTGACTGTGACAGCCAGCTGCAGTTTGTAGGCCTGTGCTTGGACAACAAGGGATGACTGAGACTTTTCGATCACAACTTCTTTTTTTTTTTTTTTTCCTGTTTTTCATCTATCTGTCCACCTTGGCTGACAGCTCGCCATAACAGGATGGGATTGATGGAACAGCATGACCCCAATGCGCGCTTCCTCAACTCTTCCTCTTCCTCCTCCCCTCTCGCTCCTCCCCGAGATTTATTCTCTTGTCAGATGCTGACCCGAGTGTTCGGTGACGCGAGGAGCATGTCGTCCGTCTGCCAAGGAGAGCCACTGTCTTGTGGCGCTCTGTGTGTGTGTGTGTGTGTGTGTGAGAGAGAGACTGACTTAATGTGCAACCCCCCGAGCGTGCTTGGGTACATGTTTATGTTTATAAATTTATATAAGCAGAAGATAAGACAGTATAAATTCTAACAGGAAGAACCAACAACTGTTCTGTTTCTGTGACTTATTTGTTTATTTTATACAGTGTCTCTCTCCAAGTCTTTTCTTTGTTCTGCGTGTGTGTGTGCGTGCGTTGTCCCTGTGTCCCCCTTTCTATTTGACACTCAGTTTGACCGATTCCATGTGCACATATCACTGTCTGACTGTATAAATGTGAGCTGGTCAGAGGTGGGTGGTTTTACATTTTGTATCCATGCTCTGTTGAAATCTGCTCTCCTGTGTGTGTGTTTGTGTTTATTTGAAAGCCCCCTCATCGCTCCCAGTGGAGTCGTGCAGCGTCCCCACGGCTGCTGCCCTCTCTCACCGCCGGCACTCTCCCCTTCAGCCCAGCATTTGTAAATCTGCAGACCACATGCCGACAGATGCCCTATAAACCACCCCCCCCCAAACCTCCCCCTCGCATCCTTTGACCGCGAGTCCTTGAGCGGGACGTCCCCTTGCCTCTGACGTCTTTACGACTTGTTTAGCCGCTAGCTGTTTGCCTCCGCAATTATTTCTAATCTCAGTGTGGCCATAAACTGTGCTGCTTCGACCAAGACACCGCCTCTGCCGGCACCGCCATTAGAGAGTACATAGGTCTGGTTCGCTGTTGTTACGCAGTCATTCTTCAGAGAGAAAGGCCGGCCACTTTTATGTCCCAAGATGGCCAGATATACAGTGCCTGCAACACAAACGACTGTATGTTTTTTTCCCCTCTTGGTGAACCTTGAAGGTAACTGTCAGCCAACCGATCAGCAGGGAACGGCGACTACCCGCACCCCACCCCCTGACCATTTATCGTGCTCTGTGAGCAACATGACTGGCAACAGTGGTCATTATGTGCTCTCTGCCGGACAAAATGACTTCCAGGTGTAAAATCAGTTCCCATGAAAATGCCATACAATCAGTCCTGACAATACCTCTATTATCAGTGCTCAGCACACCGAAAACACGGAACCATCTGCAAGAGCGAGTTCAGAAAGGAAGTTGTAGATCTTGACCTGACGAACGCTACCTGTCCTCGGCTCTCACAGCTCAACGTCCGCAGTCAACCGTAGTCAACAGTGGCGTTCCCCTTGTTTTCTTACATAAGCTCCTTTGTGCATTCATTATCATGATTTTTTTTCATCACCCCCAGGTCCCACATTGGCGAGCATGACCGTGCCCACAGCTGAAGAAAGGTCGTCCTGCGACAACACCGAGTTCGGCTGCTGTCCCGATGGCAAGACGCCATCCAGCACTCCAGAGGGCGCCAACTGCCCCTGTAAGTCCACACCCTTCCAGACCCCTCAGAAATTCCCTCCTGCGTCTCCTGTCTGTTGGTAGCCTGTGATAACATGTGATGAATGAGCAGAATCCTGAATCATTTCCACACTAGCTTCTCGAGGAGCATAAATCTCCACTGAGTCAATGGTGTTTTTGAGAAAGAGAAATACGCTCCTGGGTTTCACATCCATCTTCGACGATACAGCTAAACAGTATCTACTTACAGCTCCGGCGATTAGCAAGCGTTCATGTCTGAACCCTTTGTGATTTTAGCAAATTCAAACAAAAAAAATAATTTGTCAACTTCAACAGCAATCAACAGCATTAAAGGAAGGAATTAAAGGAATAGTCCACCACTCTAAGACATTTTTATGGTTTAAAAGTTAGATGTTACAGACTTGCCTCGCAAATATGAATATAACTGCACCTCTGAATCTCACCTCCGGAGCTGTTCAGAAACATTTATTTGCAGTTTCCCTTGGGAATTTTTGAGCCCGGCACACTCAACCCCAATTAACTTTTGAGCCTTGTGCAGTTGTTCATTGGTCAGTGTTAACCATCACATGCAAGTAAAGAAGGAATCATGAGAGTTGCCTCATCTGCGTTACTCTCTGAATTTATAAACTGGATTTCTTGATATATCCAGAACCATGTTTTTATGGAACGTTTACTTTTGGATTATTGATGTTGTGCCATCTGCCTCTAACCACCAGATTTAGGTTTGGGTTTTTTTTTTTTTCGGCAGCAGTGCTGTCATTTATCACCCCTCTCATATGTAAATGATCATATTGGTAGAAAAGGAAAAAAAAAGGACCATTAAGTCCATACATAAGTATTTGACAACACCTCACAGTGTGACTCTGACATTAGTCGCACTCTGCCAGACTTAAAGGATATTTTAATTCCTCCAGTTATCCTCAGGAATTTTGATTAAACTTTGGTTTTATATGGCGTTAAAATGAATGTTCGAGCCGTAGTGATGCTTGACATTGACCTTTTTCATTACTGTGAACTCATAGCAGACTGTGAGGCCGTAGGGTCCCCAGTCCTAGTTTGATACGAGAATTAACGTCATATTTTTAGGGCCCTGTGCTCTGATTTGTAAATTACCTTCCATGTTTCTCCTCTCACTTTTTTCTATCTTACTTCACCATCTGTCCTCTTCTTTTAATCCCCCACCTCTTTCTGCACTGAGCCATTCTCTTTATCAGTCAACGCCACCGTTAGCTATCTCCCTCTTGAGCTATGTCTCAGTCCTGTTCTCTCCCTTCCACCCAGTCAGCCTCAATCCAGTCTTGCATCAGTTCATTTCTCTCTGGAGTTGAGAAGGAGGAGAGTTGGGGAGACTACCAGAGGCCGACAAGCGCTGGTGTACCAATCAGTGCCTTCTGCCAGACTCGGTTCATAAAGATAAAGGGCCTTTTTTTTTCTTCTTTTTTTTATCTCCGCTGCCTCTCTATCTCTCTTTCCCGCCATTCCTCTGTTGAAATCTGCCCTCTGTTTGTCCCAGCTGTGTTAGTCAGACCGATTGTGAAAGGAGGGATTCTCTCCAGCTCCCGTCGGAGCCCTATGTCACGACTTGAAAGAGCTGCGCAGAGTTGCTTTTCTGGCGTGAACGTCCCATCACCTCCCAGTAAACCAGCATATTTCATGATTCTGAAGCATGAAGCCAACTCTGGTCTTCCAGAGCCCTCTGTTTCTTCACAAAATGTATGGAAAACAGAGGTGAGACAAGGGGTGCCACTTCACTTAAGGTTGGATTTGATGGCATTTGGCCCCATGTCCAAACAACAAAAGACACAGATTTTAGACGTAAGACAACAGTTGTAACAAATCCCCTAAAGCCTGTAAATATTTATCTCAGCCAACAATGACGGCACACCAGCGATCAATACTTCATTCAGCTCAAGTGTTGCCAATAAAAGCGGGCAGCGCTATAGGCGGATCAATATGCCGGATCTTTTTTCTCCTGAGACGGGCTTAGCCAATCCCCCTCTCATTAGAAGTGAAATGACACGTCCTTCGTACTACAATATCCATTGGCCACCATCTCATGGTAGCGTCCAATTTATCCGCATGCAGCCAGTTGTCTCAAAATGAAAAGGACTAATTGTTCACTGTTCTCAGTTTATAGACACGTTAAACAGTGAAAAGCCTCAGGGGTGAGTTCAGGCCACATGTTCACACACTCGAGGAGGTGATCTACGATGAGAGCTTTTTTTCTATTTTGTGAAGTAGACCCAGCGGTGCTCACAACGAGCATTTTCTTTGGCGACTGTAGAGAGAGCAAAACTCTAATTTAACAGAAAGAAACCTCTGATCTAGAGAAGAGAGGTCGGTGGGAAAGACATTAAGAAGATATCATATTTAATTTAAGATATTTACAGATGTGATGATTTTATTAATGACAGAAGCCATTATTACGTGAATAGGTCCCAGTACAGAACTGTGCAGAACTCCATGTCTAACTTTTGTTAGACAAATTTTAAGATGATAAGTCCAACTTAAACAAGCGTGTGGTTCCTCTAATCCCTCCATGATGTTCCAGTCTCGAATGGAATTTCATAATCTATCGTGTCAAATGCACAAAGATCCGTATTTTAACTGTGCTTCTTCTGGGCTGGGAGGGATTCTGTGAAAGTACTCGCACAGACCAGTAATTCCATAACTGGTTAGCAACACCGTTTGTCAAGGATTTTTAAAAAACGTGCGTTAAAGAGTTTGTACACTGAAATTCTTAAGAATGTATTGTTACTGTTTGAGTTTGGGGCTTATTTACATGGATAGAAATCTCCCTCAGAACTCTTTCCATATGTAACATTTAAACAGTATGACATCACTGATAATGGCTATGCTCATGTGAGAGTTAATGGCGCACTGAGGGAAGTCTAACAAATCCATTATAATTTCCCGTTCAGTAGAATCTGATAGTCTGTCTGGCTCTGTCCCTCTTTTATCACTCTCCCTCTGTCTCTCTTTATGTCCGTCACGGCACTGGGCCAGAAAATCACTCTCTCTGATGTTTGTCTTCTTTGCAGATTAAAAGTCAGATCTCCCTCGCCGCCACCTCTCGTTTTTTTTCCCTTCCCCCCTACGTCTTATCGGCCAAACCCCGGCCGTTTGCCTCTATTTTATGGCTGCCATCACATCTGAATCGATGTGTGCAGCCCGTGAAAGGAAAGACGAGTGGGGACAGAGGGAAAGGCGTGTGTGTGTGGTGACTGCTGTCCGTTTCATGCAATTTTAACCAGGCTGTGTCAGTCACCGGTCTGGTGGCATTAAGGAGACAATTACGGCTATCTTTCATGATAATCATACAAGTGCTCTTCCCATTCTCCCTGGTGTTGCTCAGGCAGGGGCAGCCATGATTGATTTGGGCAATTTGTTCTGCTGATTACGAGCAGCGTGGAAGCCCAGCATCAGTGCCTCGCATGCTCCTCTGTTCTTCACCTCACCTCACACACACACACAGACACACGGACGCGCACGCACACCAATCCCCTCCACTTTCAGCTTTATTTCAAGTCCTCTTCTCTGGCGGCAGTACCAGGAAACTGTATAAAGAGTTGATAGATGGCGGACAACACAGCCCCCAAGGTCGTACTGGGAGGCATTCTATTTGCTGAAGAAGGCACTTTTAGAATGGCTATGGGCTGTTTTTCCTCTTTAGCGTGTGTGTGTGTGTCTATTTCTTCTCCATGTATTTGTGTGTCTGTCTAACTTGTTGTCTTTTTACCCAGCCCTCCGTGCCCCGGCCAGCTTTTGGGACACGTCTCCGTCTGGTAAAACTGGCCCATTCCCCCACCTTTCCTTCCTTTTGTGTTCCCTCCTTCCTTCTCCCATACCTCACAGTCCATCCTTCCCACCACCTCAACCTCCGCTCTGTTCACCTATAACGGCCAAACCCCCGACTTTCTAAACCCCAACGCAATCAGCAACACACTCACTCCGCCTCTCCTTGTCACACAAAAACAAACACACAATCCATCACTAACCCTAAACGGGCACTACCCTGCGTGTGGGCAGTGGGATCTGAGCAGTGCTAGGAGAAGGTTTGAGCTCTGGTGTCTCAGTATCACTTCATCTTCTGTACCTCGTCTCCTCTCCCTCCAGCCACCATGAGGTTCAGTGGTTTCCTGCACCTGGACCGGGTGGAGGGCCAAGAGATTTTCTACACCCCGGAGATGGAGGACCCCAAGTCGGAGCTGTTTGGAGAGACGGCCCGCAGCATAGAAAGCGCCGTAAGTGCTCTGAATTCAGTTCAACCTGCAAATCACCCGTAAAACAAAATCCTGCCCATGTTTCCTTTTCTTTCAAAGCGAGATTATGTATCTTAAAAAATACCTCCTTTCACTTTCCCAGTCTCAGGGGTTTTGCTTCTACAGCTTCACGTCGTCTGATATTAACCAACAGCCAGGGGCTAATGGTGGCTAATGTTAGTTATTATAATGTAATACAAGAAAAATAATTTAGTCAGTTCAAAGACTTAATGACTCTTCTCTGCCTTTGATATTGTTATATATATATTTTAGTTTTGCCTCTGAAGATTTCAGACTGGGTCCCATGATGACGACATCCTTAAAGCTTCACCAGCCTCAAACTCGATCGCAAACATCTGGAAGGCTTTGTTTCAGTCGGTCAGGCTAAGTCTCTAAACCCCTCACGCTTCATGATCATTTCAGATAATTCGCTTGGATCGACCCCAACTCCCCTGCCATTAGCAAAGGGTCTGAACCGGAGCAAAAACTGGGTTGATGACTTCACTCTTTTAGCTCTCTCTGTTTCTTCACTCACTGTTTCCACGAAGATCCCTGTTTTCAGCTTTCAAAACCTTGATGACGGACAGACGCTGAGCGTTGGGGCTTTGGTGGAGATCAAAGCACAGATGAAAGAAGAGTAAACAATCGAGTTACGCTCTGATTTGATTCAAGTGACCAGAAAACCTGTGTAACCGAGAAATAACTGGTTGACATTTTCACCACAGCACCTTTGTAATCTGATCAAATGCCATGTGTTGTGTTTTCGGCTTGTTCTAATGGCCTCAAGTGTCCAAGAGAACTCAATTAACACAGACATGGCCTGGCTGCACAGTTTGTGCTTTCCTCAGCTCGTTCACATCAACAGCTGAAAAGCTTCTGAGTCAACATTTCAGGGAAGCATGAGACACAAAACCCGACACAGAGAGAATCGGACTAATCAAATTCTTCCAGCAGCTTCAGGCGAGCTTCCCTGCAGGTTTTTACAAACCGTACACCGATGAAACTGCTTGGTTATATTCTGCGAAACTGGGCTGCAGTGGTTTCTCACCTCAATGATAGAAAGTCAAAAAAGTACTCAGCATCTGCAGAGAGGGATCAGACACATGATCGTGTCAGGGCAACAGAATCTGTCCGATAGCGTTAAATATCAGCTGCATCAGCTGTTCAACGTGCACGACGGGCCGGGAAAAAACAGCCTCTGTTGCTCTCAGGGATGTGCATCCTAATGATGTGACGGCATCTAGACGCCCAAAATAAAAGAGAAGAAGAATTTAATGAGTTCACCCAGCTTTCATTACATAAACTGAGCTAAAAATGTTTTTCCTCACCTATACGGTGATTAATAAAGATTTTGTTGATTATTTTCTTATGCACTGCACCGTATGTGTTGGGTACTCTATATATATCACACAAGGCCTCCAGCACCTCGTCAAGTTAATAAGATAATTATAAAAAATGTAAAAGTGCTCTCTGCAGACTCGTGGGAAGACGAATTTGTTGCTTGCTGGCCAAACGCCTCAGTATCGCAAAGATGCATCTTTGCGATATCTGAATACTCAAGTCCTAATTCTGGACGCGAGTCAAGTGTGGATGGGCGCCGTTAGCGAGCCCAGTCCTCGCAGAGTGGGTACGGTAATCACTGTGTGGCCCTGCTCGCATTTCTCCACTCTCCCTTTGCTCTGTTGAGGTCAGACCTTTGAAAACAAGTCTCTGATGTCAAGCCAGCGCCTCACTCCTCAGATGAAATGGAGGTTTGTGTTTGTATATTTGTGTGTGCGTGTGTACGCGCAGTACACACCAACAGCTGCTGAATCGGTGTCACCACCCCCACTGGGACCTAATCTGCTACCTCACAGCAGTTTGTGTGTGTGTGTGTGTGTGTGTTCGTGTCTTGTGTGTTGCCTCGTTAGCGCTCTCAGTGTATGTCTGAAGCCTGCTGCGCCACTTGACAGCAACCACTCCCTCCTCATCTCCCAACACACACACACAGAGCAAATTCAAAACAATCGTAATGTCCCCGGAGGCCATTTCTAAGTGCCCGTCAAAGCACAAGGAAACAGAAGAAAGAACAACAATGACATCACTGCGACGTCCACGGAAAGTTAAACATTGGATCGTTAGTGGAACTATTAAGTAAGAGAAGAATATACGAATTTAAAACGACACGATAAACTGTAATAAATGTAAATGATAAATCCTTTAAATGATTAAAGTGATGGGAACATATTCCGTTTACACACACACACACACACACGCAAAGTCTGCACTCAGATATTCAGTCGAAACACACAAAGAAACGAGCCGCAGCACATTTCGTTTGCGGCTCAGCAGCCTCCTACTATGAGGCAATAAACTGGAACGTGTGAGCAACCGAAAAGTTAAAGAGGGAAATAAAGAGCAGGGATTTTGTCCAGAACCATTTGCATCTCTAAGCCTGAGTCAGAGGATTAAAAATGTAACTGTTCACTTGTGTCTAAAACCTCGATAATATGTTTTTATTAAAGGCACGAACAAAATAATATGTCAGCTCGACCACAAGTTCCCGCTGGTTTTGTTCGAAGGATCATTTTGTGGACAATGACTGGCTTTACACATGCAGATGAGGAGTGTGGAAGCACCCTCAGTGGGAACAATGGCGACGGTCATAATGTGCTCCAGTAAAGTGGGTTACCAGGCCCTGTGGCTCCTGTGATTTGAACCAGCTGCTGCGGCGAGGACGCGGCGGCAGATTTCCCTCTTCGTTGCTCGTGGTGCAAATTAGATTAATCCGCTGCCGTCGCTGAGCACGTGTGTGTTTTAAGTTCGAACATGAACTTTTTTTTTTTTAATTTTTGGCTAAAGGCATCTTCAGCGCAGTAATGTCATTGTTGGCTTCAAGAAAGGTTGGAGTCCCCACGGCGCTCCTCCGGCTGTTACAACACACTCTCAGCGGGAGCCTCAGAAGCAAAACCAATCACGAACACATGTCAGGGTAGTATGACATTTATCTTTGCCCCCCCCCCTCCACCCTTAAAACTTGTTCCTGTAATTAATGCCACGGCTGCTGCTAAATGTCATTTTGTGCACCCACACCCAATAGATTTCTTCTCCGCACTCCAATTTAGGAAGGTCTCTTTTTCTTCCTTTGAGTCGTCTGGTGCGCTCACTGCTATGAAAGCACAGAGCTCATTACCAGCTTCATTTATCATCTCTCCTCTCTCTGCACCCCCCCCCTTCAGCTTACTGAGTTGTTCAAGAAGTCAGACGTGCACAAAGACTTCATGAGCGTCCGCGTCCGTAACCTGGCACCCAGCAACTCCATCCTGGCCTTTGTGGAGGCTCACTTCAGACCAGGTGAGAACTGTTGTGTCGCAAACACAAATAGAAACTGTACAGCTCAGAAATGACTTTGTTACCATTGTTTAACCTTTGTCTACTTTTCACTCTTCACTTTTTGCTTTTACTCATGCACAGATAAGTTTGTGTGGAGCTGTATAATTTTATTTCTCAAAAAAAATTCAAGTGAATTCCACCTAATAGCTGTAAACTATATTTTTACCATCCAGCCATCGACATTCTCTCAAAGCGTGTCACTAAAATCCCAGTGTCTGTGTCCTGTCTGACATGAGTTAGAGCCATTATTCTTGAAGGTGCCGACCAAACTGTGCTTGCACATATCCACCGTGAGCAATCCAGGGAAGCTGAGTAGCATTTTGCCTGAGCAGTAAGTGGCACTACAGCTGTAACAACTTGGACTGAAACAACCGTGACTCAGTGTTTATGCTTCGCCTCCCACAGTTCCTCCATATGCAAACATTAGCAGGTCTTAAGCACCGTGCTGATGATCGTCTGTTTTTTGTTGCAGTGTGCGCTGCTGCAGGTTAAAAACATCTACACTTTACTGTGATTATTAAAATGACACATTTAGGAGCGTCGTGCAGCCTTGGCAGAAGTGTATGTGTTTGCTCATTATGCTTTTTATTTGGCTCATGATGTTGTGAGGCACTGAACGTTTCTCCCAGGTTTTTTTTTTTTTTTTTTTTTTAATCTTATTGCCCTCTTTATTGCTCGCTTGCAACAGTTTGGATTCTCTCGATGTAGAGATTTGTATTTGATATTGATCAGAGCCAGGACAGGTGCATAGTGAAAATGTTGGGTTGTGCATCGCATCCCCTGTATAAGATAACAACTAGATAGTTGCTCATGTTTTTTTAATGTTTAAGCTTTCTTTATCTCTTATGTATAATATTCGAGCTCCAGTTGATGTGGATCAACAAGGCCTCTCTTGCGCGACACAAACAACAAAACCTCTCCTTTTTCTTTTATGAGCATCATTTAGCATCCCTCATACGCTTCCTTCCGGGTGTCGCACAGTGTAAAGCAGCGCTCCTCCGTGGCCGGGAAAGCGAGCGTCTACAGTGAACGTTATGAGAGCAATTCATCTCCAACCACATCGGCAGCAACAAAGCCAGACATGCAATAGGTGGAGGACAAGTGGTCCCCCCAGACTCTGCCTGTCCTTTACAGGGCTCTCAGATAATATTCCAGTGCATCATTACGGAAGCCGGAGCGCTGTATTTGTCCCTCAGAGGACTTGTCCTGAGTGGTTCTACCTCTGCTTTATTGTAGATACAAGATTCACAGTGGAGGACATCGAAGGTTCCCTGCTGAAACAGCTGAAGGCCTCCAAAGAGACGGGCATCGCCGTGAAGAAGCCGGAGGACGAGAATATTCGCTTCACCAATTATGGTAATACAGTAGTGTGTAGGGATTTACAAAATGAAAAGGGGGTTTAAGTTATTCATGAGGTGATTTATCAAAGGGTTTAACGGTTTTGAAAAAAGGAATCTCAGCACCTCAGGCTCAACATGCTTTAATACATGTTTCCTTCTTTTTCTAATTTCGATTGTTTTCTCTTGGCGTCACCCACAGGCCTCTCCACCATCCCCTTTTTCACCACCACCACTACGACCGCAGCGTCCGTCACCACGGCAGCTCTCACCACCACAACGACCACCACGACCACCGCCACCACCACCACCAGGCCTCCGCCGACCTCCCCTTACATCACCCGCCGGCCACCGGGCACCACCCGCAGGCGCACCACCACGACATCAGCACCGGTCACCACGCCGCTCCTCGCGACCGCAGCCATCACCACCACCCCTCCGCCTCCGGCCACCACCGTCGCCCACTTCAGGGGCAGGCTCCATCCCAAGCCCCACAAGCCGTGCGACTCCCACCCCTGCCTGCACGGCGGCACCTGCGAGGACGACGGCAACGACTTCAGCTGCAAGTGTCCCGCCGGGCGAGGAGGCTCGGTCTGTGAGAAGGGTGAGCTTTATTTCTTCTCCGATATTTGTTATTGCTCTCAAATTCTAAAGTTTGACTTTATTTCAAACTGATCTAATAAAATGAGCCGGAGCAGAGTCTGGCTATAATATGCTCCTGTCGGATTTTACAGTTTGAAAGAATCCACCAGTGGCCGACTTTTGCATTGATTTCGCAGCAAAGGCTTGAGGAGGGGTTTAGGGAGTGTTTTTCTGTGAAGGGCTTCTGAAGGACTGGACTCAAAATGCAGGACACAAGACAGAGCAGATTCTTAGGTTCTATTGTAAAAGCTAATCTTGCTGTGGGGATTTTTCAGTGGCGTGGAGTTGCAGGCAGGAGTCCATTGTGAAGCAGACAGTTATTCCATGAGAGTGAGAGGGCAAGAACGCGCGCCGGCCAAACTTCAAAAGTTAGGTCCGATCCGGCACACCCTGGAGTGAGGATCAAGAGCTGAAGCACTTCACCCGATGATAGACTATTGGTCGATGAGTCTCGGGCCTGTGGGAGAGTTGGCAAGAGTCAGGAGAACATATGGGTACATCAATAATATAATATCATCCGTGCAGGGTGTATTTGTATAAATGAAATATATTGATTCTGGCAGAAGGAATATGTTCTCAAAGTCGTGAAACTTGAATAGGAGTTTGAGTAATGACTATATTAACTGTTTTCCTCATAAATGACAGATGTTCACAGATGTGGATTTATTCTGATATTTGAAGCTCAACGTGGCAACAAAAGCTCATGTTTTATTCCCTTTCTAATTTGTTTTGAAACCTGGGAACAAAGAAGTTAAGGGCTACATTTTTTATAAAAATAAACAGCCTCGTCACTTCCCCAGGAATGTTTCCATAGATACAGACGGGGCCTGCAGGTGGGTGCTGGAGAGATTAAAATGTTTAGCAGCTCTAACAAAACTCCAAAGTGAAGCGTGACACATAATGAGCGTAGCTCCAGTTCGCTGCCTGAACTATAGCTCGCCAGCATTGCTCCATTCATAACAGGAAAAAAGGGGCCGCTGCAGCAGGTGCGTGGCTCCGAATGGTTTTACTGGGTGTGCTAATTAATCATGAGTGTGTTTTGGGCGCAGTAAACCATATAGATTTAAGCCGTTCCCTTTAAAAGCCAGATGGGCCTTTTAACGGGCAGTAAGAGAGAACTCTGCAGCAGAGGTTCCTGCTGACGAGCACGGCTCTTTTGCTCCGTCCTTCTTTACCCTACTTTTGGAGTTTTGGGGACGAGAGCGAATTCAAACAGCTGCATCTTGAGATAATTGACACTAATTGCTTCGTCGAGGATTAGCTGGTGACAGTCGATGTGTGTCTTTGAATTAGAGTGGCTAAATTGGAGTCTCTCACACACACACACACACACCTCCCCGAGATCAATCAAGTCTTTTGAATAGAGTGAGCTCATCTGCTGCCAATCTCCTCAGAGAGAGACGGACGGAAAGACAGATGGACAGAAAGAAAAAATCGTCACACAGCAACAAAACAAAGATTTCTGTGTGTGTGTGTGTGTGTGAGTGCGTGTGCACAGCCCCTCCTCCTTCCCAGCTTTCCTGCTTTTAATAAATTCAGCGTGTGTTCTGGAAAGTCATCAATCTGAACGTAAACTGAGAGATCGTCAAGACGAGCAGCTCTCATCTTTAATTAAGCACATTAGACGCCGATTATGCCACAGTAAAACAAATCACATTGTAATGAGCGCGTGTGCTCGTTGCCTCCGTTCCTCCGCAGTGATCAAGTACTTCATCCCATCCTTCGGAGGCCAGTCCTACTTGGCCTTCCAGACCATGAGCGCCTACCACACGGTCCGCATCGCCATGGAGTTCAGAGCGTCCGAGACGACCGGCATCCTGCTCTACAACGGCCAGGAGGGAAAGAAGGACTTCATCTCTCTGGCCCTGGTCAACGGCAAGGTGGAGCTCAGGTGAGCTGGATGGAACTTTAACGGCCGCCACGAGGAAACCGAGTCGTTGCATTAGCGGCAGCGACGGAGGGAAGTAGGAAACAAACAGAAGCACCAGAGATAATGAGGCAAATAATTACGGCAAGCAAACATGTTGGAAACAATACTGCCAGAAATAAATAGAGACACAGAATCGTCTTGACAGACACAGTGCTCTCAGAGATACGTTCAAACTTAGCGTGTTTGCAGATGGTGCGAACATATGCACAGAAATATGTGCAGGCGATCCCAGCTTTCTGGTTTTTAATCACATGTTCTGTATTTAGAGGCAGGACTGGACGTCCAAGCAGGAATTGTGCATTTGCAGATGGAACCAGTGACGTATAGAAATTGGTCCACAAATGACTCATCAATGCACTTGACCGTGTGCTTGTACATTCACACACTATAGTTTGCACAGAAATGGAGGCCCATAAGAATAACCTCTGCTAAGGATGTTATGTTTTTCACGGTTCATTTACATTGTGCGGATGGAGTTTCTTCAACATTTTCCCTGGTTTCAATCAGTCAAATCCACGGATCTGGTGAGATGCTACTCAGGAGTTACGACGGGTCGTCCACGAACCAGAGGGTTGGTGGTCCGAAACTCAGTCTCCCCCATTCTGTGTGTCAAACCCCAAATTGCCCCATGACAGCCGTGCTGACAGAGTGCAAGTGAGAAAATCCGCTCACATTCACACCACGGTCAATTAGAGTCTCTAAATGAACCTGGATGAGTTTAGACTTTGGTCTAAAGCCGGAGTACTCGGGGAAAAACCTCCACAAGCTGAACGTGGAGGAGGGGCCCCAACCAAGGCTTTGAATTAGTATCATGATATGGAATTACACTGACATTAAAACAGGACCTTATCCACATCTCCCACGTGATCACTGGTCTCTGTTATTACTGTTTACTCTGGGATTCGTATTGTTGTTTGTAAGACTGAAGGACAGAATGGACTCAATCACTGCAGAGGGCAGGATATCTCGATGTGTGTGAGTCAAACTCCAGAACACTGGAAGTGAACAATGGCCCCCGCTGCTTGGTAAACAGACGGATCCGTTAATCACCATGGCTACGGTGACGCAGACTATTTATGGAATGAAATCAAGCAGAGTATCGCTGCTCACAACTGGTAAATTGATGCAGTCGTGTTAAATTGGTGTCATGCCCATTGAGGATGTATGGTAGAAGTTGAAAGAAGAATGCATTCCCCTTCCTTCAGCACACAGTATCAGTTTTAGACTCAAAGCTGAAAGCGACGGAAAGTTTCATCAGTTGAATCTGTTTAAATTAAACAATTTTCCTGTCAGACACCCTCGGACACTTCTCATCTCTGTCCTGGAGCTGTATGAATAAAAAATACTTTCCCAGAAAACAGCATAATTTCTCCTTCAGAGGAAATGTGGACGGACTAATTAGAAATTCTGCACCACGTCTGTTTTTATTTCAAACGCTGTCCGCTTTCTTAATCATTTTCGGTCTTTTGTCTCAGCCAGACCCTCAAAGTCCTTTAAATTCCTCCCAACCTGGCCACGTTAGACTTCTCTATTCAGAGGAGAATCGATAGCAAACTAAAGGAGATCATTAGTCACTTGTGCTTTCAAATGGAGCCCTGCCTCTGGTGCAGAAACGCAGCTGGGAGATTACACATAGACACAACAGCTCCGCAAATCTGAGACGTAGGGAAGGCAGCGAATTATTTGTGGCAAATAATTGCTTATATACTCCTGTATGTGTGGCTGTACGTGCACAGCAACTGACCTTTTCCAGGTTGAGTAAGTAAGCGGGTGTGAAAGGCATTTCTTACATACTTTGCAATACCTAACTAGATTCTGGGAGGTTTGAGTCTTTATTTCATCCCTCTCTGCTTCGTTGAACAGATTTTTTTTTCTTTCGCCTTTAGTAGGCGTTTGATAAAGAACCAACTCATCGTCTGTCAGAAAACTTCCTAGAATGCTGTAATCAGGAATGAGGTGAGAAAGTACCCAGGTTTAAAGCTGACTAACGAGCGTTTGCCATCTCCTCAGGTTCAACACCGGTTCGGGAACGGGGACGGTGGTCAGCCAAGTGCAGATCACTCAGGGCCGCTGGCACCAGCTGGTGGTGACTCGCAACAGGCGGAACGCCATGCTCAGCGTGGACAACGAGCCGCACATCGAGGGCGAGAGTCCACGCGGCACAGACGGCCTGAACCTGGACACCCACCTCTTCATCGGAGGAGTGCCTGAGGAAATGAAGCAGGAGTAAGACAGTTGCACATCTTTATGAAAACAAACCTGGCAGGAATCCACCAATTGTGGTTACCACTTGCTCATACTTTATATCTTTAACATTATATTGAATACAGTGGGCTTATTTTTTCAGTCTCCCCCTGCCTGGTCCAGATTAACCTTGTAGTTGTCCTCTGAAGAAAATAAATGGCTGTGGGCTGCTACTGACCTCCAGCTGCACACACAGGTTTATCTACCATCACGATTTATTATTTTTATTAAGGCTGCTTTAAAACAGGTGGACTAGACTGGAACCACCTTAAGGCTCTAATCATTTCTCTGGATCTTGTTCACGTAATTTCGATTTCAAAAGGAACAGGCTGCTTAACAAGGCATGTCTTTAAAAGGGAATTGTTTTCACGGAGTATATTCCGTGACTGTATTTGCATTCACAGGCTGCATCTCTTGACTCTGGGCTTTTGATGTTTGCTAATTGTTGGTCATCGGTCTTATTAAACAATACTATAGCTGTATAAGGTCTGCAGTTAAGTTAACACAACTTCTTTGTCTTAGGTGTTGAAGTCAGCATCATCGTCTAGTGTAATAGACAGAGGCTCAGCAACAATTCACAGTTTTATGAATAACTACATTCTGAGACATCGCGAATAAAAATATTATTTAGACAATTAAGTTATAATAAATTAAAATCGAAATAATACAAAAAAATAGATACATTCTTCTTCTTTCAGGATGCAATCTGTTCGTGTCTTGAGAAACAATGAAATCAGTTTGAGGCGCACACATGTAATCAGCCGTGGCCTCACAGTCACCCACTTCCAAACACTTCCTCCTACACAAAAGTGGCAATTTAGACTCGTACACAATCTTTTCCAAGTCCTCATACTTCTGATAATGTGGAGCTGAAAAAAGATGGAGAGTTTCACTATTTTTGAAATTGGCTGATCTTATGATATCACCGCTCAGGCGACTTAAGTCACTAAATATTCAAACATTTTACTCTTAATAATTGGAATTTTTTTCTCATAATATTATGACTTTATTCTTTAAATATCTTTAATCCGTATATAGCATGTAGCAGCATCTGGTATCCAGTTAGGGTGAATAGCATGGTAACCATAGTAACCAATAGTCAGCACATTCTTACTGGTTTCCATTTCATCCTCAGTGTGAAGGAGAGGACGGCGGTGGCCACGGGTCTGGTGGGCTGCATCCGCCTGCTGGACGTCAACAACCGCGTGCTCAACCTCCAGGAGAGCGGGGGCAACAGCCTGTACGGCAGCGGCGTGGGCGAGTGTGGCAACAACCCCTGCCAGCCGAACCCCTGCAAGAACGGCGCCGCCTGCCAGGTGAAGGAGGCCGAGATGTTCCACTGCAAGTGCAGCAGAGGATTCTGGGGTAAGACGCGGACAAAAGCTGCACATCAGCAGTTTCTGTAATGTTGCTCTGGGTTCTCTTCTCAGTCACGGCGTTTGAAGAAAAGTATCCTCATTCACAAGTACTTTTCAGACTTTTCTAACACCTCGTAGTTAAAATGATGTTTATATCTCTGCTTGGCCGTCTCTTCGTGAATTCACTCCGGTCGTGATTTACTCGCAAATCCTAAGTAAGCTTGACAGCCTCATTTGACGGTGTAACTCGTGCCCCCAGCAGGAGCGCCCATGGATGTTTTGTAAACACCAACTCCATCATATCAGAGGGTCCAATGCCGAAATGATTAAATGTTAAATCAGCACAGAAAACATAGAAACTTCCACCGAATCCTCAGCGATTGGCCTTTGGCCCATCTCCACTTCCATCCCCGACTCCCTCCCTCCTCTCTCTCTCCCTCTAGCAGATGCCGACTAACAAGCAACCCCGACAAAAAATAGTGAAGACCCGACACACTCAGGGCCCAGTGAAGCGTAGCCCTGTCCGGTTGTTCCGCAGCTACTGCAGAAAGTTTCATCTCAGGACCAAATAAATTGTCAGAGTTAACTTTAATGCTTTAATAGTAAAGGATTTTATACTCGTGCATCTTGGTGGTTAAGGGGAAATGATTTTCTCCTGAGAGCAATTTTCCTTGGAGTTAAAGCGTGGATCAATGAAACATCATGTTACAATATTATTACCTTTCATATAGTTTAATGATTAGTTAGCGAGAGCTGAGGAGCAGAGGCGCTGCTGTCATGAAAAAGGAATGGAAGTCAATTTGGGAATCTTGTCGATTAAGAACGTGACCAAGATTATCAAAGAGAAGGACTGATGAGAGGAAGAGAGAAGAAATGGGAAAAGAGAGGTGTACTTAGATGGAGGAAATGTCAGGACAGCCAGATGAATGAGGGAGATGAGGGGAGTATTAAAAGATAAAAAGTTGGGAAAGGAGGAGGTGATATGGAAAAAAAAAAAGAAGCTGTGGTAGGGAGGAAGTGAGAGAGGATTAAAGACACATTCCAAATGGCGTGAGTGGGGAGAAAAAAAAAAAACAAGAAAAAAAGCGGGGGAGTCCTGTGAGCGCAGCGGGGATGGGGTTCATTAAAGTGCTCTCCTCACCACAGGCTCCGACTGCTAAAGTAATGACGGGTGAATTTAGATGGGCTGAGACGGAGGAATAAACCATCACCCTCCAGACGATTGTGAGCCGTTCCCACAGCCGGCGCTGGCACCAGAACACACATGCCAGGGACGCTCTCCGCTGTGTAATCTGCACGTGTAATATCAAATCCTATTAGGAAATGACCTCTACAACAGAGGAAATCCTCACACACACACAGAGTCACACCGAGGGAGAAAGTGGTTGAAAATGTCAGTGGTTGTCATTTACCGATGTCTCATGATGTCCCTGTGTTCAGGTCCAACCTGCGCTGACGTCCACGACCCATGTGAGCCCAACAGGTGCCACCCGTCCTCCCAGTGCCAGGCGCTGCCAGAGGGAGGCTACAAATGCGAGTGTCCCATGGGACGTGAAGGAAGGCACTGTGAGAAAGGTAATCTGACTAAAGAGTGAATCACCTGGTTCAGCTCGGATCTCTTCACGCCTCAGTTCTTCTCTCTGTCAAAGTGCACGTGTATTTCAGCGAGGAGTCAGCTGGGCGCCACCCACCTTTTAGCCGCGCTACCTCCTGTTTTCCTTCCACCCTGTGACATTTCCATCCGTCCTGAATTGAGGAGAAAGATCAAACATAGAGAGGTGTGGGGGGCGGGGGGGGCCCTCCGGGGGTCAGAGGGGGTCGGTGAGTTGGTGGGCTGCATGCAGAAGTAAGGTAGATGATTGGCCCCGTCGGGCCCTCCGCCACATCGACTCAGCTGTGCTTGTTAGTGGTTAAGTGACAGCGAGGCAGCAGCCTTCGCCTTCTTAGCCGCGCTACCTCCTGTTTTCCTTCCACCCTGTGACATTTCCATCCGTCCTGAATTGAGGAGAAAGATCAAACATAGAGAGGTGTGGGGGGCGGGGGGGCCCTCCGGGGGTCAGAGGGGGCCGGTGAGTTGGTGGGCTGCATGCAGAAGTAAGGTAGATGATTGGCCCCGTCGGGCCCTCCGCCACATCGACTCAGCTGTGCTTGTTAGTGGTTAAGTGACAGCGAGGCAGCAGCCTTCGCCTTCCTCTCCCTGCCGGCCGCCCACAGGTGGAACGTTCAAGCGTGTCTGTTGCTGCCGAGCTACAAACATGGCAGCCGGGCCTCGGCTGGGGAACAGACCAGAGCGCGGCTCAGCCGCTGCGACGGTTCATCATTACCACCTTCGTCTGCGTCACACTCGGAACTCTACCCGTGTGGAGTCCGTCCCTGCGTTCCTAGACGTTGCCCTTGATTACAATCAAGTGGGAATGATGGAGAATACCCAGTTATGCACACGCCTGACTAAAGATAACCATGCACTTTTGTAGCTCTGGGATTTTGGGAGAGCCAGATGGGAGCAACCTCCCTCTGAGCCTCAAGTTAGCAAGTGATTAAAGTAAATTGAGGTGAACCTAAATCAATGCTGTGTGAGGGAGAGCATCTCCCATCCCAAAAGGCTATTTTTTTTTCCACAGGAATCAATGAGATGACTAATCGCATCAGTCCTCCCTGCCTGTGATGATTAATGGGAGCGTCACTCAGCCGGAGTGTCGGCTCCAGACAGGAGCTCAGAGATAAGGTGGCGGACAGGCGGACATGCCCTCTGAGGGCTGCACTGAGAACAGTTAAAAGCCATGTAGCTTGGAGCCCACTCGTCAGAGGCATTAATATAAAGTGTGTGTTTCTCCACGTGCAGCTGAGCCGTGGTTTCCATTTCAATCCCAACAGGGTTGTTGAGGACTGGGGCCACTGCAAGATCACCATCAAGGACCTTCCTCAATAGTATTGAATGGTGCACTGTGCTCAGTGCTCTCAGCCTGTGATGCTGTAAATCATTACAATTTAGTGATGAAAGCTGGATCACTTAGACTAATCCTACCCTCGACAAACTAGCTGCAGGGGAGAGTTCAAATCTTAACAATGTTTTACATTCTGCCCCGGAGTGACATTAAGCCAAGGACGAGCGTGTGTGTGGTTCTGGTTCCTAACTTTCAGCTGCTTTATTATTGTTTTTCTTTATTGAACAACGTCAACAAATCTTTGTCTCAAGGGTTATAGCAAAATGATCTAACCTGGTCCATCACTGGGTTGCGGGGCTGGAGCTATGGGCCATTCAGATTCAGCTCTGATGCTCTCAGATGCTTCTCTGGAAACTTCTTGCTGCCGCTCCTCCCTGATTTCGCTCTCGGAACTATATTGTCGCTCCCCTGCTGTACAGAAGCTGAGCGTCGGTCCTCAGCATAAAGTCTCCCCGTCATACTCACAGATGCAAGTATCGACTCCCTCATGTGTCACGTGGGTTTTCTTGGTCAATCACTCGTTGCAATGTGAGGACCTCTGGTGACATATTGATCGCAGAGCTTTTATTCTCTGCACAAGGTGAAAGAGAGTCACCCCCCCCCCCCCCCCCCCCCCCCCCCCCGCTGTCCTCACTCCCCCCCCCGGCCCTGCCCTTCACTCTCCATGATGAGGAACTATTTTCTGAGTAGCTCTGTTACTCTAACAGATTAGTGCTATTCTTCTCCTCCATGTTGCGCGCCATCATCATTAGCAGTCTTCTGCAAAATAGCTAATTAGCGTTCTCATCTCCGTCTGCCTCCTCCATCCTCCACTCGGCTCTGCTAATCCCAGCCAATTACAAATAAAAGCTTCCTTGCCGGCTACATAGGTGCGTGTTTGTTTGTGTATGTATGTGTGCGCATTGGCCACCTCTGAATAATGTTTTTACCAGCACCATGAACACATACCCCTGGGGTGACACTTGGATGATTTTAATGTCAGGCCACTTGTTAACGGGATGGCACCGAGCCTGCTCTAATCACCGCAGACAGCCAGACATAGACCCGGTTACAAAGACATGAGTTTGTATAAAGGCCTGCCAGAATACAATGGCGACATTATTTCATGGGTCCCGACTGCGGTGTTTAACTCACCAAATATCTCTGAAGGTTCTTTGTCATACTGGGGAGAGCTGTGTAATCAGTCTGGCGTAAGGGTTTGGGGTTTTGTCTTTTTTTACGTTGAATATCTGTCAAGAAAAAGTCTTAATCCCAGAGGCTACGAAAACATAAATCCATCTCTTTCCATAATGCTGACAGGTCCCTCTAAGATGCACCGACTACTCTCAATTTAGATTCTGTCAGCAGCACCGAAGGCGCGACCTGAGGATGAATGTCGTCTCTTTGTTTTTTCAGTGGCTCAGAAGAGAGGGGCTTACATGCCCGAATTCAACGGAGACTCGTACCTGGAGCTAAAGGGGCTCCATCTCTACGGGCACGATCTGCGGTAAGTCCCATGTCCCCGTGTGAAATCCACGCAGCCGAGGCCTGTGCAGTTTGTGTTACTGAGCAATAGATATGGTGTAGGTTTTCATAAAACCTCTGCTGTGCCCCGGGCAGAGCTTCTTCTCTAAGCCTGAGCTGAGTGTCACGCAAATAACACCTTATTTCAGCCTTAGCATGTATAATATATATATATCCTTGCTTCTGCATAATGTTTATGCACCAAGCAAACTGTGCTTAGGCTCAGGTAAACGTCTCACTCTACATGTGTGCGCTGTCTTTGTCTGTGGCTGCAGCAAAAAGGTCAGCATGACAGTGGTTCTCATGGCCAACGACTCCAATGGTGTGATCTTCTACAACGGCCAGAAGTCGGACGGAAAAGGAGACTTCATCTCTCTGTCGCTCAACAACGGGATCCTGGAGTTCCGCTACGACCTGGGCAAGGGACCCGCGACCATCAGGTTAGAACGTGCAGAGTGTTTCACTTTGACAAACTCAGGAAAATGAACGTGATGCAGCAGACTTCAAACTACCTCAAAACTTTGTGTTTTTAAGATAAAAACCTAAATCTAGATTCTTTGGTTGAACTTGGCTCATCATGCCTCCCAGTGTTCCACACTGTCCTTCTCGGGCCAACATCAACTTAAAGTCAGCCGTTAGAGACGTCTTTACATAACAACATTTATCTTCATACTGTATAAAAATAGTAGGCCTTCTAATCAAAGTAGCAGTAGCCAGGACAGCAAGGGACTAAGAATCTGGAAAGCTGTGTTCATTTTCAAATGTATCATGAAATTAAACCCCTAAACCAGCGCATCATTTACTGTTACTGAAACGTCCCTTATCCTCCCCTGTTCCCCGGCTGACTCTCTCACAGACACACACACTAATCGTTAGCTGAGACAGCAGCCTGTGCAGGCGAATAAAAGAGTATAGGACAGCCGTGGACTCGGCTGTCAGTAAACTCTGGAGGCGAGAACCCTGCACTTCAAACGGAATTTCTGGGGAAACTGTGCCCTGCTGCTGGAGTCATAACTCATACAAAGGCGTGTCTCAGCCCCGCCTCTCAGACACTCCATCTAAGGCCTAAAAGGATGCTTTGATAAAAAGTGAAAAAATTTAAGAAAAGTTAAATCCCATTTACAGCTATTACCTTAACCAATCACTGTATGACTAGCATCTGTGTGTGTGTGTGTGTGTGTGTGTGTGTGTGTGTGTGTTAGGAGCAAAGAACCAATCCAGCTGAATGTGTGGAACACCATCAACCTGGAGCGCTCCGACCGCAAAGGAGAGATCATGGTGAACAAGAAGGACCCCGTCCGAGGGGAGGCCCCGGTAAGAAGCAGCAATCGTGCCTGGGAATGATCTTCATCACCACGACCTCTGGCCTCAGCCCTCCTCCTCTTCCTCATCAAAGGGGTTCCACTTGCTGCTTGCGGCAGATTTGACTCCTTCTGCCCTTTTTTGTGTTTTTTTTTTTTTTTTTTCTTACTTAGACCAGAAAAAACCGCCTCTATCTCCCAGCATCCATCAGGTAGAGGGAGAGCTGCAGATGTAGACGGCCAGTTTGACAGCCTGTCTTAATTTTTGGAGGCATACGATTCTAAGAAAAGCAAAAGAATCACCTCAGCCTTTCATCCTGCTGCTGACACACTGGAGATAACAGTTGGTGCCGCATCCATCAGGTAGAGAGGGAGAGCTGCAGATGTAGACGGCCAGTTTGACAGCCTGTCTTAATTTTTGGAGGCATACGATTCTAAGAAAAGCAAAAGAATCACCTCAGCCTTTCATCCTGCTGCTGACACACTGGAGATAACAGTTGGTGCCGCATGCAGAAAGCCACTGGCGTACAGTATGTCTTCTAAACGCAGCCTTTGAGGGAGTTGAGGAAGAGGCAGAGGCAGATGAAGACGATAACGGCAGGACGAGCGTAATGAAACTCTTCAGCTCCGAGTCTAGACAAATAAAAGCAGGTACAGGCGCCCTAATGAAGGCGATCTAATCGTTTGATAAGACTCTAAGTCATCCAATTATATAACTGCAATTTGTGGCTACGAACATGCGCTCTGTCATCTCCGTCAGCGTCCTGTGAGACGCAATGCTGCTCTTTCTTTTTTTTCCTTTCTCCTATCTCTGCCGCCCCTCCCCCCTCTGCCTCCCATCGTCTGTATGGTAATTGTGTTTTACTCCAGCAACACAGGCAGAAAATCTTATTAAAAGAGAAGAGCAAGGCGAAAGCAAGGATGAGGGAATGGTGGGGGGGGGCGTGTCCACAAGTGATGAGCTTAGACTAGTTATGGAGCTTAATGCAGAAACCCCATCAAGTGTGGCTCTCTCCCAGTGCTCCTTTAAGAACTGGGAGGACGTTACATTGCTCAGGGAGGCCTATAGAATTTCAAAAGGTGGTCTCACACACACACACACACACACACACACATATGCATGTGTATGGGTACATATTGCATGCTGGGATATTGTCAGCATGACACAGATGGGAAACAACTACTGTCAGATGCACCCAGGTACAGGCAGAGGTATGAAGTACCTCACCTCTGTGAGTGGCAGCAGTCGTAAACGAGCTCGGGTTAAGTGGTTATATTCTCAGCCTCTCATCCGTGAAGTTTTTTTTTTTTCTCTTTTTCATCTCTTCTTAATGGCACCATCTGCTTCATGCATGGCCTCCTTAGAGTCGCTGTCTTATTTGCGTTTGCTCTCTTTAGTGTAAACACACGCTCGTGCAGGTCCGTGGTCGCATGTGCATGTGAACACTTTGCTATACCGATGTGCACGTGCCGAAGAAAGTGGGTTGTTTTGTTCTAATTATGTGTTCTTACCTCACTTGTTTGTGCTTCCACAGATGTGACTGGTTGTGTACGTGTGCCTGTAGCTCAGCATGCCCTTCTCTGCACAGACACTTACTAGTCTTCCCCTATTAACGATCTTCCTCCCTATTTTTTTTTTTGTCCTCCTCTATGATGTGCTGTCTGGAAAATCAGAAATCACGCAAGGTAACGAGACAAGTCCCAGTCACACCTTAGCCCATGTTTCATTTGAGTCTCTCACCGTGTCCTCTCACCCTCAAAGGGACGGGCTCCTCTGCAGAGGGCAGTTCCGTAGGAAAACGTTCCCATTTCATCCACACGCTCACCCAGCACTGAAGCAGAGATGCTCTTAAAGAACACGGTTTGGCTTTCACCTCGGCCCATCTGCTGTGGGGGTGGAGGGGGGGAAGAAAGGCAGTCATCTTTGTGACGGCCATTGTTTTTAGCAACAAAGGAACGTCTTCATTAGTCCAGTGTAGGCGGAGATATCACGCCAGTGCTGCGTGGACGTCCAAACGTGAGAGCAGGGGGGCGGTACACTGTAGGAGACGGCGAGGTGCCGAGCCAAGCTGGGCTGTTCTTTTGTCATCTGCTCTCGCTTCTTTCGCTACCAGGAGCGACTCAAGAAGTCGCCTTCACCCACTCACTCGCCCATAACGCAAACAACACTCACCGAACGTCACCGAGCCCAGAATCACGCTCATGGAACCAACCAGCTGTCTTCTCTCACCACATGCTGATTATCACCTGTGTGAGTCAGAACACCCCCCCACCCCCCCATCGCATGAAATCTTACAGCCCAGTCCGGGTATGACTGAATACGCTTGGGCAGGAAGTGTCATCGCACAATAAAGGTGTCACGTCTCCAACACGATCAATAACCGTCATCAGCGAGTGTGCACGTGTCATTTTGACTGCAGAGCAGGTGCTGCAGGCTACATCCACACTGCTACGTTTCCTATGAGTGTGACTGGATGTCTCAACGCAAGCTGGCACAGTTTGATCCCTGTCCATACTAAAATACCCAGAACAACCACGTACACTGGGCATGTGCGTATGAATCGTTGCATTTCCAAACTTCCCATTTCAGCATCTCTAAAACTCCAGAGTAGTGTGATTGCCAGATGTTTTCAACTGAAAATGAAGCAGTGTGGATGTAGCTGCAGTGCAACTCTTTCCTCTTTCCTCAACTTTTCGGGGTAGTCCCAGGGGCAGCAGCTGCAGCTGGGTCCAGCAGCTTTGTCCAAGGTCCCCCATCCTGTGTCCACTGGAAGCGGTTAAAGGTGCTGTGACACAGTCCCCGGGGCTGCGGCCAAGCACCGCTGCTCTCCAGATCCCATCCTAAATAAAAGCCCAGCCGCTGCCAGCTTGCCCGCACAAAGCCTGTTTATTTGGCCCCTTCCATCATTTTTCCAGCAATTAACTCCACTTTACCCCTCTGGCAATTACTGCCCTACATAAAATAAAGATCATTAATTCCTTCCTTGCCTCGGCTCCTCTGTGCAAAAAAGGAGGAAGCTGCACCTTGCTGATGCAAAGCAATCGTCCCCAAGGTTCGGTGGAAGGAATCGAATTTCATAGCCACCTGTCACGCAAATGAATTGCAATTAATGTGTCTCCACACTCAACTGTTTGAAAGGTCGGTGCTTATGATCCACCATTCATTAGAAATGTCTGTAAAATAGCCTCCGTATCTCTGGAGCGGCCAGCTCCTGATTTCCATTTGTCGTCTATTTTTTATGTTTCGCAGATAGAGGAAAATTGACCACTCTGTCTGAGAGACATTGAATCAATTATGTTTTAATGCACCGAGTGTATTGACGCAGAATGAAGGCAAGGAAGTGCAGTTAAAGCATCTGCCAGCTGCAGCATAGATAAATTGTTTTTATTGTGGCAGTCCATATGATTGTGACATGTCGGCAAATGTAGCGTATTAATCTCACTTTATTACCTCCACTGCCAGCATACAACTTATTCCGGGCTCTCTGGACACAAACAGATAATTAACTCTAGTAAAACGATAAACCAGGACGTGCTGAAAAGAAAGCCGCTGAAAAAAAAAGTGCAGGTTCAGTAGTGAAAAGGTAAAACAGGATGTTTTGAAAGATGCAACAGTAAATGGAGCTCTACTTAAAAAAAATAATAAAAACCCTGTGTGTCCTGTCTCATCAGAATGCGCACGTCGATCTCAACCTGAAAGAGTCGCTCTTCGTCGGCGGGGCTCCCGATTATGGCCGAGTGGCAAGAGTCGCCGCTCTCACGGAGGGTTTCAAGGGAACAATCCAAAAGGTAAATGTTTACAAGCCCCTGTTTCTTGTTGGAGGACTGTCTTCTGCTTATGTATTCTGCTGGTGTCAATCCACTCTGTTGTTTTAATGACTCTGGGCCCCTTGTGTCCCTCAGACATACAGTAGCGGAGTCAAACGATAACTTATTAGCTGTCCAGCTGTCACACAACAGACCCCCACATTAGCTCTTCTCCATTATAAGCCTGCACAGCGACGGGCCGTGGCTGCGCTCATTTGGATTAGCGTGCACTAATAATAGAATGCACATTTTGAAGTCCCTACATTTCGCCGTTCTCAGATCTTTCCCTGACAGCCCTCCAGTTTTTTTTTTTTTTCTTTCCTCTTTCCAGCAAAATATCTCATCTCGGAATGCCAAAAATAACTCGCTAGAACAAAGGCAGGATATTTCTATTTACTCAGAACTTGTCATTATTTCTCTTCTGCAAACTTTCCCTCGACAGTTTCGAGCAAATCAAAACGCTAAATGTGGAGTTTGTCTTTCTTGGCCTGCGGGGAATTATTAATTATGAGAGAATGGTATGTGTTCTCGGTCTGATGTGCTGTCGAACACGTGGCTCCTACCAACGCTGAGTCTCACAGGCGTTTCCTCTGATGTTGACAGCGCGACATTCATGTTCATGGGATGTTCAGAGCGTCTGGATCTATCGTATCACTGTAATAGTCGCTCAGAACTCAAGGCTGCCCAATGCTGAATTAGCCAGAGTGGAAACAAGTCTTATAAAGAGGATAATTTAATCAGATCAATAACAATCAAGTAAGCAAATGAAGGTAAGACATGAGAAAGAGGAGAATTGAGAGAAAAAAAATTCTGATTCATGTATTACATAAACACGTTTAGACACATTTGTAGGACAAAATAATGAAATAAAAATGTAGTATTTTAATATTATTGTTTGTATTGTTCATGTTTCAAGGTCATGGAAATGTTTGTTTTCTTCTTACACTTAATTAAACACCCATTTTTCTGCCTATTTTAAAACAGGTTGCTTGTTTTCTTCCCTTTGCTTTGGTTTGAGCTGTGTGAGGCTTAGTTGGGAAAACAATGGTAATGCTGCATATTTCTGTGCACGAGTCTGCAGAGATGGCTCTGGGGTTGCCACGCCACTATTCAAACTGATCAGATCCTCAGTCGAGTGATTCTGACCTCACAGGGACATTTTGCAGTTGTTTACTCAGGCTTCGTAGTAATGAGTCAGCCACCCTCTAACCCCGCCACGTCCTCTGCTCCCAGATCATTCTGATGGGCACGCCCATCCTCCGGGAGGAGAACGCCCTTCGCTCCCGCAGCCTCGCCATGTTCCAGCATCACCCGTGTTCTCAGGACCCGTGCCACAACGGCGGGCGCTGCACCCCCCAGCTGGACACGTATGAGTGTGTTTGCCTCAGCGGTTTCTCAGGGGGACACTGTCAGAACAGTAAGTACGACTACGCTGTCTGTCCTGTCCTTGCACATTTGTCTTCACAATACGAGAAGTCGGCGAGCTGGCTGAGATCCTGACGTATGCGATTGGTCAGTACTTGCTGGCTTGAGATCGCCTTCTATTGGCTGTGCGTTTGCAGTCAGTCATCTTAACTGTGCACACTATTTCCTCATTTTTTGGTTTTGCTCCAAACAGATACCTGGCAGCGTCCTGGCTGCTTTCAAAGCGTAGCATGAGTGGGATTGAAATCACTGGTGCCTTTTCGAATACAGTCTGTTCTTGGCTTGCATCAGTGGATCGTGAGCGACGAGTTGGAGTTCTATATCTACCCTACAATGCCGTCTTTATTGTTTATTATTCTGTGTAGGAGAGGTGCGAGTGTTGGCATTACACATGTTCAGTCTCTTTTATGTGAGGGGTTATTATGTAGTGCTTTCAGATGAAGGCTGCACTTATGAAAATGATGAAACACGGCCCTTGAATATTCATGAAAAGCTCTTTTCAAGAGTTGCGCGTCCCTTTCATCATCTTCATGTCACTCTGCCCCGACTCGCGCGCTCGCTCCGGCCTGATCCGTCTTACCGTCGCTGCCTTGGCCATTAACCTTGTGCTTGTGGCCGGCCGGCCCTTTCACGTTAATTAAAACTGAAAAAGTGCCCGCGCTCCCCCCCTGCCCCCTTTGTGCTCGCGCTCCATTGCCCTTAGCTATGATAGCCGAGCCCTCTGTCTCATCGATTGCGATGATCTCATCCTCTCCCTCCCCCTCCCTCTGTCCCCGCAGCCATCTACGAGAAGTCCGCCGGCGACACCGAGGCTGTGGCCTTTGACGGGCGGACGTTCATCGAGTACCACAACGCTGTTACAAAGAGGTAAGCAAGAGGACAAGGGGAACATCTTCGTCTGTTCACCCAACATCTCCACTGTGATAGCTATTAGCCCAATAACCCCTCTGTCTGTCCGTCCCCTGGCTGTGATGACAGTGTTGATGATATCATCAGTGCTGGGTCTTCAGGGTGAACTAGGTGCTCGGCTAATAGCTCGTCCCTCGTGTGTGTGTCAGGACTGCTCTGACAGGATTTCACTAATTAGCAAGACGCTTAACACTCAGTGTGTTGCCTTGGGCGCGCTCAGTTTGCTCTGTGGTCGACTGCTTAGCTCACACCGGACAGTGAGGGCACACGCAGGATTCAACTTTGTTCCTTCGCTCCACAAAACCGGCGTCCGGAGGCATGACGCTGGGGTAAAGCCGATGAAGTCGGTGTCAAATGAGTTCTCTAATTTTCCACTCAATGTGTCCGTCCACGAGAGCGCGCCTTCAGCTTGGCATCGCCCAAAAAAAAAAAAAAAAAACTGTAACGTAATGAACCTGAAATAGACGGAGCATATGGCTCTGTATGTGAGTCACGCAGCTCTTCGAGGAGGCACAGAAAGTATGAGAACTGGCATCATTATCACGCTGTTGTGAACCCTTTTCACACATGAGAAGCATCAACAACACGGACATCTTGGCAGAGTTGAGGTGAAAGGTGCAGCAGCAGGCAGAGATCCAGCGTCGGTTCTTATCGCCTTAAACTCTCTCGACTCTTTTTAGGTATTTTCTTTCCTTCTCCCTCCTCTTTCAGCTTGGCGCCTGCCGCATGTTAGAATCTTTATCAACACGTTTACTTGGTCACTGTGGATGCTGAGGATGATCTCCTGCTGTTTTCTCATAACGGCTCCTTCTGAACTTTTGATTATAAGATCTGAGTTCTGATATAAGTTCTGAGGAGCCTGTCTCTCTGACATTTACGCACACACACACACATACACACAAAAACGTCCTAATGTTCTCCACAGTTCAGTGCACGTCTGACAGCAGCTAAGGAGACGCACAACTGGAAAACTGTTGCATACGTGTGTGTGTCTCTGTGTGTCTTTGTGTGTCCTGTCCCTGAAGTCTGAACCTCTTGTTGTTTGTCCACACGTCTTGTCTCATGTGAATGTCCTTCACTGTCTTTCCTTCTCACCCAAGCCAACTGACCAATGAGATCCCAGAGTAAGTAGACTTTCCCAGTGGGCATTTGCCCATCTTCAAATCCAGCCCAACTAACCGCCCACAAGAAGCCATGTTTGATAGTTAACCCAATTCAAGAAATTGCACTACATTCAGTTTCCTGTCATAATTTCCACACGAGACAAAAAAAAAATCATCTTTACCATTAAAGGTTCCACATCGAAGCTCCATGACCATAATTTCCTTTGACAGATTTCATTACTTCCAGTGCCATTAGATCCTCTTTCTTTTTCCTCCTCCCCAGTGCAAAGGGAAGCATGAATGAGTGCATGATCTGCATTGTGCTCACCCCCAGAGGAAAATGAATTGCTCTGCTAAGAATGTGAAATACTTTATGCATGGCTGTAAGTCACTGGTAAACAAAATGAAGTGCCATGCACTTTACACTGAATGGCATAATCTGTTATATGGAAATGAATGAGACCTGCATATGGAGGGTGCACTCAATACCCCTCAGCCTAGTTTGTGGTGCCAGCGGCGCTTCTGCCCTAGGTCTTAACTTAGTTATTAAGGGTACTTCTTCACGCTCATTAGCTCAGTAAGTAACTTAAAACAAAATTTTAAAAAAGAGCTCCTGCCCATCCCAGGGCTCCTGTCATTTCCCTTTTGCCACATCGCTAACTGTAATTGTGCGTAATTGAAGAGTGGGTCACACAGGGAGGCAGTGACATGTTAATCACAGATTTGTCTCCCTTTGTAGATTAGACCTCCAATTGAGACATCACTGCAGTGTGCAGCCATGGGCATCAATCTCGCTTAGCAGGAGGGGACAGTGGTCCTCGGGGCCAGACTGTCAAAAGTTTAATGGAACATTCACCAAAAATGAGTGTGGATCTAAGCAAAGCAGGAATACGGGCGAAAGATGAATTTGGCATGATTAGAATCGGTAAAAGAGATGAATACGTTTCTGCTGAGGCCCAAATGTCAACGCTAACCTTGGGTTAATGTTCCTGTTATTATTTGGAGCACCCTTTGCTTCGCTCCTCCTCCTTCACCTCTCTCTGAAAGCTCAGGTCGATTTGTTCAAACGCCATTATTTCTGTGACAAATCATACCTGGCCACGACTCTGCACTGATATGGTGCTTGACCCCATTTTGGGACAATTTCCCAGTTTCTTTCATCCACCACTTTCTCGAGACGGAAGGTAACTGCTGATGCACTTGGGTGTGGGGCCTTCGGTAATTGAACGCTGACTGAAAGTTGATCCTAACCATGAATGTACCACATCTTGATGATTACTTGAAAAAAAAAAGAAATGCTTTTATTTCATTAAGGCGTATTGCTGCATTAAATCATCCATCCCGATCCGAGCGGTTCCCTCGGGAACCTCCTTTCGTGGTCGCGGTGTGGTCACGGCTAAGCCACACACTTCCTATGATCACATCTAAAGTTGTTATCGACTGTTGACAGTAGATATTGCAGCACAGCAGATATAGGTTAAGCTTTTCTGGAGCTCCACATCTAAACTAGACCTTTGTGAGTCACCCAGTGAACTCACAAAATCCTACCCCCCTCCCTCCCTCCCTCCCTCCCTCTTTCCTTCCTTCCTTCCTTCTCTCCCTCTGGCCTCTTGCGCTTACACTGCATGCCGTTGACTCTCTCCCCCCCTGCTCCCTTAAGTCCCGAGTCCCTGGAGAACCCATCCGAGCAGAGGTGAGTCTCTCAAAGCTTTCAGACGTGGTGCCGTCCGCCCGCCGCTCGCCTCCCCATCCTCCCCTCCTCTCCAGGCAACCCCTCTCCGACCTCTGCAGGGCTAAATCCTCCTCCGCAGAGACAACATTGTTTCCATTATTGAGATAGAGTTACTAATACGAATCACAATGAGCCGCTGCTGCATATGCTTCAATTAATTCGGAAGTTCTGAGCTCTGATAACAGCTCAAAACCACTCGGAGCCGCAGCCGCTTTGCAACAGTCTGTCTTCCCTAATGGCTTTTAATTATCATTATTCTAACCACTACTGACACCTAGAGGTTAAAAGAAGCACTGCGACCTGCAGGCCTGCTGAGCATTTGAATACATGTATGTAGATAAAATCTGTTTACAAAGAGAAACAGCAGCGCACAGGCAATCTGAGAAGCCACTGGTGTATGTAAGATTTATGACGCTGTGCTGGTTTACTCATGATATATTCAGTGTTTTCAATAACCTTGACCTTATCACTGACACGCTGCTCGCGTAGAGATTCATTGAGCCTCGGTCGCTCTCTGAGGGTTTGCCAGGAGAGGGTTCACCGATCTGTATTTGTGGGGGAGTTTTTTCTCACTGGAGAAAAAACAAACGTGACGCTGTTAAGTCATCGCCTTTGTTCTGTGGCTGTTGTTTATCTTTGCCGATTCAGTTGATATCAAGGAAGTCGAGACGTGTGTTTTAAGTGGAAAATCAAATTTGATTCTGAAATCTTTCCCGCTCCCGTCTGCTGAACCAGGGTCTGAGCTGTCAAAGCTTAAGTATCATCCCATTGTTTCTTTTTCTTCCCAAACTCTATAGAATAGAATCACAAACACAAAATAATTGTTTAGCCGGAAGGTCCCAGACTCAATTCTCCTCCCATTTCCTGTCCTGTTTGTCCTCCCATGAGCCTCTCTGTTTGCTCCACTTGTCTTGTTGTCTGTCTTGTCTAATCTCCATCTACAGCTCCATGCTGCTGTTGAATTGTTTTATTTTAATCCATGTGTCATCGACACTCTGACGTTTGTGTTCCCCCCTTGTTTATGTCTTTGCGTCGAAATGCCCTTTGAAGAATGTGGGGGCAGCTCCGTGAGGCACATGTGCAGACAGCTGTACAGATGCTGGTTGAGGACACACAACTGACAAACCACACACACAAAGTAAAGGTGGGACTCTCTACTGTATCTCTGCTGCACTCAGAGAACAGAGGGACTGTGCAGTGTGCGACGGATGCCTGATGGTGTAAGGCCACATCGCCGCATGTGTTCGTCTCGCACATCAGTGACGTACACAGAAACACTCATGAAGCAGCACTGAGCAGCACTGCAGCTCAATAGGCTGTAGGAAAGCTAAGACCAAAACAGCCCCCTGCCTCTCTTAAACTCCGTCTGCCTCCTGATTCCCCTGAAAAATCACTGCGGCTCTGTTATTATGAGGCTGGTGAGCTCAAGCCACAAAGCTTTCCCAGCTAAATGTGCGAGCAAACAGCGCCGTACGTAATGCTTGAGTCATTTGTAATGCAACCCACGAGACAACAGCAGAAGTCCCTTGCTCCACACTCGCGACGACAAATGACACGAGCAGCGACTGAGCTGTGTCAGCGACGACAAATATTGGAATTGCTTCTGACGAATTCCGGACCTGCGAGCTAACTAATGTGTTTTCCTGCCCTCTCCAGCGAGAAGGCTCTGCTGGTGAACAAATTTGAGCTGAGCATCCGCACGGAGGCGACCCAGGGCCTGGTGCTGTGGAGCGGCAAGGGCGTGGAGCGGTCAGACTACATCGCCCTGGCCATCGTGGACGGACGCATCCAGATGACGTACGACTTGGGCTCCAAGCCTGTGGTGCTGCGCTCCTCGGTGCGCGTCGACACCAACCGCTGGATACGCATCAAGGCCAGCAGGTAAGAGGGCATGTACGCAGATAGCGTCGAACCAGAATGAATGCAGTTAAACTTAGGCCAGGATTAGGCCTCATCCATACTGTATTATGTGTGTTGATGCAAACTGTGTGATCTCTTGCATAAATCCTCTGCCACGCAGTGATGATCCCTCGCAGTGAGATGACTCTGATTAGTTTCAGATTAAGGTTATTTTCATGCCTGGTCATGCATGAGTGTAACATATTGCACATTAAATTGCTTAGGCACATTAATGAATGTTCAAAAAGGGAGAACATGTGGCAGCGTCCCAACACATTTTGTTACATTAAAGGATATGAATGGAAAAATAATTAAAAACTAATAGCGGGATCTGCATTAACGCACGCAGCCCTGGATTAGCCCCGAATAACAAACCTATAATTCCAAATATCTGTAATGGTCGTAAATGCAAATGCACGTTTAGTATGAAAGTTACAGTTATGTAAATATATATTGACACCAAACAAAAGTAAACAAGTGACTTAAATGCATCCTGGACATTTGCACCGGTTGGACTAATTTAATTTATTTCCTCAGTTAAAATAATTCATAAGACTGAATCAGTCAGTGAATGATGGTTAGACTTGATGAAAAGAGAAAAGAGAGAGCGAGTGTGACGAGTTGGTAATGCAGCGTCAAGAAGGAACTCGCTAAGAGAGGTCTAGAAGAGGGTTGGAGGGAATTGTGGGTAGAAGCAACAGCACAATAGACGTTTAAAAAGGTTCATGTTGACCTGGTGCAGTCATGAGTGATACTCAACACACTAAAGCAAGAGAGGGTGAAGGCCAAGGAGAACACCAGTACTACTGGCAGAAAGACAAACCAAGAAGATAATGCGTGTTGGACACCCTGGGAATATTGTTCTTCAGTGCATTCATTCTAGTGGGAGAAAGCAACATAGCAACGTGAAGTAAAAAGTTGAAGGTGGAATGTATAAGAGGAATATGTCTGGAAAAGAAACGCTGGACAATTTAAAAGTGGCCAGCAATGAGGCCTGTCCTAAATCCTATTGAAAGCCTTCAGAGGTGAAATCTTCTGTTGTGAAACAGACTCCTGCAAGCTTGAGACAGCTTGAATGCGCAGTAATGGAGGGATGACAGAAAGGTGGAAGACGCCTCTGGGTGGCAACACTCAGACAAACACTTAGAGGCTGCCATTGTTGCTCCTGCAGCCAAATATTACTGAAGGCTGCCGGTGACTGTGCACAGGGTTTGGACTGTGTCAGTCAGCTCAAAAAATACACTGAATAAACGCAGTTAGACCAAATTCATTAGGTTCTCTCCCATGTGTGACCTTTTCTAGTTCTGAATAATGCACTTGTTATTCATGGTTGTCAGTTATACTTAGATCGTCATACATTATATTTATCCTATTTGAATATATAGTGGGCCAAGGGAAAATAAAAAGACTTTAGTAATATTAAAATATTGAAGTGCATAGTGCTGTATTCCAAGGTTATGTGGTAATTCTATTCATCAGGTTCATCTCAGACTTGGCAGTATATATGCACAGGATCAGACTATCAAACAAGATTTTTGAGTAAAGATCCATGAATCTAAAAAGTGAAAACGTCACCTTTCTCCAGTGAGAATATAAACCCAACAGGTAGACATGCTATCACAGGTTTAGCAGGTGAGCATGCGATAGTTTCTAAAACACAGAGATGTCACACTAATGGATTCCTTCATTAGGAGGAAACTGAGCAGCCCCATCTTTGAAAATGACCCACTTAATACCTTTCTGTGTGATCTCTGCCTTATCGCTGCTTAACTTTTGCTTTCAACGTTGCTGGGAATGAACGTGTCGGAGATAATTAGATTGGTTTCATCATCGAAGGCAGGAATAATCAATCCTTGAAAAGCCGTTGCATCCATTTCAAAGAGGGATTTGGCCAAATCCCATCCCAGGCAGGCTTACAGGGAGACCACATGAGTTGCTGGAAGATGACATAATTTGGATGTTGATGATGGTGTAAACCTCGGCATGTGGCTCGGAGCTCGCGTAGTTAGGGAGCTATCTGTGTTTGTGGCCTGCCTTTAATGACACTCTCTCTCTGCTGGGTTCCCACTTCACTGGGCTCAAATTAGCCCCGTCCTCACAATTCTTAAGTGTGTGCTAATGGATAATGCAGAGCCACCTTAAATGAGCGGCGCACATTTAGAATGCTGCTTGGCAAAGGCAGTTTTGTGAGTGCTTAGCGTGCTGGCACCGCAGCAATGGAGCCTCCGCGCTTCACATGAAATGAAACTGCAATTTGCTGCTATTCAGCGTGATGCACGTGCATCAGACCAACTTCCAACTACATGTGTCTGGTCTTCTTTCTCCTCCTCAGAGCGCTTAGAGACGGATCTCTGCAGGTCGGCAACGAGGCGGCGGTAACAGGGTCCTCGCCTTTGGCAGCAACGCAGCTGGACACAGACGGCGCCCTCTGGCTGGGTAGGTGCCCAATGTAGAAAAGAGATGAAGAAAAGAAAACTGTCATTCAAACTCGAGCATGTGTCTACAAATGCCATACATCGAGCGGGGAGGGGGGGGGTACTTGTAATTCTGTCGTCCTCTTTCATCCACTTGTAGAAGGCTGCCAAAAAATGAGCAATGAACACATTGGCATTGCGGGGGATAAGCAAAAGTCGGTGGCGGGGGGGGCAGGGGGGGATTGCCCGGGCCTATTCAGTGTTGAGTTGAGAAATGAAAGGCTATCTGACAAACTCTACAAACGTTGCTCCCCTGAATTGAAAATTCAGCCAGTTATCTGCCTCCTGTTCAATTTGGTCTGAAGTTGGCTTAAAGGAACGGTTTCTGAAAGAACACACATGGCAGGGCAGGGACGCACGCTCGTGGAGTCAAGACGCTTCTTTAAAATGCAAAGCGCGCAGCCGAGGAGAGGAGAAGCGGCCCGAGTGACATTTAAGAGACACGCGCCGAGATGTCAGAGGTGCGCTCGTGCAGTCAGGAATACGTATACAAACACGTGCGCGTGCATATGTACACACAGGGAGGCAGTGCAGTGGAACAGGTGCTGAGCGAGCCCTGCAGCAAGAATACATAATCCTCACGCAGCCCTCCCATCGAGAGCCCTTCTCCTTTTTAAATCCCCTTTTCGCTGTTCATCATTAATTCATCTGTAACTCGCATGAAATTAGCCCTGTCCGTCCCTGATTCGGAGGCACACAATCCGATTTAAAAGGGGATGTAGCGAGCTCGGCAGGGATATGGAGTCTCTCAGCCCAACAGATGGAAACGAGGAAAAACACAGCAGAGATGGGGACGTTGAGGGGGGGAAAGGGAGGAGGTAGACTTGCACAGAGGGATGAGGAGGCAAGAGGATAAAACAGCACATCTTAGGGTCAGCCTCGTCTCGCCATGAGAAACAGGCTGCATGGAATTCTGAATGAAGACATTTAAGGCTGATTTATTGAGAAACACACTAATGACTTCTTTCGGTGTGCTGGATTAAAAGAGCAGCTGAAAACTTGAATGAGGCAGCCACACACTCGGCAATTAGGTCATCACGTCTCCTAAAAGCACCCTGTGAGATTTAGAAGAAAAAAAAGAATAAAAGAAAATCGCATGATTGGAGATTGCAAGTAGGCACAAAGACATGAAACATTTGAAGTCAAAGTAAAATGGAAAGCACAAGTGACCTAAACATTTCCTTTGAAGTAGAAACCCATGAAATCTGAAAGCAGTAATGACACTTGATAAAAAGTGTGCCATGGATTAAATCATTATGTTATACAATATAAAGTTGTAATATCACATTAAATTACATTTCAGTTAGCTTTTATCCAAAGCCACTTACAATAAGACCCGATTAATTGTTTGTCCTCAACGTTGCTCTCGTACTCGTCGAGGGACTCGTTTAGAAGGACAAAGCAGTTTTGGAATCCGTAAAACTTTTTCATCCGTGTCCCAGATGGTCTCAGTGAAGAGGACACGTGTCTCTTATAGGTGCTGTTGGCTCCAGACGGTGCCCTGGTGCTGCCCTCTGTGTCCACGTTATTCAACATTTACATCTCATAGAGCAGATGGCTTATTTCTTAAGGCTTTAAAAAGTTCTGGGAAGAAAACACTGGCGGTAGTCATTTAGCCATGAAAAGCGACCTCAGAAATAATTATGTTTATCAAGTATATATGGCAAAGTGTGATTATCCCACGACTTCTTTGTATTATTACTCTTTTTCATGCCATTTGTTTTCTCCACCTGTGCTACGTTCACAATCAAAGAGTTAGCAAGTAGAGGCGCTGCCCTTGTTAGCTGCCTGAAGGACAGGTGGCAACGAGCAGTTAGCACCTAAGATAGAAACAAATGAAATATAATGAGGATGATATTCATCTCGTACTCTGTCGCCACCTTTCATGTGCAGAACCGTTCTTTTTTTGCAGCTTGTCAAGTTTGAAACGATCATTTCTTTCACGCGTCTTAATGCAGACGCCTGTAGAGGCTTCCTGTCTCTTTGATCACGCTGCTTTGACATAAAAAAACAGTCCTCCTGTCACGTCCATCATCCACAGTTAGCCGTCATCAAAAATCAAAGCAATTAATTCAATCAGATAAAGACCTCTAGCTGCTTTATACCGTGAATGAAAACGTATGCTCCACCCCTTTGATGAGCTTAATTTGTTATTAAATCCAAAACCTTGTTCGGGTGTTTAATTTTTAAAGAGGCATTACACGATTTTACACTTTCGATGAGTCCTCTGGAAGGGCTGAGAAAAGAAGTGCGTCATGCCGGGATAGCATGGACTGACCTTTGACATAAAAAAAATAATTAGAATGTCTGGAGCGTGGGGTTTGGAACACTGCTGTTATGTAGTAGAAGTAGAAATACATGAACGCGCTTCTCCTTCAGGAGGCGGAGAAGGTGCGCTTGTCCCAATTTGCAGTAATTATTCCGTGATGCTTGCCGCGCCTGCTCTTCTGAGTGAGGTGCTCCATCATCCCATTAACCTCTGCTTGTGTCTCCCATCAGGTGGTCTGGAGGAGCTGGCTGTGGCCCGTCGCTTGCCCAAGGCCTACAGCACCGGCTTTGTTGGCTGCATCAAAGACGTGGTCGTGGACGGCGTGGAGCTCCACCTGGTGGAGGACGCCTTAAACAGCCCCAAAATATTACACTGTTCTGCCGCCAAATAACCCAGCAGGGACAAATCTGTACCGAGAGAAATGGGGAAAGAAACCCCCTCCCGACACCCGCTCCCTCCATAGCGCTCATGTCTCCTGCTGTAATTATTTTCTATTTTTGTATACTTTTCATTGCTTTTTATAAGGAGAGAGAATTAATATGGTGTTTTAATTTTTTTGTTTTATATGTTTTGTTCCGCACCTCTGTTCACAGAACACTGTTTGTTTTTCTTTACTACCCCGGCTCTTTTCACAAAAAAAACAAAAAAAACAGGCATCTCTGTGAAAAGGAGATTTTATTCTTGTCAGTTTTGTTGTTTTAAAACAAATGCCAACATTGAAAAAGCAAAAGTCCTGCTCTGTCTCCGCACTCATTACTTGAACACTGGTGGACCTTGCTGATGATGTCTGGGTGCTGCCTTGTCTAGGTGCCATATGTATCATCCACATTCCCCCCCGAGCATGGCGTACACATCTATGACCACACAGACACACATTCCCCGCCCCCGTCCCCGGGAGGGCTGGACGCGGCCAACCACAGCAGCTCGGCGGGCGCAGTTCGCTTAAAGGTGCAGCCGGCTCACGTCTGCCATCGTGACTCTGTTTTCAGCCCCCAGGTCGTCCACTGTATTTAACTAATGGGACTTTTCAGATATCAGTCAAGCTGCTGCAGTGACAAAGTACACAGTCATGAGCACTCGATCAGCCCCCATCTCACAGCGCCTGAAAAATATTTAAAGAAAGAGAAAAGGAAAAAAAAACCCTCTCCACTCGATCTGAATCCCATCAGAGGCTTTAGTTTTGAAATATGACTCACTAACACTGCAAGCTGACACGGCAGAGAAGAGCGCTGCGTTCCACGATGACTCGCATATCATTAGTCATAAGTCAATACATTCATCATAAACATGAATAAATGTTATAAATATAGAGTATATAAATAATACCTGAGACTGTGAATATGTACGATGGGTTCTCTTTGGAGAATTGTGCTTTTCATGTACTATTGTGCGTTCTGTTTTACAATCAGCAGATGAATTAATGATGACCACTATAAATGCATGCACTTCTGCAGTGTTTGGTTTGAATCTGGATTTTGTTAGTTTTTTTTTTCTGTTTTAGCAATTTTATTCCAAAAAAACAATATCATTTGAAATATGTCACTGTTGGGTTTTTTTGTTCTGACTTTTTTGACCTTTAACAGGTTCCTTTTATTCTCTGATTTCCACTGATGTAATTTCAGAAACTACACAGCTGAATAATGTGTAATGCTTGTTCATTCCCTGTGTGTTTTTGTTTTGTTTTTGGTCAAGTTTCTTTCTTTATTTTTTCCTTGGATCTGTTAGTTTAGCAGGACCTTGAATGGTGCATAACGGGAGTTGTTACCGTATCTGACCTTAAGGAGGTGCTGAGAGCAGAGACTGAAGAAAAAAGGACAGACAGAGGGGAAGCAAGGAGAGATCTTATCATGGGGAGAGCTACTACTACTACTCCTTTTGGGAGTGTCCTGTCCAACAACAGTCAACATGCTTCAAAAAAACAAACAAACTCTGAGACTTGGTTTCCTTTTTCGTATTTGACCTAGGAACATTCCTGGAGGAGTCTTTTGACAGTGAGAGAGCGAGCGAAAGAGACTGTGACGTTGTTGTGACCTTTCAAAGCCATAACAGCCACGGAGAAATGGGAATAAGATACATAATCCTACAGTACTTGCAAATTAACATAGCGACGCATGAGTTTGTATTCCTAGTGCGAATTCTGTAACTTTCAGTGAACTGATGCAACGTGGAGTCGTCTTTGCTGGACCACAATAAGCTGCGTTGACTGACTTAAAGACACTCTCTCGTTTTGATATGAGAATCTTGGCAATATTCTAAGACATAATCATGCCTGTTTGTGGTTGAGTATCAAATGGTCTTGTACTGTTTATTTTTGTTTTGTTTTTTTGTTTTATTTGTCCTTCCTTCCTTTGTCAATTATGTTTCCCCACTTCAATCATCAAGCAACCTGTTTTTGTACAGCCCTGCAATTTTTAAGTGTAAATTTAGCAAATGTGTGCTCCGTGGAGGTTTATGTTTTTAGTAATATACACTGGAACCATGTCTGACTTGTCTGCTCACCCACACGATGATATACTTAATGTACATGGGGGAGGGACAGCCCTAGAGCTATAACTGTGTTGTGTGTAATCAAGTGTCCGTGCCAGGCCCAGGAAAATTCTCCTCTGGCTTCGACACATTTCAACCTGGCAACCGTAGACCGGTCTCATTTTTACCACAACTGTTTCAATTTGACCCATGCAGGTGGAGGAGAGATTCTTGTATTTCTGAATGGACTGGAAAACAGATAAGACAGTCTATGGTCCGGTTGGAAAATCTGAATTGCCTTAAAAACCGGTCACCTCGACTCTGAGCAGGTGGCAACGACGTCATCCATATAACCGTTTCCTTACTTTAGCCAGTGTATTAGCCTCATCCCCATAATGTAAATGAGTAAAGCATAATAATAATAATTATATTAGTAATAATGCTCATACACAAGAAAATCCCAGGGGGCTCTGCAAATGTCTCCTCTAGCTTTTTACAAAAAAAAAAAAATCCTCTATTTACTGTTTTCTGAATCTATTTTCTTTTTCTTATTTATGTCTTCATGTGGATTAGCCTCCATGTCCGGCCTCTGTAAACTACTGTCTGACTGCGTGAACCTTCTCAAAAAGGGCAGTGCGCCGAGTAAGAGTGGCATGACCTGAACATTACTAACTTTATGACCTTTGTCTTGTGTTCATACCACCATGAAATAAAATGTCAACCAAATGGATCCTACTCTTGTCAGCCATCTCGACTTTGTTATTGCGCCGAGTTAGCGGCGGTCTCAATACCCATACAGAAGCTGTGTCAGCATTTTCATTGGTTTCAGAGACAACACTTCTCTCACATGCTGAGGAAACATATTTGTGTGTGTGCGACATTGAAGGGAGGATGACGTTCCAGTTTAGGCTTGGTTGTGTCTGATTTTCCTGTTTATTGGAACATAATCGTCACACAAATCATTGTTTAGTCTTAAGGTTTATGCTTGGCCTCAGTAATCATCATCTGATTGAATAATAAATACTGCATCCTTCAGTTAAAGTCAGCAAACAGTGAGACATTTGACAGTATTATTGTGAACAACACTTTATACCTTTGCGGGTGAAAGTTAAGTTCCAATAAGAAAATATATATATTTAAGTTGTGATATACTCGTGGCAGCACGGTGGAGCAGTAAGAAGGTCCCGTATTCAAGACCCGGTCAGGGCCTTTGTCTGAGTTTGGATGTTCTCCCTGTGCTTGCGTGGGTTTCCTCTGGGCATTCTGGTTTCCTCCCACAGTCCAAAGACGTATGTCAGGTTCATTGGCCAGTCTAAATGGCCTGTAGGTGTGAATGGTTGCCTGTCTCTGTGTGTCAGCCCCTCACGACCCAGTAATGGACAAGCAGCTGAACATGAATGAATGGTATACTCATATAAAACCTCTGGAGGAAACCAGAATTAAAGAGGAGTGAACCCACAGTGTTCTTTATACACTGGATGTTCATGTGTGTTACGAAGACTGGAGTAGTCTAGTTTGGAGGAAAGCCAGAGTCAATACCTCAGACTGTGTCTAGACAAACTGTTTCTTTCAAATCAGTAGCAATTAAAATCTTCACACACATACACACATCAATAAACAGCATTTGTGGCTTCAGTCATTATTATTTAAATCACTTACACAATCTCTGGCTGCCTACTGCTAATTGAAAGCCTGGAATGCGGGGGGGTTATACATCATTCAGCACGTCCCATATCTGTCCTGAGCATTTTTCATTTAGAGAGATTTAACAACTTTAATTTATTCCCCACTAATGACAGTGAAGGACACTGAATCTTGTGTTGTGTTAATTAAAATTCTATGAAATGCTGTAGATTAGATAGCTGTGCCCACAGAGAAATCCCCCTTCAGGGGAGAGATCGTTTTCAAGTTAATAAGAGTAAGTGCTTTGATTAAAGGCTGTTGTGGGAATTTAGAACAACACAAAATATGACATCTAAATATCCAGCTAAATAATGCATGAAATGGAAGATCGCTGCTGGGATGACACTCACGGGGGCTGGAGGGTGGAGAAAGATCGTGATGAAACTTTTGTTTTTCAGAGGATACAGGATTCAAAGAGCAAGGACACACAGAAAGCCCACTTTGTGCTGAGCAACTGCCTGCCAGTAAGTGAGGCTGCAGAAGCAAGAGCTCTGACTCATCCCAAACTCCTGTTCAAGATGTGTGTGCGTGTGTTGATCACACGTTGGGGAAAACAGTCATTTGAATTGTTGAATGGAATTTTTTTTATTTTGCAATAATTCCAAGCCTTTCCAGGATGAAAGTTTATCAAATCTTCCATCCTGAGCCAAATACAGGCTCGAGAGTCTTGGGCCAGAACCATGACATCATCAGTGATCAGTACTGTTCTTGGAAAACTGCTGAATGATCTTCTGAGAATGTCTTTTCAAAACCTAGAAGCCACACTTGCTCTACTTAGATGAAAGGCCTAATGACAAATCACTCTTCAGTCCCTTCTGAGAAACAAAGTTCCTCTCTCACAGCTTTTTGTAAAAGTCCAAGTTGTACTGAAATATCTTTCTCCTCTATCAGAGCTCGTCCAGCTGTCCAGCTGCATCACTCCCAGTATAAGTCCCCTTTGTTTCCCTTCCCAATTTTTTTCTCTCTTTGTACAGGCACATCTGCAAGTCTCATGGCAAAGGGGGGGTCAAAGGCCACGAGCCCATAGAAGCAGGCTCCTCAGGGTAGATGCAACATCCTGGTTTCCATTCCCCTGGGTGGGAAACTAGGCTTTGTGCTCTGGAGTCTATTTATCGCTGTCAGACTCAACAGGACGTCAGTCTGCGTCGTGATAAAAAGAGAATGTTGCTAGTCCAGGAATCTTTTCGCCCCAAAGAAAGAGTTAGCGAGCACTGAAAGTGATCTATTTTCTTTCAGTTCTGTTCAAATTTCAAATCAGGCAGCCTCTCTATTCTCTTTAATGGGAACATTTTACATAATACTCTTACTTAGGACAATTGATTTGATGTCTTTACTGTTGGGATACAATCTTTTCAAATTGATACGCACTTAAATTACATTATCGGACAACCAGAAGAGCGGGTTGCCAGGGTGATAGCTACTCTACATCACAGTCCTGAAGGGCCAATGGCCACATCAATACTTCACCTTAATTAAAGCACATTATTTTTCCATTTCAGTTAAAGGACAGTCCTTAATGGGCACAATTACAATGACCAGGGCCATTACAATTTCTCTTTGTGGAAACATACACTCTGCCCCCCCCCCATTAACCTTCTAAAGTGTGCTCCTACAAGTGCAACACAAAAACACACATTCACATCATTTTAAAATGCATATGAAACATTTAAAGAGCACAAAGCCACCCAAAGAATGGCTTTGTTTTCAGTTCAATGAATATATTTTAATCACATGTTCCATTTCACTCTAAATATGCACCAGGGTCATTCCAATATTTAGCCGATTCGCTTTCCACGATGTCTTGGTCAGATAGTGATTTCCTCCTGTTCTCTAGATGGATGAACTCCTTACCAGACCCAAACAATAAAGCCTGTGTTCAAACCCATCTTTCCTGTTTGACGCATATTGCATTTGGCACAGAGAGATTCAGCGGAGAGGAGAAATTCCCACTGCATCATTTCAGTGTCTGTCTGTAGGCTCCGGCAGCACACTAGGTCAAACAGTGGAAAAGCAAATCCATAGACATGAGGCCTGTGGGTTTACAGACAATTGCATAAGCCCATCCATCCCCCAGTAGATTAACCTCCACTGATAACCACGGGCTAGTGACGTCAGTGCTGCTCTGCCTCACTTTTACTCCTCTCCCTCCCTCACCACTGCCCCCATCATCCACCCCTGAGCTGGGACGTTGTCCCATCTTAATGACAGAACAGATGATGAGGTAGAGACCTTCCTCACATCCTACACTGCAGTAGCGGTCTATCTGTGGAAATTAATTAAAGCAATTAAAATTGAGAACCAGGTTATGAGCTCTCATTTTATGATATATGTTGTGTGGTTGAAGCTTTGCAATTCTGGTGTCAGCAATTGATATGTCAGTCAACTACAGGAGGAAGAGAGATTCTTCTAAGTACTTTTCCAGAAAACACACTCCTGAATTTACTTTGGGTGGCAGACTTTCTTTGTTCTTATATCGCAATGCAACAGGGTTACACTCAAAATGTATCAATGAGTCAAACTGTATTACACATATTTATAACACAATGTGTTCTGGTTAACCTTTTTTTATTACACTTTTGGGCAAAGTTAGACAATCATATGTTTTCTATTTCTATGTGTTTAAACTAATATTTATTTAAGCATACGTTAAAAAAAAAAAAAACATTTATAAAGCTACATAGATAAAACATGTTCCTCTTTGAAGACTTCAAGTAGGGCCTTTGTTTTGAAGGTGCCAGCCGGAAGCGGTGTGTGCGCTTGGGAGCCGGGGAGCCGGGGAGCCGCGGGTGGAGCAGGAGGAGCTGCCGCCGTGCGTGTCAGTCTGGTGAGCGGCTCAGCAGAGGCAGCAGCACCGTGCGAGGACACTTGACAGCTCCAGAGACTGCTATGACATCTCGCAGGTACAGTGGAGCCGTGTCTCTGTCTCCGTGTGTGTTTGAACCCCGCGTGTCATGGCGCCGGGACATTTAACAGTCACTCACAGTCCCAACGGGCGCCTCAACTTTTCTCGACCCTTGTTTTTTGTTGCACCGTCCCACAGACTCAGGGGACTCGCACACTTGTCTCCTCGTTATGTCGAGTCTCCGTGCGTCCGCGGGGTTGGTCGTGAGTTGGCATCAGTTTTTAGTTTTTGTAGAAAGTAACTGAAGGGACGACGAGCTTTGATTTGAGCGTAATTTAGCTGCTGGTGCTGCACACTGAGGTAACGGTGAAAGTGTTTTATTGAGTGTGTGTGTGTGTGTGGGCGTGCGTGCGCTGTAGCTAAGTCTTTTAATATGAATGTACTTATTATCACACAGCTCACAGGCTTTGTGGTGTAAAGTCTACTTCTCCAGTCAGTCTGGTGCTATGGGCTATTTCTGTGTGTGTGTGTGTGTGTGTGTGTGTGTGTGTGTGTGTGTGTGTGTGTGTGTGTTCGTGCAGGAAACTGGTTTATGGCTTCCTGTGAATCTGAGTCCAACACATTGTTTCAAACACACAACACAAATAAAACCAAAGGACACTTCAGTGAGGCTCCCAAAATAAAAGTTTTCATAGAAACATTACAGCCACATTAGTGTCAGGTTTCCAGTCATGTAAACAAGTTAAGTGGAACTGAAAAACGCTAACCGTGTACGCAGTTAACTATTATACTATTTTTTATAAGTTTAAAAGTACTTTAGAAGTTAATGAGATAAAATGAAAGGCAACTGATTATAAGCAAACACAAAACAATCAAAAGCAATTTGAAGATTACATCGAAAATTAGAGAAGGGGTGTTAAAACAAGGTAAGATAAAACGTTATAAAAATAATTAGAAGATACAAAAAGAAAAATGTGTCTTTAAGAGATTTAAAAGAGAAGTAGAAGTTTGCGAGGCGGAGTTCCTCAGGGAAATCGTCTTGACAGAAAAAGCCTGGTCACCTTAATAAATCGGGGATCATGGCTTGCTTAACATACACAGCTTAATAAAATATTGTGTATTATAAATGTTGGGTTTTTTTAGGCCTATTTGTTGAGGTATGTGAAAGAACACCGACTTATATCTAACCCTCAATCAAAATCACACTCTGTTCATCCTGGTACGGACGTCTGTGCAAGGTGACCTCTGAAATGGAAACTCAGCTTGTCCCCGTCCGTGATGGCTGTGCTGGACTCCACTGTGCCATGTTAGCAATCTTGAGAGTTTACTGTTGATACAAATAGCCAGCCACTATAAGGGTGGAAAAGGTAGCAGATGTGTTGTACGGGATGATGTGACTGGTGGATCGCGGTGCGTCTTTGCCAGGTGAAGCAGTGGTGAAATAATGATGTGGAGGTTAAAAGGCCAGCATACTGATTTCAGTCCAGCTCCACAGTACAAAGGCAGTTATTTCTACTGTGACAGAACAAAGACTTTTGGATTCTGGCTGGGTTGTTTAGCCGCAGAGCATTGTTGTTAATGGAACTGAGCTGGGTATGGCTTGCTGCGTGTTGCGTCAAAGGGAGATCGGAAACAGTATCGAAGAAAAACTCATTTCATAGGAAATATTTTAAGTGACATTGTTTCCTGAGTCCTATCAACTTGATGTTTCTCTTTATATACGTGCCTGTGAATACTGAAATGAGAAGCTTTATCCGATTCTATTATGTAAATACCCATCATCCCAGTTTCAAGTTATTTCCTTAAACTAGGAATTTCACTTTTATTTTCACTTTTAACCACTTTGTGTGTTTCAGGTTGCTTAAATAAACTGCTCCTGGGTAAAGTAGACCATAGATTGTGGTCCCTCTTCGTTGAAAATTACATTACAATTACAGTATCAAGAAGAACTCTTTTTGCCATAAATCCCCACAATATCAGTAGAGTTGCCCCGGGGGGGCCCAAAGTCACCAGCAGGATGAGATCAGAGATAGCGGAAACACTGAGACAAAGTAAAAAGCTGTATTCATCTCAGCCAATTTCCATGGTACGTCTCCTGCCGGGGCACATACTGTATGCCTGTTGCTCTGTGGCTTGTTCGCTACTTCCTGAAATACCACCACTGATGGAGCTGCTCCGCTGTTGATGATGTCATTTCAGACTCCACATTTCAGGAAGGCTGTTACTTCGTTAAGTGGTGCTGGAATTTCCCACCCTACGTTGTTATTTTGTTTTGTGGAGAACATTTGCGTCAGATAAGTCATTAAATAAATATTCATACGGTCTGTTATTGTGATAGGACCATGCTAGCATTGTCAGGGCACAGAGAAAAACCTTATGACGCAGATTCACGTAACGGCCGTTTTTTTCTCTGTAGCATGACAAAGTTTCCACTATTGGAAACCACCTCTGCTCCTCTCTGTTTATGGAGCAGACCTCGTCTGTCACTGAAACTCATTCTGACCAGCTGAGAACAGTGAGTCAGTTTTGTCGATAAGCCGACAGGAAAACAACAGCCCATGTGGAGGAATGAGATAACGCTGGCAACATTTCCAGGAGTGCCTTGAACCAACTGTTCATTTTCGTCAGATCCACGGTTCGCATTTTATTCAAACTAAAAGCAGTTGTGACAAAACAATAATAATGTTCATCCTCTCACATGATCAATGATGCTATGGGTGCTTTAAAGGACAAAAGGACATGCTTTACAAAGCGTATGTTGAATATTTCTTGTTTAATGAATCAAAACAACATTCCTCTCAGTCTGAGCCATGTAAATCCAAGCTTAGCTGCTGTGGGGTTAATGCTGAAACACCTGCTGTCGCCTCTGGATCTTCTTTATAGATAAATGACTCTTAAGTATTAAAGTCACGCTCGGTGGATTCAGTAAGAAGTGCTGTTCCGTCACTTTCTCTGGCTGGTGAAATAAGTAAGGCTGGTAAATAGGAACAAAGGGAACTAAAAGGTACTTGATGTGCATGTTAAGTGTCGGGTTTGTTACAGAAGCAGTACTTTGAGAGTGAAACTCATTTTTCAAATGCTTGCATGTCATCTCTTTCATTGCTTTCAGTGTGCCAACTTTCATAGTGTAAATATTGCATCTAATAATTAGGGAAGATTGATATGAGCCAGGACCAATATGAACAATACACATTGACTGTGGATTCAATGAATAAATTACCATAACGTCCAACTGATACTTGACAAAGGTACTAACATATAAAAGATTATTTCTTTTTTTCTTAGTTAAAAAGTGACTCTACTGATGTTTCATCTCACTAATCAACAAACTCTTTCTGTATTGTTTGACCTGATTCACGTGGTAAAATAGATTCATATTCAATCTGTCGTGAGGACTGGTCTACAGTATCAACTACAGTTTTCTGATCTGTCAGACCTTCAAACCTAAAGCGTATCCATGTGTCAAAAGTATTCTCTCCCTCAGCTATGAGCGCCTTGTTTTGGCTTGGAATGATCTTGCTTGCTGTCCCATTATTTTCCACAAATGGCCAAGTATATTTTGTGAAACCTGAAAATAAAACTAGATAAAATCAGATGTGAACAATCAGGTACACATCAATAAGACCCGCCAATGTCTACTTCTCATATCCCGTCATCACTGTAGATTTTTATTCATTGATTCAATTGTGATCAGTAACATTTTCCTGTGAAACTAAACACCTCTATAATGTACTGTCCCTTTGTGTTTTGCGTGCTGAGAGGAAAAAATGTAAAATACCACTCTACTCTGTTCACTTTTATGTTAAACATACTGTGTTTTTTTCTCCTTTGTAAAGAGTTGAGTCCAAATTGAGAAAGGGACTATTTCATTATTTTAATCTTATGCATACTCATATATCCCCACGTTTTCACACAGATATCAGACAAAAGTGCAGAGACCTGCACTTTAAGAAAATGCCTTTCTTTGTGCTTAGTAAAATGGTCAAAAGGATGAATACTTATGAAGTGATTATCTGTATGCGCCTTTTTTGCCACTCTCAGCAAGACGCCCAGTGAGCATGTACTAGTTTCAGTTTCCCACAGTGTTTCCCAATGTCACTGATAAAAGGTTGGACGTGCCCATGGAAAAGAAAAACGAAAAATCCAGGAGTTATTTATTAACCAATGATGCCTGGAACCACTTTTACTCTGTGTTTGATTAGTCCCGTATGCTCCATTAAATTTCAAAGCAGAAAACTCTGAATACAGGTTATTTCTTTAAAGATATTTCTGTCCGGTCTCATTTGCCATCATCAAGCCTCTATGTGCAAGTGATGAAAACACTCTCACTAGCCTATTCAAAGTCATTCAGCTAATTCTATTACGCTGGCTGCTTGGGGTTGCACAGAGAAGTAAAATATTCAGTGATGGGGTGTGCGTGTGTGAGTTTTGCTCCCCAAGTAAATACCCTGAATCACCAGCTGGGCTAAAATTAGCTGCAACTTTACCAAAACCCACACCCCAGGGCTTGCCTGTGACCAATATATCCCTAGCAGAGCCTTTCATGCTGTGCAGCCACTACTAAGTATATCACCTTTTTGTCACTCGGCCTAGACAGGGGTACTTTAAATAGCCCAGCAGGGCTATATTGAACTTGAGACATTATGTAAGAGGATAGAGTGGTGGCTGAATGCACACTGGGCCCATTTCCCCTCAACCAGCCTAGGGCCTAACCTGCAGCTCCCAGCTGTCCTGCACTGTCCAACAGTACATTTTCACTGCCCTGCAGATGTCACATTGCACAAAACCATTCTATCTGAATCGCCTTCCCTTTTGTCTTGTCTCTCCCTACCTCTCTCCCTCTCTCTCGCTGCCCAAGGCCAGATGCAGAGAAATGGGGCGCCTTGTGGTTTTCAAAGGGAATCCTATTCTTGGAAAGCCCTGAGTCACTCCTGCTCCTGTGGTCATGATCTGAGGAGGTGAAGGAGAGAGATTATGGATAGGGTATAGAGAGGGCATGTTTTTCAATCCATTTAAAAGACCTCTAGAAATTGACTATGACAAAAATGGTAGCATTAAAAGGCTACACATAACCTCTGGGACTATAGTAATCTCATGATTTTGATACTGTAGACTGTACCATCTTATCGTAAATGCATGAGGATAAACAAATTGTCCACATATTACCACTGCTAGTCAATTTGAAGCATGAACATGTGTAAGTAAATAAACAGCTTAAGACTTTGTATGTTACTGTTCTGTCTAGACATCCTTTTCTTGATGAGTAATGACCTAGAAGTTAATTATTATACAGAGCAACACACACAGAAAAGGAAGGCAAATACATTTTGTCCTGATGGTGGACAACGAAATCAGCCAGATCACTAAATAATTGCCTTACTGCAGATCTTAAAAAGGCTTCTCAGAAAACCCCCTAAGAGACTTGCCACCGGGATTGTATAAGTGACAAGTTTTTTAATTGAAATGAAAAGGTCTTGGTTAATTTCTACTGTGTGCAAATGACAGTGATTGAGGCAGAGGCAAAATAAAATTTAAAAAAAAATAGATGGTTCTTGTGGACTCTATGGAGGCATGTTATGTTTGAAGAAGTGGTCACTTTGGCTGAAACACTGTTTACCCCCGAGACTCCCATTTGTGTTTTGTGGGCTACATTTGAAATCTGTGAGGAATCACTATGTGCCCTTTGTTATAGTAAAATCCAAGGGGTCATTGAAGTTCATTTGAAGGTAATCACAGTCATGCGCTTTTGTCCTCTGTATTTAATCTTCTAACACATTTACAAATATCCATAACCAACCCTTGTATAATTAAGAGCCTAATGGCGTGCTGCTGAATTGGCTGGTTTGCAAGGGCTAACTATGATCCACTGTAACTACGCCTTGCATGATTAGGTGTAATCTCTCAGCACGGGCAACACAGCTGTTGCTTTTAGCCTCCAACAAGATAGCAGGGGCCTTGTGGCTCCCACAGACCTGGCACCTAGATATTCTGGCTTGGCCTGGTCTGTGTTACAGCCAGAAAAAGCTCTGCTGGCGTTAGGATCACACAGTTGGCATCAGCCTTTGGACAGCCGCTGACCTCTCAGTGTATGCAGAAGAGAGACGGTGAAGCTGACTAAGGAGAGCGTAGAGTGGTGGACCAGTACCTGTCCCATACATCTGAAGAGGGAATGCGGCAATGTTGGGGGGGCGGGGGGGACGCCTGATACCGCTGATGAGTGCTAGTATCAGGCCTGCTCACGCTCGTCTAAATCCCAGATTAAAAGGCCTCCGCCCCCTGAGCTTGCTCTCCCTCCTGCCCCACACTCACTCTCTTTATAACACTCTTTACCAAGCACCCCCCGCACACTTCTCTGTCCCTCACTGTTTGTCTTACTCCATCTAACCCAGTCATGCTTTTCCAAGCACGCCTGGCAAGCCTTGCCCTTTCGTCTTTATAGCTCCCCTGTTCCTTCTCAACCTCTCTCGTGTAACAGTGCCCAGTGCTGGATTACTACAGTCTGAGGCAGTTGAGGCAAGTGGCTGTGGCAGTTTTCGACCAGAATGGTGAGGTAGGGTAGAAGTAATCCCATTCATCTTAAGTACATTTACTTGTGGGTGGACAACCCTGAAACCACAAATACCTTTCTGATTATTTTTTGATTTGATTAATTAAATACACACACCTCAGTGCTGTAGGAGAACATGTGAACTTGACAAACAATTGTATGGATGAGGATGTGCAGAAGTGTGCATGTATAAATTCAGCACTTCTTCCACTGAAAGGGGGAGTTTCTGGAAAATTGGTTTCAAATAAGCTAAGAATGTTGTCGAGTTGCATGCCAAGACACTGGAGAAGGTATTCTCTCATTTAATCTGACAAGTTTCATTGTAGAGGTGTCTTCTACTTTGTGCTTAATACTGATGTTTGTGTCTGGTTCCAGCTTCATTGTTTTGATTATTTTACGAGCGACAGCAGCACTGTGATGAAGGATTACATATGGATTAGTGACATAAGGCATTTTGCCCCTCTGTTATTATTTTTCTGTATGAATCTGTGCAGGATTAAACACAATACCACAAGTAATCTGTCCACCAGATGACACCCATGACCTGTCAATGGCTCCCCTGTACTACTGTAACCTAAATATGGTAGCCAGGCTGGGTTTCATCGTACATGGACAGTTGGAAGTTTGTAACAATTAACATTAATACATTTTCTCTATTTCTTTTCTCTAACACTGACCAATTAACAAAATTGTCAACATTGACACAATTTTGTCACAATGTCAGTAGTTTATATTTATAACCAAGGTACTTTGCCTTCTGGACACATGACTGATGTATTCAGTGGGATTTCCTTTGAGTGTTGTCAATAATACATTTATCACTCTCTCATTTCCTGTTTGACACCAAATGGGTCAAATTAACCACCCAGCCTCCCCCTTAGTTTTTCAGAGATTCCATTAATGTCTTATGCCCTATCTAGATCACACTCCTCTTAGATAAATTTATGACTAATACCTCAGTGATTAAAATTATATATATATATGTATATATATATATATTTTATTTATTTATTTTTTGATAAAAAAGATGTGAGAACACAGCAGGGATCGGGCCGCTAGATTTACCATGAGTGAGTGAGTGCAGGGATAGATGATGCTTCTCACGGCGACAGGCAACAAAAAGAAAACAAATATCTCCTGGTGAAAACAAAATGGGTTTTGACCATGAAAACATAAAGCAGTGATGTATGTCATAAAGAAAATCAGGTGATCTACACCGCCAAATTAATCTGTCAGTTCCTGTCTCTGCCTGTTGCACCGCTTCTTACCTGGAGCATTTGATGCTGTTGTGAACGCATCCGCAGTTTTCCTTTAATACATGGGCATGTATTAAAGGAAAACTGCAGGTAAACTCTCTATCCAATTCTCTGAACTTTACCCCTAGGCCTTTCTGAAAATGGTTTAGAGATCCTCCAGATGATTCACCCAGAGTGAGTGGGGGCACTGATGACATTTGTATCATGAGACAGATTTAAAAAAAAAAAAAAGAATACACATTTCTCAGGATGAAAAATTGTCTGTGTGAACATTGTCCAGGGTTCATGATAAGGCCCTGTCCAGGACATTTGCACAACCTGGATGGATGTAGACATATAAAACAATCTCAGTCAATTTGCTATACTTCATATCCACACACTCAGCATCATTACTATGCTCATATTTTCACTCAGTCATTGCAAAAACAGGTTAGGCTGCTCTGTGATTGACAAGCAGTGTCACTTTGATTTGTTTGCTCACTGCAAAATGGTTGCAGCTGCTGGAAATCCACAACCTTGCATCGGAAGTTTATATTGAACTCCCAAAGTAAGAGCATTTTTCCATTTGTTTATAATAAATGTCCCTCGCAGTTTATTTGTTGTGAAACGTTCAAATCATTCTATCAACTTCAAACCTCTGGCTGACTGTATAAATATCAGGCCTAAATATCCTCACTGCACAGTGTTCACAATCATTCTGCTTGTAAGAAATGAATAGAAACCATTTTGCCATATAATGAGCAGAGCTCCAGACCTTTGCACTGGGAAGGGACCACAACAGTATTCTGGTGTGTGTTTGAGGCTATGAGGTGACACACGATCTGCTGAGCTGACACATGAGTCTTATTTTTATCTTACTGTCCTGGGTTTGTGTCATACAGTGTGCAAAGACAGAAACAGCTAAACGCTCACCCACTGTTAAAGCTTTCAGCTTTCTCCTCAGTGTGCCACATAAAAGTGCTCTTCTGCTACCCACTCTGCACTGGGCTATATTAATCCGTACTATGTTGTGTTTATTGTGTCGGGGTTGGTGTGAATGGCTACAATCTAGAATGTGAAACGCATGATTTCCATGAGTCATATTGTCTATATGGCAGTATCGGAAAAAATGATCTTCCCTTGTAGAATCCTTGACATTAACAAAGGCTGCAACTAAAGATTATTATGCTGTTTGAATAATTCTGCCACTAACATTTTCCAAACGAACTAATCTGCATCCTTTCACAATACGCCCAAATATCTGTGTTCTAACTAATCATAACTGATAGTGTACATTATAACTATGTCAGTGCATTTGTCATGTGAAAGTCCCACTTCTGTTTCAAGGAGGGAAGTATTTGTTTTGCTTTTGAATAAACATCACATCTGTCAAGCAGAAGACAACGAATGCTGGAATCAGATTCATTAACTCTGTCATCAAGCTTCTTCATAATTGATTGCACCTAGCATTGTACCAGCTTCATAGATACATTTGATTAGAATTATTCAACCTCTGCCAATCTCAGTGGCTGCCCCTTCGATTTGTGCTGTAACATAACTTTTATGGACTTGAATATGTTTTTCCATCAAAGTTTGAAATCCCATTGTCATAATAATAAAGATAACTGAGTTTTTTGGTCCTACTCCGTGTAGCGTTGCTGCAATGCTGAGAGTTAATGTTTTTGCTAAAATGGCACGTGAAGGACAAATCGGCCCATGCACTTTTCCAACCTGTTTATCGGGCTGATTACATTGGGCCTGACTCCCACTTCCCCCCCGACCCCAAATGCACACTCCCACGTCCCTGAACCATTGCACATTTTTTCTGCCGCCACTGACAGACATCTGTAATCTGTACACAATCTCTACACAGTAGACTAGCAGCGATTCACTGGAACATTTTGTTCCACCTACTGTCTTGTCAAGACTCATATAGTCCATTGCACATTAAAGAGTTGTTATGCAATGCTACAGCATGTATGTGCTCAGTTTATGTCTTGTGGCTATTTCTGACTAATGAATAATGCATGTGCTCTGGTTTGTATAGGTTGCAGTGTCAAACATTCCAGTGAGGGTGCTCAACACAGATAATCATTCAGCCTACCTGAGAAGTGCTTTGGCTAAATATTTGCCTAGAGTGTTTTGTAACAGAGGAAGTAACGTGTAATTATTAGCTTAAGCTTTGCTGTACTATAAACTTTGTGTTCTTCCCTTTCAAACATAGACACGACACAAGGTTTGCACGCATTTGCCGATTCATGAAGAGAAACGTGTTACTTGATATTTGAATTAAAAGTAATGGCAACTGTATGTCCTAATGTTCACCATATTTTAGGTTGTTATTTTATTCATTAATTTAATGTAACTCTCAGCTGATCTTGTGCGCCAATGACTGTTTGGATGTGGACACTGGTGTGTGATGATGCACAGATAGCATGCATTCTTCCACCATGCATATATGGTTATTGTGGGTGTGTAACAGACAACTCTTTTGTACCCCAATTTTCAGGTGGTTCCACCCCAACATCACCGGAATTGAGGCAGAGCAGCTCCTGTTGACCCGGGGAGTCCACGGCAGTTTCTTGGCCCGGCCCAGTAAGAGCAATCCAGGGGATTTTACCCTCTCTGTCAGGTAGGTCAGACACTATTCCAGACATTATTTCATCTCAGACCCTTTTTAGTGAACCAGTACGACAAAATAATTCTGTTTACTGTGAAACAACCTCTATGCCATTTCTACTCATGGTATGTGTTTTTTTTCTGTGGACGAATATCTGTAATGTGGTCATAAGGGTAGATCTGAAATGACCGGATTAGGTCCAGATGAGTGCAACTCTATTCATAGCTAAAACATATTTTTCTTAATCTAGTTAATTGAGAGCCTGGGTGTGTAGCACAGACTGTGCAATTTCCGGTAAGTGGGTTATAGAGCAGCATGCCGTGGTGATTACAGCGAGCAGGAAAAAACAGAAGAAGGGGCAGTTAGAAGAGTGGCTCTTCCTTGGCAACGGAAGCTTTTAAGAGAGGCATCGGTCACTGATGTGCCTGGAAGAAAGTCCAAACACATTTGTTACACTGACTAGCTGGCACGGCGACATTTGTTGGGAGTATGTGTGTGTGTGCATGAGGGACAGAGAAGGAGAATGAAACAAAAAAAAAATGATGCTGTCATGAGTGAATTTCGAATTTCAGGACTTGGCTTATATCACTGAATGCTTTAAATTAAATGTAATCTATCAAAAACATTGGAATTTACTGTAGATAATGAATTGAAGCTCTCTCTCTCTCTCTGTCTCTCTCTCACACTCACGCACGCTTAGGCAGTGTCTTATCAGAGCAGCGGCAAGTCTAATTAGCTCGTCATTAGCCAGGTTTCATCTTACTGCGGCCATTTGGAATGGGACACTCACTGTGAGTGTTCAGATTTAATGGAAGCTGAGGTCCCTCCTGCTTTCTTATCTTCCTCCCTCTGCCTGCCCCTTTCTTATCTCCACCACCACTTTTTTTCCTGGTTCACAAGGTCAACAGAATCTGGTCAAAAGTGTCGGGAGTCTGACATCTAAGATGCTAATGAGAGCTTTTTGAGGGTTTTGAAAATGTAATCAATTCAGTTTCACAAACCTCAAAGATGTCAAGGAGAAAGTTTGAAGCAGGAAAGTTTCGCCATAATTTATATCCTAGTCCAACTTTGTAAGCAGAGCTGTCTGTTCAAGTTTTCTCCATCATTTTTTATGCTCTTTATACACTCGAAAGACCCCAAGGAGGAAATTTAAGGTCAATTTTAAGAAAGATTTTCTTTCTCCAGGGCAAATTACTACAGAGAGAAAATGGATTTTCTCCTAGCCTCTGTATTATATAATTCTAGCCAGATCTGTTTCCACTGCAGTGAGGCTATTTATAGGTTTGCACAGTTGAGTAAAATAGCTGTTCATCAATCTATGATGGCAATTTCCATTTAAACTGCATTTTCTGCTTGTTTACGAGTGGTTCAGCTGTTTCTTACTTTCTGTCTTGAATGTAAATGTGATATTGTGACCTCAATCCTCTCTCATTGTGACATGGCCCAGTTTAACACTTGCTCTGAATGATGTCATTAGATCTGTGCGTGTCATCTAAGACAGAGATAGAGACACAACATCCACAACTATAAAGTGTGCAAGGGGAGAACAGAGAAGATGTGTTGTTGACAAATATCTTCAACCAAAATGAAGCTGATGTTGATGAAGTGTGTAATATATGTGTTGTTTGGTCAGTGATGTGTTTTTCCAGCCATTCCTTTGCTGATTATTGTTATTATATCCTTATCAGCTTTGCTTTTGTACTGCTCCTTGTGAACAAACAAGATATGATTTATCGGGTGTCTTCATATGCAAACACTTCTTGTCTCAATTTGGTCGGCCTTTAGAAGCCAGCAGTGCACCGCTGAGAACATAGAGGATGTATGTAGTTAAATAAAATGTGCACTTCTTATTTGATGAGGAATTTGATGTATGCCTGTTTTTCAATAGACTTTCAGGACAAGTTCAGTCAGAACAGAACATGCTGCCCTGTATATAACATTTGAATTTTAAATGTCCATTTCAAACATGGCGTCTTCAAAATCTAGGTTAAAAAGCAGTGCTGCTGTCTGCTTCATCTGCACGAGTGGAATAGAAACTTTATCTGACTCAATTTAAAAAAGTGGATTGGGAGCAGTAAAAGGGATTTCTCACTGATGTCGGGCTGTGTTGAGTGAAGAATATTACTTGCAATAGCTTCGGGGCAAAGCAAGCAATAATTTATATATTCTCCTCTTGGTACGTGCATAAGTATGTGCAATTCTCAGCAAATATTCCCCGGTTGTCCATGTTTGTCTACTTCATCTTCTGGGTGAATGAGTTAGTGATCTAAATGCTGTTTATTACAAGACAGGAACAGCCTTTTTTTTTTTTTTTTTTTTTTTACAAGATTCAGTGCTCTGGTTTGAATGTGTTTGGGGAAAAAGTAACATAATCCCACTCACAGATGTGATGTGTTGCTGCTCTTGGCTTTTAAATTAGCAGAATAAGAATACTGTGATCTGATATGACTGTGTGACATTAAATATGCCTGCACTTCCCATCCTATCAATGCTAGCCAGCTCATAGAATAATCAAAGACAAAATATCTGCTGCGTTTCTTTTTCCATTTAAGTGTGATACCATCGCACCATGAAATTGAATATGCTTTAAAGACTGACTAAACCTCCTCTTCATGTACTTGATAAGCACACTCATTCTGAAAATAACTTGGTACTCAGAGTTTCATCTGCAGTGAATTAGTCAAAAGTTTGTATTAATTGCCTCTTGATGAAAAAAATATAACCTGGGTTTATGTGATTGTCATGTGGAATAAAAAGGTAAATCTGAGACAAGCCTAGTTTGTCAGTAAGTCTAACAAGTTGTGTAGAGTTTTGGAATGATCAATCGGTCTTATTCCAGACATGCCCTTTACTGGCAGATCATCATTCTTTTGCAGCTGAATCTAGAATGGCACTCAGTAGAGCGCATACATCCGACAAGGTCCAACAGTCCCCATAGAGATGAAAACAAACACACAGGCATAAAAACACAACCTCCGTGGCAGAAGTAGAAGTCAGGATGTTGGTGAGAATGTAAACACACTGACTTGAAAATGCAGAACTTTGGTCAGTCAGGAGGAACAACATGTACTTCACTGTGAATGTTTTTTACTTTTTAAACTTCCTACATGGCGTAAAATGATTGCCCTTTTTGGATATTAACATATTTAGTTTTTTTATTTGGCAGGATAAGCTTCCAACAGATCCATGGGTATCAACAGAGGAATGATAGTTCCTCTATTGATACATGCACGTCAATAGAGGAACACAAAAAGAGCAATAGAGTGTAATTTGATGGAAAATGACAGCTCATCATCATTGTTATATTTCAATTCAATTTTTTGAAATAAAACATTGGTTATGTATCAGAACTAACATTAATGAGCCAGAGCTGGGCAGACACAATGGTCAATTTGCCTTCCTGTATTTCTCCATCTATAATGGTTATCTGACAGAGAGAGAGCAGGAAGTGACTGGAAAACGAATGTTTAATGGTGTTCAACTCTGAGACGAAAGAGGTTTTTGGTCTGAGAGATGAGAAAGGGCCTTTAACACGGTCATAGACCTTAGGCACCTTGCCAACAGCCGCTAATAGAGCCATAAAGCAATTACTGGGAAACACAGAGAGTGAGGGAGATGGATTATCAGGATGGAGCAAAGGATTTACGGTATGTTGAATCAGAGGATGGAGAAAAAGCAAGGAAACATAGGAATGTGATTTTTTTTTTTTTTTTTTTGAGAACAATAAGTGATGGAGGGAAACAGTATTTGTGCCATTTGATATGACCATTAGCTGATAATCAGTTTAAGGGGGAGAAGATGACTGGACTGACTGGAGACCAGATTGTACAGACTGCCTGCTCAGCTCCCCCCCTTAGGTGCCTCCCTACGTGTTGGTGTGTCATCGTTGTTAATATGTTTACAGGATGTTTGTTTATTTCTGCCCAGGAAACATGTTTGACACAGTCCCACAAGATGGAAAATGGACAGCAGGAGTACAGAAGTGTTTTTCTTTTCTTGCTCCCAGGCAGATTCTATAGAATTCTATATGGGTGTGTTCATGTTGTGTGCACCTATTCAATGCACCCAGAGGACTTTGAATATGGAAAGTGGTAACAAATGTTTTTCTGGCTTATCAGTCTTTGAGCTTGGCAGCTGCGTGCATCTTTTATTTCCTCCTGCTCTGCTTCCTCCTTATACATTAAAATGAAAATGACTGAGTATTCAAAAGATTTGTGTTGTTTTCTGCAGAGAGGTGGAAGTGAAAAATATTCTGTATGAAATAAAATTGATCTGTTGTATTCGTATTTTATTTCTATTATTTTTATTATTATCACTTTTTCAACATTTCACCATCTGGAATACCTTGTTGCTTCAATTCTGGCACAGATGGAAAAGGTCAAAGTTAATTTTTTAAATTTACATCTTGTACACTTCTCAGCTTCGTGAGAGAAGCCTAGCTATTTCGGATATGAAAGTAGTTAGATAAATGTGCGAAAAGAACAGCAGACAAATGAAAGGTGTCACCCCATTTTCTGATTAATTAATGTACACAAGAATTAGATTGTGTTTTAAAATGGGAGGTTAAAGTTTAATAAACTGGGTATACTGATATTTATGTGCATTTGTACTCTGGGAAAATGAAATTGTGTACGAGCTTGTTTTTTTTTTTTGTGTGAGCATATACTGTCAGAGTGTGTGTCTGGAGGGTACAAGATGGAGCGAGTCCACCTCTGTTTACATGCACGATAACACACGTGGCTGTGTTGTCTCTTTCCCCTGCACAGGCGTAACGATGAGGTGACCCACATTAAGATCCAGAACTCAGGCGACTACTACGACCTGTATGGCGGGGAGAAGTTTGCCACGCTGGCCGAGCTGATCCAGTATTACACAGAACAACAGGATCTGCTTCGCGAGAGAAACGGCCATGTCATCGAGCTCAAGTACCCACTCAACTGCAAGGACCCCACCTCTGAGAGGTGCTGACACTAACACCGCCACACATGCAAATATCACCACATTTGCATACAAAGAAGCACATGGGGAATAAACCATATATGCAGATATAACATTAAGCTTGCTCAGCTCAACATGTTGTTAAAGTTTATTCTCAGAATTAATTAAAACTACATGTAGTAGCTACATTTATTAGTTACATTAGGAAAAGCATAGTTTTGTGACTGTCGAGCATAAAATAGGGTGACATTCTATCTAGCTCTGGCAAAAATCTGAAATATCTGAGACACTACACAATACATAGTTAACATTGCTTCCATGCGATGTATTTTATATATTTGTTACAAATGTTTATGAATACATTATTATGATTAAAAAACTAATAAATTATACATTTATAATTTATTAGTTTTTTAATCATAAATTAAACATTGAATTATCCATGGATCTATTAGTGTGATGGTGAAGTAGAAATATAATTCCACCTACAGTAACACTAGTTGACAGTTTTAATTGACTGGCACCGGGGAATTAAACTTATTACATTTGTACTGATACATGTGTGCTCTTAGAGATACTTGATGTAGAGAGGATGCGTTCTGTGCACACACACCCACACAGTAAACTCAGATGCACTTCAAATCCACATGCATAAATAGTTCCATATTCCCACATGCATCTTCAAAACAACAAAGTGGGTGGTGCTGCTGCTGTTTATGCTCACTAGGAGCTACAGGAAAACATCAAGCATACTTGTATACACGGGCTGGACACAGATAAACACGTCATCACACCTACACACCTGATTTGGAATGTGAAGTTATTACAGCACGTGTATTAGCATGGAGTCCATGCACGCGTACACTCTCACACACGGACCATTTTGCAAAGCAACATTTTGATCAGGATTTGCAAAGGAACAAGAAAATATATGGCTGATCAGCAAGTTGTACACATCCACCTTTTCTTCACATTTGCACACTGGGGTGTTTATCCCGGTTTCTGTTTAGGTCTATGAACTTGTGATCTATGGCTGTGGTTTAAGTGGTTTTTCCATTCTACAAACATCTGTTGTCAGAGCCTCCTACACGCTCTTGCACACCACATAGGAAAAAAAAAATACAGACTTGCAGGTTTTCATTAACAACTGAGTGAGGACGCATTGAATAAGAAACCCTTTTATGCCAGGGTGCATATTCTCTCACAGTATAGATAGACGTTATGTTAACCCCTAACCTTCCGATATAGAATATGTTTTCCCTTGAGGCAGGAAGTATAATGCTCGTCATCCCACTCATTTGGTCAACTTTTTGCACAACTGTCTTCTCAACTGTCTCTGTAATACATCTACCTTGAAACCACATCCAGCCTGAGGCTGAGTGTATTGATCTCCCCATGAGCTGGAGAAGGAGCTGCTGAAAGCATCCAGTCTGAAATCATAAGTGCTCATGTTCACTGTGTTTTTGAACGTGTCTTGCCAGCGGTATGCTTATACTGTAGCTTCATTATAATAGTCATAGCCCAAAAATATGATGTCATTAGATTAAAAGCCAAGACTCTGGGTAATTTAAGCACAAAATTAAAATTGTTATACTTAAATTGTACATTTTCTTAACTGCACTTATATGCTCATTGTTTATACATTTACCAGTAGATATTAACACTGATACAGATGTAGCTCACATTGATATGTCAGTCCAGCTCAAGATTGTTTCTCACAGTCTCTCACTCATCTCCAGGTGGTACCATGGACACCTGTCTGGGAGAGATGCAGAGAAACTGCTCACAGACAAAGGCAAGGCCGGCAGTTTCCTGGTGCGGGAGAGTCAGAGTAAACCAGGTGACTTCGTCCTCTCAGTTCTCACCAATGAGGAGAAACACGAAAATGTGGATCGCAAGACCAAGGTCACACATGTTATGATACGCTACCAGGTAAACTTCAGACCCACAGCACATCATGGCCCAATCAGTAGGCGAATGCATGTGATCTCATTGTTTCTTTAATAACAACTATTGATGTCTTTCTCCAGCAGGACGGTAAATATGACGTGGGTGGAGGTGAGAGGTTTGACACTTTGGCTGATTTGGTGGATCACTACAAGAAAAATCCCATGGTGGAGAAAAGTGGCATCGTGGTACACCTCAAACAGGTATGGAGTTGAAAACAAAATAATCTTTGGCATACAGTGACATGAAGGCATGGACGTGTTGCAATGAGGTGGTTTAATTCAAAGCTCACTCAAATGTTTTGTTTGTTTTTTTTTGTGCTTCCTTAAATGTATTTTTCCAACACGATGACAACAGCCTTTTAATGCCACAAGGATAAATGCAGCCAATATAGAGAACCGGGTACGGGAGCTCAACAAAGTAGCAGACAACTCCGAAAAGCCAAAACAAGGATTCTGGGAAGAATTTGAGGTATGTATCCTCAAAACTTTCAAAACCGGAACTATAACTATCAATAGTGTGGCCGTGTTTGCAGACTTGATGACCTCACCAGTCGCAGTCACATTACAGGGGATGTTATATTTAGTTTGAAAGGCCTTCGGAAAATGCGTCAGTTTTGTTTCTCCTCTCCTACATCTTTCGTCACCAATCATCAGGTACTTCAGCAGCAGGAGTGCAAACTGCTGTATCCCCGGAAAGAAGGCCAGAAGCCGGAAAACAAGAGTAAAAACAGATACAAGAATATCCTCCCCTGTGAGTCAAGCGGCAACCTGACATTTCCTGTCTCCCCAACTTCCTGTGGAAACAGTGACATGAATATACAACAGACCATATAGACACCTCTGCTAAGATTCAGTTTTGATAACTCACAGTCCGTCCATTGAAATTTGACTTGTGCATTTTGTTTTGCGCTTGTGACCGTGACTTTGTCTTTTTCAGTTGACACAACTCGTGTTGAAATCAGGGAAATGGATCCAGATGTTCCTGGATCAGATTACATCAATGCCAACTACATCAGAGTGAGTCTTTTCAGAATCCTACCTCTTATCAAACCTTGTGCCAACACCATTTTACTCCATACATTTTACTTTTGCCTTTTCTGTTAGAATACAATTCTAAGGTCTCAGAGTTTAACTACTATATAAAGCATATAACCTTGCTCTACAGAGTCTGTATGAAGAGGGACGCCATATGGAGGAGTGCAAAGTCTTCATCGCCACCCAGGGGTGCCTACAAAACACAGTCAATGACTTTTGGAAGATGGTTTATCAGGAGAATACGCACGTCATTGTCATGACCACAAAGGAGATAGAGCGAGGGCGGGTGAGTATTTTGTTTAAACAAAATAAACATATTGTCAGCGAGATAGTGAAGTCAAATGGGGAGAAATGCTGCTGTCATGTGTGTTGCTAAACTGATCCATGGTGGGTGTTTTGCAGTCGGACACAATTCATCCTACCCAAACAGTAAACATAACATCAACCATTTGTTCTTTTCAGATGAGAGGGCAAACTTATGGCATCATCTGATTCTAACAGCGATGGGTGGCTATGCCTTGTAGGGATCATGGTTGTGTGTGTGTGTGTGGGGGGGGGGGGGTTGCAGAGATGCTGACAAGGATAGTATGACAGTTAAGCTGATTGGAAAGCTGCTTGAGATGAGCTGATTCCTTCGATTGTCTAATGCTTGTCACCCTCCCTCTGCTCTCTCTCTCTCTATCTCTTTCACTACTTCTTCTCTTTCAGAACAAATGTGTACGTTATTGGCCGGACCTCCACGCCACCAAGGAGTTTGGGAAGTTGGTAGTGAGGAATATAGATGAGCAGCCAGCACAAGACTACATCCTGAGGAAGCTGGAGGTGACCCGACTGGACCGGGTAGGAAGAACTGTGTTCTCAGTCAGAGTTAACCCACTGACCTGGGGTCAGATTATCTAACACACACACACACACACACACACACAGGCTCTCTCTCTCTCAATCCTCTAGCACATGCTTGAGCTTACAGAAGGCGAGTACGTGGCCCTTAAGAATACAAGAAGCAGATTTAGAAATAAAAATAAAATGCGCACACAAGCGTTTAAAAATCCTTTACAAGGTTTTCTTACACTGAAGCTTTAGATAATTAAATAAAATGAGTTAGTGCTGTTAAATTATAACTAAAAGTCAAATATTAATAAGTAAAAGGCTTTTTTATCCCAGCAGTGATCTTGAATTAGGTTGAACAGCGAGGTGTGCCACTTGAGGATACCCAGTCTTGTTGTAGTGAGAGTGCAGATTTAATATCCCGTATATTTCTATTCCAAATCCTGTATTCTACTCAAAAATACAATAGTGGAGCTCAGTCTGCTAAGCCCGTCTGAGAACAACTTGGCACAATTTCACCAAAGACTGCCCCCAAGTGATGCTTCAGTCCAATCATAATCTTTGTGTGTCAGAGAAACGCAGTGAAACTGAAGTAAATCCACCATCAGTTATTCTCTCAGATATTGTGGTTAATCATGGTTACTGTCGAGCAGGAAACCAACGCAAACAGAGAAGTCTGCCCAAGCTCCTGCACGCTCACTCTGTATGGTAACGGCTCACAGTTGCTTTAATCCTCCGTTCTTATCCTAATCATTAATTCCTGAGTCCACTGTAAGAAATGAGAAACAGAATCCACAGTTCCTGCATTCAGGGATACTGATTAGTGCTGGTGTGTCTGCAGGGGGGCAGACTACCAGAGATTATTCCTCTAACACAATTCAGCAATTAGCATAGTTGAAGTGAGCACAGAGACAATACATGTGAGAAATACCAACTTGAATTACCTGAATCAAACTGCTCTATCTTATCTCGACTTCTCAGTGCATGTCCTTGTGGAATGAGGGTTGTACATTTTGTGAGCTTTTGCAGTTTTGATGAACACTGAAGAGACGGAATGGAGAGAGATGAGGCAGTGATACTTGTTTGTTGTTGTGTCTTCGTTTTAGAAGGAGCCTCTGAGGTACATCTGGCACTATCAGTATCTGAGCTGGCCCGACCACGGGGTACCCAATGAGCCTGGCGGCGTGCTCTGGTTCTTAGAGGAGGTCAACCGCACTCAGAGCGCCATTCCAGACACTGGACCCATTGTTGTCCACTGCAGGTATGACCTATAGGCAGGGAGGGACATCTTCTAAATTATGATGCTTGTAGCGGCACCCTAACTTTAATACTGCTCTATCAGGTGAGCTGATATACTGACAAGGAGTAATTAGAATTCAATCTTGTGTGCACTCCTGTGCATACTCAAGCACACACACGTAGGGCTGAAAGCCTTTAACGCTAGTGCAGTTTTACTATGATATTTAAAGCAAGTCCTGGTGAAGACATTCACAACATTAGACAAAAAAGTAGGTTGCACAGATCTACTTAAAGGGGAAGGGAATAAGAACAACAACTATTTTAAGACCCACAGCAAACACAAGGTGGCACTCACCTCTTAACTAATGTGCTGAACAGAAATTGAACCTTGAGACCTTGGAATTGTTATGAAAGGAAGATTGCCATTCACCTCGTCTTTCTCCCAAACAACTTATGGAATGATCTAGTTTTAGTTCAAACGCAACTTTTTTTCATATATATTATAATGAATATAATTATAAGTATTATTTTACAACTGGCTGGAATTGTTCAAGGGTTTTCCCCACATCACATGTGTTAGAAAACATTTTTCTCTTATCTTATTTCTGGTTCCGACTTATAATTCACAACCTTCAACCTAACCTGCATTGATACGTAGGTTTTGCAAAAACCCTTCTGCTCTTGATCCTAATGAAACATTTTGGTAATGAGCAGAAAAAAAATTGATATCGTTGTTTAGGATTTTGATTAGACGTGGTCTGACTTTGCTCTGTTGTTGTCACAGTGCAGGCATCGGCAGGACAGGCACCATCATCGTCATCGACATTCTCATCGATATTATTAACCGCCAAGGTACTAGACTGAGATATAATACTGATACAGTTTGCTTTTCACTTGATTTGAACGTTGGTCCTAATCCCCTTATGTGTGTATGTTCTAGGTCTAGATTGTGACATCGATATCCCCAAGACCATCCAGAGGGTACGGCAGCAGAGGTCGGGCATGGTGCAGACAGAGGCCCAGTATAAGTTCATCTACATGGCTGTGCAGCAGTACATAGACACGGCCCAGAAGAGACTGGAGGAGGAGCAGGTACGCCACAGCATTTAAAATCAAAAACCTATGGTGGCTTTGGATTTTCTTTAACAAGGCTATAACACATATATGTTTGATCTCAGAGTGTGAAGGCCAGCACCATTTGTTATGTTATGTCAGCTTGACACAACCTCACATCTCACATCACAATTGCTGTTCCACTAAATGTGGAACTGTTCAGAATTTCCTGCAGTTCTTCTTTGATTCAACCGAGGCTGTAGCCACGTCACTGTTGCTATGTTAACTTCTGCCACTCACACTACTATGGCACCAAAAAGGAGAATCTTGGAAATGCTACTGGTTCTGTTGGAAAATGAAAACTTCAGAGTTAAGTTGTAGTAGTGTAGACAAGCAAATATTAAGATGTTTGGAAACTGCAATGCAGTATCAGTAGTGACTATCTGCCATGAGGTTAACACAAACTCTCATCTTCTTTTTTTTCACAATTGTTGTTTCTTGGTGCTGATATTTTCTGTAAATGAGCAGCCATCTTCAGGGTTTTCATTTCAGAGCTCAGATGAACAGACGGTGCTGGTGTCTCACAGGGGTTGTTGCCTGAATCTGACTCATACCCTCATGTTGACACTTTGCAGAGAAATAAGATGATGGAGAGGGAATATTCCAATATCAAATATCCCCAGATGACCAACTCAAGATCTAAACCCAGCATGGCTTCCTCACGCTCTTCCTCTGTGTAAGTGCAAGTCCTGATTTCCAGTGGTGCAGAAAATGAAGTGATTGAGAAACAAGATCACAGAAAACTATTGTAGAATCGGTTATACAGGGAACAACTGAAAAGTCTAATGATCTGTTTGATGTTAAGCGATGCCTTAAATGTTTTGATTACTGTTTTTGTGTTGTATGAGATGTCAGGCTTTTAAAAAATGTCTGTATAAATCATAGGTATAAGTATGTAAATTAAAAGCAGAATTAATGCATCAGTGGTCATTATAGACAAGAGACAAACTTAGATAAATCAGTCTTTCTTTCAGTGTTTGATCCATCTGCCCATTCTCTGAGTGCATTCCTTTAATCAACCATACCTGAATGAGCCAAGTAGTACTGCTCTATTGAAAACATTATGAATGTAATTCATTAAAGTGAATAATTTTATGGACATAGCTGTGTCCTAATTCAGAGGCTACCCCGTTCAGAAGATGCATTAACCCGGCCCAGTTTAGGGTTACCATTTCTATTGCAGGCCACACAGAACACAAGACTATTTCCAGAATACAGATCTCCATGATCAACCTCAATCAACTCACTCTGCCCTTATTGCTGTTGCTGAGCAACAGAGCTGGAGTTGGACATGGCGTGCCCATGTTTTTTTTTTTTTACATATGTAACATCATGTCCTCTTTTCCCATCTCTTTCTTTGACCATGAAACCTGAAGACACCGTGATGAAGTTGTTCATGTGATTTTCTCTGTGAATATTTTGCAGGATGACAAATGATGATTCGTCGAGTGTGTACGAGAACATAAACTTTAAAAGCCCTCAGACGTCTTTTAGCAGTAACACCAGGAGGTAAAATCGTTGGAGCGTCCACATTTCTCTGTCTGCCTCTTTGTAAGTATTTTTTTTTTCCATTTAATTTAATATCTTCAAATACCAGTTTGGGATTTCACATTCAGGGAACTAGCAGCATCATCATACTCTCTTTGTATTTTTAAAGAGGATTTGGTGAAGTGAAATTGTTGTTGTTACAACATGTTGGATCCCATTAGGTGTTCGTGTAGCTACTGTTGGAAAAATTTGACCCATGGTTTGGTCTAAGATTTAGTGAATGTATCACAGAAATTGATTTTGCAACTAAATCAAAACGAATTTTGCTACTAAAACACTTCTCCACCATTTCTTCTATTAAATCAAATTCATGTTCCTCAGCAGATAAGTAATTTTCTCCCACTTTGAACGTTTGAATCATCGGGTGGCTGGGAGCATCTGAGCGTCCTTAAGAAAAGGAAACCTGACCTCCCCCTGAAGCAACAAAAGATTCAATTTATGTTCCCATTTCTAATCAGCCTCACTTCTCCCAGTCTTGTTCATTTCAAACTCATGGTGATTAATAGAACAGACAAGGGATCCAGCAGAATTAAAGTGAGTGAATCATAGCTGTGGGGTCGTCAGCAGAAAAGAACAGATTTAATTATCGGTGAACGTGTTTCAACTGCGTGTCATTCACTTTACCCTTTTGGTTCATCTGGAGTTAAACATTCATGTAACCAGACATTTTGCCAAAATAGCAAATATTCACTTCTTAGTTGCTCTGTTTTTATTCCACCACGCAGATGAGCCACAGCCAAAGCCAGTGTTGTCCCACTATTGTGAACACGATCGCTCAGGGACTTGTTTAAAGATAAAACTGGTCAAAGGTCAATTTTCAAGCTCAAAACTGCTCTGGCTGTGAATAATGAGGGCCAACACCACTGCTCCATATCAGTGACGCAGGAGGGTATCTTTCGACAGGCTGGCTGCAGTATAGGTCTTAACCCTGTCTCTTCCATGTTAATTGATGGCACATGGATTTAAGATTTTAGAGCACAACTTTGACTGGTTGGTAAGTCAAAGAGACACCAGTTAACAGAACGTGCCTGTGTGTGTGTGCGTGTGTGCTTCAGTTTCAGCTGAGCTGTCTCTTGGCAGCGCATGAATGTCCCTCACGGGGAGGAGGGAGTGTGGTGCTCTGAATACACCGCAGCACTGTGGACCCTGCCTGGGCTGCAGGTGGCGCTGTCCGGCTGCTGTCCTGCTGACCTTCTGCCTGGAGCTCAGTCTCGACCTCCGTGGAGAGGAGGACTCCAGCATAGTGCCTGCGCTCAGGGCCTCTCTGTCCTCCTCCGTCTCTCTCCCTTTTAGCTCCAGCCTCCAAAGCCTCTCCCTCTCCTAACCAGCAGAAGTGCCTTGTCACAGGATGTGTCTCTAATCTATTCTCCCCTAAACCTGCTGTCCATTCTGCACTGATGCTGTTTTCCAAACTCTGGAAACCCAGCTCCACGTGAAGACACAACCAGTTTTTCCTCAGGATGACGGATATTGAACACAGAGTTTGCCCTTGGTCTGACATGAACAGAGCTGTACGAGACCTGCGGGGGGGTCAAGGCTGAGCAGCTTGTCTGCTTGTTCACAGAAACCGCTCTGTTCTCTCTCTGCTTTTCTCTTTCCCTGTCTTTTCTGGTTGTTGTTTGAACTCGAAGCTAACACTTTTTGCTGCGATCTGCCTCTCCAGCTGTGGTGGTTATTAAGGTGGCCGCTGAGTGATAGCGAGGGCGGTTACATAACCCGCGACAGGATCCTGAAACACATGAAGGGCAAACAGACTCCTTCAAAGAGTAAAGCAACTTGTGTTATAAGTGTAGATTAAAACCAACTGCATTTTAATTTGTTCTGTAAAATGGACTAATTAAATTTGGGTCAGAGTGTTGTGAGTCAAAGGAAATCCTCAATGTCATCTAGCCTGGTCCTATTTGCTTCTCTTCATTATGTCTTGATGCCGTTGGTGTCACGTTGTGAAACATATGAGATGTTTATTTTTGAAAAATAATTATATTTATAAAAGAGCGTATAAAATGGTGGAAGAGATCACACTTTAGCACAAGCAGTCGCCCCCTGAGCTAATTCACATTTTTATGATAATTGTATTTTTGAAGTCTACATTTGACAGGAACATGGCTGGGAGGTTTCCTGAATGGGTTATTGGAGGTGAGCTCGGCCGACCGCCGCCTCTCGGCTACATGTGTCTGGTCGTTCTCGTTAATCAGCAGGTCTGATGCAGTTCAACATCTGTCGGGGGAGATCGTCACAAGAAGATAAGGCAAAGGGGCCGATTACAGTGGGCCAGATGGCCATCTGCCCGAGATTGAAGAATAGATTTGTCTCCAAAAAGTAATTTAGAAGATGGCCGTAATCCAAGCTTGATGATAGCAGAGCGACGTCACCGATGTGATAAGGAAGACGGTGGCGTTACAGAGCGCTCGTCCTGTGCTGTCTGGCAGATTGTCCGCTATTTTTAGCCTCTGGGATCAGCACCAAAATATCCCGGTGAAGTTGTCACGGTGGCAACATCTGGCCCAGCTTATTTAAAATCGAATGACTTGATGGTTTGTGAGGAAAAAAAACCCCAAAAAACCAGAGCTGTGGCTCATGACTCTTTGTGGTCGTTTATTTTAAATTTAGAGTGATCAGTGCTCGGTTGCATAAGCCTTTCGACCTTGAGCAGTACATAACCATCGTTCGCCATATCATCGGCACAGATTCCTTTTATTAAGCTCGTACTACTTCAGTAGAAGTACAACGCAAATGTGTTTTTCATCGCTTCAAAAATAACTTGTGATTTTTGCCGTTTCTCGTTTGAAAATTTCCCTGTGATAACTTATTGCCCTTTTAATTTCATGGTTGATTGGTTAAGTGTATAAAAGCAGTGTTTTGTGAAACGCCCTGTGTCAGTGAAGGCGTGCGCACACACACACACACAGTGAATTGAATTTGGGTTTTTCTTTTCGTCCTCCTCCAGTCTGAACTGTGATCCTGGTCTGATGAATGACACATGACTTTAGTGGTGTTGTTATATCCTGTGTTTCTATCTTGCGCTGTGGATAATTTTTTTTGTATTTCACTCTGCCTCTCTGGTTAAATTGTAATAAGGTGAAACATCAATACTTGAAAGTGTGAACCTGCAGAATCTCTGGCCTCCGGCCATGTCTGGATGTCAATTGTGTGTGAAAGATTTTTTGTCATTGCGCAGACTTTTGACTTCAGTGTTGTTTTATTTGTTTGATTATTTTCTTGTCTGTTTTTTTTTTTCAAATAGTACACTTCTAATTGATTGTTTTATCCATTCTCTCATTTTGTATTGTGTGTCATTGATATTATTTTTTTTTTTTTCTGATTTACTATTGATATAAGTCCATTGTGGCTGAGTTGATGCGGTGTGCATGGAGGTGTGCAGTACTGATGCTGTGTGTGTGTTTTTTTTCTCCTGCTTGTCCTCGTACATTTACTTGAACATAACGTCGATAGGGTTTTTTTTTTTTCTTTGTTTGTTTTATTTGTATTCTGTGATTCAGTGGAGCCTCTCCCCCTCCCCCTTTTCCTCCTCTTCTTGCACTGGCTCTGCCCAATCGCCTTTTTTGCTGTATAGGTTACAACTGCTGATGCAATGAGCTGCCAGAGACAGCATCCAAATGTTTTTTTTTTATTGTATAGTTTAATAAAAACTCTATGATGGCACTATACACAGTTACACTGCAGCTTTTTCTTCTGAGGCGGGTCTTGGGGTAGATGCAGGCGTTGGGAGAAAGGCTGTCTGCGTGTTTGTTTTTATTTTGATTTCCTGAATATTGTCTCAGTAGATAAAATGAATGGACAGAGAGGTTGGGCCCACACTTCCTGAAGCTTGGATCTCTCTCCAGGAAGTTCCATGTCGATTGCGAGCACTCCTGAATAAATGTTGAGTGTCTCATCAGCTGTGTTATCAGTGTGTCACAAGTTAGATCCTGGAAAACCCCACAGCCCAACGTTTCCTTCATGTGACGCTAAGTCCAGGAATGGAGAAAGGTGACCTCCTGTGCTGAAGCAGTTTTTATGGTCAATATTGAGGGATTAGGAGGAAGTTATAAACATTACTCTGTAAATGGTGTAACTGTTTTACAACCTAACCCCAACATGTGTGTGTTATTTAAGGGGAATTTACTCCACCTCTTCACGTTGTTGCCATAAATTTTTTTTTTTTAAAGAAAACAAATGTAGGTTAAATTCCCAATCAAATGTTCATGCTGAGTTGGTACCTCATACACTTTTTATTATGGTTCTGTAAACAAAGACATCTGCATCAGAAACGCACAAATCATTTATACAAACATTTCGGGTGGCACATTGGAATCGCATTTATTTTCGACAGATTTTCATTATTCACTAGGAATGAGACTGAACTCTGTCGTCCTGCAGCCAACCACATGTTTCACTTTGAATCAACGTCCCAGTTTGGCTCCTCTGATCCTTGATGAGTACTAATACAGTTGAAACGTCCTCCTGTCTGATATTGATCTCCAGGTGTCGTTATAGTGCAAAGGTTTGTGTGTTTGATTCACTCATGGTGAGTGTAGAGTGATCGTCTTTACCTGTATGAGCAGTTTATTCATGCAGAGCTAGAAGCATCGATTCAATATGTTGAGTCAAAGCTGCTTTGTGTAGATTTCTGTATCGATCATGATTTGAATATTTACATAGTTCCAATGATCCAGCGTGTGATATAATGTCCAATGAGTTGACCCGGTGTCAGTCCACGTGTCTTTTTTTTTTTTCTTACTTCAACCAGGGGTCGCTAAAGTCCAACATTTAAAAAGGCTTGTATCTTTAACATCTGTGGTTGAGTGTCACAATCATTAAGTGCATTTTTTAAAAATCTAATTATGTGACAAAAAAAAAATCTCTGTCAGAAATTTAAATTAAAAGTGTTATTTACAATATATTGCAGTTCCAGTAGAGTCCAGAGAGTAATCACAGAGTCACTCTGTCAGCTGAGGGGCTCTGGTGATTGCGAAAAAAGCTGTAGTGGTGGTGGCGGCGGTGGGACTGGGTCTGCCGTTTTCCCGCATGCAGCGCATGTTCCCGGTGGTTAACGCGCACTGCAGAGGCCACAGCACAATCACTATGAGCAGCACGATGAGCACTAAGAACAGCATCAGCCTCTTCCAGTCCGTCAGCCGGCTATCTCTGGGGGGCCTCGTCTGCACCGGGGCCCCGGCCGCCTTGCTGGCTCCAATGTCTATGCAGATGCACATGGCCGTGGGACTCTCGGGGGCGCCCGTGGCGTTCGGTGTGCTTTTGTAGCACAGCTTCCCCGCCTCCAGCCACACCGGTTCCTCGTGCTGCTGGTGGTTGGGAAGCTTGTCCAGGACCTCGCGGCTGGTTTCCAAGGCCGGGGGCCCCTCCTCGGGGAGCGTGGTGGGGTGGCGACAGAAGGGGCAAAAGAGGTGCTTGCCTTCGTCGCTGCCGTCGGCACCGGTGTCCTGCCCGGTCACGGCCATGAGGCGGGACAGACACTCCAGGCAGAAGGTGTGGGTGCACTCCAGCAGCTTGGGCGTCTTGAAGACATTGTCGTAATTGTTGTAGCAGATGGAGCACTCCGGCTGGTTCACGACCGACACCCTCGGCTGGAGCTCTCTGCCCGTGTCCGGAGGGTTGACCGGCACGTGCCAGACCTGCGGAGTGGTGTCCATTTTCAGCAGGGTTCCCCTTCCTGTGGACGCTGCGATCTGGATGAAGACAACACAATGAAATGTCAATTTTAGGTTGTAGACACGTGCAACAACAGTCTTTTTTTTTCAGGCAGTCAGTCAATAAATTGGGCCCAAGTGAATGTCGGTCTTTGAGCCCGACCCACCTTCCCTCACAACGCATTCAATACAGAGGGGCGGGGCTTGAGTCAATTAGTAATTGATTGTGGGGGCTAGGCTGCTGTGTTTGCCACACTTAGCTCTGACACGTTTGGACAAATCGTTTTCGCATGACTCAGGCCCTGGACAGAACAGTAGACAAACAATGGCTGACTACCACAGGACGGAAGCTATACGCCTCCACTGCAAACTAGTTTGTGGACATAATGCCTGAGCAGTGGCTGTGTCCCGGTCATGAACATGTCTTCAAACTCAGAGAGCACACAGTGACTGCAGAATGGGTGACTGTCCTCCCCCACTGAGCCCAGTAATAATTAGCCAGTTGCTATGCTTTTCCTGCTGGAGCCCGCGTTGGGCACAGAGCGAACTTCACGATCCTCACAAAGATTTCAAAATAAGGTTTAAACACATTTGCTGCTTCCTGCTTTCCAGCTTTAATTTGTTCATCTCACTATAATGTGGCAATGCACACTGTGTGGAACCAAAGATTCAACAAACATGGGGATGGGCCTGACAGAAAGAAGTGCAGGCCTGAGTTCTGTCTCGCTATTTTCTGGTTATTGTCTATTTTGCATCGGCCCTGAATTACCCGCTCGACACACTCGGTCGCCTTTTCTTCTTCTTTCCACATGAGCGATGACTGAGCAGTTGAGAGGGAGCTGCAGGCTTAACTCTGGCTAAATGGCAGAAATCGACCGACTGATCCACAGAGCCGCTGACAACAAGCAAATTGACCCTTGATACCGTGTAAATGTGACAGGCCCGTCAGATCAATACGGAGCAACGCGTAACAGCTGGGGGTAGCAAGGTTCACACGTTCGCGGGCAAAACGCAGGTTGACCCAGCGCAGAGTTCAACTTTCACCTGCAGTTCGTGTGTGTGACAGATAAATATCTTAATCCATGGTGGTGCAGTGGTTAGCACTGCTGCCTCACAGTGAGAGGGTCCTGGGTTCAGCAGGGCCTCCCCACCCCGCCTCTCGCCCAATGACAGCTGGGACTGGCTCCAGCCCACCCGGCAACCCAGTAATGGACAAACAATGTGCGCATGTTGGGTTAGAGGCCTCACACCAACAAGGCTCCCAGCTCAGATCCCACGTGGGCTGTTAGAGTTTACATGTGTCCAGACTGTCCATTCCCCCCTGCCAGACGAGGAGGTGTCAACGGCTGTTTGTCTCTGTAAGAGAGACAGAGCTGCAGCAGGTGTGGCCCAGGACCAGGGACCGACAAAGGCGGGTTTGTTAAGTGTTTAAGTGGAGAAGATGAAGTCAGCAGGACGTTGGAGGCTGAGGCTCGGCTCCTTGCTCCGTGACGGTGCTGACGCTGATGCTGTGGGTCAGGTGTTGAAGGCCACTGATGTGGAGACAACTATGTCCGTCTGTTTCTTGGGGATGAACGATGGCCGGAGCACAGGCGTTCTCCTCCCTGTGTCCTCTGGGCCGGTCCTCCCCCAGCCTTCTCGTCCACACAAAGTCTGTCCCTGTTCTCCGCTTAATCGCTCCATCTGCCCTTGAAATTCCTCCACCTGCCTCTCTCTCTCTCTCCCTCTCTCATTATAACTTGCTTTAGGGGGCTGAGGAAAGATTTCATGTGCTATTACACTTGTCTTATCAGTTAGAGACCCACACCTGCTGATATGGGACAATGTCACAGCGTCACACTGTGTTTTTATGTACACCCCTTGTCAAACAGTAAACAAACAAAACACCTGCACTTCAGGGAAGTCCTTTGAATGTTCAAATATTCTTCTATCTCGACACGAGGCTGCTGGATTGTGCCGACAGCGCTTTTCTGAAGCGAGTCAACAAACAGCAACAAAATTAAGAGATGATTAGTTTGGAATATGGCCCGCAGGAGCTTCTTGTGCAAGATATCTCAACTCTGCTTTTTTCACTTCACCTGGCAGTTAGTCGACTGCTTTGCTTCAATCGCGTCGTTTGTGTGTGAATAGACAGGAGGGAACCTCACACAGGGAGGAAGTGGCGTGGCCTTTTGTTCTCTGCCAGTGAGCTGTTGTTTGACTCGGGAGACGTTGGCGGTATCAAGTCTGGCGAGGGCTCATTCATCACGCCCATGATTAGGTTAATCAGTAAATGAAGACGCGGTCTTCATGAGGAGAAGTGAAGATGTTTTGCCTGAAGTGCAGGAACTGAGTATACAGAAACTTGCACCGAGACTTTCACAGCGCTCCGGTTAAACTCCTGCTGGTCTCGTCCACGAAAACCATCAGAATATGCTAGTTTCTCTGTGATCTGACCCTCTGGCAGCTAAACAAATGTCACTTCTTCTCCCGAAAATGAAGGACATTAGTCTACCTGACAAGTTCTGTCTAGAGTCTAGTTTCAGATTTAGGCTTCATCCTGCTTGTTATGTTTTGTGTTTTCAAATCAAAATAACCTCTGTAACAGATTTAAATCCTGTCCACACCTTGCAGATTGCTCATCATAGTTGGAATCAGTGTAATAATCGTGAAATAATAATTTATGTGTTTACACTGGTCTCTGGCGCTCTGGCTGATTTTCTTCCCGAAAGGGGCTTGAGTGGCTTGACAAATCAGGAACTTAAAGATCAGAGTTTTCGTACTAAAACAAGGCTCTTGATGTTTTTAGCTGCTCTATAACAGTAGAGTAATATTGGGGATGTATTCATACAATACAGTTGTATTTCCCCATAGCTTCACCCTGTCATTTTCAAACTCGCCTGTTTCAACGTGACGATGTTAAACAGCGAATTCAAAAGAAACGTGTCCAGAGTCCATGTGTAGGAAAGGAGATCAATAAGGCATTAGGGTCCAAAGCGGCTGCGTGTCCATCACGCTCAAATATTAACTGACCCTCAGACGTGGATAAACCTATAGTTACTGCAGCGTCAGACGCGAGCTCTTATCTGAAGTGACAGTAAGTCATTTTGCTTGGGTTGAATCTTTATGGCCCCCCCCCATATCTCTATGTCATGTTTGCGATGTCCCACTGACCCATTTTCTTGAAAAGTTCATCAATAATCAGACTTCATTTGTTAGTCAAATTGTATTTTCCCCCCCCTCCCCAGGCCAACCTGAAACCCTGATTCTTTTGTCAGCAACCTTTTGAGCGTTGGGTTCAGGTTTGTGTATGTTCACATATACGTTTGGCTCAACCCGTCATCCACAATGTTGTCCTTCCTGTTCCTCGCTTGAGAGAGAAGGGCGGGCAGGGGGGAGGGGGTGCAAAGGTGGTTGCAGTCAGTTAAACTGAACTGAACCTGAACGTGCAGAGATAGTGTGTGTAAACACAGCGCCCAATGGAGGAAGCTGTAGAGGCCGGCAGAGTCCTGCCTAAAACTCATGACGAGCCTCATCCATCCGTCACAACTTTTACACTGAGTTCAGGGTCACGAGCCAGGGGGAAAGAAAGTATATCATTCTTTACAGATAAATCATTGTGGCTGCCGTTTCTCAGTACTTGGGTTTCTGGTTGAACTTTAAAAAAGCGTGAGGTTATATCTGCAGTCTGCTGAAATTAAAGGAGCAGCTGTCACATGCGCCGGCTCCTTCACACTCAGTTAACTCAGAGACAAAGGAAAGAAAGAACCTCATTCATTACGGATACATCCAGTTGTTTCTGATGAGCTGTGCAATAGTTTAAGGTTGCACTCACAGTCTTCACCGGAATGAGCATTTTATTCTAAACACAACCTTTGTGCAGTCACAAGTCAACTCTAAGCAACAGCAAGGACCAAGGTTAAGTTTACCTGCTGAGTGAAGACGTCCTCTCTTTGTCCCTCTGGGCTCAGCCTCTCTCCCACTGCTCCCAAAAAAAGAAATGTTTGGCTTCTGAAGTCAAAGTCGACTGGTCTTGTGAGATCCCTCAGGCGGGGAGTGCTGCCAGTCTGAGGTCCTCCTCTGCTCAGATCCGTGCGCTGCAGCCACAGGTGTGTGTTTGTGTAGGTGCTGTGTGCTCAGTTATTAGCTGTGCTGTGTCAGCTCGGGAACCTCCTTCCCTCCTTTTTAGCGTCTGTTGGTTTGGTATCACCTGCCCTATAATCCGCCCCCACCCCCCCACCTTTGTAGCACTTTATGCAAATTAGTTTAAACAGTTCCCCGGCTTTGAGGTGGTGTCTGTAGGGCAGGGAGGAGGAGGAGGAGGAGGATGTGGTAAAGAGGAAGAGTAATACACATTCTTGCCTGCTTTGCCACTCCTTCCTGTCTCCCTGTGTGTTGATAACATCTTTTTCTCCTCCTCACCTCTTTCCTGCTGTGTCCTCACAAAGGGACACGTGCTTCATGCAAATATGTCCCCGCACCTTCGGCTCGTGGCTGCTCTGACACAACATATACACACAAACTGCAGCATCATTTCATCAGCGAGCTTTAGCAACACAATACATGTCAGGGTCCATTCATTCAGTGTTAAAGCAACAGGTGGTGATACAGGTCTACTTTCCCACTGATGCTTTCTGTGTGAATGACCTCTTTGTCCTCACGTTCATACAGTGCATACAGAACAAGGGTGGGTGGGTAGGAGGCGAGGGAGGTAGGTAGGTAGGAAGAAGGGGTGGGTAGGGAGGTATTTAGGAAGGAAGGTAGTTAGGGAGGTAGGTAGGAAGGAGGGAAGGTAGGTAGGTGGGTGATGAAAATACAGAGAAAAACGCCTCAGAAATATCGAGGTAAAGGCTGTGCAAATACTCAAGGAACACAGTGCACATCCGGATAAACAACCTTTGACAATGAATGAAAACAATGATTTCAGTGTTTAATGACAACATGATTCCTCCTCAGAGAGGAATGCTTTCCTGATGTGTGCTATCAAACTTTAATCCAGGAGAATAAACGCAAACGTGCAGGCTGCTGCTCCCTGACACGAGCTTAAGGATGTTTTGTTGTTTCTTTTACTTTATTTTTTATTACTCATATCATTTTATGGCTTTTAGCACTAGCACTAGCACTAGCATGCATTGGTTACAGCAGCCGCCTAACTGACTTGGTTATTTAGTAACCCAAACTCAAATACTGTCATATCATATCAGCAGTGTCATTTATGGGCTGAGGCTGGGAGAGAATTGAGGAAGGAGAAGGGATACAGTCACGAGGCATTTTATTTCCTTGCCAGGAATCCACAGTCCCGGATTCATAATAAACACATCAAAGATTGAGTAGCTGGCATGGTGAGATGCAATAAGCCACGGCGAGATATATTGCCGGATGGCGGGCGGGGTGAGGGCGAGGGTGGACACACGTGAGCAGGAAAGGTCTCTGTTATGGCAGGACTATAAAATAACACAGAGTTCACCGTCTCTCCACTCGATCCAATTTACTTTCACACCAAAGTTCAAAGATTGTAGGCTCTACATTTTTCCAGGTAAAACATGCAACGTTAGGCTGTGTGTACATTGGCTGGATGATACTGCTTTTGTGTTTATACTGGGCCCACGTGCTGCTCTGATATAAGTCGTTTGCAGTGATATTCTTATTTTTGGGGGAGTTCAGCCTTTATGTGAAAATGACCTGTAAAAGTCACCGTCACTAAATACTATATTACTATAATGCTATACTTTGCCGTGTCACCTATTGACCAGCTTGACAAGCCACAACTTCTCATCTAGTCCAACCCGTGGTTCAAGGTTTGCTCTTATCTTGTGATGTGTTCATCATCCACTCGTGGGCTTGCCACAGCGTTTCGATGCAGCTCGTGTGCGTGATTGATCACTTCTGGTCAGAGTTAACTTTACGACTTATAATCACTTTTATTGTTTTTGGCTTTTCGGCTGAGTGATCTCAGACTGGCGCCACATTGTTTGTGCCACCTTTGAACATTCTTCAAACAATGTTTTTGAGCTTTTCTTTGCATTTGTAAATAATGTCTTTATGATCCTGTCATTTACACACAGTGATCGATTCACCCTTTGCCACATATTGACAGTCAGTGGTGATTTAAGGGTTGGCACCACACCACCCAGACCGTCAGAGGTCAGAGGACCCCTTCCATACCTTAACCCACATTTATGTGTTAAGTCTTTGGCGATGGGAGGGGAGAGGTGACTGGCGAGGTGAAAAGGCCCACAGCTGGATTCAAAACTGAAACTTTGCTGTCAGGTGATCCGACTCTTTGACCACTGTGTCACCATGCCTCAGCGAGAGCTGACATTTACCGGGATGAGTCCCGAAATAGCAAAGTCGTCACTCTGTTGTGAGTTGCATCAGCCCCTGTTGATGGATTATAAAACAGGCTCTCCAGGCACTGGACCAGTGGGCCCCAGAGGTCAAAGCCCCAAATGACACAAAACAAATAGAACAAGACACAGAACGGACAGAACAAGGACCAGAGTGAGCACACAGAGACAAACAGTGCCAGGGAGTCCCTCATACGTGTGTCCATCATCCCCTCATTTCCTCCACGTCAGACACTCGATGAACAGTAATCTTAAGCAATCTTTCTAATTTATTACTAATTTATTTCCCCGACATCAAAAACACACTACAGCGTAAGGCGGTAATTAGGTTTTAACCACTTTCAGGTTATTGATTGCACTAAGGATTTCTGTTTGTCTGAGCCTGGTGGAAAGATCTGGTGAGGGTCTCATTTCAGTAAGCAATATTACAGGTTTTACTCTTTACAAAAGGGAAGGTTTACACCCCGAACAAGCGGCATGAGGTAACCTCACACTCTGGAGTCGTTGCTCAGAAACTGAGGGATGAGGTGATAATACATAAAACACTGAAGTCATCAGGAAACCAGACACCTAGGGGTGCTCCTGCACCTGTCAGCACCGCACCACCTGCTCCTCCACACCTGGGCTGGTTTTCCACCATGAGAGGGAAACAGCCGTCAGCCTGAATTCAATTGTAAAACTTTGATGTATGGATGAATGAACTGTCTGCATCCTCTCGCTTCACAGGTTTAACAGATGAATGGTATGTGTTGCGTTATGCATCATATACTGCTCATGTTTTCACAGTGAGGGTGTGTTATATCTGAGATGGGTGCTGGGGGGCAGTAGTGGGTCCAAGTGTTCACTTCTTCATGTTATTTTTATTCTGATTTATTGTGATGAGATAGTGTGACAGCTTTGGTGATGGCCTCCCCAAGTGTCCCTCCAGTTATGAACAGCAGGGAGGGTTTTGAACCAATGTGTTTTTAATCTGACATTTGCGGGTTGGGTTTTGAAGACGTATGTGTGCCTTCATTAAATGGAATGCAGTTGCGCGCTACGCCACCCAGTCAGCTGAAGCTGCGCTGCTCTAATCTAATGTGACATGCCTCACTCTCCGTAAGCCTCATCATACACTCCGTCCCAGTGTGGAGGTCTATTTATGCTGCAACCCTGATAGTGTACAGATGTGGGCCACTTCAGGCAATGATGACATTAGATTGGCCTAAAGATCCCAAAAACAGTTTCAGCTACCTTCTGTTGACCTGCAGTGTTGCTGCCGCTTACTTGTCGCCAAGATCTCGTGAATTAGAGCTGATCAGTGAAATGCCCTCATAACACACGATGAGGGCCAGATATGGGATGTTGGTCAAACCATTGTGTCACATGGCACATAGCTCTCCATTTGCAATTTCTAATTTCTCCATAGGTACAATGAGGTTATGATTGCACTGTACGTAAATGATTATATAGTCTGGAATCATAAATGGGGAGCAGAGCCTTGTTGTCAGGAGTCAAGCCGGTCCCCTGCTGCTCAGGACCTGCCAACCTGTGTATTATCATTCATTAATCAGGTGTCTGTCATGACTATCACGTTTTACTCTTTAGACTGTAAACAAACCAAGTAATAAGCACATGTATTGATTTACAAGCCTGTGATGGCAGCTTTTACAATGAAGAAGTATCTTTATGGCCCTAGACTGAAAACAGTCACGTTCATCCTCAAATTTTCTCTGGCCCTGCACACATTGCTCTATTGCTATGTCCAGGAAGTGGCAAGAAAATGATGTGCACGGCTCCGTCCCAGTTTCCTTGAAATTATGACAGTTTAAGGTGAGTCCTCTGAGACAAACAGCTCACTGAAGCAGAGTTTCATTGTTTGGTGTGAGGTCATCATCCTCCCCTCCACTGACTGTCACTGTTGACTCATGGCTTTTATTGTTTCCTTGATATTGTTTTGGTTTGGGGACTTGTTGTTTGCTTTTTGTTCCCATAAGAAAAACATGTGTCTATAATTTACAGTGGAACAGTGGAAACAGATTCAGGACGTTGCTTGACACGATGCTTCTGTGTAGAATGAGCCCAAATCTGCCGCTCAGGCTCATCTGTCACCTGTGCACCAGTTCCCACAGGCCGCACCGGTCACAGAGCTGTGTCTCTGTCGAAGGTGCTCAGAGTCAGGGTCACCATCGGCAAGGAAGATTTATTCGGGGCCTCAGAGAAATAAGTTTTGCCTGAGAGGCCGAGAAGAGGGCGAGAAAAAGTTTCCTCCACTAAAGAACCTGTTCTGCCAGAAGCCTTCCTTCAGCTTGGCCCTCACAGGGTGTGTCTTAAAAGTCAAATACATTCAGCACAGCAGCCCTGAGGAAGGTTCCTCTGCACAGACACCAGTCGTAATGATACTAACACGTCATGCCATGCATGATGCACATGATGCATTATTTCTGATTATTGGACATGCAGTATTTACGAAGCCTCGTTTTAGTTTCGTTGACCCTGTTACAATTAAGACATTAATACATCTCGACACTTCTTGTGGGCCTTTCAAATTAAATAACTAAAATGGCTTTTACTGTGAAACATAGGCAAGGACTTGTGAAGTCCACATAGGCACTTGAAATGTAGTTACTGCCACCTTGTGGCGCTTGTACATTAATTGATCAAATAAATAAATAGCCTGTATCTGTAGTACACTTTCTTTGTGTAGCTCTTGGCTATAGCCTGAATTGTTTTAATAAAATGGTTTTTCTTCTTCATATTTCTGGTTCTGTTCTGCTGAATAACAGGATTAAAACTCGTATTATTGATGTGCCTTTTTCTTGTCATTATTGCATTTGTATTAAGGTAACTCAAAAGTAACAGAGGATGATCAAGTTATATGACTTTAATATTGTGGTACTTGGATTTCGTTACTGACTTCATTTTTAACAGATAATTAGTAACTGCATCAGAATACATTCCCCCAACACTGACAGTCAGAATGTCAGTACCTCAGACACGTGATGTTTGTGTCACTGTGGCAGTGTCAGTACCTCAGACATTCTCAAACACATGTGGGCCCCCTCCATCTCTTGAGGGGCTGCACAGCTCAGGGTTGTGAACTCTTCATTCCTCACCCCGGCGCCTCATATCAGTTTGTTATGAACCCAAAGTGAAGGAGACTCACGTCATTTCTGCCTCTGAGGCATAAAGGAAAACAATTGGCTGGAGTAACGGAAGTACGTCAGGGTCAACCAATCAGAGGCCAGATGGAGGCGGGTCTTTGTCCACACGGGGTGGGGAAAAGCGAACGCTTGCTAGCTTCTGGAGTCGGACCCAGTCAGCTGAGAGACCGTAGATAGCAAACGTTACGGTGCCGGTGGACTTACAATGAGAGAAATCCTGCAAGTGTCGAGCAAATGTTAAGCGGCCGACATATTAATACAAACACGTAAGTGGTGCAAAGTGTCCTTGTTATCTTGCTGACGCTTCTCTAGATAGCACGACTTCGGGTCAGGCTAGCGTTAGCTAAACAAAATCAGCATGGAACATTCATCGGGCTCAGAATTAGTGTCTACCGGCCCAGAGCCAACGAGGCAGGGATGTTCTAACGTGTAACACCATGCGTTCTACTTCATGTCTCTTTTGAGTTTGTTGCTAACTAGCAAGGTTGTGGTAGAAGTGTTGCTACCGTTAGCCAACCAGACATGTTAGCTGGACATAGCACCAGCCGCTAACAACAACAACAATCAACATCAACTTGGGGTGTAAATAACGCTGAACTAATGTTGTCTCTTTCTTTAGTTGACATTTGTTCCCGTCACACGGACCATTGCAATGAAATAACGAGTGTCTGCTTTATGTGTGTCCCCTCGAAGAGAAGGCCATCCAAATGGTGATCATGTCAGGCACAGCCACTGTGCTGCAGCAGTTTGTCAGTGGACTGAAAAGTCGCAATGAAGACACCAGAGCAAAATCTGCCAAAGATCTGCAGCACTATGTGACCACAGAGCTGAGAGAGGTAGGTGCAAACATAAACGTGTGGAACAAGCCTTCCACGAATCAGACAGGCACTACAAAACTGCCATTAGAGCTGCAGAGTAATGGACTGCGTACACTGCTTCAGGACTGGTTTGTGGTTGTTAATCTTACACAGCATGAAGAGATTGCAGACATTTTAATGACTCCACCTCCCACATATTTATTTCTAACATGCTGTTAAATTTTTTGTCTGCCACAGTTGAGCCAAGATGAGGCCACTACATTCTATGATGAATTGAACCATCACATATTTGAGCTGGTATCCAGCTCTGATGTGAATGAGAAGAAAGGAGGCATTCTAGCTATCGGTAAGATGTAAACACAGACGTATTGAAATACTGAAATGAGCTTGAATCAACTTATTTCCCTTTGTATAAATTACATAAAATGTCCCATATTGAAGCAGCGTTTAACTAAATTAATTTGTTTCAGTGAGTCTGATTGGCGTTGAGGGAGGCAATGCCACCAGAATCAGCCGGTTTGCCAACTACCTGCGCAACCTCCTCCCCTCCAGTGACCCTGTGGTGATGGAGATGGCCTCTAAAGCCATGGGCCACCTGTCTATGGCAGGGGACACCTTCACTGCAGAGTATGTGGAGTTTGAGGTGAAAAGGGCCCTGGAGTGGTTGGGAGCAGACAGGAATGAAGGCAGACGCCATGCATCGGTAAGTGACCAGCAGGCGGCTTGTTTATAGTGAAATACCACCCTTTCCTGGTGATTAGGTTACTGGAGGTGAGGGGAAATCATCTGACTGATCCTTTCACTGGTATATTTTTTTATTTTTTAGTAGATTTAGTATATAGTATTTACTTTAGGATTTTGAGTTGCCTCTGTATTTTTTGATTTTCTGCCAGTATCTGTAAACAGTTTCTATCAAAGGAAATGGTTTCTCATGGTTTCTCAGTTGGTTGGACTGGCATTGTTTCCAGGTTCTTGATATCATTAACAAATGCAGCTATTAAGAGGAGACACTCTGCTCCTTTGTGCCAATAATTCAGTCAAGGTGTGAGCAAAGCACTGAGTGAGGTCACACAGTATTATTACATGTTCACACATTCATGCTCATTGTAGCAGTAATACTTTCGTTTTATATTCAAACTCATGAATTTGTTACTGCCTTTTTGAGTTTGTTTGATATTGAATGTTAGATATTCTGCCAAGTGTCGAGCGAATGTTAAGCGGCCGACATATTAATACAAACACGTAAGTGGTGCAAAGTGCCCTTGTTCTCTGAGTTAAGGGACAGCATTGTGTGTGATGATTAGAGCTTTTGCTTCACTATGAGAAGATTTCTGGTTTCATGTTTTCTGTGGCTCTGTATGATATAGTTTCCAGAACTGTAATAATGTGATGGCCTACTTGTCTCTAATAATAATGTGTAAACTTACCCTTTATTTAAACTGGAAAGGAATAAACCTAAGAGAGACATGATCACTGATCAATCATTGGACCATTTTCTGTCTGTTCCAGGTGTTGGTGTTGAGGGAGCTGGCTGTGAGCGCACCCACCTTCTTCTTTCAGCAAGTGCAGCCCTTCTTCGACAACATCTTCTACGCAGTATGGGATCCCAAGCAGGCAATCCGAGAAGGAGCTGTATCTGCCCTGCGAGCCTCTCTCATCCTCACCACGCAGAGGGAGACCAAGGAAATGCAGAAACCACAGTGGTACAAGGTAGAATATTCCATTTGGCACTAGCAAACCACATGTGTTGTGCTTGATAGAACAGCATTTCTTATATTTGCCTTGTGTTAAACATCATCTGTGTCTTTTCTGTAACAGCAAACCTTTGAGGAGTCAGAAAAAGGCTTTGATGAGACTTTGGCCAAAGAGAAAGGAATGAACCGTGACGACAGGGTCCATGGCGCCCTCCTGATCCTGAATGAGTTGGTTCGCATCAGTAGCATGGAAGGAGAGGTGAGTCCTGATTTCACAGTGGACACATTGTGGACGTATTCTAAAAGGGAAGCATTCCTCTGACTGTCGCCTTTCTTTGACAGCGCATGCGTGAGGAGATGGAGGAGATCACACAGCAGCAACTGGTCCACGATAAGTACTGCAAGGAGCTGATGGGGTTTGGAGCCAAGCCCCGCCACATCACACCCTTCACAAGCTTCCAGTCAGTGCAGCCGCAGCAGTCAAACGCCCTCCTGGGCTTGCTGGGCTACAGTACTCCTCAGGGCTTCCTCAGCTTTGGAGCCACACCGGTACCTGCTAAGAACTCTCTGGTTGAGAGCAGATACTGCCGCGAGCTGATGGAGGACCGATTCGATCAGGTGGGTAGGGGTGACCCAGTGAACACAGGAGTATTTCATGTGCTTCTGAGAGAACATCCATATTTCTACTTTCACACCTGCTCTCCGTCTGTTCAAGTGCCAGAAACATTTGAGTAAATATTAAATGTACTTTTGGATTTGTAGAAATATTTCCCAATGTTTCACAAATCATATTTGGCCAAAGCTCACATGATGTTCTTTGTCCAGGTGTGTCGGTGGGTGCTGAAATACAAGACCAGTAAAAACCCTCTCATCCAGATGACCATCCTCAACCTGCTTCCACGCCTTGCTGCTTTCCAGCCACATACCTTTACAGGTGGGCCTAATTCCAGTTTGACTGCCCTACGCCCAGTTGAATCCCACACAGTAACATGCAGCCTTGCTTCCCATCTTCTTCCCATCAATGTATCCACTACTTACTTGCTAGAAATCAGAAGAGACTATCACTCTTTGGTCTCCGTTCTGGTCTGTGGGCTTTGATGTAATAAATTACCTGTAAATTCCCCTGGTCGGTTGACATGTGTTGCAGCTTAGACAAATCCCCTCATATGTGTTTAATATTTTGCTTTGCGGTTGTTCCATCCACTGTGCAGACCAGTACCTGGCAGACACGATGGGCTACCTGCTGGGCTGTTTGAAGAAGGAGAAAGAGAGGACGGCAGCTTTCCAGGCTCTGGGGCTGCTGGTCGTGGCTGTCAGGGCAGAGATTCAACCGTACCTCACGAAGATCCTGGAGATCATCAAAGCTGCTCTGCCCCCGAAGGACTTTGCACACAAGTCAGTAATCAACCAGTCTGCAGTGTTTAGGAAATGTGTATATATAATTTAAAATGACTGTCATGTGACTCTACGGCTGTCAGTGAGGGAGTGACTCAGCTTACATGGACACTAATGTTTTTATATTTACCAGACAAAGACCATAGTTTGAAAATGAAAAGTGCTAGAGTGCATGTTTTTATTTACTCTCTGCTCTCGCATATTGTATGTCCAGGAGGCAGAAGACCATGCAGGTGGACGCCACAGTGTTCACTTGTATCAGCATGCTCTCCAGAGCCATGGGTCCCAGCATCCAGCCAGACATCAAGGAGCTGCTGGAGCCTATGCTCGCTGTGGGCCTCAGGTCGGAACCAGTGGAGTGGTCACACTGCCAAATACCAATTAAATGGTTTGTAAACATACAGCTTTGACATGGGGCTGTCTGTCCGTTTCCTCTCTCTAGTCCTGCACTGACAGCAGTGCTCTACGACCTGAGCCGACAAATCCCCCAGCTGAAGAAGGACATCCAGGACGGTCTTCTAAAGATGCTTTCTCTGGTGTTGATGCACAAGCCACTGCGTCACCCGGGTATGCCCAAAGGCCTGGCTCACCAGCTGGCCTCACCAAGCCTCACAAACATCCCCGAGGCAAGTGATGTGGGCAGCATCACACTGGCACTGCGCACACTAGGAAGCTTTGAATTTGAAGGTAAGAGCTTTGAAAAAGTCACAGCTTTCAAAAAACAGTGGGCTCAAAGCAGGACTATGTAATTGTGATGTGTTATTGTTGTTAATTACATTCATAGACCATCGGGAATAAACCACCAATGATGCAGTAAGCTGCAGAAATGCCTGAATTGTTTTGCGCTTAAAAGTTGCAGGAATGGTAAATCCCTATTCTTGGTTCTTTTTTTTTTCTATTTCCAGGACACTCCCTCACTCAGTTTGTGCGGCACTGTGCTGATCACTTCCTGAACAGTGAACACAAGGAGATCCGGATGGAGGCAGCTCGGACCTGCTCGCGCCTCCTGACCCCCTCCATCCACCTGATCAGTGGCCAAATTGTAAGCCAGACAGCTGTGCAGGTCGTGGCAGATGTGCTCAGCAAGCTGCTTGTTGTTGGAATCACTGACCCAGGTAAGACATAAAGGATGAAGAGGAAAAGTGTTGTTTTATCATGCAGATTTGTTGAGTGTCCTTTTACTTTGCAAGGGCAAGCAGAATTGAATTGTTAGAAATGTTTCCACAACTGTGAAGAGCTGTAATGATCTGAGATGTTGTCCGTGTTCCCGGCAGATCCAGATATACGGTACTGCGTGTTGGCGTCCCTTGATGAACGTTTTGACACTCACCTCGCCCAGGCTGAAAACCTGCAGGCTCTTTTTGTTGCGCTGAACGACGAGGTGTTTGAGATCAGGGAGCTCGCCATCTGCACAATTGGACGCCTCAGCAGCATGAACCCCGCCTTTGTTATGCCCTTCCTCCGCAAGATGCTCATCCAGGTAGGACAAAATACAACAGGAAGCACAATGGGGACAGAGTGATTAGATAAGAGGTCAGGGTTCCAGTGTGATGCTCAAGTAATTTAAATCTGCCATAGTCGATCCTCAACCAGACACCAGTAGAGGGCAGAATAGGCCATGGTATCATGCACAGGTTAAAACGTCCAAGTTGTTTCTTTCTTGAAGGCATTAGGGAGCAGCAGCATCACAGGTGCACAGTGTGATTTAATCTCATTAAGATTTGTTCCAGATGGAGAAGAGTGAGTGTTTTATGTTTTACTTAATTCTGAATTTTGCTGCAGATCCTAACAGAGCTGGAGCACAGTGGTGTCGGCAGGAACAAAGAGCAGAGTGCTCGTATGCTCGGCCATCTGGTCTCCAATGCCCCCCGCCTCATACGGCCGTACATGGAGCCCATCCTCAAGGTACAACTCTGTTTCCTCTCCATTATCAAAGCGTATGAATTCATGAATGCAAGCAGATGGCTTACCTGAGGGGAACCTGTGTACTGTTGTGTAGTAGGTCCACAGCCCATTACTCTCAGTTCCCAGGTTAAGTAAATCTATTACCTCTTTTCTTCTATTTACAGGCTCTCATCCTCAAACTGAAAGACCCAGACCCCAACCCTGGAGTGGTCATTAGTGTGCTCGCCACCATTGGCGAGTTGGCTCAGGTGAAAATGGGCTTTGAAATTTGATCATGTTTTATAAGGAGAAGTGAATAATGAGATCATGTTAACCTGTGAGCCTCTTGCTATAACAATTTGAATGCAAATAACGTCCTTTTTTATCTTTTTAATTTTTTTTTATTAAAACCAACTGTTGAAGCACAAATACATTAATTAATACAGTAAAAAGCATCAAACAAATAACATTGTCAGAACAATGAGTTCAAATCTGATGTATAATAAATACAAATTCAGTCTAGGAGGCACAATGGTCCTCACAGAGGAGTCTTGACAGTTGACTCAGCAATGGAATTATTTTAACATGTTTCATGGGTGTAGGTGTTCAATGTAAATATCTTTTGCTCTTTGTACATGAACCTTCCAAATCATCATCAGAAGAGGACACAAGAAAACCTAGAAAAAAATGACAAATGCTTTAAAAAATGTGTAGCTCTACAGATTACGGGATGAGTTATGGCTATAGACAATATGACTTGTCGTGTTCCCTAGATGTTAGGATCCTATTGACAGATAATTGGACAATTGTTCACAGTTTTGATTGGTTCTTCTGTGCTGCCAGGTGAGTGGCCTGGAGATGAGGAAGTGGATGGACGAGCTTTTTCCAATCATCATGGACATGCTGCAAGACTCCTCCTCATTGGCCAAGCGACAGGTATGTGAAGAATATCTGCTTCATCTGGTTTTAATATTGTATTTTCCTCAGCGCCTCTCCAGGTTCTGTAAGATATTTATTCTGTGGATACAGTGAATGCACATTTACTTTAGTAAACACAACAGGATATAATATCTGGAACCATTTTGAACTGGTCAGAAAGTCAAGAGAACGTTGTGCCTCTGGTATTTCCTGCTCAAACGGGGTGGTGTGCCAGGAGTCGAGATTATTCTGAAGCTTTTCATTATAACTCCTGCAGTATTCAAGTGGCTGATCAATGAGAGACTTTGAAATGTTTGAAAGCACAAGCAAACCGAAGTAATGAGAGATTGAGATTGAGATTTTTTATTTTCATCCAATATTTGTTTTTAATTTTTCACAACAGGGATATGTACTGCAGCCCTATCACAGTGATTTTTTCAGTCATGCCACAAATATTTATTTTTCATTAAAGTGTCATTGACCTAGCACAACAATAATAATGCTTTTATGAGAATATCCCACTGTGTGGTAAATGGCTCAATAACTTCTGAGAATGTACAGGTAACATCCAGAGTAGGATGAGCCAAAAATAATAAGAGAAAATATAGTAAGTCCTCTTGCATTATTCATTAGAGGCACATTTCAATGAGAAGAACCTTTCAATTTAAACATTTGGTGTCATATCAATCTACCTGTGCTTAAAGAAATTCTTGTCTGACTTTTCCATCAGGTGGCACTGTGGACACTGGGTCAACAAGTGGCTAGCACAGGCTATGTGGTGGAGCCTTACCGCAAGTACCCTTCCCTTCTGGAGGTGCTGCTCAACTTCCTCAAGACGGAACAGAACCAGGGCATCAGGAGAGAGGTATGCACAGGGGCCTCTACCTTCATTTTCACCACTAATGCTGCTGGTCATAGTGACTCAGTATGAAACCAGAAAAATGACCTCCCAGCATTTACCAAACAAACGAAGATCTGTTAAGATGTACTGACTTTGACCGGTGAATTACAGCCACGTGAAGCACATTTTCCATAGTTATCTGTAGCCATGTGGAACTTTTTCCTAACTCTTGTGCTCTGATGTAAGTGATAATTTTATAATTTCTTCTGTCGCCTATTAAATTATGTGTGGCTCAGAGTGTGACTTGTCACTAAGCTCGGTCTATGGCATGTGGATCACGTGGACATTGGCTCCAGGCGTCTCTTGCAAGTTGTCTCCACTATTAAACGGATCTGGAATCTCATTGGGCTCATTATCCAACAGCGGTTGTGTACCCAGTAAAGGTTGACTTTTCAGTCACTGCCATGACTTCCAGTATTACTTTATCCTCAATCCACAAGCTCCTCTTAGTATAAATATTAATATAGGAACATTATCTCATACAAGTATCAAAAAGGTCTGAGAGATGGTTGAGTTTAATTTCAGAAGAAATTTAGGGTCGCAGGAATAAAAGTCACATAACATCCACAAAAATGCTATCATGACATAAATATTTATATATAGTTAAATCAAAATTGAGTGGAAGAGTCTGTCAGTATGTCTGACTGTGTCTTCAACAGGCAATCCGTGTTCTGGGTCTCCTCGGAGCTCTGGACCCCTACAAGCACAAGGTGAACATCGGGATGATTGACCAGTCACGAGACGCCTCTGCTGTCAGTCTCTCTGAGTCCAAGTCCAGTCAGGACTCAGGTAAGAGTGTCTTCACTATTACTAAGTTTTGGCTGTTACACCAGTAATACTGTTTGGTTTTCAGGACAATGGAGAGTGTTGCTGTGTGGGTCAATCGGTGAGAGACCTTGGAGCTGTTCCTATTGTTTTTGTGCATCTGTGTGAAGGGAAAGATTGAAAAGATTTTGTATGTGGAAGGCTTGTTATTATTCCGGCGACAATAGAATAGAGTAATAATAATAGACGGTTACTAATAGAATGTTTTCAGAATGTTCAATTAATGGTCAAGTAAACCCCCAGGCTGAGGTATTAGCATTTAATTAACTCCACCAAGGAAGTGATGTTTTCATGTCTGTTTGCTTGTTTATGAGCATTATACACAGCAACTGAGCAGATTTCCGTGAAGCCTGAGGGAAGTATGAAGTATGGGTCAGGGAAGAAATCATTTAACTTTGGAGCAGATACCGATCATTGGATTTTCTACAATGTTTGAGATTTTCACCAATTTCCCAGCAAATAATTCACAGATGTTGATTATATCAATGAGTTTGTATAACTTGGTGCAGCTTGATTGGATTTAAAGGACTGTTGGGCCTTAGGGGAGGTATATACCAAATTCCATAGTGGTTATATCCTGTGTTGTTTATAGAATGTTTTTCAGTAAAAGATGTTCCATCAAAATATTGGTGGATTTTCTGTCTCCTTTAAGCTCGGACCATCTCCCCATCTGCATTGGGAAACAAACACAGGCTGTGTCTGTGCTAACATCAACACTCCAGGCAGGAAGTGGACAGCAGGGAGGCTTAGATAGTAACACACATCTTAAAGATGGACTGGGAGGTCTCTTGTTTGAACAAACGACTTCAGTTTTAAAGGTCACAAACACAAAACAGTTTCCGCTTTGAAATATCAGTGTAAATGTCATTCAGAAAAAGGCATCACCGATGTAAAACCAGACATTTGAATAATATGTGAGGTTGCTGTAGCTGAAAGTATGAGCAAGTACAAATAGTTTTATGTTACATAATGAAACTGTGGTGGAAAAAATCAGAAAATTGCTGACCTTCATCAGTCAGTATAATTAATGTTAAACACTGAATCCATATCATGTTCACCTCTACCGTCATTCTTTTGCGAGGACACACTTATTCAGCAAAAGTGTTTCTCTACAACCTGTAGTTTCCATCCTAACCAGAGGGTCAGTGGCTCTATCCAAGTCTTCCCCATTCTGCATGCCGAGGTGTCCTTGGGCACGATGCAGAATCCCAAAAATGCCGCTTCTAATAGAGAAAGCGCTGCGCATGGATGCACTGTATGAATGTGTGTGAATGAGTCAATGGCAAAAACTGTATCATAGCTAAAGAGTGGTAATTAATACAAGAAAAACATTATATAAATACCAGCCACTTCTTTAACCAATATTAGAAAAAAGGAAAATGCAAATAAACCATTGTACAAACAAAAACTATGCAAACTCCATACTGAATCAACTATAGAAGCAACAGCAAACAACAGCTGCTGCTGGAGTTCCACCCAACGGCAGGATGCTTGTTGTGGAGATCATTGAAACATCACAATCATGTCAACGTGCCCTGCATGCCGTCCTGCACCACTGGTGCCATGTGTCCAATGTTGGAGGGCATTTTTATGTAATTAGCTTAATGCCTGTGATCACCCCCTGCTGCACATTGAAACACGAATGCTTTCCCTCAGATATAAGTCAGTGTTAAAACATACCATTTAAATCTCTGGCAGTTTTTCTTTCATCAGAATATAACTGTTCTTCAAGCCCAATACATGTTCAAACATTACCTTGTTTAATGTGGCCCACACAAACCACTGAAATCTTCCCCGGCCAAAAAACACTTATGATTATCGTGTATGGTCTGGCTGGTTCTCATTTTATAAATCTACAGCTCGTTATGAACAGAGTGCAGAGAAGGGATACGTTTATGTTTTTTACCCAGCAATTGAAAAGTCAGCCGCAGCTTTCACTTTGGCCTTGTGATTTGTGGGAGCCTCGGCTCTTCAGGATCTGCTTTCCGGCTTGTGTCTGATCTACACCCAGCCTAATCCCCAGGACGAGGCCCTGCCAGTTCAGAGAGAAATATAACCAGTTCCCATCTTTCAAACAGGAGATATTTAGTTTAAGGTGATCCATTTTGACAGAGTAGAATCCTCTGTTTGATATATTGCAAAGGGTTGACATCAATATTTTTATATGTGGGACAGTTGATTACTGATACAGCCCTTACTCACTTAAACACATTTCCATATCAACTGAATCATTCATCATCCTATTGCTGTCTGTTTAGTCGATATGTTTGTTGTCATAAACCATCAGAGCAAAGAATGAAATGTATCTGACAGCCTCTGTATGGAAAGATACTTGTATGTCCAAATACTACCAAGTCATTGCTTACCAGGTTTTACATTTGAGTCACATCCGTTCCCAGCGCTCTTACTGCAGCGCCGAATTTGAACCCATGAGATTATGTTCAAGATACCGATGGCTGCAAACACCAAATTCAGTTAGTGAGCAAGGGTAAACACGAGATGTGTTGACAGTATTAAGCTAGGTTTTTTCCCATGGCATGAAAGAAATAACAATGATTCTTCAGTTCTGCAAAGCCAGACTAGATGTGGGGTAAAACTCCTCCACAAATATGTGCATTCAGCCTCTGTTGACAGTGATGAACCCCAGAAACTGTCATTATAATTTAAGAGGGTTTTACACGCTTATCACAGATTGAGAACTTTAAGCAGTTCGTCATCTGCCATTTTTCTCCGCGGATCTTGAAAATTCATAATAATGGCAATAAACAGGCCGATCTGTCTGTCGTCATGTGAACTGGCTATGGAGAACGCAGGTCTGCACGAGTCTAGTCATGTGTCTCAGTATGTGACCTTGGACCGTGTGGTAATAGTTTTACCAGTTTGTTCTCCAGCTAAATGGACTGTGACCAGAACTGGACACTGTATATCTGTTGGCAGATTAGTCAGAGTCGCTGTGTCTGGAGACCAAGCATCTTTGGCAGCGCTGGTTTTGTTATGTGGGAGGTCAGTGGCCATTCTTATCTTCTCACCTGACTTCAAACAAGGCCGGTCACGTCACAAACACCCGGCTCATAAGGCTGAGGACATGATGTGTATTTCTCCTTGGAGAGGGTTTTTCCCCGGTTCACATCTGAAACCTGACGACTGCTGCCTCACGTAGCTACGCTGCTGCCTGTTTGTGGGCTTAAAAGATAGCAGATGTGTAACCATCAATTGCTGACATTATCTAGACTCGCCGAAGGCTGGAATAATAAAAGATCCAACAGAAAAGCTGCCCTCTTACCTTGGCCATTGGTTATGTCTGCTGTACAGTCTGAGGGGAGACGAGTGGAGCAGCCGGCACTGTACTGCAGTGAAACGCTGGATACCAGACGTCTGTATTCTCAGATGTCTTGTAAAACCCAGTAGCTCTACAATGTACAGACAGACTGACCCCATTTGCATTGTCTTTTATAAAACCCTTAAGAAACACTGTTGCTCGGGAAATTTTTAGGCAAACAAAAAACAGAGTGCTTTCTAAATCTGGGCACGGTTCCCAAAGCCCTCATGTGGCTCCTCAGGTTCTCCAGTTCAAGAAGTGTTTCTGTGTATCCCAGATGGCAGCAAACACACGAATATCTCACATTCTGGGGTAAAAGCGAGATTTATGATGTGCTCAGATCAAAATGGCACTATTTAAAAGAACTGGGGCGTGTTCCTTCAGGTACTCAAGCGAAGATCATATCTTGACAGCAGGAAAGCTGTATTGAGATGTAGCTCCATTAGCGGGACCAAGTACCACACTCCAACACTGCAATCCTAAAGATGCCATAGGACATGAAGTCTGGTGTCTCACACCTCACATTCACATATTGCACTTGGACTAACGTGGACAGTATCTGGTTCGCCACTGAACCAATGTAGTGTTCTTAGTGACTGGAGAGAGGAGGCTTCAGTTTGTTCCTTGCAGTGTTCATGATCTGAACCTACCCTTGGCGCTGAATCCAATATGTCATAATAGCAAAACAAAAGAGGAAACATATCCCAGAAGAGAACGTTTGTGTTGGAAAGTGAAGTTATTATTCCATATTTTCTTCTTGGGATTTTGAACAAGACCAAGCAGAGGGGATATGGCCCTCAACTAATGCAATCAAGCTTTGTCTTATTTAAAAAAAAATGGGGGGGGGGGGGGGGAAATATTCTCATTTGATTTCTTAGCCAACACTATAATGGAGCTTTGTGCCAGAACTGACAAACTGCCAGCAGCGACAAGCCAAAAATATCGACTCCCCTCTTCTATCAGCCCATTATTGTTGTCAAAGCTAATAGACAGCACCAGAAGGCTTTTCAGCTGTATTGAGTCTGTGGAGTGGAGGTGTTGATTTGGATAGAGATGGGTGGGAGGGTCTGGAGTGCCATAGAACACTTGATATAAAACGTGAACACTAGAGAATTACCGCATGGCTCGTGGTCTCTGAGAATCAGACTTCAGTCCTTTATATTCCCACTGGTTGGGCCGGTGAAGTCAGTGCTGCAATTTGATTTGTAGTTTTGAAACCAATACTCATGATATATAATAATAATAAAAAAACCTAGAAGCACTTAAAATGTTTTTATTCTGGATCGAGCTGGAGGAGGAGATTTTCTTCTGGCCATGGAACAATCTCATTGCTGCTTACTGGCACATGTCAATGTTAATTAAAAACAAACTCTTTCCCTCCACATCCATAAATCAAAGCACTTTTTAACAGTAGAGTAAAACACATTACAGCTGTTTTTATCAGCTTAAGTATTAGAACTACTGCAGGAAAACCCATCATGACTTCTATGCATTATGTAGATATTCCATCTGCTTGACATACTTTGAAGTTATTTCTGTAGTTCTCACATGTACAGTGTATAATAAGAAAAATACAGTTTGGTTTCTAATCAACGGAGGTTATGTCTTCATCTGCTTTTTGCTGTTAAATTTTGATTTCCCAGGAAGTAATTAACAAAACATGCATTTTTATATAAGCCAGTACGCCCATAGCAAAACACCAAATTAGAGATCGGTTATGTTGTTTCTATTTTTTAAAATCCTGAGCGATTATGAAAAACATATTAACAGTATATTAATTATTATAGTAAATTTTGACATCTTTTTTAACATTGTTAAGATGCACTATTTGGATAAATGAGGAAAGTAGGAAATGCTTGTTGCACACCATGTAATAGTCTCCTCCACAGGGATATGAGATGAGTGTTTTATGAGGATTTAGTGATATATCTAAATATGAGCTCCTCTATGTCCCCTCTCTCCCAGCTGACTACAGCACCAGTGAGATGCTGGTGAACATGGGCAACCTGCCTCTGGATGAGTTTTACCCCGCCGTGGCAATCGTCACTCTGATGCGCATCCTGAGGGACCCGTCACTGTCCAACCACCACACGATGGTAGTCCAGGCCGTCACCTTCATTTTCAAGTCGCTTGGCCTCAAGTGCGTCCAGTTCCTGCCGCAAGTCATGCCCACCTTCCTCAATGTCATCCGGGTGTGCGATGCCAGTATCCGAGAGGTAGGTTCCTTTACACATAGAAGCTGTCTGGTATATTTTCTATTTTACCTTGTTTGACTAATCAGTTGTTCCCTCTCTGTTGTCTGTGCTCTTCTTGCCCTGCAGTTCCTCTTCCAGCAGATGGGAATGGTGGTGTGCTTTGTGAAGATCCACATCCGCCCCTACATGGACGACATCTTCACCCTCATCAGAGTGAGTAACTCTGTCAGCCCCCACCCTTCCTTCCTCCCCCTTCTCCTCCCTTAAATCCCTAAACACTAATCATCCAGCCTCTTATTTTCCTGTGAGTCAGACAAACAGCTGCAAACTCTTAATTGCTCTCAGTTTTGCTCTCTACTTTCCTCATTAGAAGTAAATGCGTTCAGTGCCCCTAGATGAAGGTCTGGCTCCGTGTCACACAGCAAAACACATCATGTGTGGTACCAAACTGTCACGATTAATGCAGCTGTGGAGCTGAGACAATGAGAAAATCATGTTATTTATGTTTGGATAATGGTCTTAAGTTTCTACTTTTAGTGTTCGTTATTGTTTAGACTGACACAGTGGGACTACAGTGCTGGGTCCAGCGCTTATTTCCACTCCTGTTGTTTGATTCACTTCTAAGAGACAACTGGTGATAACCCCTGATAGTAATTCTTTACACATGAAGTGCGCCGACTGCTAAAGCTATAGCCCCTGCACATAATGACACTTTTGCAATGGCAGCAACTCCTCCTGGGGAGAGGTAATGGAGAGTACTGGACCACTGCGCCTCCAGTCCGTCTGAGTTAATAAATGGCAAGTGAAACAAAGAATCTATTCATTTTTGCTCCAGATCAGCTCCTGCATCCAGATGAGAGGACTGGAATAACCATTCAGGATGTACACTCACTTGCACTCTAGTCAGCTGCCATGGGGAGAGGGAGGGGTGAGAGAGAGGCGAACAGGAAGTTGGGGGCTGCTCGAACCCTCTGGTCACTGACAAAACACCTCCACCAGATCTCACAGCTGAGGCCCATTGACTGATTGGCGTGTTGCGTGACTCCAAGTCCTGGGTGCCTAAACTCCAATTGTCATTACGTCTAAAGTAAACAGAGAGCGTGCCTAAACTTTCCAAAATGGTGTCACGTGCCACACAGAGTGATGTCAGCCTCAGTGGACAGGAAATCGTCTCCATTCCTGGCTCTCAATGTATTGCGACAGTCCCTCGCAGGTCTGTGGCTGAGTGAAATCTGTCTCAGGGCCTCTCTCTCACCCTCACGTCGTTGTTGGAAACACATTTTGACCCAATTCCTCGGGCCAGGACTAACTGTGCACTGCATCAAAGCAAGGTGAAGGAGGTAGCGCTGTGCGCCATGCGCTTTGGATGTACAGTCCGAATCGTGTAAAAAATTTATATGGAAGAGTTGGACTTGCTCTAATTTAGGTCACTCGGTTTAAAGCCAGTCATTTCTGTCTATCCGTTAAGGAAAGTTTTGTGTGGGTGGTGCTCTTACTTTGGAAAGTTTTCATGATTCTCTGCATACACCCGCATTAACTGTTGTTCACTGAGCTGTTAATCACATTCATTATCTTTTTTTAACCTATTTTTTTATCATTAAATCATGAATTAATTTGAAACTGCTCATCCAGGTCAGTGGGAGGGGGGATATTTTTCATCTTAAACCATTGTATTCCATTTCTCAGCTAAACATGTTCTTGGTTCATCAATGTCCATGAGAAATCCTCCATTACTGTCATTAAGAGCAACACTGTATGTTCTGTGCTGTAGGAGTACTGGACACCAAACAACCCCATGCAGAACACCATCATCCTCTTGATCGAGCAGATCGTGGTGGCACTGGGTGGAGAGTTCAAGCTCTATCTCCCTCAGCTTATCCCCCACATGCTGCGAGTCTTCATGCACGACAACAGCACCGGACGCAGTGTTACCATCAAGGTTAGTGCCACATGACACACTCCAAATCCTGCTGTGCAAAGGAAACATGAAGAAATGAAGAAACTCCCGGCTTTGAGAAATGACTCGTACTTCCGCGCTTGTTTCCTTATTGTATCTTACTCATCACAACACAGCCTTTCCTGATTCACCATGCTGCGATCGTGGGACCCATTTTCCATAATATCCTAATCCTAGCCTTGTCTTTCAAGTGCATTTGCAAGTGCTGCTAGAACGTATTGTCGGTAACAGGTCTAGGTCTTCGGCTCTATCAAAAAAGTCTCTGCCCTTTCACCATTTCTTTTCCCTGTTTTTTTAGTGGACAATCTGCTTCCTGTTAATACCAGCAACCAAACATCAGGTTCTGGTTGGTTTTTGACACTAAAACAGAATGCCTGTCAAGTTCACTTTGGCTTCATCTTTTTTTCTCCCTGGCTTTATCTGTAAATTGCGCAGGGAGTCGCACGCTCCTGTGGATAGAGATCATTCCTGAACTTATGGAAATTGTCTTAAAATGAATACTGGCCAGTGTTTCTATTTCCCACTCTTTTCTGAGTGCCTCTTTTTGTAACCACCCACTATTCATAAGCCAAATATTAATCAGGAGACGCTGATTGGGAAAGCAGAGACCAGCTCTTAAGTGCCTGGGATCAGATTTCTTCTCATTAACCTCCCACTCAGAAAATATTGCTCCTGTATATAACACACTGTGCAGGGGGTCTGTAGTTTGGCTGCAGTATGTACAGGTTAATCACAGGTAAATGTTTGATACAACACTGTTAGAGTTGAAGTATTGTGTTGTTGTGAGCATAGCAGTCGTGCCAGCAGCAGCGGTTTCTGTGCAGCCCAGTTCACATTATTCCCTTTTTCCCTTGCTCTTGGCTGCACCACACAAAATGTATCATGCCAGGTAGCGTTTAGTCTGAGTCGGCCTTCAGAATTCTACTAACAGGACAACGTCTGTGCAGAGAAAGATGTACAGGAAAGAGATAATATACACACTCAGACGTGTTTGCAGTCTGCAGTAGTTACTGTTATGTACATCTGGATTGTTTTCTGAAATAGAGCCTACTGGAGACCGAAAGGTGATGTGTGTATATATAGATAAGTCACAGTTTAGTCTACCTCTACCCTGTTTTTTTTAGTTTTAGAGTTGACCTCTAAGCTTAGTTTGACATTTGACAGATTGGAGTTTTTAGGGTGATTATTTAATCTCATCATCACTGCCAAGAGGAATGAGCCTTCAGAAAGTAGACCCATCACTCCACACTCATTCAGGGAGTACAGGAGCGCGGCTCACGTAATGACTGTGATGTTGTGGCACTGCTTTCTGCCCATGGTTTTCATCATTATTCATCCCGACCACTCAGGTCTAAGCTGTTCTCTGGTAAGACAGCATATTGAAGACTGTATAGGCCTGTAGCTGACACACTCTCCTGTTTCAGCAGCTGCTGCCAGTGGTTGTCAGGGTTCTCCTTCAAATCCTAAATCATGCTTTGGGTGAAGACCACAAAAACAGAATCACACGGAGCCGGGTCATCTAGTGCTCTCTCCTCTCGTGCTGTGTTGTCTCAGAGTCTGCAGTGTTAGATAACCCAACAGCCCACAGTCTGGACAGCCTATAACTAAGTCTGGAGTCTAATTTCAAGTGCAGGATGGGGGTCATGAAAAGGGGGACCTGAGAATCAGATTACCATAAAGTCCAAAGTAGAAGAAAAGAAAAACATACTTCCATCATTTATGGGGGCTGCTCCTTCCAGCCTCCACAGCGCACATGCTCGCACACCTCCACCTCTGCTTCCTGCTGTCTCGCCGCTTGCAATCTAGACGTGCGGTTGGAGGTATGGGGGAAAGTGCATATGCAGTCATGGTGTGTGATGAGGCCTGGGGTGGATTTGTTGGCTGCGACATACGTCATCTTTCAAGACCACCGTCTATTTACGCACGCTGTTCACACATGGTGCACACACAATGGCTGCTACTAGAGTACAGACACCATTTCACTCAACAGCCACAAAGTTACGTTGTCATTTAAGAGTGTCATGGACAGCTGGCTGGCTGGATGGATGGAAACTGCACTCTGACAAACTGCGTGCGCCCTCCGAATCCAGAACTTTATGTTCAGACTGGCTTGAAACTGCCTGGGCCAAGATCACACTTGGTGTTACTCTGTTGGACATTTCATGAGGAGTTTCCACATGTGCTCAGAACAATCTGTCTTATATTTATCACGTTGACTAATCATAAAGAGGAGGGTGACTACTCTGCAGATTGGAAATGATGAGTGGTCCATTTATTTACTGTAGCACAAACCATTTTGATCTTTCTTTGTTCATCACTGCCTTCAGGTCATTCATTTAAGTTCCCATGACCCTTTGCACTGTTGATGTTTTGATGACCTAAGCTGCTAATGGTTTTTGTATTTAAATCGTGCTTTTAATTTGAATCATCTTGTGTAGTGTAGGGTGTCCACCATTTTAGTCCTAATCTTGATTATATAAATACATTATGCATAGAGTACTACCACCAGGTTGTTATAAGAAAGTAATCATGTACCTTGTTAGTTGGGCAGGTCTACCTATAAAGTATGCCTCAAAGTTGTGCATCCAACTGAACAACGCATTACATGAGCAACAATACCTTGTGAGAGAGATCTTCAGTTGTTACGAGTTAATGTGAAACACTGTGTTCATGTTTAGAATGACATGTTCTGGCATATTGAACAGTCAGTTCCTGGCTGGAATCAAGCCAGGGCTATCAACTTTACATGCCTCTAATAAACATATATGTATATTATAAAGTATTTTATGACTGCAACTACATATAAGTCTTTAGAGTTTTGTGGCTCTGTTGTTCTTCATGTTATATTTTATGGTCTGTTTACTGTGAAGTTATCGGGTCGTCCACTCATGGTAATGCACAGGTTTCTTGGAAGGCTGGCACATACAGTATGCCAGTACTTTGCCAGCAAATAAAACCCCATCCGGCTTTTCTTTTAGAAGCCCTGAAGGAAACGATTTAGCCTTAACAACAAACTCATTAAAATGAACCACTCATGTTAATTGTTGCGGTGTGTGCGACTGAGCACCGTGTGCTTTATTTTGCAGCTGCTGAACGCCATCCAGCTGTTTGGTGCCAACCTGGATGACTATCTCCACTTGCTGCTGCCTCCCATTGTCAAGCTGTTTGATGCCCCTGATGTGCCCCTGCCGGCCCGCAAGTCAGTACTACACATGGCTGTGACCCATGCTCAAATAGCTGAAGTAGAATCTAGTAAATCATGAAAGATATGAAAGATTTTCAATGAAATCTTCAGGGGATTTTATTGTTTGTTGTTAGTGTGTTTCACAGATAATGATCCGGCAGAGCCGCCTTCACTTTGTCTCTGGATCTTTCTAGTGTGAAAGCAGCACTGGGATATTTATCTGTTTTAACTCTGTGTGGCTCAGGGTTGCCTTGGAGACGCTGGACCGGCTGACGGAGTCCCTGGACTTCACAGACTATGCTTCACGCATTATCCACCCAATTGTTCGGGCACTTGACAGCACGCCTGAGCTGCGTTCTACCGCCATGGACACCTTGTCCTCGCTTGTGTTCCAGTTGGGCAAAAAGGTAACTGTAGCTGTCCCTTGGGCTCCCTTCAGATGCTGCTATTATTCAGTAAGCTACTTACAGCCTTCCCACTGCTGGCCCCAGTCTTTATTACTTCCTGCCAGACTGCTGTCATTCGCCGTTTGGTGGTGGGGGGTTAGTGTTTATGAGCGTGGATGAGGTCACATTTACCCCCTCCTCTCCCTGTGCCGTCCCCGCCCTTATCCTTAAACCATCCTATCGTTTTGAGGTGTGACCTCAGAGCCACCAGTCTACATGTGTGCCATGTCTGGCAGAGAATGTACAGACGAAGCTTTTGATCTGAGACTGATGGCGGTTAGATAAAAGTGGGATGAGGGTTTAGACTGAACCACAAAATAAACATACATGCACCCTTTTATTTACACTCCTTCAATTCCCTCTCATTTTCAGTATCAGATCTTCATCCCCATGGTGAACAAAGTCATGCTGAAACACAGGATCAACCATCAGCGTTACGATATACTGATATGTCGCATTGTCAAGGTGAGTCACACTCAATATATATAGAGAAAATCAGTTGATGTGATATTGATGCACATAATATAAATTTAATATTTCTTCATGCAGTGGTTCAAAACATTTTAATCCTACATGACACATGGCCAAGCATAAATTACTTTATAATAAATAAACATCTTTCATGCACACTGCACCATGAACAAGTCGTTACTGCGTGCTGTTTATCAACAGTCCCGCCCCAGGAAGGAAATGCACTTGTGCATCCTTGGAACACGTTTGAGACATGAATCAGACTGTGTGTGGGCTCTGTGTGTGGGTGTGTGTGTGGCCTCTGTTTGTTGCTATTATAGGGTTACACTCTGGCAGAGGAGGAAGAGGACCCTCTAATCTTCCAACATCGCCAGCTTCGTGGTAACCAAGGCGATGCTCTGGTCAGTGGACCAGTGGAGGCGGGGCCTATGAAGAAGCTTCACGTCAGCACTACAGCACTTCAAAAGGTGGGAAGGGGAAAGATGTATTACAATTTCCACTGGCGTACTATTGTTGTTTATTCCATTTGTTATCGTGCACTCCAAACAGTCCTGTGTACAAGGCCATAGTTTACTTGTGGCAAAGACATGGAGATCAACAAAATAGAAAACCTACAACAAATGAGCAGATGAGCACAATGAATGCTGATTCTTGCCTGCGAGGCACACAGGGTCATGGATGGTTGGATAAGTATGTAAATGATGTGAATCATAGGTCTGCATGGCACCCACAGTCAGCGGAACTTGTTGATCTAGTCAAACTATCACCACATTTCTCTCCACTACAATTATCAATCCTGCCTAATAAGCATCCTTTTTGAAGAATGCAGTTCCGTTCTTATTTGATGACCCACAGCGAGAGTTGAGGGTGCACCTCAGCCAGATTCAACCCACACACAAAAGCTGGAGACAGTGCTGCTCCCACGTAATTCCCATTGAATTCAGAAATCAATGATTTCTCTCTCTTTGCAGGCTTGGGGTGCTGCCAGGAAGGTGTCCAAAGACGACTGGCTCGAGTGGCTGAGACGCTTGAGTGTTGTGTTGCTTAAGGAGTCGTCCTCCCCAGCCCTGCGATCGTGCTGGTCACTGGCTCAAACCTACATTCCTCTCGCCAGGTATGCCACCTCGGCCGTGTCCTCCTCCCTCCTTCAATTTTTCGGTATCTTGTCTTTAATGCTCGACTTTCATGATGGACCACAACACTTAAGACATTTTCAGATACTTCACTTATTTACTTTATGGGGTTAGGATGCAATTTTATTGAATATAAGAGTACAGAATTGAAAGCTCTGAGGGGTAGGAAGGGCAACCACTGAAATATCAGCTGCTGCATGTGAAGCTTCTCAGTTACCAGCAGTACGAGACTGATGTCATTAGCTACTAACTTCCAGATGTGACTTTGTCTGTAAATGTGAAGCAGATTGTCATTGAAAAATACAATAAACGCTCTGTGATCATTCCTAAAGTCCTACTCCTGAAAAACAGTCCAGTGATTGTTGCATTACACTTTGTGCCTTTGTTTGAACTGTTGTTTTTTGTGCCCTCAGGGACCTGTTCAACGCTGCCTTCCTGTCATGCTGGTCTGAGCTGAGTGAGGACCAGCAGGATGAACTCATCCGCAGCATCGAGCTCGCTCTCACCTCCCAGGACATCGCAGAGGTCACCCAGACTCTGCTCAACCTGGCAGAGTTTATGGAGCACAGTGACAAGGTCAGCTGTGATCTGCGACAGTGCCACAGGTTCCCTGTGTTCAGACATATCCTGTTTTATCCAGGTCCACATTTCAAGTTACAGTTTTAAACTTAGGTCTTTGTGAAAGGGATGACAAGTACGCCCTCTCATCTCAAGTCTACAAGGGTTAATGTTATACTCCTGGTGCCCCTTTCATGAACATAAAGTGCATTTGACGTACATGACGTTACATGGACAACAAGATGTTGAAACACATTTGAAAATATTCCTCTGTGTGCTTTCAGCAGTCAGAGCAGCAGTCCTCGTCTGTTTTTCCTAACCAAAGTTTTATCTTCCGCTGCCATCATCTTAAGACTAAATTGTGCATGAGAGCATGCAATGATTTGGTGAATTATATTTTGAATCTACCAGTGAGTCATATTGTGAGCCAGATGTAAAGTGGAGTTCATTACTGCTAACTAACAGAACCTGCATTGTTGCCCTGTAAATGCATCAATGCAAGAACAAAAGAAACCACCCAGGGCTCCTCATTAGCCCTGATACTCTCAACGCAGTCGGTATACCTGCCCTGTGGCATGGGCAACTTTGATGCTGTTAATTGAAATGGAACAGTAAAAAGCATTGTTCCAATGGATGCCATGTTGTGAGACAGAATTTTTCCCAAACTACAATTTAGCATTTTGCAGAATAGTCAATTAAAAGGAACCAGGAAGAAGCAGATCAGAAAACACACCGGCTGTGATACAGGGAAAACTAGGTATGTTGAAGATAACACTAAAAACCACAGCAATGCTCAGCCTCACGGGCATGAAGCCGAATAAAAGGCTACTGAGGATGCCTTTCTGTTTGTCTGCCGTCTGACCGCACATGTTGAGCTGATCAGGGATCGCACTGTGAGGTTGAGGGTAGACACTGTCATGCTTCGGTCAAAAGAATAATGGTTTTCAGCAGGGGCCCCATGCTGCGAAGCTGAAGAAACACTGTGTTCTGCTTAGAGGGAGTGGAAAGAAGAGCATGCAATGTTTTCAGTTGGCATCAAAAATATTAAACTACCTCATACCAGACACGCACAATAATTGATTCACAGACTTTGTTTAAAACTGTCAGTGACACATTTGCGGATTATTTTCTGTTGATGGCACAAAGCAAACAAATTGCTGATTAGAAAATTGTGGAGGTCCCAGACAACTGTTCTTTCAACTTTTATTCTAACAGTTTATGTCTTTTTCCAGGGCCCGCTGCCTCTCAGAGATGATAATGGTATTGTGCTGCTAGGTGAGAGAGCTGCCAAGTGTCGTGCCTATGCCAAGGCTCTGCATTACAAAGAGCTGGAGTTTCAGAAAGGCCCCTCTCCTCTCATCCTGGAGTCTCTCATCAGGTAGGAACCTGACTTTTTAAATGAGCAGCACGCTTGATCAAATTGATAACTGTCGGACCAGGTCTTTCTTCTTCAATGACATTGACTGAAAATGACACAAAAGAAATGACTGTGCTTCATGGTCTGCAAAGCTGATTGCTCGGTTGTGCAAAGTCTCCTCAGGTCAATAACAATGATAACAAATAACCTCATTTAAGCTTTGAGATCACAACTGAATTCAATATGAGATGGAGGTAAATAGCTGCTCATGTCTGCTGATCTACATTTCATCCTCCTCATAGAACCAGGTCTGACAGGTTCCTCTAAATAACAGTTTTAGAAGTCATTAGAAGTCATTAGAACGAGACAAATGCAACTATCCTCTCAGAGGCGTTTATAAATCCAATAAATACACAAAGATTATTACACATTATATCCTCTTGTCCCATAACCCTTTGATATGTTCTGTCATTTTTTCCATCCCCCTTTTCTCATCCCCTTTCTTTTCTGTGTTTTTGGCATAGTGTAGAGAAATCTGTTTTCCAGGCATCTAATTGGACGCTTGCCTCCTTTTCATCTGTGAGTGTCTGGACTTGTGTTTCTCAGGGGCCTGTTTTCAATTTCTCAGGAGCCTTGATGATGATGAATGATGGGAGCCGGCACTCTGGTGTTTTCAATATCCCCATCTGGTTCTCACCTCTCCAGGATTTCCCATAAAAAGATCTAGAGGCCGTGCAAAAAAAAAAAACCCTACGGAACCTAGCTATACTGAGTCGTGGCGGTACTAGAAAAAAAAGAGGTTTCATGTCCACTTATTTAAACACAGAGGCATTGGGAATGCTAATTCAGTACAAGATGAGTCATGGTTTCTTAGTGCTGAGTCATATTCTGATTCATCTGATTCAATCTCCTGATTCAAATTAGGGTTATTAATTATTAACCGTTAGCAATACAGCGTGGGGGAAAGTTGAATTGTACACTTCTTCACATCATTACCATCTTTTTTGAAAACAGCGCACATCATGTTATTACTTTTTTTTAGCTGTTATAGACCCTTTGGCTTTTACTCTGGAGCACCCAGCCTGGGCAGGAAGTTTTATATATGAACTTTTAAGTTTTGGACAAATCCAAGTGACATTTAGCTGTTGGCAAAAAAGTTCAACCATTATTTCTTGAAGTTGCCATTCAAAATAACGCAATATTTACGAGATTCTTTTATTGTTACTTAGTAAGTGCATTTATTTCAGCAATTGTCCCCTGCTACCCTCTCATGGGTGTTCACTTAACATTCAGGGGATTAAGGGTATTGAATCTGAATCTGATTAGCATACATCATCATCATAGTTTACATTTTATGAGCTGTAACCGGTATTAATAATGTGTGAGGGATTTTAAGAAAACCAAAAGATCTTTATTTTCAAACCCTGCGGCTTTGGTTGACGTGACGTAAACCCTCATCACGTTTTCCACATTATTCCCACAACAGAGGAACTCTATTAATGGAGCGTTTGGCACGAGGCATTATTGTTACATTGTGCAGTGTCGTTAAATGGACTTTGTCTGTTGGACATTTTGTTGAATTTGACAATATGTTGTAGAGTGTAATGATGAGGGTGAAGGTTGTGTTATAGACATTACATGATCTGTAAAAGGAAAGGGCTTGATAATTTCCAGACTAACTGGATTTAGTGGTTCCATTACCAGTGTAGTGATTAGGGGTGATTGTTGTTGTATCTGGATCATGAGCTATGGCAGTGCGTGGAAGGGAAATGTAAATGAGTGTGATCAGTTCTGCAAACTGGTTAGCAAAGTCTCATTTTGTGATGGCCATGCAGTGTGACTTATGTGCACGATTTGAATTCACATCTCAGCTCCTTAAATGGGATCGATGTAGGAATCGATTGTGCTGATATACTGGCAAGAAAACCAGAACAATGTAATGCAACCCAGTAGCAGTCCTATATATAACCTTTGTGGGATGTAGGATGATCTACTTCTGTTATGACTGCAATGTGGATTTCCCCTTTCTGTAGAAAATCACACGTGGAATCATCGGCCGTATATAAAGTAGGATGTCATAACAACTATCCATGAGGGGACCTAAAGCATCTCCATCGCAACCTAGTGGCTGACTGCAGTACAGCTTGTGAACCCTGCATCGTCCATGCTGACAGATGAGACAGAGCAAACTATAAGGTTAAGTGCATGTGGTAAAGGTTTTTTGACAACATGGGGTTTGTTGGTTTAGGTTCTTTTAATCACACTATTTATGGTCAAGTTTACATTGTTCTGGTATGTTTTGTTTCAAGTTATTCAAAGATCTTGATACAGTGATCTAGCTTGTGTATCGGCCGAAGCTTCGTCCCCTGATCACTGCTGCATAGACTCTGGTTCATGAGCAACATGGCAGCTTTCGAAACTTATTTTAGCTCCATCGCTGTATTTATTTAGAAACTCTGTGGGAGGAGCAGGTGGAATGAAATCATTAAAAATAATTTATGTGGTCCTAATCCACAGCTAAATGCTAGCTGTAGATTTATGTTGACATGTAGCAGTAAGGCTGTGCCATGCACTGCAGTCAATGGGATCAACAGCAAAACTAGTTATTACCACTTTAATAAGACAAATAAAGACGAACGTCAGTAAGCCACAATCAGACAGGCCTCTTCTTCAGGGCTACATTTTCCTACTTTTACACCCACAAACTATAATCTGAACCATCCCTTTACTTATATACCCTTTTATATTTTCACACCACGGTTTGAGTGATTTCCACTTGCAGATGTTGGGCTTCCTGAGTGAGGCAGACGATCCATTAGGAGCGTCTCTACGGAGACATAGAAGGCTATACGTCACGAGTGAAATTCCCTTCATAGGGGCATTTAAACCCTGCACAACCCCTCAAGGTCTGCTTTTGTTGTTAGGGACAGAAGTTTAAATAGTTTGAGTGTCTCGTACCTAGAAATAGAAAGCCCTGGTCATATGTCAAGGTCCACATGGCTTTTTGGATGCACTTTATTCCACGTGTTCTGCTTTTATTACATGTTTACCCCAACTGACTTCTCACCTTGTAAAAGGAAAAGAATCTGACCAAGGCTACTACTGAGCCTGCAGAGACAGTGTCTGTCTGTGTTTGAATGCTCTTAGGAATTCTGTGTGTTTAAAGCAAAATGGTGTTATCGTCAAGTAGTAAACCAGGAGGCTCTTAACACAACGGCAGAATGTGGTGTTTGTGTGTGTGGTCTTCATTCCAATGTTTGTCAAAATTGTGTCTCAGGGACCTTTGACCAGGATGTCAGGAGATGACCCGAGAACCAGAGGTCAGTGGCCCATGGCAAATATGTCGCTATTATTGGATGTGGATGGACACAAGGCCACGATTTGCTTTTAGATTCTCACTCTGGTTCCCGCAGCTATACTAGTTAGTGAATGGATAGATGTAAGGAAAACTCAGTGCTGCGAAAGAACATGTTCGTTGCGACATGTTTCTTTTAAAAAATATGTTTATTTTCTTTGACATAAAACAACATAATTACATAGCTGTACACATTTTACAAACTAAACATTTCCATCATCACTGGTTAAGGGTTTACAATAAAATGCAGTGTAATAAAAAGGAAATTCCTTTGGTTTTTGGTCCCATGCCAGCCATTCCTCTAGTTTAGTTAATTCCTACAAGTTCTTGTGATTTAAACCCGAACCTATAGTGCTACCCATAAACAGCTTGTGTTAACTAGAAACAAATACATCTTAGTGCTTTCAAGGAGAGATTGAATCAAAACCTAGTTACCCACATGGGACAGTGGTAAAGAGCGTCTATCAAAGCTTTTAAAAAATAAAATATTTTACTGATAAATACACAAAACGAAGTACAATTTACAATCAAAGACGGCAGAAACATTACACATTCATCTGACTAATTCCAGACTTAATTAGACCATCGCAAACAACATTCCTCATTCCTTTCGCAGTCAATGGAAGGCTACAATTACAACAGGCAGGTATTAGTGAAATCTCTCAGCATCAATGCTCATCACCCCGATGTAAGAAATGCAATCGAAGCGCCTATGGTTGAAAACCCACGGGCCGGACCTTCATCTCCACTCTCTTGAGGGAGTAGTTGGGTCCGTGCCAGCCGTACCAAGTGATCCCATCTGTGTTCCTCGTGTGCTCCCCGTAGCGGTAAAAAATGCCATTCAAGTTTGAGTCGGTGCAGCAGTTGTACCAGTAACCACCTGGAAGAAAGTGAGGGAGAGGAATTGGATTGTTTATTGACAGGAAATTGCTGCTTCATGTTTGAATTGTATATAAGTGACTGCCTGCATGGTTTAGGTTTGCTTGCTGCAATCGTTTACCTTTGCGCAGTGAAGCACAGTCGTCCACACATTTGTCGTTGTCTTTGTTGTTGGTGCTGAAGTTGGTGTTGTTGTGGTAGCGCAGGGAGTCTCCAGCGTTCCCACTGTAGTTGGCGAGGAAGAGCTTGTAGCTGTTGAGCTCATTATTCACAGAGAATAAACCATACTGGGCGTAGCGTGTCTTTCCTTCCCAGTCCTGCATGAGGAAACACGCAGAAAGTGATGCCACACTTACAGTAGCTGAACATTTTTCCATTTTTCCGTTTCCATCATTTGCCCAAGATCTCTAAAGTTAACTTCATTGTTTTGTGCTCAGTAGCAGTTGGAGGAAACTGATTTTTTGGCAATAGAACAGGTTATGGGTTCTCCTTTATTTTTTGTAAGTTCATTCTCACTCTTTAGAGGCTTAGTCTAAGCCGACATAAGTGCTGTGATTTCTAATACGTACCTCCATCTCAATCCTGAGCACACTGGGCTGCCTTGTTATACGGAAGATGTGGTCATTGCCGAGCCAGAAGTCTCCACGGATGGATCCAAATCCATTTTTGTACTGTTTCCAGTCACGGTTGAAAGATGTCAGGCCGACTTTTCGCCTTTGGATCAGAGTCCAGCCGCCTCCATTTGTCTCCATATCGCAGAAGACCTGAAAGCATTTACCAACATTTAATTGAGTGCAGGGAGAAAGGGGAGAGCCCGTCATGCTCTACCCAAACCCACACAGGGAGAACACGCGATACACACGTGACTCGAGAACAAACTTACGCTCAGCTCAGGTGTCCCCAGGAAGTCATCTTTAGGCAGTTTGTACTCGCCAGAGATCCTGTAGCTCTTGCTGTAGAGTGATGCGCAATCGTATATGGCATCTAAAAAAACAGGGAAAATTCGAAGTCATTCAAAAAACATTAGCAGTCTTTTTTACTGAATGTTACAGATTTGGAAAAAAAAGAGAGTTAACCCCAGCAGAAGCAAAAGTGGATTTTTCACAGTTAATCTTTTTACCGCTGTTGAAATGCCATAAATAGGACTATGACGTCATTATGGAGTAATGCGCCCAATACTTTAAGAAGTCTGTGTGAAAGAAAAAACATGGAAACCTTCCAATTCTTCTAATCTTCATATCCCTTCCTGTTCTGCTCTCCTGTCTCTAATTTACTGGAGTTCTGAAAAGGCCCCAGTGTTCGCGCTGCCAGTGACATAAATGTGGCCCTGTTAGACCACAGAGTGGAGCTATTGAAATAATACACTACGTCATGCCTACTTAACCTCTCTGCGCCAGCCTGTGCTGATTAGTGGTGTATTAAAGTTGACTTGAACGGTGGCGAGGATTTGATGGAGCTCTTTATTGACAGCCCTGCTCATGGGCCCCCACAGCAATATACCTCACCAATCCACAGCAGTTGTCCGGGACACACAAAGCAATAGACGAGGCTGATTATAGCTTTTACCGTGCAAATAAATACAGTGCTGCATGCTGAAAATATTTGACCCATTCGGGAAATGTGTAGAATTTAGCCACACGCATTCCCGTGTAATGATGCCTCTCTCTGCTTGTTGTGGGTAAGAGTTTATCTTGTCGGTTTGAAAATGAAAACACAATGAAAGTAAATATTTTGCTTCATAAACGATTTGTTTCTCAAAGGCAATTTTTGTTCTAATAAAAAAGTAATTACGAAACAGAAAGTACTCTTAAAGTCACATCTAAAAACTCCCCATGTGGCTGAATTGAACAGCAGCTGCTCAGCAGGCCAGAAGAGAAACAGGCAGGTCAAATATGCTCTAGAGTCACTAGTGATGGAGTCTTACCATATGTGAACACTTAACACCCTCCCTCCAGGACTGTTGTGTTAGTGTGCATTGCTTTCTTGTGAATTCAGTTAAGCAATGATATCATCTTAAAACTCATCCATGCTTCTTTGACTTCACACATAACATCAACCAGCTGCACACACATTTCTACAGTTTGTCATTGAGTTTCTGATCCATTGAAAGTGTGACTGCTCACCTGATGAGGTCTGAGTCGCAGACTGCAGGGTCTGAAGCTGCATGATCTCCACACGGTTGTTGATCTCTGAGTACTTGCTCTCCGCCTCTGTCACCCGTGCCTCTTGCTGCCGGTTCTGCTTGTCCAGCTCCATTATTTGCCTCACCACGCTCATTAGGTCGGTCTCCTGCTTGCGACTCATCTCCTCGAGGAGACTGGTCAGATTGGCCACCTGGACCTTGAGAGAGCGCACGTCATCGCAGCATTGAGCCTTGGCCGGCTTCGATGGTGCCAGTCTCTTCCTGGGACTCTGGGCCCATGTCTCTGCTATTAGGAGCAGTATGACCCCCAGAGCCACCACGCTCAATTTTACTACTGCCATTTTGTTCACAGATTCTCTAAATTTTCACACAATCTGAGGTGTGTCTGATTGCCTCTGGTGTGCAGAAGTAGCCGGTCCCTGCTGAAGGTCTTGGTGGGAGATAATAACTGGACACAAGCTTTGGAGGATCAGTTGAGTCGGAGCTTTCGGTTGACCAAAGGCTCACCCAAGCTCTGCCTTATGTCCTCAGTGAAGCCCTTCCTCTGCCTGAGCATCTTAAATATTTTGCATTTGGGTCCTCCCCCTCTCTCCTGGTGCACACCAGTCCCTGTGCTGACACTCTGCAACCTTATGGGTGGAGGACCTTTCCCAACCCTCCTCCCCTAGCCCACCTCCGCCTCTCCCCTCATTTTACTTTCACTCATTCCTCAGACATTTACCGACATCTCTCCTTCTTTGTTGTGTGTTTAAAGCTTCCCGGCATAAATGTTGTTTTGCATCTGCCAGGAAGCAAAAAACTAAATATGATTGCACCTCCGGTTAGTGAGCATACAAACTCTGAAATGACTGAACTTAACTTAAAGTTGTTTGATTCTCAAAATGTTTCAGGCAGTACTTTTTGTCTCAGTTAAAACTTTAATTATGAGTTAATAACAGATTTTACTACATCCTCGGGGCAGAACACTTTTTCTCTTAACTTGGCCTTTACATGGCGAGAGATGTGTGAACTCACTAAGTACTCTTAATTGTAGGTTAAGTGTTCTATTGATGCTTCCCTTCTTGGCAGATGTCAAAGCAGGCACGTTTCCCCCCGAGCGTTATGGCATCAGATTTCAGAGTTGACACTGGAAGAAAGCTTCGTTAAAAAACCCTCAGGATTGGAACAGACTAAAAAAATGCATTTACAGGAAAGAATGTGTTCAGGAGATGGTCTGAATGTAATATCTTCACATGTAAAGACTTAACACTTTGCCCGGCGAGACATGCTCAAGTGGTTTACTGTTTCCCAGCAGAAAGAAAACAAACACCATTTAAATAAGATAATATTGTGGCTTTTAAGAATAGCAGGATTTTTATTTATTTATTTTTTTGCAAAGGCATTTCCCTACAGACTATCAGATTAAGAAATGTATGAAACACCATTAAACATCCCTTAAGAGCTTGTCACAACTCATTATTGATATTAATAGGAGAATGTGCAGCTCCCCCAGGTTGTCGTACATAAGAAACAAATAGAAATTCAGGCCATAACATCTTCAGAATTCTCTCGTTTAATGTGGTCTATGATAATATCAACTCTCTAGTCATGCTTCACGATGTTATAGCTCGATGTTGTCCATCAGTCTGTAGTAACTCATTTCTCAAGCAAAACTCATTTGTATTTTTATTTAATCATTCTTCATCGTTATATTAATCAGTTGCAAAGCGGTGCTTTTGATTTCTCGGGTTTGCAGTGAAATCTCTGAAACATGATCTCTTAATTTAACATGACTATTTATTTAATACTGTGTTTTGGCCATATTTGGTGTCATTTAATCCTCTTGTTATTTCTGTAGTCGCAGATGTTCTATCTGATTGTGCCTGTATTGTATTGTAATTGTTGAAAAGGACATGGGTCATTTAGAGCGGGTACTGAATGTAGATCAAATGTAATCAAATACAAATGTAGATCCTCTTCTCAAAAAACAGGTTGCATATTCTCGGTGAAAATAGGTGAAAATATTAGTTGTGCAATATCTGAGGGGTTTTCTGGAATCCTCAGTCTGTGGAATTTTTATTTTGTCCCTGAGGAGCTGCCAGCCCAAAAGATATGCCTTTAGAGAATAGGCCAAAGGGCTGGTTGTGGGTTTTTTGTGGTTATTATGTATGCCATGGGTATTTAAACAACAGATGAAGCATGACCCCTGTGGTACTCAGTTTTGTGCCCTCATTTCCAAACGGAGTGGTTAACTGCCAGGGTATGCTGTAAATGCAAGGAATTGTGCTTAACAGCACTTACCGAGACACGGCCTGACCAGGACATTCCTATCAATTTTTTGTTGAACTTTACAGCTTTTCCCTTCTCCACATGGATGGAATGAGCTGTCTGAAAAATAGGGTGTAAGTCTGTCTGTAAAAATGATGACAGTACACAGCAACCGACAAAATATTTATTAACCACTGTCATACTGAACAACTTCTGCTCTTAAATTTCTCAAGATCCATCCTGTATGTGGTGATTATGTACATACGATCTGTTTCTGGAAGTAGAAAGCCAGACAAGTAACCTCAAATACCATCGTATTACATAATCCTGCATCACCATGCTGCGATGCTTTGTTTTTCTTTTTTGCATCTGGCAAATGCAAAAATAAAGTAACGTTCTGGTAGGAATCACCCTTGTGGTAGCTGCAGATCAGAGCCCAGATAAAATGAATGGCTTTCCTCTATTTTGTAAACGTTACTCAATAATGAAATGGTCTGTTATGGCTTTGGTGTGTCAAAGTGTGAAAGCTTAATATTTTGGATGTCTGTTTTGCTCCCTGATTGTTTCTGGTCCAGTTTTTCTTCAACTGGTCACTGCGTTGTAATTTCTCTACTCTTTGCAAGTTTTTTTTAAGTCGTTGAATCTACACATGTGCTTTTTATTTTGTGTGGTGTTTGACTTGTAAGGCATATGGAAGTCATAAGCCATTTTGTCCTCTGTAAAAACATAATTGAAAGATGTGGCCACGTTCATGTTTGATTAGGGGCAACGTTTTAATTGTCTGACATTCATCTGATTTGACCTGAAACTTCATCTTTTCTTTCAGTTTCCCCCATTTGTCAAAAAGAATAAACTAAACACCAGCAGCTTACATTGATGTTACGGTCAATCCCAACATTTATACTGTATGTCTTATTGTACTGATGCTTTTACCATGAAAAAATTGAGCATATATGATGATGGTAGCATTCGGGATGATCAGTGACTTTGAAATGTTTTCATCGTCACTTTAAGTCTTCAGAAGGCTATTTAAAGTATTGGTTAGCGTCCAAATATTCACTGTGATGTATGGAATATATGCTATAATCGAAAGTACTGTCAATTTAAAATGCTGTTTCCAATTTGGAGACAGCAGAAGATTTACTGGACTTATTATCCTTCCCATTTTAACTCCTGTAAAAATAACATTTCTCCAGTTGTCAGATGTTTCTTACTGTTCAGTAATGCAATGTTTTATGGTGAGTAGTACTTCCTGTAAATCTTAACCTGAAGCCATTGATGTACGTCAGTCTCTTTTGGAAAAATCGGGATAATTTGCCTTCCTGGATTCTCTCATTGCCCTAACTGCTCTGTGAGTCACATCTCACTCTGCAGCAATGGATCCCAGCGGCATCACTTTCCTTTGGCCCTGGATTCTGTCATTCATTGCTAGTACAGGAAAGTCCAGCTGGATGTCGTTTTATACGTTTAGCAGCATGCTGTTTTTCCCCTTCAAAACAGCTTCTTTAAACACCCACCCCCTTTAACCGTGTCTAACCAGGCTCTGTGTGAAGAATGCACGGCTCCTTTTAAATTTAGAGGTATTCACTAAACTTTAACCAAAGCTGCTTCTTTATACGACTTCCTCGGTAAGCCCATGCTTTTTATTGGACTGATCTTTTTCCCTTTGCCCTTAAAGACAACTGGGACATCATGCTGTGCTAATTGTAGGAGTCTTCTTATCTCCCATAAGTGAGAGCTGACGAAACAAAGTGTTTTCAGTCAAGATATGCTCTCTGATGGCTATTATGTCCCTAAATATGCTGGAAAAACGTTTGGTAATCAGAGGGTAACCGTGGGGGCCAAGCTGTCAGACGAGTACTCATGGGTTCAGTTACAGGAAAAGCAGGAGGTGAAAGCAGGAGCCAGTGGATTCCAGAGCTTCTATCTGAAAACTTTGCAATTACATAATCTTTATTGACAGTAACCTCTTCCACCTGTCTGCCCTGTCTGCACAATTCTCTCCTTTGAATTTGAAATATATTTGAACCAGTTTTTTCCAGCTTGAAGGTTTTATACTTTTATATAGTTTTATCGTATCCCTCTTTAAGAAGGACAATACATATCAAAGCTAAGCTTATGCCAACGTACTAAGATACTCAAGAAAGTATTGCACAGCCTTCACAGAAGTGCTTTATGTATTGAAAGGTATTTATTTTACAACACCTTTTTTACATCCTGAGAAAGATATGCCCCAGAATGTCTCTAAAGTCACCATTAGATGAATGGAATCCGACATTTTAAACACTTAAGGCAAGCAGCTGGGTTACAATGGTTTTATATTTGAAAGGACAATGATCCTCTGCTCAGTTCAACCTGGTCGCATATGGGGCAGAATATACAGTATGCACCGGGTCAACCTCTTGCTCTGAGAGGAGCAGACCTCATGGCCTGGCAGACCATCAAGCGATCTCATGACTTAAGCTGGTGATGGCTACCAGGTGGAGTCTGGATTTCAGCCATGCTTCAGCCCTCTGTTCTCCCCACCTCACAAACCAGTAGCTGAGACGATCGGTACTGGAGAGGAAGAGGGCGGATTAGCCACTATCCCTTCAGAATACTCCACTGTGCTTTGTGTTTGCAGATTTGACCATGTGGCTCTGCTTCACAGAAAGATTTCGTGACACTGGGATAAAAAGCAGGACACAAAGCAAAAACACTTGGGCCAGCATTCAGCGGTTCCATTGTTTTCCTAGCCTAACCATTAGGCTCTTTTAACTTTGTGATCTCAGTCATTTAAGCTTGTCCTACCATTCATTTAAGTCAGGGAAAAACTATTAAATTGTCTTTATTACAAAGCTGTATACATTTTAACTGATTACATCATTCTCCATGGATTTGGAATGGTTTGCTGTATCAGTCAATACAAATAGATGCTGTTCATTAGTCTTTGAAGTAATGTAGCTAGTGTTGTGCTGCATAATTACTCTGCTTTAATCCTTTTGTTTAAACAAACCTTGTGTACTCCACTGCGTGTTTCATTGTTTTATTGGGGAGGAAAAGCAGCCTGAGCCGACGTAATCTGAATAGAGGAAAATAAATGTCTCAAGTATCGTTGGAAATATTTATTGGATAATGTCACTGAAGATGTCATTTCAATATGTTGTCTGCTCAAACTCAGATCCATCCAGAAACATTGTAGAAGGATCTCTTTGTCCGCTTAGCAACGGCAGCATTCCAATGAGGTGACTCTCAGGCGTTTTCTTTCGGGGGGTCCCCACCGGAGACGCTTTGTTCTGTTGGCCTCTTGACCTGAAGGTGAGGAACCCAGGAGACGCATTCTGCACTGGTGTCCCAATATGGTGATAGTGTGGTGGAAACATGGTTGGAATGGTTTCTCCGGCTGATGTCTCAATGGCCTCCTAACATGCCCAGCTTACATAAGCAAAAAGTTAAACGGAAATGGCCTGTTCTCTCTCTGCAAACTATAAGAATGGACATTTTGTTTGTAGTTAATTTCCACATTACAATACCTCATTCCAAAGTCTAAGGTGCTTTATAAGTTTGACTCCTGTTTTTTAATGATTTTAAAGGAGTATCTTTGCAGTCAGTGGACCCTAAGTGTTTCCTTATGCTCAGAGACAGTGGGCTGGTGACATAGTGTCCAATCAGTCAAACTTCTCTTCAGCTACACTCATCCCCAGAGAATCTGGAAGGAAGCGGATGGCTGTGAAGTAACCACTTCCGATGCCTCCCTGCTTATCTCATGCAGCGATGCACTGCTCTTGTAAGATGCACAGAGACAAGATCTGTGTTTGATAATGAAAAACCTGTTGCTTATTATTTCCATATGCTTGTGCCAGAGTAAAAGATTTATGTTGTGTTCATGTATTACAATTTAGGATTTGGGTTCTCATTTTAGACAGTGTTGATTGACACTGTTCAGATATAGCATTTTTAACAATATTTCAATGTGTCAAGTTCTTACTGGTACGTTTTGAGATTGATCGCTGTTGGCTCATCTTGCCTGTGGAACAAAGCAAAGGAAAACGTCAAAATTGGTTCAAGGTCCATCAAAGTTTTTGTTTTATTTATGGGAAGACAATCTTATGGTTGATGTTGCATATAAATAGAAATGTGATAGTCCCCTAAGAAAACCGAAGTTGTTGCTTTCGTTTAACCATTACTGAGTACGAAATGTGTGGTAGTACTTTTTTCAATTGTGCCACCTGGTTGCCAGAATAAGTTACTTTAGTTGCTTTGTTTCTCCATCCAGCACACAGCTCTTTTCGTAAATATGAGGTCATCTTCAAGGGAAATGTTTATTCACTTAATTTGTGAAAATGGACTACTCCAGTGCTGTTGCCTGAGGCAGTTATTGGTTGATGCAGTGTTTTGAGTGTTGTCAACTTCTGACTCTCATCTGTAACTTGGGATGAGGCCTACGCAATGGAAAAAAACATCCCCAAGGTGCTAGATAGTTGGCTTCGTTCTGTCTGAAAAATATTTTTGATTGCATTTTGGCGGCCCCACCAATGAATAGCTCTTTAGGCACAAAGACCAGAGAAATGTCAACAACCAGAGTCACTGTTCTAGTCTGCATGTTGTGGAGCAGGATTCAGCTTGTTTGACCGTGTCAGAATCCATCCTCTTCAATCTTCTCTTTCAAACCTTCACAACGTTTTTGTCGGTTCAGTGTCAACTTTCCAATTCAGTCCAACCAAAGTAGCATGTCTCATTTGTTTCTGTGTTACTTTCTCGCTCTTTGCAGGAAGTCTAGACTACATTCAACAATATAAGAAGAAAGGGAAGCACTAGCCTTTACTGCTCTCTCCAGAAATAGAGATCGCACGATTTCTTGCGGCACATTCTAACTTTAGTCGAGTGTTGGGTGTGAAGCTGGTGATGTTGTAATTATATTACAGTAGCTTTGAAATTCACTCATTAATTTTCTCCATTGAAATGGAGCGGTTATTCCCTACTGAATCGACAACATGATGTCAGGTGCAAGCCCTTCCATAAATACATCAATTTGAAGCTAGCCAGGCTCAGCCCATGTATTAAGTGTTCTCCCTAAATTGCAATGTGAAGTCAACACTAACCAGGTCAGATGTTTACAATGGTGCAGACATCAGGTCTGAAAGCACCCCGAGTTTTTCAGGACAGTATATATAAGCTTTACAATGAGATCCAAAACTCCGAAGAAAAAGGTGAATGAATTTATTGGATGTTGAGACATTCCTTCCTTGAGCTTAGACAGCCATTTCCATTTTGACATTATCATATTCAACATTTGGGAATGGAGTCAGCACTTGGCAAGCAGACGGCCCAAAAAATCAGTATGGACCAAGTGGATATCTTCCTTATTAGATTAGATTGGGTCCAGTAGTGAGGTCTGATTACTTTTTTTTCATCTGTGCGCTTCACATGCAGCTTACCAGCTCTGTGGGGGAAATATGTTCAATTTCCTCATGCTCTCTCTCCTCTCAATGAAAAACCCAAGCCACTTTAGTTTTGGGGATTGTGTGTTATTCTATCAGAATAGAAGGGATTTTCTTTCCATCCTAAGTTTTTTACTTTTCATCTGTGATCAAGTGTTTTGCGTCTGAAAAGAAATTACATAATACCACTACCTCTCAGTGCTTTCTGACCTAAGGTAATCATGCCTCACTGTATTAAATTAATCAAAATCTGATGTATACATGCTGGTTCAAAGTTCTCGAAGTGATAGATCTTATGTATTTCACTCTTGAGACATAGTGGAATGTGTTTCGTTTTCCCCTGTGCTGATTTTAACAGCAAGTCTGAACTAAGGCCCCCAATGAAACATTCATCTCTGATGAAATTATGCCAAAAACACATGTTATCACTGTCAACATTTTAAAAGCCAGATATGGGTGATTGAGGATTTTTCTCCCTGTATGAACAGCAATGGGGCACTGCTCTGATTTTACAGTTGTGGGACCAATTCAAAGTCCTGGTCATTTAAATCACTTAAAGACAAAACTGTCTTGAAAAATATGTTCACATTATTCTGCGGCTATGTTGTTTTGTTCGTGTTACCGTCTGTCCTCATACATTTCAAGAGTGACATCAAGGATCTCCCAACTTCTGTGGGAAATAACCACATGTTAACTTCATTCAGGATTTTAAATGAAACCTTAAAAGAAATCCGAGTCGGGACAAACCACAAATTGTGTAAATTTCATGGCAAAATGTAATAAATCATCAGTTTACAGTTGATTAAAGTTAAGCCCAAGTGCTTTCGTTGACTTCTCCATGAGTCACGCGAACAAATCCCAGAAAAGATCCACTCAGGAAGTGATGCATGTAGTGCTGCACGAGGGAGGCTCCACAGTGGTCTCAAGAACTTTCTGATTGCTAATAGTTTGATGAAGTATTTGGTTGAGAAGAACATTATGTGAGGCTGTTCATCTGGATGTGTTTAGACTGCATGTGCTCGGAGCCTGCAGCCAGATGGCTTCAGCTGAGGGACAATGAATTCTCCAGGGTCCAAAAAAGAGAAAGCCCTCATTCTGATTTGTCTCCTCAGATGAAACCACATCTGGGCAGCCCTGGTGCTCCTCGTCAGCTTGAGTGTGGTGAGACATGGAGGCCCTTCAGTTTGTAGTTAATGTGCAGCTAGAAATGTGATGATTTGACAACAAGCGGTATAATTTGTCAGATTGAGAAGACAGAGTACACAAAACATACCAGTGCAGTGCTGTCAATGTTTTATAGAATAGTTTTTGCTAGTTGTGTTTATTGAATTCTGTTGGGTAATTATTGAATTGGTTGCTGAAACATTGCATGGCACTCAGTCAGGCCCCATGAGAGTCAGAGACAAATGCTCATTTACTGAAATGAGCTCAATCCGTCATGTTATGCAATCCCACCGTGTGTTGCTGGATTTACCTCAGGTCTTTAAGTTGCACGCTCTTTGTCAGCTGTTTACACCAGCTTCTTTTTAAAGATTACTTTGATTGCTAGAATGTGTGGAAGGACAGTATAGCCAAGTATGGCTGCTGCTTTAGTTTGTTTTAGGTTGTGTGGATGGAAATAACAGAGTGAACACGGGGAAATGTTTGTATTAAGAGGACAGCTAAACTTTTATTTGCAGTACTAATTTAGTGCACTTTCTATGGCGTGCAGCAAAAGAAAGCACATTTTATGTGTGTCTTGTTTTTTTATAATTCTTTTGGGGCCGGGGGTGATATTCTGATTATTTAACTACCTGGCAAAGCTCTTAGATGTCTGTAGTCATCCCTATTACATGAATAACTTTATATGGCATTGAGTAGGTTATTGCATCATGACAGAGCTGGTATCAGGAAAGCAAATCCTGCAACATAGTACTCTGTGGATATTTTATTTAGGTTTGACACCAAGTTAGCAACTCCTAATGATTTTTAAAATGTTTTAAAATAAGTTTAATCTTCTATTTCGGGCTTCGCACAAAACTGCTCCTCCTGAATCTATTTGTTATTTGACCTGTCATCATGAAAGCCTGCACCAGTGGCTCCCTGAGCTTTGCCATGACCACTTGCTGTGCCATTTCATCACGGTTTCTGGCCTTTAGCCTCTGTCAGACTGAGTTTCTGACATATACTGTTTGCTCAAGTATTCTTCATCAGCTCACGTCTGCTGTCCTTAGGAAATCCACTGCTTAAGGTTACTCTTCAAACGCTACGTTCAACAGATGGAATAGCCATGGCTGCTCACAGATTTCGCAGTTGAGGAAATATAATAGACTTGTGGCTTTCATTAGTGTTTCCAGATGTGGTGCCGGTGCCGGTGAGTGGAAGGTGTACAAACGGGATTTGTGATGTCATGACAGATAACACGTCATTTGTCGAGCGTGCACAAGAGATGTCAGTAGGTGCATTTACTTTTCCCAATAAACACTTTGGCTGAAAGCGGAAATGTTTATGTAACTCCTTATGACTGGCAGTGGAAAGAGTAGCTTGGAATGATGGGTCAATGACTATGGAGAAACATGATGGCACAGGGACACACTTCTCACCTAATAGCAGAGAACTCTGTGGTGCAGTGTCAGGGTTTCCACTGGCTTGGTTCTGTATCATAATAGTCTGTGTTTGTGGTTGAGAAGCTGGTGAGACATCACAACCATGTCTCAATGCGGCTGATTCCTTTGGTTCACTGGTGCCTTCACAAAGACGTGTAAGGTCTGGAAGGAACAACCAGACCACTTGAGCTGTTTACATACTCCAGGTATTCAAGTCCAATACATTAAAATCAATCTTTGGAGCATTAAGGTTTTGTGGAGCCTGCTGGAGGAAAGACATTATGTATATGTTCTCTTTTCCATCCTGAGATATCAGCATTAGTTTTGTTGATGACGACATGCTCAAGGTGAATTCCTGTGTTCTCACAGGGGCTCCCTCTCAGATTCTCTAGAGTTTTTACTGAGGGGCTGGCAGGAAAGGAGACAATCCAGAGAAAGTGTCTGTCATTGGTGTTCTCTGGTGCAGCCCCGCCAGATAACTTCAGGAGAATGTCTGGACTCCAGCTTTAGTGAAACTGGCTGGTGAAGCCCCCTTTGTCTACACCCGCAGTGGAAAGCAAAGAAAGGAGAAGAAAACGAGTTGTTTTGATTAGTTATGGCTTTGGCTACAATAGCTTTCAAGTATTTCGATTCTCTCGCGTTTTTGCACTGAAATGTGTCTATAGAATTCATTTTAGATGGATAAAATTGCTGATCAAGCTCAAAGACTGTTCCACTCTCCAAACTGTGGTTTGGTGCATGCTGTTTCTTTAATTATTCACACAAAATCTATGGAATTTGGCTGGATTTGACTTAGTGTTGGGCAGAGACCCATTTAATCAATTTTAAATTGAAACAAATGTTTATACATCTACAAAATAAAAAATATAACCAGAGGTGTAAATTCATTTTCTGAGGAGATTGTACATACAAAATTTCTTCCCAGAAAAAGATCAGACATCAGACACTCAGTTGTTTCTCTTTGCCATTTGCCAGTCTGAATGACAATATTAGATTTGTCCACATGCGGCCCACATGTTGAACCAAAGATCTCTTCAAATATTCCTTCCTTGTGTTTTCCCTTATTTGCCTAATGGCTCGTCTTTGTTTTTGTCTTGTCCTACAGCATCAACAACAAACTGCAGCAGCCTGAAGCCGCATCTGGGGTGCTGGAGTACGCCATGAAACATTTTGGGGAACTGGTGAGAACCTTTTATTCCTTTGGGTCTCTTTCAATTAATACAGAAATATCTTGAAATCAGTCACTGGGACCATAAACTCCAATGCTAAACTTTTGCTGCAGCTCAGTCCAATATCTCTTGGCGACATGTTTCACTGGCCAGTTAATAGAAAGTCAGTCAGGTATCTGTAACATTTCTGCAAGACACAGTAGAAAATAATTGCTGTATTTTGAACTTTATAGAGTTATTAAATTCCAGCCTAGGCAGAGTATAAACAACACTGCGGCAGCTTTACTTTCATCCCTAAACCTGTTGATTTTCCTCCATTTTCACGTTTTGTTTATTTTTACCACCCATAGCATGTAACACATCCCCAGACCTTTGTTTATGTGGCCTCTTGTCTACGTTCACTTCTTCCCAGGGTATCCTTTCCTCCATTCACACAATATGACACGGTGAAACGGGTCATTTGAGACTCATACCCAGGAGCACCCTGTTCCGAATGTGCTGCATGTGGAAAACCCATCTGCTGTATTGTTTAGTACTCAAGGACAAGGAGCAATTATGAGCTTTTTCATCCCATCAACATGATATTTGGATATTGTTACACCTCTTTATGTCTCTCTGCTTTTTTTCAAAAAAGAAAGGACTACCTTATGCCTGTTAATCTTCAGTACAAGGCTTTACTGCTTCATACTGAAAAAAACTAAAAACATTATTAATTATTTCTAAAAGGCGAGCCCCAAAACATCACTCCTTAATGTCAGCATCACTGTTGACTAATTCTTGAAAGATCTTGTATTGGTAACATAACATATATCAAGAGAGTATTAAATATTTGTGCTTTATCTCACACTTTGGGAGAGGTCTCCTGGTCCTTTGTGAAAACTACATTTTTCATGGCCTCTGCTCATGAACTTTTTCCAGGTGTTAAATAATGTGCCATTTAATGAAAGTCAAGCTTTGAATATTGACCACTGATTATTAACAGAGGAGTTGTCTGAATTTATTGTGAGACCAAAATAAGTTATTACAAATAATTAGCCATTTCAGCTGTTAATTAAAGATTAACAATTGTTAATAGCCTGACCCTGATCTAGCTAGTCTCAAAATTCCAAAGAAAAAGGCTTTTTAAAATTCAATTTAGAATTATCAACATAAAATTTGCTTGACACATGCAATTTATTAAGTAAATATTAAAAGGGCATTTGAGCAGCTAAAACACATTCCTTTGCCTTGGAGACATCCACTCTGCCCTGGTCTGCACATCAGCTCGAGCAGCTATTTTCTATTATACAACTGGAAAGAGTGCGTCTGCTCAAACCTGGCTCTGTGCACTGTTCCCCTGCATCCATAGGGACCGGGACCTGCCTGGCCGTATGACTGAGAGTGGTGCTTGATCTGAATCATCTATTCATGTGATTTTACTTTCCTCATGGGAAATGATTAATGTTATTTGGCATTGGTAATACATGTTTATTTTATTCTAAAATAATTTAAGATACCTGAAGCAGAAGGAAAGAAAGGAAAACTGTATGAACCATATATAACCAAATGCCGTGTGGTGTGAAAATATAAAGTTCATGGCAATTTGTGGTTAGAAAAATCAATAATTCATTGTAAATCTTAAAATGTGACTTTTTAGGGCTTTGCTGTGTGATGACATAGTCAATGTCTGTGGTCAGTGGTTGGACGATGGAGTGAAAAAAAACAACCTAGAATTGAAAGCGTTCACTTCATGTTATGAAAGGGTTAATTTTAGCTGGACAAAAGTATTTCTCAGCCATTAGGACGCCTGTGGAAAAGGTCTTTGCTCCCAGTTTGTGAACTGTATTTATGTTTCTCTGTAATGGCGTGGTAAAAGTGAAAAGACTCAGTCAACAGCTTCACTGCGCCATCCATGGAACTTTGTTTACGAGGTAACAATTTGGAAAGCTTTACTGTGAGAGAAAAGTTCAGAACAATGTGAGAAGTATACATATATCAAGTATGGGCTTGTATGTATTTGTGTGTTTTCAGTATATACATACACAATAATTTTCCATAAAGTTAGATGAGGGCTTTGTTTGTAATTGGACAAGGAGCATTGTTAAAAACTCTTGGATCACACTAAGAACTATTCATTCAACTCTCGAATGAATAAAAATGAAGCATGTGTTGGCCTGATGATGAAACACAGACAAAAGGTCAGTGTTAATCGTGTGGATTTTATTAGTTTAATGGCCCCAGTTTCTGTCTCTTACTTTTTATTGTCTTTTTTCCCCCCACCAGGAAATCCAAGCCACCTGGTATGAGAAGCTGCATGAGTGGGAAGATGCCCTGGTGGCATACGACAAGAAGATCGACATGAACAAAGAGGACCCAGAGCTGATCCTGGGCAGGATGCGCTGCTTAGAGGCCCTGGGAGAATGGTAGGTCCTTAGTAACAGCTGCTCTGTTTTCTAGGCTACAACGAGTCATTCAAATCATTGATTCCCTGCCAGGCCCCAGATCCATATATCCTTTGAATGTTTGCTGACCCGGGTTTTTTTCTAACACAAACTGCTCAGGGCTCATTGATATAAATGTGATTCAATGAAGTGATAAAACAAAGAGCACATTTTAGTTATTCAGTTATTCAGCTGTACTGGATAGAGACGACGTCTGAGTCTGTCTTCTTGCTGTGGGCTCTTGACTCTATTTTCTTTGCTCATGGTGCGTGGGCAGCCTTTTCCTAATGATTTCCGTCGTTAGCTCTTTGATGACTGAGCGAAAAGGAGAGAAAACAGTTTCTCTCACTTGAGTGATGTAATTTTACCAGGAAATGCACGAGCAGGCATCCAACAACAGTGAGAGGCGCCGCCACTGCAATGAAACCTCACAGCCCCACGGCTGAGGCTCAGCTCCATGGCAACCGCTCACCTTCAAAGAGCATTTTTATGGGAAAAGAAAGTCACAAGATGTCCCAAGGATCTAAATACGTGGAACGTCAAAGAGCGGTGACGCTAGGCAGATGTTGGGTTACTTATGTAACCTGATGATCCAAGTACCATTGTTGTATAAAGTATGATTCATTTGACAAGAAAGTGATTCATCTCGAGAGGGTTTGTATTTATGTTTGTGTGCTGTGAATGAGTAAGACTTGGAGCTGACACTCTCCAGCTGACTGAGTCAGAGCACATTGTTCCCTAAGTTCAGGTATTATACAGATCCTCCCTGTGCTAATCCAAAACTGTTGAGAGGGATCATTAAAATTCACGTAAAACTTGGACATCCTCTTTGGTCTAAGATGTCCCTCATCATCATATACTTAAAACTTGACACTTGATATAGAGCAGTTCAGAAAGCATGACTGCGACCCAGAAGTGAAGTCAACACTTATTTTAACCGGTGCTTTTCCTGCTGTGACAAATCTGTAGTGGTTTTAACCCTTCATCATTTTCCCTCACAAATGGACTTTGTCCAGTTTGAACTGGTACAAGGAGACACCACAAGAGCGATAGCGATGTCAGTCGAGCACAATTCGTATTCCACCTGTGTGAGTGGCCCAATGCTGTCCACCTCAAAAAACCTGTTGCTCAATATGTCTCTGACTCACAGAATTTATTTCAGCACTTTATTTTTTGAAATTCCAAAGATGTGAATGACGGCGTGCTGAGTCATAAAAGAACTCCGACTCATCGCTCCACTCTTTCCACACTGTTTGTCTGCCGTGGACACCCGGATTCCAAGTGTACCGGAGCTTTTTGTACTTGTTGCTTTTGTGCTGTACAATAGCCAGGCAGCTGGAGAACGACTTCACTCTTATGACCTCCATCCAAACCTGCCTCTCACTTTCTCTCCGTCTGTCCCTCTGCCTGTAAAACACATGCGGCGGGCTTTGTGGTCCTGGACAATGCCGCACTGATTTTTGTTGATGAGGATTTAGTCATGGTTAGATAGACGTGACCCCAACAGGAACATCCATCTGTTTGAGGCCCTTTATGGAACAGTACACAGATCGAATATGTTCATCTTCAAGCAGAAATAAATAATGGGGCTGATGTAATTATTTAAAAAAAAAAATGCATATCTCCATCCAGTTTCCTTCTCATCCTGGGCCAGGAGGGCTTTGCTGCTCTGGTCAATGATTTCTCCAATTGTTGTTTTGTGCAGGGAAAGTAAATGTACCGTTTTGGCATCTTATCATTTGGACTTGTGGACATCAGGGGAGACTTTATCTGTTTAGAATAAAGTCTGGTACATTGTTACCTCACTTTAGCCTTGGGATGGGAAAATGAGGCAACAACACATGCACACGCACGCACACAGACTGGAAGAGACTGAAAGAGGAAGAGCTCTCAAATGACAGTAAAGTCGTGGCAGTGTCCTGATAGCTTTACCTGGCAGAGCCTGCGCCGCAGCTCTTCTTTTACTTTTTTTGTGGGAGCTTCACATTCCTCACAAATCGTTTTGATGGCTGTTGGATTTTTGGCTTTGCGCGTTTCTTCTGTTCGTACAGTAGCATTTAGTCTAATAGAGACAACACACATAACTTATAGGCGACTGGTAGTAAAGCAGATCGCAAATGCCAAAGAGCTTTTTGACACATTACTGCCACCTTGTGATCATCGTGAATCACATCTTACTAAAATGTGTGTTAAAACAAGGAAAGCTATATTTTTGGAGGTAGTGTCTACTATGATACTCAACTCAGTTTGAAATTCTATGAAGTTATAACCGGGACCTCATCAGGATTTGCCTTTAAACTGAACTGTGTGGTTAATGTTTTCCAGGGGCCAGTTACACCAGCAGTGCTGTGAGGAGTGGACACTGGTGAGCGAGGAAACCCAGGCCAAGATGGCTCGTATGGCTGCTGCCGCTGCCTGGGGTCTAGGTAACTGCTGAATACCTGATATCACGTAAAAACTACCAGATAGCAGTAGTAACACAAATGTTCAAAATAATAGGATATGTATGGTATGAAACAATGAAAGGGTCTGTGCATGATCATTCAGGGTCCTCTGTGTGACTCCATGCAACAGTGCAAGCAAACCAGGCAGCAATGAAAACAGTACGAGCTCCTGCCAAGTCTCCCTCCCATTACTAGATGGGATCGGTTTCCAGTCATAACATTGACATATCATAACGTGCAATGGTGGAGAAAAGCAGGGACCACACTGCAGAAGCAACCCCTGAGGATTTTGGTCTGACTACTGGGGCTTCAACTTTCCAGACTCTATTGTGGGACCTGAGATGATACAGTCGACCATTAAATCCAAAGAATCAGAACCTCTTATGTTGTCGTCATTTGGAAGCGAAGTGATGATCATTTATGTAACAGCAAGAGGAGGTGGAGTCAGTTCAAAGCCGCACGTATAGGCTGCTAAAATCTGCTTCGGTCTCCTGTAGTGAGGTTACAACACACCCTTATTTAAGTATTAGGCTCATTATCGCAAGTGTTCTAAGCCTTTATTCGACTGATGTCTCACCAGGGCACTGGGACAGCATGGAGGAGTACACGTGCATGATCCCAAGAGACACACACGATGGCGCTTTTTACAGGGCAGTGCTCGCCCTGCATCAGGACCTCTTCTCATTGGCCCAGCAGGTGAGTTACATCATCACTCGCTAATAATCATTCAATGTACATTAAAGGTCTCAATTTTTTTTTTTTTTTCAGAATATATCACATAAAGACATGCCTCATGGGACTATCCCTTATGGCTTCTGGAATTCTAATTTAGCTTTATAGCGAGGTTTTAAAAGCTAAAATCATTGGAAAGTAACGCTGCAAAGACGCATAAAAATGACTTTACGACTATTCCAGTCAGGATTGAATTCCCCCATCAGCGCATGATTTTCATTAAAAGAAATAAAAGGGAGCATTTTTTTGTCGCAGTTCTTCGGTGTGGAAATCTTATGTAACGCTTGCAATTGTAAATCGTCAGAGCGCTCAACCTCAAACAAATAAAGGGCCCGTCCCCCTCCTGTCTGCCTGTCAACAAGGTCTGGTGGAGGTCAGGGTGGTGTTTTCCTCATTTGAGGAAGGTGGGGGATCATTGATGAGCTCATGCTCCCTGGAAATGGATTTGTTCAAGTTGGATGCCTGCGCGTCTAACAAACCCAAGCTGCAACACCAACACCAGTAAACACCTGCTCCTCCAATTTCCCCTGGACTCATCTTACAAGTGGCTTCTTCTATTTTTTTAACCACAAAGCCCCGGAGACCCGCTCTCTGTGCCCCCTCGTCTCCTCAACAGCCGGCCGCTCCTCTCTCATTTGCAGATTGACTCCAGGTGTGGCCCGTAGCACTCTGCATCAGCCGAATAGGAAAAGCAGACTTTTGACTCTTGCTGACAATGAGGCCACTCACATTGAATGAAGCGGAATGAAAAACAGATGGAGCGAGGGTAAAAGCTTAAATGTCAACATGAGCTCAGTCAAGTCTTCCGGACGCGGTGGGTAATCCTCGAACTCGAAACGTTTGATTCCATGGCGCAGTTTCCACCCTCCATACCCCCCCCAGCATCCAACGTTTGCTCCAGGAGTCTTGGTGTGCATCTATTTGAGGTTCATGTTTCTTGACTGTGCAAACCTCAGAGTTTGGTTGCAGCAATGATGCGTAGACATGAAAGCAGTCTGCCGTGCCAGGATCCATGACGTATCCTGTCCACCAGAGAGCGTTTGATTTAGAAATTGTCTTCGAGCCCATCTTTTGACGTCGCGGTCATGTTTGGAGTTTCCGTTAGGGCATGATGTGGCCCAGCATTTCACAAAGAGGCCATCAAACCAGTCTAAATCGTAAAATAATAGAACTTAAACACTATGCAAGAACATAAGTGCAACCTTCATGTGTGAGGGATGGAGATTGGGTCATGGTTTGTTTTGTGCTGCTAGGAGCCAGACACTGCATTTATCAGGAGTCGTCTGGACTGCACATTTCCTATGAGGCCCCAGCACCAGTAACTCAGGAGTAAACAGGACCATAACTGAGTGTGGGCAGTAAAGACGTAGCCTCATTGTCACCTTGTCCTAACCCCCCACTCCCACAACCCCTCCTCTTGTTGTGCATGCCTGAAAAGGTGTTTTGGCACGCCATCACTCCTTTCCCTCCCCATGAAAAATATAATTGGTGGGAGTGGGTCTGAAACAGCTGTGTTCTGGCCTCCTCAGTCATTCTCCCTCATTTTACGCTCCCACAAATAACAGCTCCCTAAAAACATCGGCAGTTGAAGCCAGAGAAATCAGCCTCAGTACCGGTCCGTCTCCTCTGCCGCACTGGATCAGGTCTTTCTATCGGTTGCTGTTTCTCTGCCCGCCAGGATTCTGACTTGTGACGGAATGTTTTGAATGCAGTGTCCTTGACCTGGGAGAAGTGTTTGGTTGAAAAAGTCAGGGATCTGGAATTTGTACAAATGACTGTGTAATATACAGTAATACCCACAAAATAACAGGAAGGTAGTAAAAAGGTCTTAGTGCATGAATGTGCTCTGAATGTCAGATGAGCATCATAAAAATCCCTCAGTACATCATGGTCATGATGGGAACATTACTAACAGTCCCCATTCTGAATCCTACTTCTTCACTTTCCAGTCCCTCTGCCCTCTGCTGTTTTTTTTTTAATGTTTTATAGATGTCTATGGCACAAACCTTGGTTACATCACTTTCACACTGTCACTCTTAACAGCTCATCTACTCCTCATAAAGCACTTGGGACTTGGCAGTGCATTAAGACGTTTGATACAAAAGCTGGATTTTCAGTCCAGTGTCACTGTTGGTAGCATTTCAGTTAAAATGCTCTGAGCAACAACCATTAACAAGTGTTAATGGGTATAGTCTAATCCTGGGTGGTCCTCATGCAAGTGTGACATGAGGACATCATTGAGGAAATGCCGTAATTGCGGTGTGTCCGACCTACTAATGAGCTGCAGCAAGTTAAATCATTAGTTTAACTCTCAGTCTCCGGGTTTTTATTTCTTAAATTGACATCATTGTATTTATGTGTGATTGTAGCCCCCCTGCAACCCAGTAATGGACAAGCGGTTGAAGATGAGTGAGTGAAAGTGTAAACCTAAGCCTGTATGTTTTTGTTTTGTAGTGTATTGACAAAGCAAGAGACCTCCTGGATGCGGAGCTGACAGCCATGGCTGGAGAGAGCTACAGTCGGGCCTATGGAGTAAGAGAAACCCACAATATTCAAGCCCTGGCTTCAGTCTGCTATCTCATCCTTCTGAGCAGACCATGTGTCGACAGATTAGGTCACAACCACAAAGTTGATGATTTATAGAAATTGATACTCTCTGCTCTGCATGCTATCGAAGTCAAAATATAAATACTAATGGTTTTAGAATGACTTTGTTTTCCATATTAATGTGTCAACATAGCATTATCCAAAAACCATTTAAAATCAGATATGACAATAGCAGTGTTGTGGTCATACAGGTGCAGTAACCTTATCCTAAAAAATGTTTTGCTCCTGATTTTGATGCACACACCGATGGCAGACACACTCATCAGCAGCCATCTAGACTTTGGATATAGTTTCAAATGTCAGGTGTGAACCAAGACATCACATGGAGACGGCTGACCTTTTCTGACAGATTCCTCACAGGAACTTCCATTTGGTTGCTGGAGCCATTCTGATGAATTTTCAAGCTGCTATGATGCGTTTCATACTGAACAAAGAGTTTTGCTTTATCAGTGCAAGTTCAAGTCTAATTTACCAATGAAGACGTGGATAAGAATGAAATTTGTGCACGTGTGTTTGTTTTCCAGGCCATGGTATCTTGCCAGATGCTGTCAGAGCTCGAGGAGGTGATCCAGTACAAGCTGGTGCCAGAGAGGAGGGACATCATCAGGGAAACATGGTGGGAGAGGCTTCAGGTAACCACAGCACATGATATATACACACGCACACTCAATCACGTGCAACTACAGATGCAATGTAAAGCAGATGTTGGAAAGGCTACTGTTACTAATGGGAAACATTTCAAGCCATACACCATCTGTACAGTCAAAGACATATGTGAATACCTCAGTGCGACTTCTCCATGCAGTTGGTCTCTAAGTATTTCCTATATAGTGAGCGATATCATAGGATAGCTGAAAAGTTGTGTGCTTACAAAAACAACCCGTTAACATCAGTAGTCCCTGCAGCCACATGGGGAACACATTATTCTTTCAAATTTGTTTAAATTTAAATGTATGTTTTTGAGGTGGACTCCAGGGAGATGAGCGATGCTACAAGGCACCGCTAATGGTGACGCTAATAAATAAACAGTTTTCTAGACGAGGCTTTTTGAAATTCAGTCACAATATTAGAATTGTAGAAATGATCAAAAGTGACCATTAGCACATGCAGTAAATTGACTTGTTACCTTGTCTACCCTGGTTGCAGTGGATCATTAGAACTGAGCTTTCCAAACACAGCTACACGACACAATCACTTTTGATCCATGTTGCCTTTGCGAGCTTGAAATGATCTCATTGTGTGCAACCAGCTGCCTAAACCAGTCCAGACTCTCTGTGCTCCCGGGACTGATTATGATTACTATTATTATCTGTATTAATTGTGAATTATATAGTTGTACATGCTGTTAAATGGGACATGAGGATGTGTGGAACAACCACAAATCCACAAGTGGTTTGGAAATGCTTGTCTCTCGCCAAGGCTTTGGAATTTGAGACAAATGCCATTCGATCTGAGATAATGCTGTTAAAGTTCATCTTTCCCGTGTTGGCCCTTTTACAGCTGAATCAAAATGCGATTATTTGAAATGGCTCGGCCTTTTACGTGTCCTCTGAAGGAAAAGTTTTAAGTCAGGCAGATAAAACTTTTGATCTGCTTTGTATCATCCCTGATTCTCTGTATTATACATGCCGTATTATGTTCAATTTAATGCAGCATGTATAATGCTACTTACCCTTATCCTCTCTCTACATTCCTCATCTCTTGCTCACGTTACCGACATTGAGGAAAATCCTCATCATTAAAATATAATAATCATCCTTCACCTTACCCACTGCCCAATTATATTCCCCTGTAGTCATTCTTCAGTGTGCCGTCCAGTTTGATGCTAGCATTGGCAAGAAACCCTTTGTTTTCAAAAAGCTGTTGTTTGTGTTGATGGGGTTTATTTGTCAAATAAGTGCAGATTCCCCACAACATTTCTTGTGACATTTCTATGAAACTATATCAACCAGTTTCATGGAAATCACACACACACACACATGCACACACCTGTGCAGTAAAATGAGGATCATCTTGATCATCTTGACTCTTTCCATTCATAAACCTGAGGTCGGTTCGAGGGGGTATTTCAGATCAAAGGGGTCTTTCTGTGCAAACAGCCTGGGCCCATAATAGCAGCACCAAAGCTGGGGCTGCAGCACTTGACAGGCTCGTCCTCTCTTGTGATTTATTTGAGGTTGACCTCACACATCTGTCAGTGAGTCGGGGTTCCTCTCCTTTAGTCTTTCTTCCCCTCACAGTCTCTTCTTCTTTAAAGCAATTAGATGTTTGAAGTGTGATGACTAGAAGACTAGAATAAGAATAATTTGAAGTCTTCTATAATAAGCAATGCACTTACATAGGACAAAAGTTCTCATTTCATGTAGCTGTTTACTTGAATATCAATTGCCCACTCACCCGCAGCTTAAGGTTGTTTACATTGATGTTTACACCTGCTACACAGAGCCATGTGTCTTGCATGCTCTCCTGATGCACTGGAGTTCTGATTCTGGGCTAGCAGTTGTTGGCATCTTCTGTCCTGGACATTGGCCTTCTTAGGGCTTCCTAAGGTCCCGGCCATGCTGTCCTTTTTAGTGCCCTTACGTTAGCACTGCCCTCTGACAACCCTGTTGACCCCAGGACACTGCTTTGGTTTTTCATTTGTTCCTGCCATTTATGTGTCTGTGTCTCTTACGCCGCCACCATCTTTGGATGGCCATGTTACTAGTGTTGTCTTTCTATAGCAATGCTGGTTATATTTTACGTCTTGGCTCTCTTCGTCTGCTTCCATATCCTTGTTGAATGTCCAAGACATCCTGGGAAGCTCAGTGCTACTTCTGGCAGCTCATATAGACTATATATGTAGCTGTTTTAAGTGAAGTCATACTTGTGAGTTTTGGCATTTTGATGGTAATATACAGCATACCTCCTGTTGATATGGCCCTAATGATCCTGTATATTCTGTAGTCAGAGTTCCAACTTCCCATGCTGCCTTTCCTTCAGTTGGAGCATGTGTGAGAATCATCTCGAGGCTTAATTTACTTGTACTGCTGCAGAATAGTGTTATGTAAAGTACAGCCGCTATAAGGCTTTCGCAGACATATCAGTCCCTGTGTTTATTTTTGCACATATCGCGCCAGAAGTTACATAATTTCTTTGCAGAATAACGGCTGATAATGACTGAAGAAATCATTGCCAAATATGTTTTAAAAAATTGTATAAACCAATAAATCCCTCTCTGATCATTCTTGCTCCCACATTTAGTGTAAATGGGCTATTGTATATGAAAGAAGTTGTACCTTTCATCTTTGGTAAGACCCCCTCTTTCTTTAAAGACGTACTTAAACCATATTGCCATTCTTCAATAAAATAAGTGTGAATATGGGACGAGGAAGACCATGTGATAAAAAGTTGTTCCTTTAAATGTAGTTGGGTGAACTAGATAATTTGGCACTGCACACAGCCTCTTATCCTGTCAGGTTAAATCTACTCCAGAAACTGCAAGGTTTGTTTCCAGCCTGAGATTCAAACAGCTTACATTTGCAAGGACATACTTTTGCCATCTAAGGAAGTAAACGGAGGTAGAAGAAGGACTAAAAAATTTGAAAATTTGCCTTAAATGAATTTTCAAGAGTTGATTCTCAAATTTGAATTGGATTGTGCGCCCTACTGCTGCTACACTGTGGGGTCAAGAGAATATTTAATAAATAATTTCAGCTAATGGTCTGTACAGCTCTATTTAAAATGACCTTCTGTGTGTGGGCAAGTTAACGACTGAAACCTCTGGTAGTAACAGTCCCCTCACGTGTGTTCTTTCTCTCAAGTTAACGAGGAGGTGCCTCTCTTTGAAGGGAGGAACTAGGGCGCGAGGAATTTACCTCATTGTTTTTCTGTGTCTTATTCCCTCCAGGGTTGTCAACGTATTGTGGAGGACTGGCAGAGAATCCTGATGGTCCGATCGCTGGTCATCAGCCCTCACGAGGACATGAGGACTTGGCTGAAGTATGCCAGCCTCTGTGGAAAGAGTGGACGCCTGGTCAGTACATTTAATGGAAGGCACCAAAAATTAAAACCAATGATAATCCAGACTGCTGTGATGCTCCTATTCAGAATTTTAAAACATCATATTTTTGTCAAATAATTATATGTTTTCCTGTATTTCATTCAAGTAAAGGAGATTGTGCTCTGATGAAATACATTAGACTGTAATTTCCCAAAACAAACCAACAATAGTGCAGTTTAATATGAGTTGTGGAAGAGTCTGAGAATCCTCAGGTCTGCCCCGATCATTTATTCCCTAATTAATTTTTATCCCAATTTAATTCAAGAGGAATAAATCAGAGCTGATTAAATGAGTCTTGTCAAACAGGAAAGGGAAGTTGAGCTCTCACAGAGTTAAGAGAAGCCATGGACTCCAGCCATGAAATTGAATTTCACTTCAACCTGTTTTAAATTGGCACTAATGAAAGTAGAGCAACACCCCAATCACACTGTTTAGAAACCTGAACCCACATATCTCCCCAATTAGAATGGTTTCCTTTTTTACAGAGTACCCGACAATGAGATAATTCAAGAAAGAGACGTGATTACCATCAGTTGGAAAATATTACCCCGCTGTGACATTATAACTTGTGGAGTCAAAAGGTTAAAGTTTCCTGCCCCCTGTCCCCCTTTCCTTTTGCCTCTTTATCTGGTAATCTGCGGACGGTAGTCTGTGGATGTCGTCGGGAAGCTGCCATGATTGCCGTCTGACTTCTTATTGAACTATAAATCTTCCGACCACTCCTTTGTCCTTTAACCTCTGCTGCACTCTTTATCCCTTCAGGCATTGGCCCATAAGACCCTGGTGCTCCTTCTTGGTGTCGACCCCTCCAAGCAACTCGATCACCCGCTGCCAACAGCCCACCCACACGTCACCTACGCTTATATGAAGTATATGTGGAAGAGTGCTCGCAAGGTAGGAGCAAACGCACTCCTCTCTCCCTCTTCTGTCTTGTCCTCACAAACTTATGTAAAGCATCCCTTGACCCAAGACGCTATATAAATTCAAGCCATTGTTATTATAGATCATTGTTGCTCATAGTTTGTTACTTTCATATTATATTATATTCAGTGTTGCAGTAGCTATTAGAAATATCAATACCAACCAGCAGTATCTGGTAAAATAAATTCTTATTTAGAAAACTAAACACTACACATTATCTACCAACTGATTGTAGTTTCTCCTGCAATTTTATTGTTTTTGATAATAATTGATGAAGTTAAAGTAAAAAGCTGCAGCAGGCTGTTTCTAGCGAAAATGCTCTAAAGACCCAGAGTACAGGACTTGCTGAGCAACAAACAAGTAGCTGGTGAACATAGTGGAACATTTAGCAGCTAAAGAGCCAGATAGTTCCCTCAGGAATTGGTAGAGACAAAAACAGAGGGAAAAGTTATTGCAAGTGTAAATCAGCCTGTTAATGAGTTGAACGTTGGCTGTTACATTTATTTGTGAATGCCTGCAATGAGTAAACTGTTGTACGTGCAGGTCTGAAAATAAATTTGACAGAATTCCAGGGGTGATTTGTAGTCTAAAAACAGCTCATCCAGATAATGACGTTGTGGAAGAAAATCCATAACTCATTGCAGTAGAAGTCACAGCGGCTGTTCAAGTGAATATATGTAACTTTGGTCAGAATTAAAATTATTAAGAAAAAAAGGAACAGTGTTTCAGAAAGGGTTTGATTTTATGTACATTAATCTTTATTGTTCATTTGGAGATTAAGTAGCTCGGGTTGTGCAAAGCTTCTCCTGTTGTCAGTGAACTCAACCTCCTCCTTACATCACAGTGACCATTGACATTTATCTTTTGTGTCCACGGTAGCAGTGGATGAAGTCAGTCCCATTTTGTTCAGTTTAGAAAGCTCATTCTGTTTGTGCTACAGCACATGGACGCATGCCAGCTTTCAGTCAAGGTGACCTAACATTACGCTGTATGTTTCACACCACATATTACCAGAGGGGGACACACACATGCTACACACACTTTCACATACAGTATATATATATATATATATATATATATATACCCCCCAGGCACACATAAACATACACATCTATTACCAGGTGTTGAATAATGACTGTGGCTCCAGAGTGCAGGTCTCATTAGTGCACTTAGGTAAGTGTTGTCTGGGCCAGCTGCACAGCTCACCAGATGAATTAGAATTTAACAAACACACACTCATACACATGCACACACAACTAGAGAGGACCAACCTGCATATTACAGGGACACACTCCAATGCGTTGGATCAATGTAAAACTCTTGATGTGAGTGAGTCTTCTGCTTGCATTGGACAGTTTGCTGACATTTTCCTTCCACATGTAAACTCAACTCAAGGTTCATGAAAATTAGAAGAGGTCCCAACTCAAATATGACCTGAAAAAGCTGAATCTTTTTGTGCTGAGCTCATTAAAACAGGAAAGTCTATCAAAACAAACCACCTGCTTATATTTCACTGAGTCAGACACACCCACTGTTCTGAGTGATCACTAAGCCTTTACCTGCATTTGTTTTGATCTCCTCCAGATTGATGCCTTTCAGCACATGCAACACTTTGTGCAAGGGATGCAGCAGCAGGCCCAGCATGCCATTGCAGCTGAGGACCAACAGCACAAGCAGGAGGTCCACAAACTAATGGCCAGGTGGGTCTGTCTCTTTTCTGCAGACACAGTAGCAGCAGTTCACTATCTAATGAGCCTTTCTCTCAGAGGTTGCTCTGAGAGAACATGAAGCTGTCGCAGAAGCACAAAGTGAACACAAAGTGAAAGATGGCTGAAGCCATTAAAAGGACTGGTGCTGCTGTTAACACTTCAGCTCAAATTGACCATCCCTCTACTGATCCCGTTATCATGAATGCCGTATTTCAGAAACACCTCTTCAACAAATTCTTCTTGCGTAATTATCTAGTTTCACTTATTCCAAGGTACTTTAAAAACTTTTAAACTTTTAAAAACCCTGTCCATTTGCAGTCTTTTGGAAAACATTATTCTTTCCATTGCAAAGATGTAGTAAATAATGGCAATCCAATCATTGATTTCAGGTTTTTCTTGTTTCTGTCAATTTTCTTTGGAATCAGACTTTTTTTCCAGCAACCTGGTAACATTTTCTGAAGGCAGAACTCCCAAATAGAGGGACTTCAAATTAACTGGAATTTTAAACTGGAAATTGTTTTCCAAAACAGATTCCAGGATGGGCTTAACGTTGCGGTAGAATATACGATGATGATTTACCTCAGAGGACCTGAATTGTTGCAGAATCTGCTGAATAACCTCATCACATTTTCATAAAATCCATTAAAGTGCAATATGATGATGCTGAAAACTGAATTAATGCTGATTCCACTGGTGACATGCATGATACATTGACTTCATGGAGATGCACTGATATTTTGACTTGGCCCCATCCATCCACCCTTCATGTTTCTTCTCTATATGTCCATATAATTTCCATTATTTAATATCGCTGGAACGGGGCCCAAAGGGGTAGGTGTTTATGTACTGATCACACAACAACAACCAAGATGACTGCATTGACAGACAGCCCACCAGAGAATGCCCTGGTGGTCCTGATAACCAGTCCAGCTTAGCCAGAGCAAAAGTAAATCCACAATTTGTCAAATTCAAATTGCCAGTGGTGTGGTTTCTGATTTTTTTTTTTTTTTTTTAAACCCACTTCATCGAACCAGAGAGAATGTGCAGCAATTTGCAGAAAGGAAAAAGTAAGCTCACATGTTTTCTGTCCTCAAAAAGTAAACACACAGGGTCACGTACAGTGCATTCTGCTTCTTTTCCATGAGCGTGACCACAATCTGGCATGACACCTTTTACTAGTCCACTGGCATCCTGTGGTCTTTTTCAGAGCTGGCCAGACTCTCAGAGTGTCTCAGACTTCTCAATTATATGATCCCTTTGGCAGTCATCTGCCACAGGTTTCACCAAGTGCCTCTCCTCTTCCAGTGGGTGTTAGGATCTCTTTCTCACCATACTGGCACCGCCTTGGCACCTTTACTCCATCATTACCTCTGCTCACTGTCAGAAAATATGAAGTCTGCTCGACCAAACTTTAAAGCAGATATTTTTTGGAAAAACTTTAATAATTATCTTGTGTTTTTGGTTGCTGGTGTAGGGAATTAGAAAATGGAAAGTTGTACATCCTCCAAAATAGCTGGAAATGAATTCAAAGCCTTAGAGTTGTTTTCGTGCTCTTGTGGGCTCATCAAAATATTTGTTCTGTGTTCTGTTCAAGCAACTCAAAACAAGCAATGCGCACAACAGAGAAGCAGACAGGTATAATCACATGTGCACTAAATCATACAGGAGTCTGATCCAGGCTTGTGCAGTCATGTGCACCCTCCCATTTCATAAATCATACATGACAACGCACACACACATGACAACAGGCAGCAGGATTTTTTATTTTTTTGCCCATCTGTGCATCTTCCAGACAGTGACTCTGGCTGTGTGAGGAATGCATGTTAGGGAAAACACCTGTATGCTGTCAGTCAGGACGTCTTCTCTCCAGACGTGCTGACACACTTTCCTGAATACCGGTTAGCTGCATGGTATGGAGCACACCTGGACTGCTCCGTCAGACACACACATTCACACACTCACGTGGATGCCTCCACCCACTCCCAAGAATCCACAGTAAATCCACTGTTTCTTCACAGAAGAGCAGTGATCCTTGTGTCTCCTGTCCAAAGAAACAGCTTGTACCCAAACGCCCCGTCCTCCTCCTGCTCTTCCCCTCAAACTACAACCTGCAAACCGCTTACACAAACACTTTGGCTTCGATGCTCTGAACCCACAGTGCTTTCCCATAAAAAAAATTACATGATTTGAAAAGATTATTCATTGAAACAGAAGTCAAACTCCTGATGTATTGCTTGACAGTTCCTCTGGTTGGTTTTGTTCACATTGTGTTTCGATCCCACGAAACTAGCCACATTCTTTGCCTGTCAGCATCTGGGTTTCTGTGATGGTTGGAGTCAAGTCCGGGAAGGGATGCCATTGTTGGGTTGAATCGAATTAAAAAGGGTTTGGATCATTAAAAATCTCCAGATGGGATCGAGAATTTTTCAGCAGACCAATGTGCTGCTCTCTTAAGTAGTGGTGATAAATGTGCGGATCATTGGAAAGTCCAGTATAATTATCTCCTTTTTATAACTGCCCTTGTGAAACTTAATGTCACTGCAAAGTCATTTTGAGTAATCGCAGATGAAGAAACTCAGAAATGTCTTTGTGGTTTCTCTCATCAATGCCTTTGCTTCCTTGTTGCTCGTGGTGTCATTGGATTAGTAACAAGCTGAACTTGCTGACACACTTTCCTGAATCCAGGTTAGCTGTGTTGTATGGAGCACACCTGGACTGCTCCATAACACACGTGCACACACACACATGCAGTAGAGAGGAGCTGTGACCCTTATCTGCCTGATTTCCATCTGAGATCAATTAAAAACCAATGGAGCCCGAACAGGCATTTTCAAATCTAATGCAGTTGAAATGAGCTGCATTGGGTTTGTGTGACCTTGCCCCCAACACACATGGTCATTGCTTGTTTACCCTTAATACAGACATATGCTGTGAAGAACAAAACCCAGAATGGCGTTCTTGTGGGCTTGGGTTGTCCGCACTTTTTTATGTAGCCCATTTCTATTCATCATCTCCCACTGCAACCCTGCATATTGACTTTTAACTGATCATGGAGTATTTAAGTACCAGATAACTGCACCAGTAATTAATTGTCAATTAATATTCAAGATATATGGCCCAAGTAGGGGGCCCTGTTCTTTTTAGTGATTGCAGTGTAAGAGTTAAAGCAGCTACCATGGTTCAGTTTACCAAGTCTTACATGAAATGTTTGTCTTACTGTTTATCCCTTTCTTTCATATAGATGTTTCCTGAAGCTGGGAGAGTGGCAGCTCAGTTTGCAGGGGATCAATGAGAGCACCATCCCCAAGGTGTTGCAGTATTACAGCCATTCTACTGAGCATGACCGCAACTGGTACAAGGTCAGTACTTCCCCTTCATCTCTCACCTTTCACTTTTGACTTAACAGCAGCCACAGTAAAATCCCAGCTGTGTCAGCAAGAGGCTGCCCTGACACTGATGTGTCATTAGGAAAACTTAAAAGCCCATTTTATTATCATTCAAACAAACCTATCATAAAAGAGCTTTCTGGTTAAAAAAACAGTTCATTTATTTTGTTTCTCCCCTGATGTATCAGACAAATGAGATGATGGAATATTTGAGAGTATCTGGTTTTTCTTTAAACATACCTGACCTGCAGGCTAACAAAGACGTCACCAGCTACATTACCTCTCTGTCACATCAATCCTCCCTGCAGCCTTTTGTCTGTAATAGGTGGTTGCATAATGCAACCAACATTAAAGTCACATGTTCGGATCCAAAATATTACAGCCCCATGGGACATGTCTGTCCGTTTGGTAAACTGGAAAATAGCATCATAAAAAATGTGGAAATCATTTCCAGTTTTCACTGGAAATCCGGCTTCACCCAGTTTGTGCCGTCTGTCTGCAGGCCTGGCACGCATGGGCCGTGATGAATTTTGAGGCAGTGCTACACTACAAGCACCAGAACCAAGGACGGGACGAAAAGAAGAAGTTGCGACATGCCAGCGGAGCCAGCGCTAACAGTGACAGCGAAGGGGACAGCACGGACCACAGTCCTGTGCCCTCACCAGGCCAGAAAAAGGTCAATGAGGTGAGAATCAGAGGAAATCCTATTCACAGTGTTCTCTCCCACCAGTGCGCCCAGTCAAACCTAGGTGGAAATCCTTAGTTTGTGTTCACACAAAACACACTGTCATCATTATGCATGTAATGTTTCAGCCACTCAAGTCACGTAACTCATGCAGTTGACATTTTTTGTCTCTCTACCGGCTCTCTCGAAGACGCTGCTCTTGTACACTGTTCCTGCTGTCCAAGGTTTCTTCCGCTCCATATCCCTGTCCAGAGGCAATAACCTGCAGGACACACTCAGGTGAGTCAAGTGACTAACACAAGCTTTATGCGCAGCAAACAAACGGCAATCTTCATCGTCGACACTGTGGGGCATGTTGGGATAGGAGGACCTCTAGTGGTTGGTTGTGATTGCACTACTCCATTATCCTGTAGGAGCTGGAACGTTAGGTTTTTGAATCCTTGTTCTGTGTTCCGCTGTTCAGGGTTCTGACTCTTTGGTTTGACTATGGCCACTGGCCTGAAGTGAACGAAGGCCTGGTGGAGGGCATCAAGACCATTCAAATCGATACCTGGCTGCAGGTAATGCACACACACATGTGATTGAGCTACAGATGCAGAAATGTGATAGGTGAATCCCTGTGGGAGTTAGAATACTTGTCTAAGATAAATGAGTAATGCTGGTGTGAATTTCAAAAATTCTTTCAAACACACTTTTAGTCAGTTACTTCTCACTGTGCTGTATTTCATATTAAATATTTATCCCCAGGTTATGGAGTTTTTATCCATTTTCTTTGCTTTTCCAGGTGATCCCTCAGCTCATAGCTCGAATCGATACCCCTCGAGCCCTGGTGGGGCGCCTCATCCACCAGCTGCTCACAGACATCGGACGCTACCATCCTCAGGTAAGTCGGCCCACTCTGCTGCTAATATTTTATAAGGTGATATAAAACAACATAGACCACATGTGTTAATAACTTTATAACCAAGCAGTACCATCAGTGAATAGCGATGAATCGCTGGATTCTCCTCTCTCCTCATCCAGGCTTTGATCTACCCACTGACTGTGGCCTCCAAGTCCACCACCACAGCACGCCACAACGCTGCGAACAAAATCCTGAAGAACATGTGTGAACACTGCAACACCTTGGTTCAGCAGGCCATGATGGTAGAGACACTAATTAATTTATAACTTGAAGCATGAGGCAGATTTGTCCCCGCCACACTCTTATTGTTCACTGTAAAGAGTCAGTATTGAATTAAATGAAGAATCAAATTGAATTAGGAAATTAGTAGCGCTACCCAGAGGCTTGAGCTGTGCTCTACTGGAAGTGTGTGTCCATTCCATACACAGTAACTGTGGATCAATAAGACAGCAGCTTCATTCTCCTCCCTGACTTGAATTATATGAGTTCCTTGTATTTTTTATCACACTTTCTTTTTTGATCTCATATAATCTATAACATAATCTGAACCTCTTTCTTCCTCTGCTCAACAAAGATGTAAATGTAATTATCTCAATCAAAACAATGGAATGTTGGTGTTGGTTTCACTCATGTGTTTTGAGATCAGTTGGAATTGAATTTTCCTTTTCGCAGGTGAGTGAGGAACTCATCCGAGTGGCCATCTTATGGCACGAAATGTGGCACGAAGGCCTCGAAGAAGCTTCACGTCTTTACTTCGGTGAGCGCAATGTGAAGGGAATGTTTGCTGTGCTGGAGCCTCTACACGCCATGATGGAAAGAGGACCACAAACCCTCAAAGAAACCTCTTTTAACCAGGTATTTTTCACTCTGACATTAGTCTAGTGAGTTCATTCCAGTCACTTGCATCCCATCATGTTCCCATGTCCTGGAAGTATAGAGGGGCGATATCTTTCTTCTGCCTGCATGCTGAGTCACATGCCCACTGAGCTAGAGCAGATATTACTTCTTTTATACAGAGAAGTGGATTTTTATTACAGTTCACTGGGCCACTGATTCAGTGGAAGTGGCTCCTGATAGCCTGTCTTACTTTGAATGATGGAACCATTGTCATTGTGTATGTGAGATTCACAGCTAGAGAAAAAAACAACATTGTGCATTTTACTCAGTTGAAATGCTAATGACACTTGTCTGCCGTTGTGCTGTAGGCTTATGGCAGGGACTTGATGGAGGCTCAGGACTGGTGCAGGAAGTACATGCGCTCTGGAAATGTCAAAGACCTGACTCAGGCCTGGGACCTCTACTACCATGTGTTCAGACGCATCTCCAAACAGCTGCCACAGGTGAGTGAATGAAACTTTAGAGAGGGTGCTCTGAATTTCTAATGAACCGCATTTATACAAAATTAATAAATAATTAGATAAATCTCTCTGTGACCAAAAAGTGATGTGCATCAGAGAAATGTGGATGAAAAGAGTCCAGCACGTCTATTATTGCTCTAGGGGAAAATCAAGCTGACATGCCAGCCTGACATCCCAACCCTGCATGCCGATGTCCATTCCAATCTGTCACCAGATGTGATGAGATATGTTTTTCTCTTTCATGTACAAACTGGCTCTGTGATCTCCTGACGGGGAAAGCCCAAACACTGTCTGTTAGTCACGTAAAGTGGTATAATGGAAGATTTTGATAGAGGGAGAGAAGGGGACTTATTTCATTTATCCATGTCTGGAAGAATTCACTGAACATGATGCCCACAGAAGTGTTGAGAGATAGCTGGGTGTGATGAGACTGAAAGATAATAGAAATCCAAGAGGAAAGAAAGCACGTAACAAATCCCTTCAAAATACAGAAGTATTTGATTACATCTAAAGGTTCAATTAGATATATTTTTTCTCAATTTTTGATATTAAATTGCCAGCTGTTATTTATTTTTTTCTTTCTTATTCTTGCTGGCTCATCAGTGAATTGTCACGTGTTTCTTACCCCACACTTAGCGATAAAATAATAACAGTATAATTGATCGATTGATATTTAGTCATCATTGGGTTGCACACTACTGGATAAGCACTTCTAGCTCTGATGAACCTGTCTGAGACAAGTCCTGCAGAGTCAGAGTCAGTGGCACAGTATCGAGGGCTTAAACTTTGCCAGCTTTTGTTGCTTCAGGAGCAAAGATGAAATTGGTCTGATAGATGTCATTTCTCACAGCCATCATCACATTGTTGAGGAAAGACATTAAAAACAGTTCTGTCAGGTGCAATCACTTCACAGAGCAAACGGAGACAGGCATCCTGTTTGACAGTGTGGCAGGGTTCTGCTCCTGGGGGGGACGCTCCCCTGCTGCTGCATTACAGTAAGCGGCATGAAATACACAGCGCTATAATAACATGCTGGGAGCAGCGCAAATATTTCCCCCGCAGGGGATTAGCATAGAAATAAACCCTCTCCAGGATCCATCCATACAACAGACTCATGGTGGAATGGAGCTGTGGCGGAGTCACCATTCATCAGAATTAACAATATAAGCATAAACGCCTTTTAAATAGAAAGGAAAGTCAAATTATAAGCAGGTGAAATACCTGATTGTTGCCTGTAGTCAAGCAGATAACAAGTTTATTGATGCACACAAAGAGTGAAATGTTCCCCAGTGGTTTATTGAAGGCTGCGTATCAACAACTTTCTTCAGACAAGACCTTCACTCGAATCTGAACCAGTGTATTTCACTCTGCTGAAGGCAATGTTGACTGGAGTTGTTAGTCAGTGAAGTCTAAAAACCTAACTATCTCTCTCTACCACCTCATCAACTCTCCACGCAGCTGACCTCCCTGGAGCTGCAGTACGTGTCTCCGAAGCTGCTCATGTGCCGGGACCTGGAACTGGCCGTACCGGGCACCTACGACCCCAACCAGCCCATCATCCGCATCCAGTCCATCGCCGCCTCCCTGCAGGTCATCACCTCCAAGCAGCGCCCCCGCAAGCTCACCATCATGGGTAAGATTAGGAGAAAACTGCGTATGCCTTGGCTCTGAACCCATTATATTAGGAAAATGGATTAAAGAACATTTTCAGTCATATGCTTTCAGCAAGCGAGGGGCAGCACATTAGAGGAAATTCAATATTAATGTAATCTTCCGCCCAAACAACAAAAAGCTCCAAGGCCATGATTTAGTTGGAATTCATCAGTCATGGCAAAGTGAGTGTGTGGATAGTAGGCCAGAGAAAAACATCTCTACCCACAGGAGGAAGGTCCAGGTCAGACCAGTGGTGAACGTTATAAAACAAGAAATAAAATGACCCCAGTAAAACAAGGCTCGGCAGCCAGTCAGATTTGTTCTCAAGACTTTTTTGTTTTTACATCCCAGGAGGAATAATGAAGGCACAGATTGAACCATACCCAGCTTTGTTCATGATAATCAGTTCAAACACAGAAATAAATAGGTGTGACATGTAGTCCTCGTGCTGTATGATGATGTGAAATGCATCACTGAACGGCTTCGGCAGTGACTCAGCTCAGTGAAGTCTCCTTGTCCTGCAGCAAAATCCTCGGATATCAATCACAAGCGGTTCACTGTACTTCAGTCCTCTCCAATGGCCAACGTGATACCTTGTTCTGATGTATCCCATAAGTGTTACACACCATACTGTGTAAAAGATGATGGCCAATACATCAACTAACCTCTGGAGCAAGACTTCAGATTAAGACCTGTCACCCGAGTCCAGGCCACGTAGATTTACTGTCCGTGCTCCGTCCCCTCAGCGACTCTCGGCACATCGCTCACAGGGACTGGCATTGAACAGGGACTTTGTTTCACTCCTTGTACTGGAAGCATCACTCTGCTCCATTAAAAAATGTTCTTCGTGACAGATACAGTTTGGGTGAAATATCTGCAATGTGGTCTGTTAAAAACATTGACGACGGTATGAGAAAGTGGAACAAACAGACAAGTGAGCTCATCTGTGCCTCAGATAACTCCAGGACATTTTCCTCTGTGTCATGATGAAAACTTGATTTTGCTTAATAGGATCAAGTTGATGTCACAGTTCATCCAGTGCACGGATCCGTATTTTCCACTTCGCTCCACTCCATGTGATTTAATGAAAGAAATGAATTGATTAGAACGGACAGATAAGACTTAAGGTATGAAGTTCACAAAGTGGAACTTTCTTTCACAGATCACACGGGGTTCCTTAGCACTTCTTTTGCCCTCAACTCCTCCTTTCTGTTTTGTGTGTGTGCACCATTCCAAGAGACGCAATCTTCCCTGTGAACTATGCAGTTCATATGAAATAATTTACTGGACGCGTAAGACATAACTTGAGGAGAGAGTACTGGAGATGACGGCGCAGAGCAGCATGGGAGACCCCTGGAGAAAACAGCCAGCACTTCCAAGTCCAGACATAGGATGCCTCTTCCATAATGTCTTAACCCTATATATTCCAGCATATCATTGTTGTGTTTGTGGCGCCCTCTGTAGGCAGCAATGGCCACGAATTCATGTTCCTGCTGAAGGGCCATGAGGACCTGAGGCAGGACGAGAGAGTCATGCAGCTCTTTGGTTTAGTCAACACACTGCTGGCCAACGACCCTGCGTCACTGCGCAAGAACCTCAGGTAGAGACACACACACACACACACACACACACACACACACACACACACACACACACACACACACACACACACACACACACAGAGCACGGTCATGTCTCCATGACTTCAGAGGCTGGCATTGATTTCATAGAGACTTACTTTCACCTAACCTTAATCCTAAACTAATGTAATTATTGTGTTGACAATGAATTCCTTGTATTCCTTCCTGTGTTGTGCTTTCATGCTGGTGTATTTCATCGAACAGCATTCAGCGCTACGCAGTGATCCCCCTGTCCACCAACTCTGGCCTGATCGGCTGGGTGCCCCACTGTGACACCCTGCACGCCCTCATCAGAGACTACAGAGAGAAGAAAAAGATTTTGCTCAATATTGAACATCGCATCATGCTGAGGGTGAGCAGCCACTGAGATTCATAAGGGTCCTGCTACCTTCAGGTTGAATGGGCGAAGCAAAGTAGCAAATAACCAAATCATATGACTATTATACTATATTTGATGAAACACATTAATGCTCAATATTTATTATTCTACAAATTCCTAAAAAAAAAACTAGCTCAAAATGGCAACCAGTGTTTGATTCTTGGAATTTCCAGGGAGAGAAATTGGACTTGACACCAACCAAAATCAAACCTTTTTTCCCCAAAGAAAAAAAAAAAAAAAATATATATATATATATTTTTTTTTTTTTTTGCATTGATAGAGCACAGCCTTCACTGTGCTCAAACCATTAACTAATTTAGCACCATTAAGCTATTAGAGTAATGACATTCCCATGATGCAGTTTAATCTTAGCAAATGCAAATGTATGTGTAAATGAGTTTTCATGTACATATGTTATTTACTTGGATAGTGCAAACAGCTGGTCTCATTCATGAAATACTTGTAAATAAGTATTTTTCAGAGAATACTAAATCAATTCTTCAAAGCTGAAGAAGCATCTGTTGTTACTCATTATATTGATGAATATCAATTAGGTTTTAATGGAAACACATTCAGGGCTCCTGAATTGCTATAAATTAAAATGATGCACTCTTTGTGCCAATTCAAAAAAATGTTTCGCAGCTGAGCGAAAAACAGCAGAGGACACACTGTTTGTGGACAACACTATTAGTCCTGACCCACATTCATCATGGGGACAAACACACTTTGGCGTATACTGTTTCCTCTCGCATTGTATGAATGAAAAATCATTTTTAATATCTATTTCCCTTAATGATGTGTTAGATTCAGTTAAAGGCTCCGTGCAAGATATTAAGCTGACAGGTCAATCAGACCAATAATCAGATGAAGAATGAGGACGATGGGAGGGGTAGACGTTGAGAAATGCTCATCTGGTTTCTGTTCCTCTCTGAATCTGAGATTAAACGGTAAAATATCATATTGGACTCTTTCAGTTCTACCTTAGGTACAAACAATTAACACCCAAGTGTCGTTAGTTGTTGAGTTGGTGAAGACCCTTAGTTGTCTTTATGCATTTTTTTTCATTATGTATTAGGGTTTTTCAGAAAATTCTTAATGTTGTGCATTGTCACTATTGGATTCTTTACGTGTTTGACGTCTCGATTACATAATTTGACTGACTGTTCCTGTGGTTTTTCAGATGGCCCCAGACTATGACCACCTGACCCTGATGGAGAAGGTGGAGGTGTTCGAGCATGCCGTCAACAACACGGCAGGAGACGACCTCGCCAAGCTCCTGTGGCTCAAGAGTCCCAGCTCGGAGGTGGGGGGGGGGGGCTCTGCTGCACTTGATCTTTTCAGCATCCAGCCTCATTGTTAGGTGGTCCTGAGAGAAACTGCCCCTGATGAGAGCTTAGCTGTAGAAAAGAAAGCATACATTTCTAAATAAATAGATAAGCATTTCAGCAGAGGCTGGCGTATCGATGGTCTGTCATTAGATAACAGGAAAAGTAGAGAGGAAAACTTTTTAACAAAGTCCAGTTTCCTACATTTCTAATTATTGGAGCAAACAGAGTCGAAGTGAAGTAAAACATTGTAGCCACTGAAGAATTAGTTTTCTCTTTGTGTCCAACTTTCCAACAACTGAATAAATCCATCGTTAGGAACAATAACACCTTGCCTACGTGATGTTCTGCATGTTAAGTGACTGGAAAGCTAGTCCTTGATTCCTCTGCTGTGAACCACAAGAGATCTCACAATCCACGTGTTACTTCTCCTCCCAGGTGTGGTTTGACCGGAGGACCAATTACACTCGCTCCCTGGCTGTCATGTCCATGGTGGGATACATCCTGGGACTGGGTGACAGGTGAAGTCTGGTATTGCTGGAATAATGACTGCAAACAAAATAACACATTCATTACAATGAGATGTTTCCATTTTTCAGGCATCCATCCAACCTGATGTTGGATCGATTAAGTGGGAAGATTCTCCACATTGACTTTGGAGACTGTTTTGAGGTGAGCAGAGATTTTTTTTTTTGTAACACAGATTGCCCAGTTATTTACATTATTGTGAACTTTTACTCAAGTTACAAACAGAAAGGTCATCTGATTATGCACTATATAACTAATAAATCATAATATATATGCATCTGCGTGATTTCAATTAGTGCATATTCCATGTGTGACCTTTTCCATGTGAAGGTTGTGAAATGTGGTTTGATTGCCGTATTCCTTATAAATAGCAAAGTATCTCTGTCCATGCACATGTAGCTATTGTTGTCAACATTATTTATGAGACTTCATTGCAACCTTTAACAGGTGGCCATGACCAGAGAGAAGTTCCCTGAGAAGATTCCGTTCAGACTGACAAGGATGTTGACCAACGCCATGGAGGTAAATAACATCTGACCAGCTGTATGTATCAATGCCCGTCGAGAGCGTTCTGTCAGCCACAAGTCTGAGTCATCAAGATTCTAGCAAAGTACAAAAGTGAATTTAAAGCTGTTTTTGATTTTAGTTTTGTAGATAATCGTCTTTTCCCAGCGACCGGCACTTCATCAGAACCTATGACTCACTGTGGCGTTTACTGAACGAGCAAGGACAAAACCTAAAGAAATACAAAAGTTAAACATTTTATTCAGGAGCTCCTGTTCTAACCCTCATGGCACTTCAAACTGGATTACGCAAACACTTGATCTATATTCGGGATTCGTGTTGCTGGGACTTCTTCGTAAAGGGTGTGTCTGACTTTGTGCCAGGTGACAGGCTTGGACGGAAATTACCGCATCACTTGCCACACCGTGATGGAGGTGCTGAGGGAGCACCGGGACAGCGTCATGGCCGTGCTGGAGGCCTTCGTCTACGACCCGCTGCTCAACTGGAGGCTCATGGACAGTACGTGAAGGGAGAACAGAGGCAGACACTTTACAGAATGATACAGAAGGGGATGTTAATGATGGCATGATGCACAGTCCAAACCAAACCAAAACTTAACCCCACCTTTGTTGTGCATCTATTGCAGCACGACAGCTCCTCTCAGAAACTTTATCATCACCAAAGATAACAGTCTGAAAACGGCGTGTGATGTGCTTTGCCACACATTAGCACAATATATTTATAGGACAAATATATTGAGAAGCAAACATATCTTTAGAATAAAGCTGAGGATAAATGAAGTACACACACATCGCACTGCTGAGCCACACTTCAGTGTTTAGCAGTGATTTATCAGTGCAGGGGGAATTTGTTCACCCTCATGAACCTAACTTGAGGATTAAAAACACACACTGTTTGTCCCACAGCAAACATCAAAGGCAACAAGCGTTCCAGAACCAGGACCGACTCGTACACTGCAGGACAGTCAGTGGGTGAGTTCGGAAACTTCGGCTATAACCGCTACTTGTTTCCTCCTGTTAATGATGTGAGACGGTGTTTAAACGTGTCCTCTGTCCTCTGCAGAGGCTCTGGAGGGTATAGACCTGGGAGAGACCACACACAAGAAACCAGGGACCACCGTGCCTGAATCCATTCACTCCTTCAGTGAGTCACCACTTCATTTCTTCTTTCCGTGGATTATTTGTAGTTGTACAACTCGTTGAGGTTTCCTCTGGTTGCTTTCCGCGTGGGTGTGTTAATTAAACGAAGCACCGAGGCCCACTTTGATTTCCCTCAGCTGCGAAGAGTGTTGGTGGAGAGAAGGAGCTCCTGTGACACTTGATAATTCATGTTAAGTTGTTGAAGACGGCGTTTTCTTTTTGTTCAGTCGGAGACGGCCTGGTGCAACCTGAAGCTCTCAACAAGAAGGCTATTCAGATCATCAACAGAGTGAGAGACAAACTCACAGGTGAGCTTTGCAGCAACACGTCCAAACTGACCAAAGACTGCAGACAGTTACACACCTTCTCCCAATGGTAAACCTTATCGATCCTTATAGATTCATTCATTCAGTGGTTTCTGAACTCACCCGTCTGCGGTGCTATCATCACGGCTTCATGTGGGTGAAACCATCTTCATGCAGTTTACATCATCGATGCACCTCTTTCATCTTGTGTATATTCACCTGAGACCTAATGAAGTAGATGTGTGAATCAACATGAAACTCATATTGATGTGGTCCCTCAATTTCTGTACAGAAATTGTACGAAGGTTCGTTCCATCATTGTTCACCCACAAAAGCACAATATTTTTTTAAAAAGTCTTAAAGAGCAAATTTATTGAGCTAAATGATACGATTTCACTTGTTTAGTCTCTTAGTATAAATAATATATTATATATCAATAATATTTATTCTCATATATGGGTGGCACATCCACTGTTCAATAACAGCTTGAGAGGACTGCTCTAAAATTATATAATTAAATTATATATAAAATTATAGATTACCCACCCTTTTATTTCTCCCCCTATAGTCCTGCATATTACTTCACTGTCTGTTTATCTAACTTTTTCTTTCTACTAAAATCTTATAATATCTTTACCACGTTGCTGCCTTCTCAGTCAGAGGCGGAGCATTGTGATGAGCGTTTGTTCCTCTACAGGTCGAGACTTCTCCCACGATGAGACCCTGGATGTGCCAACACAAGTGGAGCTCCTCATCAAGCAAGCCACATCCCATGAAAACCTGTGCCAGTGCTACATCGGGTGGTCAGTACACTTTAACGTTCACCGTGTCATCAGACCAATCTGTCTGAAGTCATGTTTTAACTGAGTGAACTCTGAACTCTGAGCGGACCCTGATGAGTGTTTGTTTATCTGCAGGTGTCCATTCTGGTGAATACCTGCGTTCAGCAGCGGAGGAGGATCAGAAATCTACAAATGTTTTGTTTCTTTTGTGTTTTTCGACTGTTGAATTTTCCAGTGACACGTTTTAAGTATATGACCGAGTAAATGCACATCTCTGGTTTCGTCTGACGATTATTGCTTCAAATGACTTTTCCACGTTTTTAACACCATCGTCACTAGAAGCTCATTAACAGTGGCCGGAACATTTCTTACTTGTGTCAACCCCCAGTTCATTAGTCTGGATAGTCCATTTTGAAATGAGATGGTCCGCCTTTTTTCCTAACTTAAGCATTCTTTTAATGTAAACTCCTGAGAGGATGGAAGTAAAATCTGATTTGAGATCATCTCGAAGTACTGTACAGGCAGTTGTTTGCCAATAAATCCTGCGGAGATGCCGCCATCCCCATGCTTCCTCTGACACTGGCTGATCTTGTTACACCCACCGCAGTTAAAAATAGAAAGGGGTAAATTATGTTATAAAATCGTTTATTTTTTGGCACCGGGTAAGTTGTTCATTTATTGGAAAAAGGAAGTGCACCTCACCCCTTGTTTTTCCCACAGCGCCCACAGAGGGCACTCTAACTCCTAATAAGATCCTCTGCACTGAGCAGGACAAAACATAAAAGCAGAGCAAAACTACATTTCCAAAGCTGAAGCTGGGATCTCATGCTCTGACAGTGGTTAGTCTTTATTTATTTCAATGTTAAAAACCACAGGGAGACAGAGTGGTCACAGGACATGTTTTCCCTGACACACAAAAAACTCGGAACCCAACATCCCAAATTGCCCAGGCAGCAGAGGAGACAAAACTCTTAATTTGGTTTCCTTTGCAGCCCTCTGCACTTCGAAAGCTAGTTTCTGTTTTACTCATTGTAATTCCTCCTCGTATTTCTCCATTTATTTATGCACTGCATTCTCCTCTGAAGGTTAATTACTTGTAGATAGTTGGGGATTACGGATCAACAAAAAGCAGCCCATTGATCTCTTCCCTGCCGTACCCACCTCTGCAATGTCACACTCTTTACACATTGGAACAGAGGCCTGGTGATTATCTGTTCATATCGATCCATTCCCTCTCTGTTTTCCCTTACCCTCCTCCTCCCTGTCACCCTTTTCCCTCCTGCCAACAAAAGCTCATTATTGGAAATGTGACTTTTCATAGTCTTTGTCACCATTTCTGAGGTTCTTTCTCACCCATCTAATTTGTTTGTGTTTTTTCACCCCCTCAAGTCTGCAGGGGTGCAGGCAAGTCAATAGCTCAAGTTAAATAGGCGCCATTGATTGGGCGAGGGATTTAGCTGTTTACCAACTGTGGAAATGGGCGAGGGCCACAGAAAAACAGCACGAGCGTCTGCACGGGGCGAGCCACTGCTGACAAATGACACTCATTGGGAGACAATGCCTCTAAATGAGGGAAGCTGCCGGGCGGCAGCGGCCCACGCTTCATCAGCCATTAAGATTGTCACAGGAAGCTGCCCGGGCTTAGCACCTTGAGCCAAGACTTTAGGAATGATGGGACACAGCAACACATTCTACACTCTGTGCTCCCCCTTTGGGCCCTGGAGCTGTTGTTTTACCTGCTAGAGGCCCCTCCATGTTTAATCTGGTCTTCCACCACAAGTCATCTCTTTTTTGACCCAAGAGATTTATTTTGGACTCTTCAACTTTGTCTTGTCTCACACACACACTCCATCAATCAAGATGGAGACTCTGCCTTAACTGTCCAAACATGAGCAAAGCTTCCCTCAAGCACATTTTCCATCTGTTCCTCTTTAATTACAACTTTCCATCCAGGGAGAACTTTTTATTCTCTGAATTCTTTTTCAACAGCAAGTTGATCTGAACTTTGATGACTGACAAGCACCATGGTGAAAAAAAGACGTCTTTCAAATGTAGGATTAATTTCAAGAAAAATGAAAATGCATGTTTGCAAATTTGACCGTTGGATGAAACCATTTTCTGTTCTGTTGTGTTTTTCTTTTCTGTTTAAAACAGTTGTCACCATTTACTACAGTTGTATTGGCTTTGGCTGAGGTGAGTGCACTTTCATTTTTTTTTTTGGGTCAACTATCCCTCTAACATAGCTGAAGGTGAAATCTTGGGAGGAGAGCACAGAGGGGGTGCAGGGGTGCCAGGTGTGATGTGTCATGCTCCAAGTGTGTTCCCAGTTGTTCCCAGTGTGTCCAGTCATCTGCCTGGGAAGCGCCCAGGAGGCGTCTTGATCAGATCAGCCTTTTCTCCAACGGTGAGCACATTCACTCCTCCATCGGAGTCCTGTCCTGCCGTCTCTTTTCTCGTTGGAACACGCGTCCACAGTGGACTCGAGAGCTTCACCTTCACGCTCAGCACTCTGCACGGCCGTCTGCTTCTGTTCCTGCGTTCCTGCTGATGCTGCACCAAAGTCCCCGTCAATATCACGCTCCATTTTACCCTCATTTAAGAACAAGACCCCGAGATATTTCCACTCCTTCACTCGAGCAGCGGCTCGCCGCCAACCCAGAGGGAGCAAGACTCTGTTTTCAGGCAAACTAGAAGCTAAATAAAACATTTGTTGAACAATTCGGAGACTTTTAAGGCTGTTCTAAATGTAGGGGACAGAGCAGTTGGTGATGGAGACGTGTAATGACCGAATCACTTCTCTCGCCAGCGCAACCTGCCTGCACCTCCTGACCTTGGCGAGGAGAGTTGGCCTTTAACAGTCTGGTCGCTGTGCCAACAACATTATGGGCTCTGCTTATCTGAAGCGCGGGATCTTCGTCACGTCGTTAGCTGCTGCCACTGCAGTCTTATCTCCTGTCTGTGTCCAGCAGAAGACTTCTCACACAGACAGAGGCAGCTTCCTGTTGCCGGGGCCCCGTCTGATCGTCCTGATGTGAGCACACTCTAATCACACACACACACAGGACAATAATACAGCAGCAAATTGTTTATTTGCAACAGCACTGGCACGACTGATGTGATGGTAAAATTTGTTTTAAAGCAACACTATGAAACTTTTACTGAGCGGTGACTCGCTCTGAAAATAAAAAGGCTATCAGTATGTAAACCCCCCCAAATAAAAACACATCTCTTTAAAATTCATTTAAATCTGACATAAATGCTTGGTTATAAACGATTTTTAATGTTTTAGTTCCAGATTTCTCCTGAGTACTTGATCTGACCCTGTAAGCTGTGACCTTCAGTCACAAACACGCTTCCCATGGGAGATGGCCCCCACTCAAAGTTGTGTGTTGAGCCTAAAACCAGGCGTCCAGGGTGAGCAAGTGAGGAAGTGGAATCTTTATATTTACTTTACTTCACTGGATCTCACTGAACGTGTGGAGACCTTGTGTCGGAAGCTCAAGGAGACACCTGAAGACATGGATCTCAGTCAGAGTCCAGAGCTGCAGCGACTGGCTTCACTAAGCTCACAACAACAGCCCAGTCATGGGTGCTCCCATGTTGTTCAACCCTCCTCTGGTTATGAGAGCACTTTGCCCCACCCCTCCGCATGGCTTACAGCTGTGACGAGAGAGGGACAGACAGAGCAGAGGGGATATCGACAGCCAACCTGGAGAGGTTCGATAGCTCTGGAGTTGTTTAAAGTGGGAGCCTGCCACCAGGACTCGGGCTGCCTCTGTGCACTGTGGTGTAAAGCCAGTATCGACGGAGCTGACAGCAGTTTAGCCCGCTCCAGATCCACTACTCTCTGAGGACACTTCAAACATGTTCTCCTGCCAGCTGCAGCCTTGTTTAGCGTGTCTATTAATGTTCCTCCGAGTCAGGCCAGCACAGACGTATGCTGCTCGTATAATCACCTGTCCGTCACAGAGCTGCAGTAAATAGTAGGATCATTTAAGTTCTCTGGCTCAGGCTCTGTTAGCAGCCGATTCGGACTGGGGAGTGTTTTAATTAGTATAGAATAGAATAGATCTGTATTGTCATTGTCTCAGGTGCAACAAAATTTAAAGTGTGCTCCAGTCAGTACATCATTCATTGTCTATAAAAATGACATAAATACAATGTAAGTAAATTAGACCTGAACACATCATAGTTGAGACCATCATTTAAAGGAAATGAAATAATCTTTGAGATGTTTGCAACATCCAGATCCACCACTAGATGTCACTAAGTTCTACACATTGAACCTTTAATATGTCCGTTCTTAATGTGTTGCATATTTTACAAAGAGGAAGCTTCTGATTTGATGTTCACAACATATACATAACATATATATGTCACATGAATACTTGCAAGTACACACATGCAGCCTCGTTGTACCACAAGCAAAATAGCGGCAAAGTGAGAAGCCACTCATAAAAACACTCAATAGAACCTCTGATGACAAAAAAAACTCCTCTTAATTGAATCTACGAACGAACTTAAGACCTGGCATTGAAAGCATAATGGCTCATTGAAAAACTATTTTGCACTTTGATGGCAGCTGGTACTTTTAATTTGGATTTCATGAATCCACAGAGATATTTTTAGAATCAAGCAACAATTATTCCCACGTGTCGGGGTGACATGTATCCGTCAGCCCACACCGACACACAAAATCACATTAACAAAACACAATAAATGCATGTGTTTTTTTGTTTTTGTTTTTGTTTTTAATCTGCATTGTGTTGCGATCTCGCTCCGCATGAGGTTCCTCTGCTGTGGTCAGTGTCTGGTGCCACCTCCTGTGTTACGGCGCTGTGCTCCCCCCAGTGCTGTGACGCGGGTCAGGGGGAGGTAAAGGTCTTCATTAGCTGTGAGCTCGGCCTCTTGAGTCATCTGTGCATTGAGCAGCGCAGCAGAGACACGGACGGGACGCGGCGTCGCTCTGAGCCTGCTAATGCTGCTCCCAACCTGACGCAGTTATCGGGCTGTCAGACCAACAGTGACCTCAGTGTTGTATTAGTTTGAGCAGAGCTGTTGGGTGTTTGTGTGTGTGAGTCTATGAATGTGCTCAGGGAGGCTGCATGCTCAGCAAATCGGCCCCTGAATAACAAAAAGAGTGTTAAAACACTGTGTGGATGCAGCTGAGGCCGCGGTCGCAGGGGCTGCTTCTGTTCTACTTGACATTTATCTACTGTAGTTTGTGTCCGCTGGATCACAGCGAGAAACGGCACGCAGACAGCGAATAGCTCCAGTGCGGAATATGAGCACGCTGTCTTTGTTTGTTGAGCAGAATTCCAACGCTTCTCTCGTTTTTCTAAAAGCCCCTAAGATCTTGGTGCCTCTGTGGACAAAAGAAGACGTGTTTCCGTCTGCTGCTGTCGTGTGCGCCTCAGTCAGGACGTGTGTCTGCTTGAGAGAGAGTGGGAGAAAAAAAGACTTGTGTGTTTGCAGAATGATGAGCTACTATGTGTCTTGTGTTGCTGTATGATTGAAGAGGTATATATGACAATTTTCGTGGTTTTAGTACGTTCACACACTGACCCTGATGGAATCATTTTCTGTCTCCTCTGCTGCTGCTGGTGATAGAGAGGCAGCGATATTTAAATAATAAGACTGTTCCCTAACTTTAGAGTCTACAGGGGAAAGAACTGAACCTCAAGCAGAAAACACAACATCTGTTGTGAGGCAGGCTCAGACTTCTGCTACCGTTAACTTCAGCCTTGGATTCAGCAGTGACACAGAGCCCATGAGATGCGCTGGAGGTTTCTTCAGCTCGTTCATCTTCATCCTGTACGTGTCAGAAGGTGGTGCAGGTCAGCGGAGGCGACCACAGCAACGTTTTACTCCCTGAGGTTTGGTTTTTTTCCCACAGTGCAGATGTGGTCGCACCTGACCAGCACTTCCATTACACCTGCGTTCAGAGCAAGAGTCACGCTCACTGCTGCGCATTTAGAAGTGTGGTTAGTTAACAGTGGAAACTGAAGTTAACGGTTTTGCTTTTTAAAATATCTGTTTACACATCAGGGTTCTATGTGTTTTAGTGTTTCCCAGACATCACTACTAGACAATTAATGTGCATATGAGTTCAGCGCCTCAGCCTCTAAACCTTTGACCTTTGACGAGTATATTTCATCTCAGTTTCACGCTTGGTTTTATGAGATGTTTGACGTGATTATTCATTAATATTATACATATTACATCTTATAGTTTAATGATATAATAATAATAGAATATAAATAAATATAGACTGTAACTGTAGCATACAATGTGTGCATACCCTTGTCTTTTTAGCAGTCCCCTCTTTACTGAGGTTAATTGCTGGATTTTTAAGTGTTATGCTAAATCAACTATATTGTCATCCAGATTTAGTGCAAACAGGCTAATGAACTAAACATGATGGAGATATTCTACATTCCTCCACTTTGATACACGTTACACTTTTTTAATATTATCATTCCCATCATGCATGTTGGGAGCAGAACCTGGAGTTTCAGGTTTCACCGTAGCAGCGTCTTCCCTGTCTGCGGAGCAGGGCTGTGTAAAACATGATGCTACGGTGCAGCTAATCTGACGTCACAGCTTGGGCTTCACTGTCAGCTCAGTATTCAAATGGTCAGTGGCTCTGATGAAAAAATTCATTTTAACTTAGCAGGAGAACCTTGACATTCCTGCATTTCTACTGAGATGAATTGGTTATAAATGTTGGCGTAACAGAGCACTAGACTCCAGAGCTGCTGCTGGAGCCTCTCTCCTCTGCCTGGTTTATTATTTACAGATATCCCCCTGCATGCACCGTTCGGCCATTACCTGCATATTGAAAACCTTCCTGTTGTCTTGCAGGCGTCTGCGGTCGTCCCCTCACCCGTCTCATTTTCCCCCTCAGAGCTGCCACTGTGTGCACACGCTTTTTTGGCCCGTGCCATTTTGAGAGGACGTGTGAACCCGGTGATATCAGCCCATGTCTTTTCCATGTGGAGTAAAGCCTCTTGAAAACGTGCCGGCTCCGGTGATTTGACGTGATTGGCCGTGAGGCGGCTGCAGGCTGGGCTGCGTTTAACCTGATAAACACAACTGGTCCACTGCAGCATCGGAGCGCTGGTCACCCTTCGTGCTGGGATCGGACGCCCGTGGTCTCGGAGGCAGCCTTCTGATTGTGAAACTGCTCAGAGCCGTTCGTCGCCATGTACCTTATCGTTCAGCATTCAGCCTAAGTAACTTGTTGACGTAGGGCCGTCCTCCAGCTGTCTGGGCGGCCCATCCTCGTGTCTCCCTGCTCAGATTTACTCACTGGGGGGAATAGCTATTACATCTCCTGTTATTATTTGCCATAAAAATGCGCTGAATGGCGAGCAACTCTGAGGTGCTATAAAAAGCAGCGGGGTGTGAGATGGTGTCTGCGTGTCATCAATCAGACACAGTGGTGAAACATTGGGCCGGTGGTTGGGGAAATTGATTTTTCTGTAAGTCTCAACGATTAGGGTGTGAAAGAGGGAGCGGGGGGGAGGAAGCGGGCGGGGGGTGGGGGGGAGCTGGAGCTGGTAGGAATGGGACAATGTGGGACGGTGCGCTGTGAGAAAATGGTGGAAAAACTAACGTTTTCCTGTCGCTTCATAACAGTTAATCTGCCCTGGTTAAATCCATAGATGTGTGTGTGTGTGTGTGTTGGGGGGGGGGCAGCCTGTCCCAGCCAGTGTGTCTCAAAGGCAGGATGTTGAAGCAACGTGAATTAAATCACTCGATAGCCAAGATCGAAGTCAACAAACTGACCTTTCTCACAGCAGACGTTTTTATGTGGTTGGTGGAAAAGGTGTGTGTTAGGCCGGCCCCACGTCACTGCACCATGACTCACACGTGTGACTCCTCTGCAATAGCAATGACACCAGCTGCAGTCACTAAAGCCCAGTGTTGCTTTTAGAGCAGCAGGTAAGAAATATTAAAACACCAGACATCATGTCACATTCCTGCACCGGCGGGAATCTAGAGGCTTTAATGTATTTTGTGCCATTTCCTCCGTAGATATGAATAAAACCAACGGGCATGAAGCCGCAGCTGTAATGAAAACACTCGAGCAGCCGAGCAGCGAACAGAGATTCCGGGAATCGTCAGGCTGTTTTTGTACAGCATCACCAACAGGTACAGTCACAACTGTGATTTTCATCTCGACAAAGTGCAGCAAATTGCCGGAGGAACGTTGTGTTTGCGTTGTGGGAATTCGCAGCCTCTGTAATTGTGTGTTCCAAATGTCAACACTGAAATAGAAATGGTACAGAGGGTGGCTGACAGGAGCAGCAGCTGCAGCATGTGCAGGTCTGCTGTCGTCACAGGAGCATCCATAGGCTGTATGTATAGATAGACGACATCCTCTCTCCCTGAAGTGAGGACGAGGTGTCTGCAGGACATCTCTCCTCCTGCCTCCTCCATGTTAGCAGAGTGGACATGAAAGGAGAGGCACTCACAGAGCGTGTTTGTTTTCATCTGTTTTGTTTGTGTAAACTCTGAATTGCATTTCTTTTTCAAAGCAAAGTTATACAAATATTATCGTTGCTGTTATTATTAGCTCAGCAGCTTTTGCTGCTCTCTCTGTTGGTTGTAACTTCTAGAATGCGCCCATTTTCTTCTCGTATCATTTTAACATCTTTGTGTTTCTCTGCCGGACGTATCTGGACTCTAATGGGTATTCACTCTATGACGGTTTATCATCAGAAGAACACACTCAATTACAGCATTTATATCTTAGTTTGTGCTTCAGCCCATTTTCTCCAGAGGTTATCACAGGAGAAATGAGGAGATAGAGCCAACACAAAAAAAAACTTAGAGCCCTCTTACATGGAATTGCAACCTTCCAAGGAGCCTTGGAAATTGTGATTTACAGGAGGAATGTATACACACACACACACAATCTCTCTCTCTGTGTCCAGCCCATCCAGCTCCCTGGCCTTATCTTCAATTCATTCACCATGCATCATCCATACACATAACTGCACTGTGAGCTATGATTCAGTGCACTATTCTTATCATAACCCCGGCGCAGTGATGTTCTGAGGCATGCTGGTGCACTGACCCCCCTCCCCTCTGTCTCCAATAAGCATAACCATATCTGACAAGGCCAGAGCTATTGAAGGAGGGGAGATTCTCGCCTCCTTTAGATAGCTTTTCACGCTTCTGTTCTCTTGGCTTCCTTCCACCGGCGCTCTGTGGCCTAACACTCCTCCTCCTCCTCCTCCTCCTCCTCCCCCCTCCCCTCCTTCTTTAAATGCAGCTGTTTTCTTTTTCTCCCCGCTGCGTCCTTGGGCATTTAGCACCAACAGGCAGATGAGTAAACAATAACTCCCCTGACAGCTTCTGACAGGTAGGGACTGGATCCATGTTTTTGGTATATAAGGTCACCAATCATTCTCTGCATTCCTGGGAGAATACTTAGCTGTGTTTGGAGAGTGGGGTTTTGGTGTCTCACACACGCACTTTAAAGAATTTCATTTACTACTAACGCGCAGCTTTTCTTTTTTTTTCAGTCGATCTTGTGTCTACAGAAATAATGTGCATGTGGCCATTATCTCAAGAAGGGGCCACCGGAGCGTGAGGGGCATCTTTCGCCCGAATGACTTTCATTTACAAAGTGGCGATGTTACTTTTGTGTGGGGAAATGAGATAGCACTGCAGCAGACACCGGGCTACATTATCCCGAGCTGGGCGCACATCCTGCTCTCTTTCTTTTTTCCCCTTTATCAGCGGCTTTTTCTCACATTGTTCATCAGCTCGGGAGACACAAAAAAAAAAAAAAAAACCCGTCTCCCAGGATCAATTAGTCACTTCCAGGGAGTCGTGAGGCAGAGAGGGAGCTGAGGAGACAAAAGCCACGGCCATGTTGGCGTCGCAGCGAGGTGATAAAGTGACGTGGTCTTCCTTCCAGGCCATTAACGTGACAAGCAGTCCTTGTCCGGGGGAAGGTGGACCTGACAGCAGAGCGGTGGCCTGCCAGGACATGAGGAGGGCTCTCAAAAGAGCAGTCTCTTTCTTTGACACACTTTTGTATCTTTACTCCCTTCTTTCTCCCTCATGTTTCCATTCATTCCTGCTCTCCTTCTCTCTTTTTTTTACAACTCTATCTCTGTTCCTCTCCCAAGCTCCTTGCCCTTGAAAACTCTCCCTCCATTCCCCACGTTCTTAAAAGCTGTCTCTTTCTCAAGCTCAGCCAACGTCCTCCCCTCTTCTCCTCTTTCATCGTTGACCCCTCTCCCTCTCCCCTCCTGTCCCCACTTCTTGTTTTGAGCATTGCCCGGTCCCCTTGCCGTTCCGTGTCCACCTTCTCCTCCCCTGCTCGCTCTCTCTTCCTCGTAAGGCGATCAGAGGTGGCACTGGTGATGCTGAAACAATGAAACGGGCACAAAGAGTCAGCGTAGGACACGGGGCCTCAGCAAAACACGGGAGGGTAAACAGGGACTATTTTAGGACGCCGCCACCGCCTCCTAAAGCAGCACAGCTTCTGTGTAGCTCGGTTCAGGCCAGATATCGGAGGACCAGAGTTGTTAATGAGACATGAATGGGATGCATGCGAGCGCATTATTGTGTCATCAAGTCCGAAGAGAAATGATCTGGGTCAAGGTTTTAAAACCCATTAGCTACCAACCAAATGCAAAATGCATCTTCATAGAACATCTTCTCTTTTATTCCTCCGTTAAATATCTGAAGGATATTTCTCTGTCCTTTGACTACACGTTCCATCATTTAATGAAATTATGAATATAAGTGTTATTCTTCAATTGTCTGTAAGACCCAACACGTCTGCTGTTAAAAACCACTTCTTCAATCAGAATGTGGAAACAAAGCTGGCGGTGCTGAACCTGCAGAGCGTAATCACCTGAGTGTGCAGCTCCTCTCAGCTCTGCAGAGCTTTATAATGTGTTTCGGGTTATTGTTGAGTTGTCTGCCTCATAAATTTACCATATTGGTTCGCTCTCACTGCTCCCATAACATTGTTTTTGGAAGCAGCCGCCAGTTGTTCCCTGTAAAATAAGAGAGCTGTGTAAACTCGCGGCACGCTCCCCAGACAGCAGACGCAGTCACAGCTCATTCAGTGAGTGTTTAGCGAGTGACTTGAAAGACACGATCAGCTGCTCGTTACCTGCTGTTGGAGGTAAGAGTCAAACAATTACCATACCTCCTGTTTCAAATGCTAATATTATACACGGTGAGCTACTGAGGAAAACAAATACACATGGGCTGTACATTTTAAAATAGGCAACACCACAGCTCCCTAACATGAAAACATTTAGATCGCCCCCTGGTGGCTGGCTGCAGTAGACGTCATAAACCCCTCCCCTTAATGTAGGGCCACAACAATGATCATTCACAAGCAGGTTGTAATGACACTGATGGGCACTGATGTGTTTTCCATCCGGTTTGGTTCAGGTGAATTATGCGATGCTGTAAATACAAAGTGAAGGGTCCTGATTGAGAGCACAGACTGACCTTGACCTGGGAATCTGCACCTTCCCTCCTCCATCACTGCAGTGCACACACTGGAGTCAGAGAGGCAAGAACCTGACCCTTGCATCTGGGATATTCTCGTTTCTTTACATTTGGAAGAACAAACCATCCCATCACAACTAGGCATGTAGCCAATGATGCTTGTGTGTTCTTGTGTGATTGGTGGCTGGCATCCTGTCCGTAGTTTCTGTCCGTAGCCACCTACTTCATTTTATTTTATTCTGTAGTCTCTGTAGTTAATTGCCACCACCTCCACTCCTGTATGCTAGTGTTTTAGCTCTATATTTCCATTCATTCCTATGTGTTAGCACACTCTTAATGTGTCACTGTGAACATCATGTTTGCATTAATGTCTTCCCAGATCACTGGGATGTGATGTGTCATTGACTTTTCCAATCAAATCTTAATTGTCCAAAAATGAGCCAACAGCTGTGTGTAAAACTATAAATGAAGTGTGCACCATTACATCACATGATTAGGCAGAATATTTTTGTCCAGATTATCTCACAACAGCCCCCAGAAGAATTACTAGGTTCTGTCATCATAAACATCAGACTCCCTCTGTAGTGAAGACGCTCAAACTTGGAACCACAGAGACATTGTCCTTTGTGTGTCCTCTGCATTGCTCCAGTAAAATCTTCTTATTCATTTCACATCCTTCGAAAAATCCTGCTCTGAAAATAAAATGTGCGTGAACTGAGAATGAGTGGTTATATTTAGTGTTGTACAAACAGGCTTCATGTCCAACTCCCACTTTCCAACCAGGAGCCCCAAACCTCAAACCCTCAGTCATTACTGGCGACCGTTGGTTTTGAGCTGTGGGAAGTATTTGGACACAACAACGTTTATCTGTTTAGCTGTGTGACTGGCAATTGAATACATTTTGGAGCTCTCCCGCTTGGTTGAGTACAAAAGGCCCCGTTCTTTGAAATGGGCTTTATGTGTCTTGCTTCTAACACTTAACATGTCTGAGGCTGCGCAGGCTGCGCTTATGCATGGACAGGCTTTATTTGCGATGGCCCATCACACACTTATTCTAAATTGTGGAAATTGGTTGAACAGCAAACAAATCTTGCAACTCGTTAATTCTGCTTGGCGTGTCCACCTCAGTGAGTAAAAACTCTGTTATTTCTGCTTTTATGGGATTTATTCGCCGCGTAACTTTTCCACGCCGGCGGCGATGGTCTTCACAGAGTGTGAAGTGAGGGGAAGGAAGAAGGAGTGACATACCAATCCAGCCTCTCTGTCTCCTCCTATCAGTGTCGCCCCGCGAGCGAGGGCACCGCCGAGTTTGACCCAGCCACAATTCCTCCCCCAAGGCACAGCCCGCTGGAGGTACATTACTACGTATTACTGTGACCTCTCTCTCTCTCTCAGAACACAGAGCTCACTGATTTACACTGTTTATCTCATTGTGTATGCTGAGCTTATGAGTATCCTACTAATCTTAAACCAATACCAGAAAACAACAAATTCTACCCTTAATTGAGATAAAAAGTGTCATTTTTACTGAAATAATTTTAATATAAAAAGAAAAAATGTGAAATACAACATAAACATTAGCAGCTACACATGCAGTCACCAGGTTGATATTTGCCATGATGATCAGCTGGATTTGAAGTTAATAGCTAAATATTTTGAATTTTAAACAAAATTTAAAAGGAAGAGTAGAATTGTTTTTTTTCCAACTTTCACAATTAAAATTCACTTTCCTGAGTAAATAAATAAATCCAACCTCCCACAGAAATATCAATAAGATCAACCTCATCTTGGCCTTGGTGCTAAATGACACGCTACCACGAAGCTAAGACCATGTTAAACATTCCTATTTGGACATCTGTGTGTGAGCTGTGAGCGCAGCTTGAGCCCCACAAACAGAATTCCACCCACCTACGTTGGACTGAAATGACTGCAGATATTTCTGAGACAGATCCATCAAACTGTACGATACATGAAACTGACTGCATCGCCATGGTTACATGCCACACGAGGTTTTCCTTGCAGCCAATTGAGAGTGACTTTATAATGAGCGTTGAAGCTCTGCATTAGCCACAGGAAGTGTTGAGGTGTTGAGGCCCGGCTGCAGCAGAATGAACGCATACTGTCCAAGCCGACACTTACTGACCCTCTTTCTCCAATCCCCCTCCACAGGTCAGAGCCGCCCAGGAAACGTCTCCTCGCCGGCTTCATGACACTCGAGGTGCAGCACCTCCACCACCACTGATGGCTAATTCCTGCGTTCACGTCTTCTCACCATTATCCGCTATAGTACATGCACGCACGCATATACACTCCGGCTCCCTCCGCCCCCTTTACGCTGCCGTGACAGCTTTGTCACAAAGATGAATTCATCGTCAGCGCTGCAGCCAAAACAAGTAATTTGATTGCCCCGACCACAAATTAAGTTAGTGTGATTCAATTTTCGATTTGGGCTTCTCCTGCAGCCATACATCAAGGAAGACATATTTCATTACACAGCGAAACCACAGGCAAGCAGGCAGCGGTGGCCCACCCCCCCCTCCATAGGAAGACATCATGGGAGCATAATGGCATTTACTCGATACCACTGCAGGTACAGTGAGGCGACCGGTGGGCTTGTTATCGACAGGGCTACTCAGCCACGCGCCGCACAGCCAACATCTTTAGCTTGTGCAGGCAGCTGCATGACAACAGGCCGCTAACCAGGGCTGGACAGGACGGACACAGGACACCGGCGTGCTCCTCCCTCTCCTTTAGCGTGACCCGGTGAAATGAAGACCTGCGGACCCGTGCTTTAAGCAGGACGTGCACTTCGCAATCTTAGAATGTTCTTCTGCCATGCAAGGCCAAAACTATTCCGATATTCAGACCTGACTGCTCACGCTGAACATGTTTGTCAGCCCCTCCGAGACCGAGCTGGAAAGAACAGAGGTAGAAGTTTGATCGCTGTCACACTGCTAACAAGAGATTCTGGCTTCACTGCATGTGCCACTGGAATGTCAAAATAAAGAGGCGTTGACATTTCTGTCTGTTGGTCATTAAGAGGAGGAGACGACACGAAACAAGAAGATATACTGTGCCCACCGACTGACCAGTCCACACTCCGCTCTCTGTCCAAATGATGTCACCATCTCCTGCTTCCTCCACATTATGGGAATAGACTTGTGACTTTTTTCATCTGTGCAGTAGATTTGCAAGTTATCAATCTGCACAATCACGGCTTTAGGCTGTAGTCCTCCTGCTTGAGGTTCTTCCTGGTTTCTTGTTTGCAAACACAGTGCTCAATCTGGACTGCTTCCTCCTCCTCCTCCTCCTCCTCCTTCGAGAGGGCCAAGAGTTTTCTAATTAAGCTGCTGCCTGTTCTTCTGAGTAACCAGAGTTTGAAAGCTGTGAAGTGAATATGCTCCGTTGGCCTTTATTTAAAATGAATATCTCTGGTGTGATGCTGCTGCTGTTTTAGTTTTAGTTTTTTTTTAAGCGTTATCGACAGCAGACTTTGTTCCAGTGTACACGCTGATGTTGTACTTAACAAATTACCTTTCCGTCGTACAAGAGATTAATGTCTGCAGTAATGGGCCGTGATCAAGCCTGATTAGAAGTGAAAGCATGTGATGGCTGTGGTGCTGTCCGGTGAGCAGCTCTGTGCGTTGGGTGCAGGAGAGGCCGCGTTGACACGCGAGTAGCTCACATCTCTTTTTAATTTCATTGGCAACTTGCAGCTGTAAAAATGTACAGTGAATCATTTTTGTTCCCCTGTTTCGTGGCAGCAACGTGACTGGCAAGTCAAGCTCCACAAACAAAACATCGTATTTCAAATGCAAATGACTGTCAGAGACACCTCCCTGCAACTGTCTGCAGACAGAGGCCGTGTTTGCCTGAGCACTTTGATACAAACTAAAGTTTCTGTTATTCCCCTCCGCTGTATGTTTAGACCCACATGTTTAATGATGACACTGATGGAGTGTGATGTGACGTGCACCCGACTCCATCAAAATGGTAATTTATAGATAGATAGAATTTCAATTTACAGCTGAGGGCTGGAAAGAGTCCAGGTTCTGGGGGCTGCTGGATTGAATGTCTACTTTCTGCTGATGATGGAGTTCCTCCGGCCTCATCAAGCTGTGACCTGGTCAGCAGCTCAAACTCTCCGGGCATGGTTTAGTGTGCGGAAAATGGGAATTGCCCCCTTGAGGTTTGAAAGAAATGTTGCTCAAGGTGAAGTATCTCTTGCAAAACTCTGATGGCATGTAGAATGTCACGCAGACGGCCGTATACCTTCGCTAAGGCCCCCTGCCAAACCACATCGAAAGTCCTGCACTTATGTTTAATGGGTGCTTTCTTAGCTCAATTTCTGCCCTTCCACAAAATGACATGGAACCAAGCTGAGTGCAAACATACAGTCAGACCTCTAACAGCCTCCCTAATGAAACCACATTTGAAATCTTTTCATTCAGATCTGCTCCGATTTGTATGCAGAATATTTTTATTAGCATGGGCTGTTTCTGGCAATTCTCTCCTAAGTAAAATACTTGTTTATTGTGCTGTTGCTAACTTGAAAAACAAAATGCACAAGTATAATTTTCTATTTATGCCAGTAGATCATGGTCCTGTTTCCAAATGGAATCTTTCTTGTTCTTGGAACTATAAATGTCCCTGCTTGGTTGCCTGGACCCTTTTAAAGTGAATGATGCTGTTTTCCTCATGTTTAAATGACCCTCATATCCTCCACCTCTCTGCGGCAGCCGGCGTGTCAGCCCTCATCCTAATGACCGTCACATGAAGCAGTGTGTGACTTGGGCCCCGGGCGGCTGAAAGTGGCTCAAAGGGACGTCTCACGTCGTCGGTATTCTTCGAGTGTCCACCTGGGAGGAGGGCACAGAGCTCATTGGACGACTCCGCACGCCCCGTCTAACCTGGAAACCGCTCAGCGACGTCTCCAGGGGACGGCGTAAGACCTTTGGAAATGAACGAGTGCATCATTATGACGGAGTGCATCACAGGTTTGTACATGCATATATACGGTGACTCTCTATGTTCTGCAAGCTAAATGAAACAGAAGAAGGTCTTTGTCTTTCTCCAACTTGTGTCCTCAGCCTCAGGGGATTCTCGCCTGAAAAAGGCCAGGCCGCACGGTAACCGCTCTCATGGGGCCCTGAAACGGTGCATATCTATAAACCTGCCGGCCCCCTCCTCCGACAGAACACATCACAAATGGGCAAAAATATTCAGAGCAGATGGACATGATGATTTCGCAGATTGTTGCTTTAAAGAAAAAATGGCAAATTACATTAGAAGCTAAATATGCCCTGCAAGAAAACGTCCTTCTCCTTCTCTGTTAGCTCTATTAATTCACTCTTTTTTCCCCCCTCCACTACTGAACTAATCCCTGCAGGTGGAGAGAGAGAGAGACCAGAGGCAGTGGTAGTAGCGCCCACAAAGCATGGGCTGTTTCTGGCAAATTAGTATCTGTTGTGCCTTGTTCTCCGTCCAGATGCCAGGGCTGTGTGGGATTCCAAATTACTGCTGTAAATTTTGCACAACTGCCTCACGCTTGATTACCCGCGATCTGAGTTTTCACTCTCTTTTTCTGTCGCTGCTCTTTGCGTCTGTTTTCATTGAGTCTTTCTTCCTCGTCCTTGTTCATTCTTCCACTGAGCGTGTCCAGCGTGTCCGCACTTTCTAACCTCTATGTACTTTCATTTCTGCGTTGTAAAAGTTAATTTATTCAAATATGTTCCGGCAGTGACAACATCCATCGCTCTTACTTACGATGCCGTACACACGCCATAAACTTTCAAAACCGGGCGGCGTATTATGTCTTTACAGCCGATTTTCAACTTTTCGTCTGATTCCAGACGTCTGGGAGGTTCTGTGGCTCATTCTCTCATCTGGTCTTAATGGTTTAATATTTCATGCAGTTCGAGGCCTTCTTTGCAATCTGCAGGCGCAGCACTTTTCTGGACAGTATTTGAATTATGTGCCTGTCGGCTGTTCTCTGATTCCGGCAGGAAGCAGTCGTTTCCTTGAAAAGAAATCGGGGTCACTTGTCATAATAGTGGAACCCATCTCGGCTAAATGGATGCTAAGATTAGCTCTTGTGCAAAAGCATGAGTCATTATCCTCAATATGCAAACCGAAGGAAGCAGCCCTTCGACATTTAAGTGGACAGTGTTGGGATTTCAGTGACAATGGAGCATGGGACTCCTGGTCGGGGGGCGGGAGTGGGGGCCGGGGGCCGGGGGGTGTGTGAACGTGAATGGTGGATGTCTGGGCGGCGAAATTTTCCTCCCCGCAAAAAAAGTTCATTTGTTATTTTGGGTTCATACCTTGACTGCTGCTCCATGAAATGTTAATGTGCACTGCTGAGAGGAAGACAACATGAGGCGAAGCTGGAGATACAAGACCGCTGTTCCAGAGCCGCGGAGTCACTTTGCCTCCGACTGCTTGACAAGCAAACACAGAGTTCCCGCTGTGGCTGTGCGCCTCGCTGCCGCACGACAGTTTAACTCCATGGCTGAAGAATAATTACAGCGGGACACTCTCTGAAAGAGAAAGATGAAAGACCATAACAAACACATGTGTTTGTTTGTTTTATTCCAATTTTAATTCTATAAGAAAAACCTGCTGCACCGTGCTCATGTCTCATGTCAAGGTTAAGTAAAATCATTTTATTTTTTATTTTTTTTCAATTTTTGTCCCTGTTCACTTGGAGCGTTTTACCCAGTCTGGACTGGTGGCCTCTTCAGAAGGCCTCAGTTTCAGGTCGCGTGCTCTGCGGAGGTTTTCTTTCAGGCCCTCTTTGAATCTGGCTGCATTCATCATTCTTTAATGTCTGACCGCTCGATCTGCTCCTGCACAGCAGAAGCAGTCTCTGCAGCCTGGCGCTGCCACCGACGGCCGTGACGGGAGCCAGGCGATCGGCCAAGAGTTCTGCCCATAGAGGTCAATGCCGTTTAGCAACCTGTCATGTGACTTTGACTTAACGTGACCTCTGCCTGGCCACTCTGTTGTGAAGGGCTGATCAATGAGGTGCTGCTGAGACGGTCGTGCTGTTGACAGGCTCTCCATCTCCGCAGAGCACCTTTGCCATGCCTCTGCTCAGGGTGAGAGCTCTTCACAGTGAGCTGTGAGCTCATTTATGTAAGCCACAGTCATCCCCCCCCCCTCATTGATTAGATGCACTTTCAGGTAAAATAGTTATTTGATTACATGCTTCTGCTTTTTCAGTGACAGTAAATGTTTGGAACTTTGATATTTCCGTCTGCAAAGGTACCTATTCTTTGACTGCACCGAACTACTTAAGTTGGTTTTGTAGCTTTCATTCCAACTCCCCCCCCCCTCCCCCAAAACAGAAATGACCCTCGAGACGTCTAGCTCCACACTTCAGCTGCCCCGCCCCCAGGTCTCTATCAAAGTGTGATTCCTGCTGCACAGATGAAATTACTGCCTATCAACTCTGCAGCTCCCGCACAGACTGATAGCTTTTAAATTGCCATGGAAAATCAGAAAGATCGTCAGTGGCCTTTCTTGTAATTCAAACTTCTCCTGGTTCAGAGAGGCCAATATGTTTCAATTGTAGAAGCGTGGAGGAGTAAGTATATGTGTGATATGAGGAGAAAGTATTACCTGCTGGCTACTCCTGCTGGGGCGGAAATGTGCTCTGTCTTTGACTGTGGGATATTCAAAATTGAATTTCTCGGAGGTGACTTAGTGAGCGACATTTGGAGCCGTGATGACACGAGCAGTGACAGTGACATTTTCTTCTCAGTGTTCTTCATTTCAGGTTATGTACTCTTCACTGATCATGACAGTTCAGTTTTGACCTGAAAGAACAGAAGACAAAACGATGACGGACGAATCACCAGGTTCATAAGAAGAAAAAAGTTTATATGTCTTTTGTTTAAGAAAAGCTAAAACATGTTCTCTCTCCCTCCTCCAGATGATCTCCTGCTGCAGGCTTGTTTGGACGTCACCCTGGAGTTTTTACTCCACATTCGGCCTCTCTGGAGAACGTCAGGAGATTATCTGCAGTTCTGAAACTTGAAATATTTGGTTGGAGTCCAATGCCAGACAGTAAGACCCAATTTGTAATAAACCAGATTTATCCTTGAAATTCTGACACGTAACAATACGTTCACAGACATGCAAATACCTCCCGCCTCGAGACGGCGCAACCTCTAAATCCTCTGCAGGGAAAGTTCATTGATGGCATTTGCAGCCGCAACTTACACATGCAAGCTCCTTTCCTCGCCTGCCCTACATTCTGCAGCCGTATTGTTTGCATTCAAAAGCAATGCCCACACAGCTGGAGGATAAGCCAAGTCTCTCGGCAGATGAAGTACAGCACCATTGGCTGCTGCACCCTCTTTTCATTTCCCTCTGTCTGCTGGGGTGTCAGAGGCTCCTGGCCACAGCTGTAAGATGAATAGTACTGCACCACTCCACTTTGTCATGGTGTCCAATAAGGCTCTACATGGCATTGAGAGACTCTAGGCCTCTCACAAATGAGATCTCTGCAGCCCCGTGTAACCTTGTATGTTCAGAACGGGCTGGATCTTTAAAGTTGTCCGATACCAACATTCCCCAGAGGTTCAGAACCTCCTGTGGATGCCGGTGCAGGCAGAGGGCCGCGTTTTCTACACGCAACATTCCAAGTTTAAATCACAACAGTTCATTTGCCTTTTAAAATCATTTCAAGGAACTAAACTCCATCACCACGATTTCAGCATATGCATGTTTCATGCGTTCCAGCGTGTGCACGATGCCGCAAGCTATATTCATCTGCCTCTGCGTGTGCACGGCCACATGTGTGCTTAAATAAAGCCTCGCCTGAAATCCAAACACACACACACACACACACACACAAGCCTTCCAGCGCAGCTTCCTCCCTGTTCGGTTTGGTTGTTCACACCAGGGGCAACAACACCTACCTGCTTCGTCTCACTGTTCTCATGGAAACGCATCAAAGCAGCCGAAAGAGTGAGCAGGAGCCTGGTGTGTGTGTATGTGGGGGGGGGGATTCAAGGCACCCAAGTCACCCACTGAACCAGCACACACTGCGCACATTTGTTGGTTTCAGGGTGCGCCCATGCATATTTCAGTGGTTTGAAGATATTCCTCCATGTTGGGTTGTCCCCATGTGATGAAAGCAGGCCTGACACATAAGAGAGCCCGGGGCCCGAGGAGTTTGGAACCAAGATTAAACCAGAGACGCCCGTAGGCTTACAGGCGGTGATTACAACAGCTCCCATTAAAAGCAGCCTTGATGGAAATCCACAGTGGCACGTGTCTATGGGGAAGAAGGGGGGGGGGGGGGATGTGTGCACGGCCACCTTGTAGACAGAAGGCAGTAAATGTTGCAGGGTTGAGTGCTAGTGATAGTGGGGCATATGCAGCAGCAACTGTTGTTGACTGTCACAACAGCTCCTCAACGGCGAGCCGGATGCCAGAACAAGACCGTGGCTGGTAGACTGAGGCGTTCAAGGGTATGAATTATGATTGCTGTCTCGGTTGAGCGTGTTCCGTCTGTGGCGTTTCCAGAGCACAAAGGAAACCTGCTGTTTGCAAGAGTAAGACGGGATAATTCCTTTGATATGATCTCATAGCAGGAGTTCTCTGTCTCCATGAGCCGGGCTCACAAACAGCCAGAGCTGCACTTGGCACAATATCTCTGAAATGTAGTGAGAGGGTGAGGGTGGGAAGCTGCAAGAGACATAGTCATTCACCTTTCCTCTTTTACTGATGAAAAGATTTGCAAGCAACAAGACACATAAGTAAGGTAATCTCAAGAGATTACAAACAATCCCAATCATTAGCTTCGCTCACTAGAGTTGAAATATTTGAACCTGAGGTAAAGTGCAGCATCTTGGCAGCAGGCAGGGGGTGAACTTCACCAAGTTATATGCACCTCAGGTCCACAATGAGCTCTGGAAGGATTTTTATTTCCTTGGGTTGTATTGTTGCATGTATGGACTTTGACTTGTTGTTTTCATTGTGTCTGTTGTTGTTGTTGTTGTTTTTTAAACTTTCATTTCCTATTTATTTGATGTACCCGTGTGTCTCTTTTCTGTGCACTTCCTGTCTTTGTCTGTTTTCCCTCCTTCACTGATCGCCTGTCCCGCCCTGATTGCTGACACCTTTGTCCTGTTAACGCCTGGATTTAACCCTGTGTTTGCTTCTGCTCCAGTTTGGCATTGTTTGTAGTTGACAGACCTTGTATTTGTCCCAGACACTGCTCATGCAAGATGGCGCAAGATATTGGCATTGAAAATGAACTGAGGTTTTGCAGAATTGCCTAATATTGACATGTTCCTGTGATTTGTGTCTGGTTAGGACTGTGAGAGTTCAGAGCTGCGCCACGGTGAAACCAGAATTTCAACACAGACTTTGCTGGCGTAAGAAACAGCCTGATGATACAACTCCCGAGGTCGTCCAGGTAAGCTGATTTTACAAAGTGCTGTCTGTTTCCACGTAACATGTGTCTGCACTCACACTGTCGCTGATGATGTCACCAGGGTATCTGGGGCTGTGAGTGCAGCACTGGTCAGGTGGCTCAGTGATGACAACAGTTCTAGGACATGATGGGAAATTTAAAAAAAAAATGAATTCATTATTTTACTGTAATTACATCTTGCACAAAGGCAGCTCCAGGGACCTTACAGTCGAGAGCTGGGCTTTATTGTTTGAGTATATTTTTTTCTTGAGTAATTAGTATACTTGTCACATTAGATTGGACTTGCAGTTTTATTTTATTTCACTCTATTTTGTTTATCCCTATTGTTATTGTTGGTTTTAGTTAGTAATTAAAATATAGCGCAAAAGGTATAATTCATTAAGTTAAACTAGCCCTCATAAGATTCAGGATCACTAAGTGCACTTCTTGTGTCAATAGACATTTGGCTTTGGGAAAAACAGGAGACAAAAAGCTTTGCACAGAGGAAGATGAGGAGGTCATCTGTAAAATTCCCTTTATTGCTCGACATAGTTAAAGCTGCCGCTGTATCACGGCAGTGAGGCAGATTGAGGCTCTGACACCTCCTGAAGGATTGAATCAAACAAAAAAACTTTGTGCGCACTTTGTACCCGTGTGAATCCTGGTGGGAGTGCTCCGCCACAGGAACAGAATACTGTTGGCAGCGAGCCTGGCTCAGCCTTTGAAAGCGTCTCGCTGAACAGTTCCTCTCAACACTGACAATATTCTGAGCGAGGATGGGAAGGCTATCATTTGATCCAGACTATAGACGCAAGTGTTTATAAGGAGGAAGTTCTTCAATTTGTTTGGCAGCGAGTTCATTTACTCCACTTAGCCTGAGAGGGGGAGGGAGCTGCGCCGCCCTTCACTGCAAGAAAAACGAAAAGGGGCAGTAAATAACTTTCTGATCAACAAATGCAAGGTTTTTACATGATATTCACATTGTGCCACACGGGGCTTATTCCATAATTCATGTTTGAAAACAGTGTTTTCAGATTGAAACCCCTCACACAAGCTTTTGTGCTCTGTACTACTTTCAGTCCCAGTCCGTTCTAACATGGCTGAAGATGTTTATCACGACTGCTCTTGTACACAGGACACGAGGGTCTTTGTGAATGGGAAGCATTAGGGTTGTTAGATACAGTATTGTTTCAAATTGCTTGAATAACCAGTTGTATTTACCGTAAAATCCAGAAATGAAGTGCACCAGAGCAGTTAGCCGTTAGCTCAACAGGGTCGCTTGTATGCTTGTAGTCGAACCAGTGAACGTTATGTCGTGACCAAAATGACCCAATTAACAGGCTGGAATGGGAGTCCAGGCTGAAATGAGACCAGCAGTGTCTGTGTTTTTTTTTTTTCGTTGTTAATGGCTGAGATGAATACAAAGGCCATAACTACAAAACAGCAGCCTTCAGCAGAGAGAAGCATGATTGTTATTTTAGTCATACTACCACTAAATGGGATGTTTAGCAAAAATGCTGGCAAAGTTTCTATAGTGGGATTGAAAGTCCCACCCAGGAGGATTTAATTAGTGCTCTGAATGAATAACATTTCACCATTTCTCTCTCTCTGTCCTTGGTAATCAGTTCTGGGCCATTAATGAGAGGATGACTATCGACTGTGGAGCAGGCTGCTGATAATTGAATGTGGAGAGGCCATTAAACATTCCTAATCAAAAACAAATACTCCAAAGCCACAGTTCCGGTAGAATGACGCAACAGCAATGGGAGCATTTTTGAACGGGGAAAAAGAGAAAAAAGATGGCTTAGTGTCTATCTTCGTCCACAGGGCGGGTCTTTGTTGTTTTATTGTGCTATCAGTGCTGACAGATCAGAAGTTGACAGGCCAGAAAATGGGCTGGATTTCTCAGGGCACGGCACCGTATTGAATTTGCCAAGTTGGTGTTTTGTTTCAAACAGCTGAAAGGGGACAGAGAAGAAAAACACTTGGTAATTGAAATGTTCTCAGAGGCTCCATCCGACATGCAAACAGGGCAGTAAATCACTAACGGTGACAATGGTGTGCTGTTGGGACCCGCTGCCTTCTTAGTGAATCGGCACTATTGATCTGACTCCAGCGTCGCCACAACTCATATGGAGTCGTGAGGTCAACGTCACTGGTTAACACAACCAAGGCCGCACGGCCTGTGCTGGAGCCCGATAATCTTCCCTGTGCCATATAGTACCTCGTGAAAATGACATTTGTGAATTTAATTGTGCATAAAACCCTCTTTATTGCGATTGTATTATCTTTCAATGTACTTTACCGTCGGGTTTATGCAACTCCAAGGGATCAGGTGTCAGTCAAAGGCTGTGGGTGTGTCAGACAATTTGGTTCCTGTGACATTTGTTCTTCAATAACTGTCAGAGAGCCACAATTTAATGTTGTTGTTGAACCTCGCGTATGATTGATTCATCACACATGAACGTAGAATTGATGATGCGGGGTACATTAGTCCAATTCCCACATCTCTCATGCTGGAATAAATATTTTACTGCAAGCAAATGTCATTATATGCAAATCTATGGAGACCTATTGCGTTTTTACGGTGTGCTGAAAGGATTATTAGCCCCTGGGTGTTTGGAACAGGAAATGTAAGTGTCTTCACGAACCGGCTGCGCAGATTCATTGTGATATCTATCAGCATATGGGATGAGCAGAAGCATGTGGGGATGCTATTGTTAATTAAACTTTAAACCCTGGCTGAACCATTACATGTGTGCAGACGTGCACGTGGATGATGCATCAGGTTGGTGTTGTCCTGAGGTCGCACACATGGTGATGATGGAGGGAAGCCTGAAAGAGGCAAAACTCGTCATGAAGAGCACGTTGCGTCTTCTGTAATTGTGCGAGGGGCATTGCTGTTGCACTTGAAATTGTTTGTTTTGTCCTTTCAAGGTCTGCTGCCCCTCAAAAGCACAGGTACTCTTTTGCCTTTCTGCAGCAGTTTGTCAACATGGCTCTCTGTCCAGCGGAGCAGAAAAAGCGGTCGGGTCCATGTCTCGTCTCTCTCTGCCGTGTCGCTCACGTTGTCCGGATGAAGGGAGCGAGAAGGTGTTTATGCTTGTAAATCCCCGACAGACATCCGCCTGCTGTGACCATCCGCCGGTGAAGCCATGTGTGCAATACTGCTGGGCTCTTGAGGCCTCACCTGGGATCCAAAAGGTTTTTAGTTGGAGATGGCAGCTTTAAGCTTTGTACCAGGATCCTGTACACTGTCTACACCGCGTTGGAAGATAGACGCCATATCTGATCCCGAGCTAGCACTGTGGTTTATTCGGTTTTATTGTATTTGTCAGGCGATCTTGCTCTGAGTTTTCCCGCTTGTTCGTTAGAGGCTGAGGGAGGGGGAGGGGTGGACCCTGGACAGGTTTGGCTCAGGAAATTTGCTTGCGCTGCCTGTTATAGCCTAATGTTGGCAGCTGGACAGCAAACCATGCTTGTGGTACCTGACTGCGTCTCATCACATCAGTGGAGACGTCAGTTTGAGTATCAGGGAACATAATCAGGGGCTCAGAGGAGAAGGAGACGATGCTGCCGGACAGGGCTACATCTGTGACATCTGTGACATTTTTTCACTCTGAAGTTAATTCAACATTGGAGCTGCTTTGAATAAAAAAAAAAAAAAAACAGCTGGTGTTTCTGGATAAAAGCAAGATCCAAATTTTTCAGGGCTACCTCTCTATTCCACTGGCAGTAAGAGCTTTATTTCAAAAGACAGCCTTTTCTCAACTTGGTGCAGAAAAGCCCAACTTTAGAGTGAGAAGTTCTGAATTCTCGTTAATGACTACACGCTTTTATAGCTGTGGCAATATCTGCCCTCCGTTTCATTATTGTGAAGAACAAAGGTATTTGAACAGATGCTTTGAGGCACCATATGCTCCTCTGCAGCACGATAGCAAGGCTTGGAAACCGCCGGTGGATGGAAACCAGGGACAGGAGCGGGGTGTCCACGTGGATGTGACCCGTCTTACTTTGATATGAGCCGATAATACACAATCCTCATATGCCTCCTTTTATCCTAATGCACATGTTTAATAATTATTGTTAATTGTTGCCTTTTCCCCCTAATGATTTGACAAATGTTGCTATTAACTGTCCCGAATTCTCCACCTGTTCCTGTAAACCACACATTATCTTCCGGCTAGAGTGCGTATTTTTGCTCATGTAATATATGTGACGGTATAAATACTGACATCGACCAGACCACTTTAAGAAGAGGTCATTCGAAGCTGCTGGGAGCTCAGTGACCAGAATGATACATCTCTAAAGTAGGGGAATCTATACGACTGTAAACATGGTGTTGCAGCAGCTAGCTTCCAATAAACCGATTATATATAGATTTAACTAACGAGACATAGTGGGGTGATTTCTGAAACGTACTGGTGCTGGCTGTAGACTGTGTATACAGATGGACAATGCTACGCCACATTTCCACAAGTCAAACATAATGTGTCCGTTTTGTGCTTCAGTGGCCATCAGGAGGTGCAGTGGCAGGGGCCCATCGATACTAACACTCAACTCAGTGGGACTCATCCTCCGCTTTGACTCATTATAAAGCACTGAATCGGCATTTAACAGTAGAATTAACAGAAAAAGAAACACTTTAAAACAGAGTGAAAATTTCCTTTACTTTCGTTAGTACCCCACTTTTCAGTTTGATGCAAGTCTTCTCTGCTAACATGGAGGAGGCATGGCTTATGACCTACCATCATAGTCCTCTCAGTCTATGGTGACAGCAGGCAGATGTTTCCTTGGACCTTGGACTGTTTCTCACTTTTTTCCAAAGGTAGCTAGTTTTTCAGCTACTGAAGCTTCACTGAGAGAAGTAGAATTAACTAAACTTCAACTAAAACCATTAAAGTTAATTTCAAGAGCTCCAAAGCTTTAATAAACCAGAGCACTTGATTTCTACCCCCAGCACCAACTATACACAAGTGACAGCTTTGTTCTTATTACACTTGACAGCAAAATGACACAGCAGCGCTAATGATCATCTTTGCTAAAGCATAATAAAAAGTCTTCAATCATTCTGCTTGAATAAATTGCTTCTGTAGCTTGTCTTTAGCACAGCCTCTTTAGAATACATTGCATGGTGTCGCTGCATTAAAAATGCAGTCCACACTCGCCTAAATGCAAACAAAATAAGTCCGTATTTTACTGGTAAACATGAAAACAAAAATTATTGAATAGAAATAGACTGGCAGCACTTTTACAACCTTGTCAGTCACAGTGATGATTGTGATTAATTACACTGCAGCTCCTGCTGGGGCCTCACTCAGACAGACTGAAACCTGGTTCTTAACTCTGATAGCTCGCTGTGCTGAGCTTCAGAGGAGAGACGAAAACAAACCTCATCTCAGCACCAAACTCCTTCCCCTTACCTGAAGTAAATAGGGCAGAATTTTGATTCTGAGTCTGGAGGCACGGTTGAGAGGTTGTATAGATATTCAAGAAATGGTTTCCAGTTCCAGTGGTTTCAGTGCGTCCCCAAAGAGAGAATATTCATTTTTTTCAAGGTTTGGAAAAAACACAACGTCCTTCAACCAAATTGAAAATGTTGGTTTTGGAGATTTACAGAATAGAGATAGTGCTCTCTTGCCAGGAGTTGTACAAGTACATATATTTTGGTTTCAGCCTGTACATTGTGCAGTGGTTCTAATGACCAGCAGTGGTCAGGGCTCTTGCAGCTAGCCCAGTCTCCCACCATTGCATTCTCAAGGCTTTTTTTTTTTAATTTATTTCCAGGGAGACACAGTTTTGGCCAAAAGTTAGTGGTAAAGTTACACTTCGAGAAAAAAAGAAAATACCGCTACAGACAGCAAACGAGCCGAGGAAGTTTTTTTCTAATGATTCAAGAAAAACTTTTGCCAAAGTTAAGGCTAAAATGTCCCCTGGACCTGCTGCTTTACTGCAACACAACCGGATTTGATGACTCGATGATCTTCTGAAGATTTTAACTAAACCTTTTCCTCAAGACAGATATTTGGTAAGATGAGGCTGTCTGAGAAAAATAAAATCTTATTTTCATCAGCTGTGATTTGTAGAAACAGAGATTTGGTTTGACCTAAACATCAAATTTAATTTGTGAGGGAAAGTGACAATTAAGATGAAGTGAGGCAGTTTGATGCTTTAGATGAAGGACACATAACCTGCTGCTTTTCACTCCATAATAATACATAGTTTTAAGTTTAATACCATCATATTATATATACTATATTTTTAGTGAGGATTTTAAATAAAATTCTGATTGTAAACCATTGAGAGCTCATGGGGATTTCTGAGCCATATTGCCTATCAAGTATAGTTATTGCATCAGTAAGGTCTGCAAGAAGTTTAAGGTTTCCTAGAGCAGTAAATTAGAAACTGAATCCGAATTATTCTCCCCCGTGAAAATGTCTTTAGTTTAGAAACTCCTCATCTCTCTCTAAACCCAGGAGGGGGGGGGGTTCTTAATGTTGGAGGAAATCAAAGGTCTGAAGTGGTACATGATCATAAATTGCTCTAGCTGGATATTGAGATCTCTCGTCCATATCTCCTTGTATTTATTAAAACTACTGAACTACTGCTTACACAGAGTGTGAAGGTAATGACCTCCTGCTGATGTGCCAGTGAGATGCAGCTTCAGTCTTTGCAGCCTGAGTCATTTTTCATCCGCACTTCTGATGACGTGACAGCCTGGGCCAATACGTCATCATAAAAGCCATTGGGTGAGAGGCTGATAGCACAGCAGCACATTTAGGGAACTTCTTCATCTGCTAATAAAGTGTACACTTACTGCTCGTGGAATTTGGGGGTGTGAGAAGGGGTGGTGGTGTGTGTGAGACAGGAGGGTGAGTTATAGTAATGGTCTCCGAGAGGCGAGTCCTAAATGGTGCTCTTTCAGGAGACGGACTGGCTTCTGCAACGCTTTAGCTCTCTCACTCTCCCCACACACACACACACACAGGAACACAGAGAAGTATACACTGTGCGTGCACACTTGAGACTTTATGTGATATGATGCAGTATATGGTCGTAATAATAATCTCACTGCTGCTATAAGGAGCTGTGTGGGATTGGCCTCGCTATGATACCAGTCGTCTTAAAGAAGAAAACACATTTTCTCCCAGAATGCAAGTGTGCTAAATGGTGACTGTATAGTCCCAGGACCATGCAGGCCCTGAGGCGTGTTCAACCAGAGGAGCATACAGAGAGGAGGAACAGGTGAGGGTGTGGGGATGTTGGTGCTGCTCTGTGGGCTGAGACAGGACTTCTTCATGTGGCTCAATAAGCACCATCTACAGATTGGGATTTATAGCCTGAGAGGCCAGTTATTTTTTTTACCACTTGGAGGAGGGAATTAGGACACTGTGTGTTTGTGTGTGAGTGAGACACGCAGAGAGAGAGAGAGAGAGAGAGAGAGTCAGAGGCAGCTCAGAGTAGCAGCAGTGTTGCCCTCCATGGATTGAAGGGGGGATATCCTCCGCTTCCTCGCCGCCTGCTGCATGCTGCATGCAAATGGAGCACACTGGGACACAGTGATAAGCCTGGGTTGGGTCAGCACGCTCATCTGCCGGAGCCGCGCTTGCGATCCGGGGCATCACCACCGAGAAATTGTCCCAGAGCCTCCACCAGAGGACTCGAACAGGTGACAAGTGCGCCCAACTTCACCGCACCGTCGCCTCTGACGCGCTCTCGGTGCGCCTGGTCCAGCTGCGCCGCGCCGCACATGTGGGCACACATGACGCATTTGCGCCTGTAGTTTTTTTTTTTTTTTTTTTTTTTTTTTTTGGGGGGGGGGAGGTGGAGGACACGTTCTCTGACAAGTTCCCCAGCTGTTTGCTGTGTGTTCGCCATGTCCGCCTGGCTGAACTTGCGCCCGCCCCTGTAGAGCCGCACGGAGCCGGGGCTCGGCGCAGCAGAAGTTGCCGGGGGAGGATAATAATGGTGTTGGGTGTGAGAGTGCGGAGCGCGGACGAGGAGGCGAGGGGGCTGTTGAGCGGCTGATTTCACTCCCCTTCATCATCAGCATCTTTCTCCGCGCGTGGAGCCCAAACTGCGGGAGGCTCCGCATCTTCACACTTCCAGGTTTTGGCTGGAGCCCGACAGAGGACCTCGGCTCCCGGAGCCACAGCTGCGTAAACTTGGCCAGGTCTGGTGACATTGTAGCCTCGGTGTGTGCGCGCTGAGCAGCCTGGGTGGATATGCGGCTCACTGAGGGCTTTTGAGCAGCAAATAAAAAGGGGGGGATTATTATCAGCCCCTCTCTTATTATAACCTCAAAATGGATGCCGACAACAGGCAGCGGAGACGCCACTGGATTAGCCCCTCTTGCGCTCACCTGCTTGACATCTGAACGGCACAGGCGTCGGAAGTTTGGATAACCTGAGAGGCTGAAAGGTGCAGGATGCAGTCTGGAGTGAAGACGCTCTCCGCGGGTGGAGGTGCGTCACTCTGCTGCCTGCTGCTCCTCTGGCTCATCTACTCCCATCTGCTCAGAGAGGGTAAGGGCATTACTTTGTTGGGGGGGGGGTTCTTATTGGGATGCAGCTGCACATGCTGCCCTGTAGAAGAGCCCTGCAGGGACTCGGTCCGTGTCTCAGCTCACAACTACGGTGACCTTGTCTTAGAATATTTTTAAAAGAGATTCTATGGCGCCGGACAGCCAGCGCACAGTGGCATTATGGGACCCAGCACCACAGTGGTGCTGTTGGGACCACGTCTTCCCAATAATATTCCCCCAGGACTATTCCTAAAGTTGAATCATTGATATTCAAAGGGTGTTTGCAGTGGCTGTTTCCTTGTTGCAGCGACACAAGACAAACTCTTTGGCCGTGTCTTTGGGATCACAGTTGAGCTCCAAGTGCTATTATTCCTGGCGGAGACGGAAAAAAGGGCCTGACACCAGCCTTCAGAGCTTTGTGATTTCACTCAGGTCAAGGCTGTATCTATCCGTGCCATGCTGTCCTCTTCAATAATACATTCAATTCACTGGTGCAATTACACCTTCACCCTGACACAGACTAGAAAGCAAAAGGATGTTTGCTTGCACTCCATTGGCTGCCATCCATGACATAACAGCTTGGAGCCCAGTGCCATCAAAGACGCAGAGAGGAGGCTTAAAGCACTGGAACTTGTTGGGAGATGTTGAACACAAAGTTTGCAGATTAGATCTTTTAATCAAGCTTTGGCCAGCTGTATAATTACTGTGTGTGTGTATGGGGGGGTACATCAGTGTGTTTGGCAGCTTGCTGGAAAGAAAAGTAGTCTCTGATGTGAAAAATGAACCGCCTGTGTGCTGAGATGTTCTCTTTGCCTCTAATTTTCAGCGTTTTTTTTTTTTTCCCAGAATGCCTCTGTCACCAGCCACTTATTGCCACCCGGGCTCCGAGCCGTGATTTGTTATTTGTCTTTCGAGCCTTTGCATATCATCTGGGGAGCCAAGCATCCCTCCCCTTTCCCCCAGCCTTTTATTATTGACTCATTTACAGACAAAAGTGATCTCATTAGAGTGTTATTGTAGAACTTCAGCACCCTTGATATTCTGATAAACCCATGGATGATGCAAGCTTTGAGGCTACTTGTGTTGTGTTGCTCGCTGCTCCTCCAAGCTCTGACCTGTATTTTAAAGATGTTGGAGTTGTGTGTTTTTTAAAATCAATAATTGCACTCTTTAGGTTCAGGAGTAATGTCCTGGTTTGAATATTTCGGACTATAGTTGATCTTCGTCAGTTGCAGTAGCATTAGACACTGTTAACCGCAGTTCTGTGTTTTTGACTGCACACCTCTAAGAGAGACTAAGCACCCTTCACTTTTCATCACTAGATACCAACTCTTTAAGAGTTCCACGCCTCTGACCCCTGAGGGCCCTGGAAACGGCATCAAGCGCAGGTGAACTGATGGGCAGAGAGAGGTGAAGCCTTGTGGTTGGCGAGCGTTTGCCCCGCCTCCCCGCCCTCTCCACGGCTCATCTGTCATGGCAGCCGAGACAGGAAATCAAAGCGCAGCAGCCCTGTCCGTGCACGCCATTGGGCCAGCGCCCCACCACGATGAATGGCCTGTCAGACGCTCTCAATGTTGCCAGTTTATTCAACAATAAATTTGGAAATGTCTGGATTTTCCTCCCAGGACCAGATTTGGGGTTCAGCAGTGCAGTTAGAGAGCGAGGCAACTTCTTTCTGCTTTGTCAACCACAAACCTTGGGCTGCTGTGCAGAGCCGATGTAGATTGTCTTTTTACCCTCAGTGGAGGGTACACCCTCATGTGGAGGTGAACAAGCAGTTGGCAATTCAAATTCAACAAATGATATAAAAAATAATCCCTCAAATTAAGCAAATGTGATATAATGAGGCCAAATGTTCTTGGAGCAATTTCTCTGATTTAGATTTTTTTTCCTTGACGCTAAGGAAAGAGCACGCCACTGGGGTTTCTGCATTTCAAGCAGATTACTCTGCATCTGTTCATTCTCATGCTACCTGTCCAGATTTAAACAGCAGGCAGACAAACTAAGCAGCTAGCTGGTGAATGGAATTTCACGTCGAGCATCTGAAAAACAAGGTATTTTTCCAGTTGTTTGAAAATAAAAATAAATGAGAACGAACAGGATGCATTCATGTTAAAGGGGTAGTTCACGCAATTCACTCATTATCACTCATTATCTAGTGGCCACTATTGTCCAAGTGACCCTGAGCACCCCCCCCCCCCCCCCCCCCCCCCCCCCCCCCCACACACACACACACACACACACACACACACACACTGAGTTGTGGAGTTGGAAACATGTTTGTTTGTGGATGAAATGTTAATTGATGAGTCAAAGAACGTGTCCTTGGTCTCTGAGTGAGTTTTCACTGCGGGTCTATACGTTGTGAGCGCGATGACAAAGTGAAGTGTCTGTGCGCATGGTTAAGTGTCTCTGTGCAGGTTCTGCTCCTATAGATTGCATCATCTCAGTGTTGGAGAGGAAAGAACGTTATCTGCGGTAAAGAGTTCTGTCAGTCAGCTGAGAAGATAAGCACAATTCAACCAGAGTACAGTCAGTGGCCACTATGGATTCAGGTCAACAGTGGAGGTACATGCTCAGTCTGTGTTGCAGAAAGTCAGTCGTTGTTGAGTGAGTTTCCATTACAGGTTTCATCCTCCAGCCTGTTCTCAGACTTCTGTGAATAATCTTCCAATGTCTAAGTTCACTTCCCATGCAGCAAATAAAGCAAAATGCAGCAAATTGTCTAATTCACACAAGAACTTAGCTTCGTGCCACAGACAGTAGAGCTGGGATTTACAGTCGGTGTCACAGTGACATGCTTGAATAATCCAATTAGTCTTTCTGAAGACAAACAACAGTGTCCTGAAACTGAGACACAGACACAACACTGTCTGTCCTGTCCTCCTGGACTCTGGCACAAGCTGTCGATGGGAATGACAGCACACATTTTATGAGGAATGTCTACAGGCTGTGTCACTAAATTTTGAGGTGACTCACTTTGGCTTTTACAGTCAGTACGTGGCTGCCCTGATGATGGACTCATCCCCTGCATCTCGCCGACTCCGGGTTATCCCTGACATTTCCTGTCCACACGCAATTCTCCCATTTTTATCCCTGCAAATGATCCTGGATGCTTTCGCAGTGTTAACAGATCAGCGTCTGTGCTGGCGACAAGAAGTCTTCATGGGGTGCCAGACTGATGAATTTAAAAATCTTTAGTAGGTATTCTCTTTTAAGTCGGGAAGCAGGGGCGATCCATCCAAGCATTAAACCAATCAGAGTGGCAGAGAATTACACACTTTTTGAAGTGAAAAGGGTGATTTTCATTTCAGTCATTTACAAGGCAGCATATTATGCATGCAAAGGGACACTCGCTTTGATTGTGACCTTGGCTGTAAATTGTAAGCAAATCATTGAGGCCTGCTTCTATAGGCGGCGCAGCTGTAAAAGTGGGAGCATCTTTATGGAAGAAAATGAAAAGAATTTTTACAGCTAAATCAATTTGGCAGCGCACAAAGCTCATATCTCATAGCCCCGGAATATGAATTCTCTTTAGCCGTCAGCTTTGACCTCCCTCGTGGTTGAGAGCAGTGCACCGCTGAGTTTATTCCTGCATTGTTATTTTCTCTGCAGAAAGCTCTGGGCTTGAAACTGTTCCATCATTGGCAGAGTGGTGTAAATGATTTGAGTTATGATGCTTCAGTCTTGTGTCCCGCTCTGTTCTCTGCCTGATGCCGTGGTCGTATTTTCCACGGGGCTACTTCTTGAATATTAAAGCCATAGCGGTGTCCTGGAACTCGCCATTGTCTGTGTGTCTGTATTAGAGCAGGAGGGCATTACTGGGGGGGGGTTGTCTGAGTGAAATGTGAAGTGACTCACTGTAGCTTTACAGTCATCACTGCATTACGTTCAGCAGAGCCGTTTTCTCCTTTTCACAAGGCATATTGCATATTCTCTCTTTGTGCCTGGAGCCTGTATTCATCCACAACCCATTTGTCTGAGTGTACTCTACATGTTAATATCTCTCCGGCCGGGGTTGTGCTGCATCACTGAAACTGCAATCTATCAGCCGCCTCCGTCATGTGTACTGTACGAGACACGTCGAAGGCCAGGCCTGAATTACAGTGTCAGTCCTCGCAGGAGATGTATATGCATGGGGAATATTTTTCATTTCAACGTCGCCCTTGGCAATGTCACACGATGGCGGCTTAGGGAGTGCTACGAAAAAAGTAAAACTGCAAAAAAAAAACCGCTATAAGTCCTGTGCGGTGTCGGTGGTCGTACAGCACGCTCATGCTATCCAGTGAATGCGGCTCCCGCCCAAGACAACTCCATCCCACTGCTGTGACGAGAACTTGGAATGTGTCACCCCCTGTGGGCGGAGCAGTGTACACACCTGACATGAGAATTACAGTTTGACAAATGCAGCCCATCTCTGGCATCTCAACTGGCGGTGGGGGGGCCATGCTGTCGACTCAGTCTCTGCAGCCCCACTAGATGCTCAGGATGGCATGGCAATCACATTTCTTGTGTTTTTCATTAAAAAAAAAAACATTACATTCAGAAACCAGCATTGTCGGGATGAGGCGATAGCTGGAACTGCTCCTCAATACAATTAGAGAAGGAGTGACTGCGGGGCACCGCGGTGCTTATTTTACACCTTGCACATAAATGAGCCTCATCCCGTAATAGCGTAACACAGCCCTCATCTCCACAAGTCACCGCTCCCACACTTCCCTGTGCCATCGCTGCTGATTCATTTCTCTCAGATTCAGATTAAACTGCATATTTAGGTACCATTACAGGTCCTCCAACTTGTAGAGAGTTGTTCTCACGCATAAATATTGATCGCGCCGCTCGAGAGTATTCAAACGGTGAGTGGTGGTATTCCCTTTAAAGCGAGCACATTAATATAAATCACATGTTTCGCTCCACTGCTATTCTGCCGCTGCAGTCGATTCGCAGCAGCAACACATCACGGTGATGTCAGGAAGCGTATAGCACCGGGTCAGTCAAACATCTGCCTCTCTCACCTGGTGTCCTATTACATGCTACCGACCTCGCCGTGCACGCCAAGTGCTGTTAAGGTAATGAGGTACACTTGGCTGTGGCCGCCTTGGCGAGCATATGCTCAGTCAAACAGGATTGCCGTTCCATGTCATCCTGTGTTGTTAATTAGAGGCGGAGCCATGAGGCCACGAGGGGAAACTAGCACTGCGGCGAGCGTTGGCTAGCCAAGGAGCGCCGATGTTCGTCAATTGAAATAATTTGCTGCTGCGTCGTCAGGAAATGAAAAGGAAATAATAATTTTCAGAATCAGTTTCTGGTTTGAATAATTTGTTAGGAGGCAACAATCGGCAGCAGCAACAGTAATGAAATAGTCTCCAGACATAATGGGGAACTGTTTTTGATGACTGAATAATTGGTGAAGTAGTGTCTGAAGCCAGAACGTTCCTGACGCATATTCTCCCCTGAATATCTTTTGGATGTTGAAGTGTTGCAGAGGACAAAACAAGCAATTTGCTGTAATCGCCCCAGGTTTTAGCAAAGTGCGATCGGCTTTTATCACAATTTTTCAAACATTTCAAATGTGACCAGATAATGAGTTTATCAAACGGAACAGTTGTCAAAGGTTTGACATGATTTCAGACACCAGGTGCTGTCCTGCTCGATCTGAGGGGTCTGTGACTGAGGTGGGAGGCAGAGAGAGAAGACAGGATATGTTCCGTTCCACTGTTGGTTGTAATAATGAATGATGTTCTCCAGCAGGCAGCAGTTGTTCTCATGTGCGCCACTCGAGAGCTAATCTTCCTTCAGTGCTTGAATGAGGCCCAGTCTCCAGTTTCAGCCTCCCTGATGAGGGGATTACATGCTTCTCTTATTGGGAATCAAACATTTTGCACTGTGGGACAGAGACAACAGCTTTAGGAAAATCGTTTGATGAAATCCAGCGCTCACACCAAAGTTCTGCCATTGGTTTCTAGAATCTCTATAGTTTGTCAAGGTTTTGATATTGAGATAATGTTCATTACAAATAAAACGAGGAACAAATACCAGTCACAGCAGGTGTGTCTTCCATTAATTATAGGCTTTGTGTTTTGATTTCAGCTCGTTTTGATCACACTTTAAAGAATTTCCCAGCAACACATTAAAATGTAAATTGTGCCCTGCAGCATGACCATCGCTACACGAGCAGGCGCGAGTGCGGTTTGTCTTTAGAAGTACTTTATCAATGCAGGCCATTTGAAGAGCCCACTGAAACTGAAAATACCCAGAGATGAGGTTAAATGGTTTAACGAAGGGGTTCGAAGTGCTACAGTCACTGCTGCTCACTTCATTTAAGACTGCGGCCTCGACAAATCAATTTTGTCTGATTGCCTGCGTCATTGATAATCGCAGCGTGACACAAGGTATTTTAAATCTTCCATAAAAGATCAGTTGAATTCATCTCTGATTTGATTTATGGTAATATGACTGTCATGGTCTCGCTACCCATTTTGCAGGCAGATCCATTTTTATCCTCGAGAACCGCACTTCCACAAGAAAAGGACCATACAATGCTATGGAGATAATCACTCTCATTTATTATTGTATGCCAGGGCAGTGGTTACACTCTGATTGGCTCTCTCAGGGAAAACCGGTTAGATTCATCAAAGCCGAGCCAGCACGGAGGGTCCCTGTGCTATAGCCGCGTCTTAATGTGGAAGACCACCAAATACAGTGCATATTGTCATGTAAAATTAACTTCACATGCTTGGCAAGAAGTGGAATTCTTCATAAATATGGATCAAAAGTGGAGTTTGCAAAGGCACTCTTTGCAGTAAAGCATTGGAAACCCTAACTTCCCATCTGTAGCGGGGTGACGAGTAATTGCAATCTATAAAGGGAGATTGTTTTAATATGGAAATGGAATCATTGTCATTGTTCATTCAGTGCAGCTTGTCATATAATTTTATGGCAAATTCCCTGAGGAGGAGCAGCGCCTTCCTCACAGCTCGCAATCTGGTTCTTGCCGTACGGGAGCTTCTGCTGCGATTGCCAGATAGATGCGATAGAAGTATTTTATCAGGCAGGACAAACTATTGATGCTCTTATCTGTCTTAATTAAAGAGACAAACAAGTAGAAAGATAAACTGGAACGAGCCCAGTGTCTGATTGTTGAGGACAAATGACTGAAAAGAAAGTAAATAGCTGAAATAGATAGATGTTTTCCAGAGAGATAAGTGCTGCTTTTCATTCTCTGTGTGTTGTCAGGGTCGGCCAGTGTAATTTATCTTGAGTTTAATAACCTCATCATGCCCACCAGTTCTTAGTCCTGCAGTGACGCACATTGAGTCAGGGAGAACTGACTGGCAGCCTCTCTCAGGCAGAGATATTAAGATATTGGTGCTCCTGTGCTTCGGCGATCTGCACTGTGTCTGATCAGAGCTCTGATATGTGCGGCGCAGACACATCGTCGCTCCGAGCAGTGTGCGCATACACGCTGCCACTTTGCACTGGTGCAGCGCTGTGATTTAGTGATAAGGTCATCAGGCCGCCTGTCAGCGCTGCGAGCCAGTCTCCACGCTCCGTTTCGGCTTCCTGTTGCCCTCTAGATGTCGTATGTGACGGGGACCCAGAGCCTGGACTGCAGCTCGCCGCCACCGTGGCTGTATGCACATGTCATCATGTGAAATAGAGACGGGGCTAAGTGTCTTCACGGTGCTGAGTGACAGAAACCCTCTGTCACATGAATTAACTCCTGGGTGTGTGATGGAGCGCTGGCCGTGGCTGAGGGCACTTTGAGGCGCAGCCCTCCACCCACCCGCACACTTCACAACTCCCCACTTCAGCTACTCCGCCGCCTTACTACTCTCTTCCTTTAGGCTTATTGCATGAAGCCCATTCATCTGTTCAGTGTTGAGACATGGCAGGCACAACTGATCTGATGGCACCTCTGTCCTCCAAGCGCCCACCAAGTACACAAGGACTTGCCTCAGCAAAAAGAGAGAGGAGGATGGGCTGAGCGGTAATGGTGATGGTGGGTGGGGGAGAAGGATGGGCAGCCGGGCCGATGCTATGAAATGAAATGGGTACTGCAGTTCTTTGTAGAGGTGATTGTGTTTTATGGCTCCCGACACTGGTCTAGGTAATAATTTGATGTAAAAATACTCCTATCTTATCAGCCTAAATCACAAAGTGTGGCTCTCACTGAGAACAGAAACCCACCAATCCATTAACCCAGATGCACATTCGTCCCATTAGCTTGGCAAGAGTTAGGTCCTATGTGGTTATCGGTGAGAGGCCTCTCGAACCTGCCTCGGAGGCTGGGAAGCTAAATGGAAACAGAATGATGAGTTGAAAATGACTGTGGGTTCGTCCTCTGGGGCGAAGATGAATTTAATCTGGGACATTTTTGGAAATTAGTGATGTCTGCATCTTCTGTTTATTTTTTTACATTAGAGCAGCTTTGTCCAGCTTTCTGTAATCCTTAACCAAACCGGAAGAATCAAAGGAGCAATTACACACAAGGAGACATGGCAGCGCTTTTTGTTTCCTTTGTGCCAAAAAAGAAAATGTTGCCCGAATTTGATGGAATAGCTAATTTTGTAATCTAGCCCACTTGTGGCTTTTGGCCACCAGATCAACATAAGCAGGTTATAATCATTATGAACACATAAAATCTTAAGTAAATGCCATTTATTTGTATTAACATTTAAATCCAAATCAAGACTGTATTTACCATTAACTCCTGACCACTGCAGATCATATTCTACATCTCTATAGTTCATCTTTTGTTCACTTCAGAAAGTCCCCAAAATGGCAGTGCCAGATTATCCACAACATGGTCACCTACATTAATAACCATTTTTAAAGTGGGATAACTAAAAGATGACCCCCCCATGCCTAAAACCCACAACCTCCCAGTGTGTCCCTTGATTTATGGATATTTGATCCAATGACTTGTTTGAGATTATCCATCTGTAACTGAATTTCCAAGGCTTACTCACTTTCTGACTGTTTCTGAGTTTGATGACAAGATTAGTAACTTCTTTGAGTCTCTGCTGGTTGCCTGGCAACTACTCAGAGCAGCCGGGAAATAGTTTGGAAGACAACTCCCCGTTAAATGGCAGTTTATACATTTTGGTCTTCATGTGGTTTAGAAAGAAAAGGTGTTAATTGCTAAGCCTGAGAGGTGATGACAGACCTTTGCAGTTCTCCAAAACAATGTCCGAGTGCAAAGCATTTTTGTTCTTCGCAAAAACTTACTAGTACTTTACTTTATATTTAGTTGAGTTAGGAAACACTGTGACCTTATATTGAGTAAACAGATAAAGGTTGTGCAGTGGCCATGATTAGCACAAATTACCCACGTCAATATTCAAACACATTTCGTCCTGAAACTTGGTAAAAACTGAAGCTCAAAAGTCTGGGAAAAACCGCTGAAGACGTTTTATGAATAATTTGTGTTGATCAACAGTCCTTTCAACCTTTGCCATCATTACCGTCATTTCATGCAGTAAAACAGTTAGCGTCTCACTTAATGAACCTCTGAGGGTGTTGTGAGGCGACTGGGAGCGGCCGTATAAAGGAGTGATGGTCGCTGAATGCCAGGGATTGACCTTAAAGGAGCTGCGGCACAGACTCTCCTCTAATCTACCTTCCCTGATTTTATTTCCGTGTCAGCCTGAATGGCTTTCACTGGCAGCTCTCCATTCACTAATGAATAGAAGGAGCAGGGAACTGTGTTACTTTTTCCACAACACTACAAAGGTGAGGTGTCTCCACAATGTTTTTTTTTTTTTCTTTTTAACTTTACTGCTCCACCCAGGGTGATATTTTTATAATATCCAATATAATGTATTCCCACAGTACAATAGTAAAAACTTCAATATTTCTAGGGAACTTTTCTTTATGAGGTTGCGGAGGATGAACAAACAATAAGACAATGAAGTCAAATACAATTAAATAATTAGATAATATTCAATGTTATTAATTGGGGTAGGGGGGTGTAAACACAAACAGGAAGCCAACGTAGTGAGACGAGAGTCACTCAAGATCTATGGCCACATTTTGTAGAAGCTGTAAAGATCTAAAAGACATGTGCTGTTTAAAGGAGAGAGAACCTTGGGCTGTTTACTGTGACTAAAACCTGTGTATCTATACAACAAAAGACAGTTATTAGCTAATACTAACACACAAAGACCTGAATAAAGGACAATTAAATATTCCCTCGGGTTTCCTGATTATTTCTCCCAAACAAAATCCGCTACCTCAACACAAAGAGCTCAGTGACATTGTCATGACATTGACATTTCAGAAAATAGCAAACACGGATGTATGACAGCTTGTCCTTTGTTAGCGTGGCGCTGTTGGAATGTTTCAATCCCAAATCAGAGCCATGTTTGAGCTCCAGCTGCAGTTCCAGCCTGAAAACCTCTTCACCTGGACACGATTCAAATGAGAATCTTTTCAGTGTGCAATTTACATAGAGTGAAAAGTTTTAAAGTATTTTTTATCAACTCCCCTGACATAAAAAAGTCAAGATGATGAACATTTACTCTTAAATAGTTTTTTTTTGTGTGAAATCTTTTCCTATTCCAAACATTCCATTTGCTGTAGAGACACCCTGGTGTAGTAGATTCCTGCAGATTCTGTAATTAATTTATAGATCTTATTCAGACAAAATCCAAACCCCAAAACATGGTTAACCACAGGTTCCTGTCCAGGGACTATTCCATCAATTTGTAATGCCTGGAGAGCTCTGAAGTAATTCTCTGTGCCTGGATAGAAGTATAAAAATAGCACGCACACACACACACACACACAGTGGAGATTTGGGAGCGAGGTAATCATCACTTTAAGACATTCTATCCATTTGCTCTCAGTAGAGCTTCACTTGGCTTGAAAATGAGTCTTTAGTAGGAACACGGTGCCTGGCAGCCACCGCCATGTCAACCAAGTCACGCAGCATTTTAGCCAGAAGTTACATAAAGAATTCATAAGTCGTATAAAACATCCAAACAGGAAAGTGTCAGTATTTAAAATATGGCCTTGTTGCCCCTGGAGCTAATTTAAATTTTGAACAGAGGACGTACAGATCTCAAACACCACATCCAAGTAGAAGATGTAGGAGGAAGCATGGCTTTGATTTGACCTTTGAATGGTGAATATACTGTATAGACATTTTAATTATATATTTTATAAGAGCAAAATGTGATGGTAATACAAAATTCTCCAAATATCATAATATGAATCCATTCAATAGCTGCTGAGACATGCACAGGTTGGGTTGGTCGTTCACTCGTGGGGCAGAGACGAGAACCAGAGGTTGGCAAATGGCTCACAGAGAAGTCGGCTTCTGGCAGTTGTCAGTTCATGTTCATGTGTTGTGGGGTCGTATCTTTGACAAGAGGTCTGATGGGAGTAGGTGGGATTTATTGATTACCTCAAGTGTAGCCTGCTCTGGTTTCCTTTTCCAGGGTAACAAACCTGGGCTTGAAAAGGAAAACCAAAAGAGAATTGTAGAAGCGTGTATGCTCAGCCTCCAAACAACGCTTGGTTGTGCTTTCTTTGAAAGAGCACGTAACATTACGAATGCAACCGTTTTCTCAGGGTTGATTATTCCATTTAGACATAAAAAGTTCTTGCTTATGTTAAAGCAATGATCGAAAACAGACACTAACGGTCGACAGAACAACCTGACCGTCCAACAATACTGCCCTGGGTCTTTATTGCAGTCTAAGTGGTCTTAATCAGGAAGATTTAAAATCAAAGGGTTGATTTAGTCATTTGAATAAAACACATATTTAGTGGTTTTCCGCATGTTCAAACATCTGATGCTTTTATTCCAAATATAATGGACAGTATGTTGGTTCAGTGCTCCTTGAAACGTGCATGCTTGTTAACTCGCAGTTATGATGCACCAAACAGAAAATGCCCCTTCAACAGATTCTTGGAAGCACTTTTGTTTTCCACATGATCACTTGTGAGGGGCACTTTGATCACAGGAGCAGCCAGCCGTACTCTTTAAAACTTTAAAACTGCAGAGGCAATCTACTCCTGCTGCCTGTAAAACCCGGGCATCGCGTTCTCATTTTTCTATTTGGGACTTTAAACGAGAGTCATAAACTACTCTGCGTCCAGGCTGCCTTGTTGTTACTACCTTCCAACGCCAGTTGCTCCTGTGTAATATGTTTATTACAGTTTCATTAAGCCTGTGGTAATGAGTTTTTTTCCCCTCGCTGCTGTGTGTGTTGCAGGCCATTTGGCGGTGGGAACCTGTGAGATAGTGATGCTCAACAGAGACAGCAGCGTTCCCAGACGGACCATCGCCCGGCAGACGGCCCGCTGCGCCTGCCGGAGAGGCCAGATTGCCGGGACCACGAGGGCGAGGCCAGCCTGCGTAGACGGTAAGCGGAGGGCAGTTATTACAGACTTAATTTAGAAGGAGTTCAAGCAACTGGGCCTTGGTTTGAGAAGTGAAACAAAACCTCTCAGAGTGTCTTCACTGCGAGGAGCAAATGTATGAATGTGAGGCAGGCTCACAGCATTCTGTGTAAAAAACAGAATGCTGTAAAAGTCCATCAGATTATCAACTGTTTCATTATGAATCTTTGCTGGAGAGCATTTTCAATTTTTATTTCTTACTCAGGGTTACCCCAGGGCTGTGTGCGTTTACTGTTATCATTGTTGAGGATGACCTGGGTGTGTATGTGTGCCGTGCAGATAGATCACTGGAGTGATGTGAAAAGAACTCAGATAGCTGTCTTACCGTGCAAACCCCTGCCCGTCTGACGAGGCTGCTGCGCATCTGCTCACAGATTGAGGGTCAACCTCTTGAGTCAAGCTTTCAAGCAGTAAACACTAAAAGAATCTTTTCACTGGCAGGTTATATTCCATCTGACCCCTCATGTTTTATTAGAGGAAAATCATCTAACATGATTCAGAGCCCCACGGGCTCCACTGAACAGACTGAAGAACTCTTCTGTTTCCCAGTCCGTCACATTGAGGTTTGAGCTTTAAAGAGGCACAAGTGTTCTGAAGTGGTCGAAACACTGAATATTAAAGGAAATGCTTTACTGACACTTGTTTTACAAGCACGCAGCAATTATTTGATTCCTTATAATGAGAAGTATCAAAAAGTCATAAAGCTGTGGAAGGAAAAAAATTGAAAAAGCTGGGCCGGCACGCGCGAGATAATTAAAGGGAAACACTGGCACGTTGTTTGTAAATCAATATATCTAATTGAATGCAATGATGGAATGGTGGTGTTTTATATCCAAAAGGTTAAAGGTCAGTTTCACGGTGACAGTGAAGAAACATGTGTCAGGCCGTTATTCATCAGCTGCAGTTTGAATGGATCCACTGGACATTTGCTCGTTCAAACTATAAACGACTAAATTTACTAAATTCGCCACAGCCTCCTCTGTCGCAGCTGCAGGAACCGTGTGGATCAGAGGCTTTTAATCAGTGTTTGACTCTTATCATCGCTGGGTTGCATTTAAACTGCAAAGTACTCTCTGAACATTCATAATGTTTGAAACAATATTCATCTCTAATATGCACCATGTGACCACTCAATTAAGTGGTATTATAAATGTTTGTGTTAGTTAAAGCAGCTGTTTGTTTTTACTGTTTCCTCAGAACAAGTAGTCCTGTATGTGAGGCAGATTTAGTTTCCCTAGAAGAGAGCTGGACAAGTAAATTCCCCATTTCCAGTCGTCATGGCAACCTGTAGCTTAACTTGACAGAAAAGCCAACATCGTCAATTGGGTGATTGCAGTTTAATTTGAAAGCCTTTATTGAATTATACATAACATGAAATTATATCAATCATATTCAAGCTAAATATTTCTCAGCAGATCTTATGACAGATGACTGTATCCCAGGGTCAGGATGCGGCAGATGGATTTTTTTCCCCCCACCAAGACTAAAAGAAAGCTCAATATACATATTTGAACATTGAATCTAAGTCCAAGCACTTGCAGAGGACACACTACACACAGCAGAGCAGTGTTGGGATAAAATTGATGTAACAAATGATCGATAGGACCGTTTTCTACAGCTGTGACTAAAAATACACAGTGATAATGTTAAGTGAAGGAACATGAAACCATTAACTGATGCAACAGATTCCCCAGGGCCATTTTTCTGATGGAAATTTCCCCCTAAATTAATCATTAAAATCTTTGTCCCAGTGTGTCCCAGTTGGCACCTGGGACACCTGGATGGAAATGTAGAATTAGAATCAGTAGTTGTTGTTGTGCTGCTCCTTATGTAGATAAAACATTTCATATACATAATTTCAAGTGATGAGACACAATGAAAACATCATTTTGAATATTATACTCAGTTCCTGCAGAAACATGTCCCTGCAGTCTGCATTTGACACACTGACGTCGTTCAGTGTCAGCTAATACGACTGACATTGATTTTGCTGCTACCTCCAGTGTGGAGGACAATATCAGCAGTGCTGAGGTGGAGTGATTATATAAGACAGACGAGTAAGATATCTGCACTACATAGTGTGAGAGCAAAGTAAGCGCAGCGATCATTGGCAAGTTAAAAAGCAATCTCCTCACATGTCATGTCATTAGAATGCTCTATGTGTTTCACACCATTCCACTGACCTGAGACCTGCAGCAGCATGGTGAGAAAGCTGGACACAGATTATGATTCATTTTGTGGAGTAGAGCAGTGTAGCTGTGCTCTGCCTCACCTGATGCAAACTCTCTCTCCCTCTCCCCCCCTCTCCCTCTCATCTGATGCTAACACTCACTCTGTCTTTTCAATCGGGCTGGTCTGATTTATCCTCATCGACCTGCTGATGCCTTCTAACTCTCCTTGAGTGGCTCTGTGTGGCTGGAACTTTTCAGACAAGTTACGTTTAAATGCCAGTTAACGACAGTTTTTACCGTAGCCTGAATTTCAACTCATGAAAAGGGGAAATCTGCTTTTATGGATATTTTTGGCAGCTTTTGGCACTGTTCTTTGTCTGCACCTATATTTTACCTACACCTTTGCACATTTGCGCCTACTAACTTAGACTCAGTAGTTACTCCAACCCCGGTCTGCATGTGCCGGGTCTGTGGGAGTTCCCAGAGTCAACCTGCAAAGACATAACGAGAACATACTTCATACTGGGATTCATACTGCTTCATTTTCTTCACTATGCATCCCGTGTTTATCCACTTTCTATGATTCAACACTCTGGAGTTTCACTCTGAGCTACTGGAACGTTTGCAGAGGAAAGACTGGGGTGGACGAGGTCCATCAGCAATGCTGATTGGTTCTCACAAATATCGCAATCACATGCATCCGATGCACCATTAGTTCTGTCATGCAATGACTCATGTTGGTTTTAATCTAATCCGCCCTGCACAAGACTGCAGTCCCAGCCCGTGTCACACTACCCACGCTGTTTTTTCCACCTCTCCTTCCCCGCAGAAGCCACTCAACACATGCTAATTAACTTAGAGACGATGATTACAGCAGCAGGAAATTGATTATTACTGGCTTCCCGCTGCACCACACCCCTCACTCCATTAATACCCGGCCCATTAAAAGTGGAACCTGTTGCTCATTTACAGGCTCTCCGCTGACAGCTGCGGTGGTATCCATCATCACAGGGCCTTTAAGTGGGATTTCTGCTTAATGCATGACGATGCAATCGCTCTAATGCTGTCGCCGTATAGGTAGCCTCTCTGACCCGTGGCTCTGAGTACATCCAGTTATGTTTGCCTTTCATGTGAATTCCCATAAATGTCCCTTTAGCACTCTAAGCAAATCAACCCATTTACTGACTTGTATGTTCATTTGTACCCCTCACAGGGCCTTTGAAAACGCTAAATTATATTTCTGCGTGTTGTTATTAACGCAGCAAGGTCTCACTGTCCTCTGGGTCGTCTAATTGAAGTTCCTCAGCAGGAGAAGGAGTACATAACGCCCTTTTCCAGATGTGCAAACAGTAATCTTCAATGAAAGAGAAACCATGAGTAGGTAAGAGGAGGGCTTAGTGCATCTTCACGTTACTGTGTGGTAATCCAATCATTCCTCTCTTTCAGCCATGTTTGACGGACATGAAACATCTAACCTAGGGTTTTTTGTCGATTTTTGTCCTCAATTTACACTTTACATTTAGTATTTTTGACTCATGTACTGATGTACGTTGTCTTAAAATTCATTAGTTATAATAAATGTTATTTATTTTAAAAATTCCCAGTTCAGATACAGATACATCTTAACTGTCACCAGTTAAGCTAATGTGCACTTACCCTGTGACATTGCAAGATGTGAGAGAAAAAGAAATTAGATATACGTATATATATTACACAGCATCTATCTTTTGCATGAATATAAACATCATCAAGTGAATGAGAGCAGTGGACGATACGTCTCACTATCCCGTTGCTTTGATCCACTTCCAGCGGGGGATTGTTTTTGAACGCTGTCTCTCGCCATGTTTCCAACCATGTACTTTCACTCTCACCATCTAATGAAATGCTCAAGAAAAAAAAAACTGGTGCTATGACAAAGATCTGTCAGAGCTGTTAGGCAGGTGGGGGTGTGAGTGATTGTCCGCCTGTGATGTTGAACACTTCTGCCTTTCTGTTCATAAATTAAAACAACAGCAGAGACAATAAATTCTCACTATCTCATCTGCACAGTGCATCTTTGTTTGCAGCAGTGCAGTAAAGGCTGGTAACTGCGCTAAATGCCAAATAAGACCCAGGAGCTCAGAGAGCACATGAGACCTGCTGAGGGTTCTCCAGTACTCTGGGACCAGCCTCACCGGGGAGAGGACAGGAAATGTACTTGCTTTCATTCTTGAGCAGGAATTCAGTGCACTGGGCACCAATGATGACAAAAACCAAGACATGCCCCAATTCAGCACCATGGACAGCGCAGAGCAGTATTAGTGAGGGGATTCATTTCCTGGAAAGACTTTTCAGAATTTCAGTTCCCAGCCACAGCCTCCACTAAATACTTCTTTTTTAAAAGTATGTCGGGAGTTAACACTGGATTAGTGGTACATCTGAATATAGGGTGCACAAAAGCACTCTCATCTAATCTAGACAATGACTAGGTGCTGGACAAAAGCTAAAGACTAAAGAAAAAGGATTGTCTGCACAGGAGTCGATGCCTTTTAGTTTACCTCGCAGGTGGGCTGCGTTTGTAGCGCAGGCTCTCCATTCTGTCCATCCATTATGAAGGGAGCCCAGCTGAAATTCTGCGATAGGCAGGTTACTCTCTTCACAGGTCGCCAGCTTACACAGCGTTCACACCATTAATAAGTGACGCAAATCAACCCAACCTCAATCTGCATGTCTTTTGTGTAACATCTACACCACTGTTCTGCAACAAGCACAGACTCTTCTTTAGAGAATTCAATATGAACAAAATATTAACTAAAAACCATTTCATTTTTGAGGTTAGTAGTGTCATGGCGGTTGTCACCTTGACAAAAAGTGGCACGTTTTTTAATTAGCATATGTCTTTCTTGCTGTCAGTTCAAATGTTACACAAATGCCTTGTATGTTGACTCGGGCAGTTTGTTGAAGATTATTATGCAGTGTGTACTTTACAGTATTGATTTTGTGAATTTGGGACGAAGCATTTATTTCACCCTTGGCTGGCTTCTTCCTGACTTCTCTGGATTCCGCGATAAATGTGTGGGCAGGGATATATCTGCCTGTTGACGTGTGTTTATTCCTCTGTCACGCACAATATCTCAGGTGCAAGTGGATTTTTAATGAAACCCACACAAACGGCACATCTAAACACAGCGCTCAAGCATTTCTACTGTCAGTTAACGTGACTGGCATGTTGCCGCTGGTTCTGACACGCTCACAAATCAAAGCTGAATCTTTAATATGCACGTCTCTCTGACACTGCAGGTTTGACAGTTGAGTCTGGTGTACATGCACAACAACACTAAAAAAAAAAATTGAAAGGATTATCAAATATGTCAAATGAGATTTTCCACTATTTGAGTTTCCTCCAGTAGAAAAATCAGTGTTCGACTCTTTACGCTTCACGGCTCTGGGACTCTTGGAAGCTGTTATTAATCATCAATTTTACATCCAGCTAAAACTCCCTTTTATCAGGTTTCTAAAATCTTACCACTCAAATATATTTATTAATAACTGTACTACTTGTCTATTTCAGTGGACTGCTACTACTCTGCTAGGCTGTAGTGTGCAGACATGGCATTTGAGGCTGAGCAACATGGCTGGAAATCAATAGTTTGCCCTGTGGAGGTTGCTTGAAGGGGTTTCTTTGCAACAGCCGTCATCAGTTGATCAAGGATCTCAGCTCCAGACCATTAAAGAAACATCGCATACTGCAGAAGGCTGCAGCCAGGGGCCCTGGATCAGGAGGAAAGAACCTGACTGGGCCCCAAGATGCACCCAGGTCTGAAGAACCTGTGGTGGACCTGTCTGAGAGTTGGGGGGTCCTTTGATTAACAGACTGAAACCCCTGATGACGCTTATGGACTCAACTGAAGATGTGGAACATCCACTGTGGGTCACTGACATCAGCTATTTCTAAAATGTTTGCAGGTGAACTATCAGGCCGTGTCCCTTCAGCTTAATACAATGAGTTAAGATTGAATAGTCCCACCTGAGCGTTTAGGATCACCATCAGAAGCTCGTGGATTTCAGCCACTTCGCTGTTTCCTGCAATGAATAAGACATAAAATCCCAGGCTTGCATCTGATGCAGCCCCTGGGACAATTTAAATTTTACAGCAGTCTGCAGCTGGTGGCTTGAGGGAGACAATTGGAATGATATTTTCATCTTTCTTACCAGTTGGCTTGAATTCACACTTCCATAATGGCACAGCAGAAAGTTTGTGAGTTACCTAAGAATGTGTCAGCTGATCGTTCCACACTTGGTTGGTCTATGTGCTCTCTCTCTCTATATATATATATATATAGAGAGAGAGAGAGATATACACACATATATATATTTCTCTGTAGAATAAGTTCTATTCATAGACTCTTGTTGGACATATTTCTGGAGTTTTGCCCTCTTTTTGTGCTGCTGTGTGTCACTGTTCGCTGTGCACACTGTACACAGGAGGATTATGTGCCTTTCCTTGCTTGTCTCCCTGCTCTCACTGTAATCTGCTCCCTGACTCTCTCCCTCTCCCTCGCTGCTCGGCCCATTGTTGCCATGCCACCACATCACACTGTAATCGCACGGAGCTCGATGGACGCTGCGATAAGCGTCTGCAGGCTGCAGGGAGACGGTTTATTTGCAAGCTGCAATCTTCTGCTTTCACGCCCAGCAAAATGATTATTGACACTAAATGAGCGAAAAACCTACAGCGGGAAAGAGGCTGAACAAAATTTCCTTAGTTTTAAAGTACAGGCACATTGGAGAAGAGAGAGACTTTTTATTCCAGCTCCTTAGAGATGTCTATACTTAAAACTGCGTCTTACATCATGACAGAATGATGTAAGACGCCTCTTTACTAATGAGCCGTCCCTGTTTTGGTTTGCTGTTGATGCTGTCACTGTCAACAGCCCAGATGCGTACTCACAAATGTTGTTTTGATTTACATAATTTTCTCCAATTTCTTCATGTAGGACAGTGCATATTCATTCTCACTGTTGAATAAGACAAAAACTCTTATTTATGGTTAACCTCTTAATACATATTGAATTGATACCCAGTTCAAAACTACATGGAGGCCATCTCTGAATCCTCTGGATGATACTGACACTGAAGAGTCAGATTATCACTGTCACCGTGCAGCCAAAAATTGAAATACACAAATCGGTTCCTGACTCATTTCTGATGTAACCCAGCCCAAGTGCGACCAGGCAGTTTTACCACAAAGCCCCTTTGAGAGTGAGCCCAAAAAATGCAATTGAAAAATCAGAGTAATTCCAAGCAACAGCTTGCCGAACAAAACACACAGTTTATGATGAACTGTGTCTGCTGGCTGTGTATAAAACTCATTCATTTGGACTTTTTTTATGGTCATAATTACAAACGAGGCACCATCAGGTCTCTGGTAGCAGGGTGGAGGACAGGAGATCCACTATGTGGCTGCGCCAGATTGAACCATGATTGAAGCGTAATTAACCTCAAACGGGAAGGTTTTAAAAAACCTGTTGTTTCTGGTGCCCAGCTCAGTGTGTTGGACGCTTAGATGCATCAGTATTAGGGCCATTATAATGCACAATTAATTGTTGTAATTCGTGCTTTACAATATATCGTTTTCAAAATGCAATGGATCTTCTCTCAGTGTGTCACAGCAACTGGCTCAAAGGAAGCGCAAGTATAAGTGCCGTTATCCAGACGAGGCACACAGTTAATTGTTAACTGTCACGCTGCAAGTTGTGTCATGCTCTAAACGCAGCGAGCGCGCGTCTGGTGGCGTTCCTCTTTGTTTTAGACCCTGCCTCTGAAATCCTGTCTTTTTGTGTGCTGCTCCTCATCTAAATACATTTTAGATGAGCTGCCTGTGACTTTAGTAAAAATTTGATGTTATTATTTTACTTGTGCAGAGGCAGAATTTCATCAGCCTAACAGCGAGTCTGGTTTAAGTCGCTGTTCTGCCTTCTGCCCCATTCTGAGTCCCATCTGGCAGGGCTGTGTAGTGCAGGGCAGAGACGGCCTTGGCACTGTGCATGGGGGGGGACAGATGGTCTTACGTGTGATCTAGTTGGAGGTCCAGAGCCGTACCCCAGCAGGGACCCTTGCAGCTGACAAGCCTGGCCTTACATCCCCTCTCCCCGGGTCGGGCTCCGACAGTGGCTGCCACAGGACGGGCCACCCAGGTGTCAGCCAGGCAGACAGAGACGCGCGCTCTCTTCCAGCCAGCTGTTTCACCTCTGACGCGCTTACATCATTACAAACAAGCAGAGACAAGAATTACACCACCGCCCTGAGCGCCAGTTTAAAAACAACACAAACTACATCTACTTACTTATTCAGCCGCCGTCTGTTTGCATGTGAGCTGATGATCTGCTCTGCATGTGTATCGGTAAAGGCCCAGCAAAACGCAGCCTTGCATTTGGCACCATTTAGAAATGTGTTATGTTCAATATTGTCAAAATTAAAAGTAAAACACAGCGTTGGTTTCCATGCTTTTTATCAAGCTGAACTTCATCGCTTTTATTTTGAAAAGCTGTGAACTTGGATGTGGAGATTGTGCGACCGACGTGCACCGTTTGACAAAGTAACACCAGTGAGTTATTCAAGATTGTATATGAATGAGACGCGTGAACATCAGACTGCAGGGAGCACAGCTCTGAGGGATGAGATACAGCCGCAGACAGATATTTATTATTTCTTATCACAGCTTCAGCTCAGCGGCTGAGAGTCTGTTGATGTGTGTAGGTGGTTGCAGCGTTTACACATTTCAATGTGTGTGCCAGCACGTTGGACGGATAGGTTTGATGAATGGAGACGGGCTGAAGCCAAACTGCAGATATGCTGTTTTGTTGCGTTGAAGAAGTGGAAATGACAACGCTGTCAAATGAACAGCCGCGGCCCGAGCCAGCACCGCGGGTTATGGCACCAGGAAGTTCATGCAGTCATCATAGATCAAATCACTCAGCCATTAATGGCATTGAAAAAGTAACAAGGGCGAGGTATCGAGTGCCCAGATAGTGCGAGCTGCGGCGAACAAATGCATTTTATTTTAGCCAACCTCCGCCACTCTGGGCCGGCCGGCCTGATGCTCTCCACGGTTAGTCAGCACTCCAGCCACTTTGCCAGCTCAGCTTTATTCCTGTACCCTGGAAATTGAGTTTTGCTTGCCATGTAATGTACTCAAACCTACATCTGCAACTGACTGATAAATCTACTTTTTGTTGCGCCTGACAGATGGCCGCGAAAATGAAAATTCACCACAGCATGTTGCTGTGTCAGGACAGAGGTCACTTCAGATTTTCCTCTCGGCTCGGCTCAGGGCGAGGCCGCGGCGACCGCTTTGTCTCTAAATCAAGTTGCGTAGCTTTAATGTTTTCTTTAAGCTCGTTTGGTTGAATGAGATGACAGGTGCCTGGATTGTTTTGCTCCACTGCTGCGTCCGCCAGCTGCCTGACTACACTGAAAATCCCGGCTCTCGCTTGACGACGACAGCTTTGTATCTACACAGAAATAATTGTGTGCCTACATACGCCAGCGCGCTGTTCCGCCAGTTTGATAAATACCAAAAAAAAAAAGGACAGATCTTTATTGCAGAGCCACAGTCGGGGTCTGACACTCCAAAGACCAATTTCAGACTGTTAACAAGGCCTGGCCCATGAATACCTCACAGCCAAATGTCACCAGCAACCCCCCCCCCCCCCCCCCCCCCCCCCCCCCCCCCCCCCCCCCCCCCCCCCCCCCCCTTTCCACACCTCTTTACTCTCACTCTCTCCCACTCGCTCCCCGCTCTGGCCTCAGCTCTCCCATGGACATTTGACGAATTGTAGTTCCTCTCTTTCAATTTGCAGACCGTGTTGCCTCGTTCCACAATATGCGGCCCAGGGGGATCATGGGTAGGCAGGAGCAGCGGCCCCGGCCAGGTCCGCCGAGAGCCGATAACCTTTCAGTGTTGCTTTAGCACGCTGTGTAAAGAACAATCAGTGTTTATCAGCGTCGACTACAGGCGAATGCTGATTCAGTGTCATGCACACAGAGGCAGAGTGAGAGTGTCGCAGGCTTTCCCTCCGACGTTCTCCTGCAGGCCAATAACTTCTCCTAGATTTAGGATTTTGGGGCTTTTTATTGCCCTTTCTCTTCTGTAATCCGCTCCCTCAAATCCACAGATTGAAATATTGCTGAGGATGTCCATTTCAAATTTACAGAGCTGTAGCTGTCAAGGTAAAAAAAAAAAAAAAGTACATATTTGTGCATTTAAATGAATGATTCATGACTCGTGAATGCTCCTATTCTACCGTGAGTTTTGAATGAGGGTGCGAGTCTGAGCCGTGGAGCTGAAACCGTGTCTCATGTTGAATCCCATCTGGGTAAAATGTGATGAACATGTAATACCAGAACCCAGCATTTCCCACCAGATTCCACAGTGTCATCCTACAGCTGTTGGGGAGGTCGACTCCATGCGTGAGTTAGACGAGGTAAAAACCCCGCGTTCGGCTGGCCGTGTGAACCCAAAGATTGGATTGGTTTCTTCTTTTTACTCCATAAAAACAAAGTTGGTGTCTTGTTTATAGCTCTGTTAAAAAATCATCAGCTAGTGGTAACTTGGCACAACGCTGCAGGTTTCTGCGTTAGTCTTCAGCGTTCAGGCCAAAAGACACTGAGGTAATCGTCACTGTTTGTGCCAAGTTATTTTGAAAGAGCAACAGCTAATGGAAAGATTCCAGCACCTCGACCAAAAACATAACTCACTCACTCACCCTATGTATGTGGTTGTGTTGCTGTTTTGTACGCATACTGTGGCTTCTGAAGTTGCATTCAATGTTTTGCCTTTGAGATTTGTGTTTTCTGTTCGTGCACTTGTGAGAGGCGTGCGGGCCACCTTAACAGGGAGCTGTGAAGTCATGTGGCTCAAGGGATGTCACTGGGTCGGGGTGCCCCTAAAACAAAGAATGATTATGAGGGTAAAATTGATTGTAAATCTATATTTATGTTCACAAATGGCTCATTTATAGACAAACTGTTTATTCAAAAGCACAAATTAGTATTTTATATTTATCAAAAATGAAACGCTCTTCACATTGTGTAAACAAAAAAGTCCATAAATGAAGGTCAAGATGGCGTTAAGAGCTGCAGTGTTTCCCTGTATGCACCCAGCCTGGCGACTTGTGTTGCTCTCCCTGTCTCCCTTCTTTAATTCCCTGTCATCGCTCGAATGTGTTTAATTTAAAACAGGAACATGAGAATACAAAACAGCATAGACCTGCCACCATTTAAAACATTAAAATTGGATATTATGAGTTTGTCCAAAAGGCTTCAGGAGGCCGTAATCATGTGAAGTTATTTGTCGCGGAATAGAAATTCTTTTTTTTTTTTTTTTCGTTTAAAATGCATAAAAATGCAAATGTGAAAACATGAACATCTCAAGAAATTAAGTACAAGCGCAATACAATGTTTCTTGTGGCAAATATCTTCTCTTGTTTGTGTGCACGGCCTTTGTAGAGAGATTATTCTCAGTTTAGGGAACAATGAACCTTCGCTGTTGCTGCTCCTGCCACATAGCTCCATTCACTCGTGCTGCAGCAAGAGGTGCAACACTTCAACACTTCCAAGCTTCATACGGAGAAACTATTGTAAAGAACATTAAGGGCAGTTGTCCCAGTGCAAAGTGTACCTGCCTAACGCGATGATGTCAAAAGGTTCTCATGAACAGGTGCAGTAACAACATGTTAAAAGACGAGCGACGTTCAGCAGCAGGAGAGTAATTTATGGACCACCAGCTGCTCTGTAAAGGTTACTACCAGAGGCAAATCAAACATGGAAGTTCAACAAGAGCCTAATTAAAAAAACGACACCACCACATGAAGATGCTTTCTTCTCTGGTGAGCAGAGACACCTGGTCCCTGGTCCGTCTCTCTAACGTGCCTGTTTCTCTTTTCTCATCCCAGCACGGATCGTGCGCAGCCGCCAGTGGTGCGAGATGGCTCCCTGCATGGAGGGGGAGGTCTGCAGCCTCCTGTTCAACCGATCCGGCTGGACCTGCACCAGGGGCAGCGGCCGCATCAAGACCATCACGGTAATTTACAAGACACGATGTCAATAGGACACATGCACTTAACAGCATTGCACGGACGTTTGCAGCAGAGGTGACCCCCCCCCCCACACTACGCTTTTTTTAAAATGTGGGTGAATAGACAGACATGCACATGTATTCCTACAGTACATCAACCTGTGGGAGCTGATGCTTAACGAGCTATGTGTTTTATATTTGGGATATATTGGGAACAAGATGCAACAATGACTTTTTGCAAGATGAAACAATGTCACTGAGAGGCCAGAGTGTTTCAGTTTGTGACGTCGAGTATGACTCACGAAAACAAAAAGCAAACTCATTCCCATTACCCTCAGCAGGTAATGGGAATGACTCAATCCCCTGTTTTAAGCAGGTTAAAAGATGTGGTTGATCTTCTGGCCAGGTTATATACCCCACCCAAAACACCCACATTAATGTTCTGCTGATCATTCTGACACTACAACAAACAGGGTAAACATCAATACACGGCCCATGGAAAACATCCGCTGTGACATCACCATGTTGGGGCGCAGCCAACACGCAGTGCAACACCCTGAGCTGCTCACCGGTTTATAAACTGGCGAGCGGTTCAGCAGCAGGTCTCTGTGCCGCTTGAACTATTCAACCTGCGTGGGCAATAATACAGTGGAACTCCTGACTCATGCTGACAGAAAGTAAAATCAAATCCTTATATTAAAGACCCTGCTCAAACATGAGGTGAGGCATTTAACACACGAGGAGAATATCAATGGCTGACGACACTCTGCGACCCCTGCGTGACTCTGCGGGAGACGGAAGTGAAAACCCACCACGGTGAATTTTTAAAGCCGTCAATATGGTGTCATCTGCTCCTCTGTGGGCTCCTCTCGCTGTGACATGCCCCAGAGCTGCAGACGCCGCAGTGCTAACCGAGGCTTTTCAAAAGTGATTAACTCTCATTCAATAAACAAATCATTGCTTCATCGTCGGTAATGAAGATTAATTCCATCCTTTCGCGTTTGTTTGTGCCGTTATAAAGGAAGGCGCGTGATAAATGAATTTGAATGCCGTGAATGGCTCTGAAGGAAACCTACAGGCTGGCCAACACTAGTCGCTCGGCGGGCGCTGCCGCTTGTCCACTCAGTGACTGGGTCGCCATGGATACGGGTCTCACTGTCGCTGTGAGCTTCACACCGCACCACTTGGGAATTTCACACTTTGCAACTTTATACACAAAGGCAGTGGAGGAGTTCTGTGTTCTGTTTGTCATGCCCAAGAAACACAATTATATTCCCTCCACTGCACCCCTCGTCTCTTCAACCTGGATGCACTGCTGCAGTTGGTTGCATGTACACAATTGTTGTTCCAAAGTTGGCACTGTACAAGTTCAGCTTTTTGGGTTTTTGGCTTGAATTGAATTGAATTCCATGTTTCCTTGCGCAGACGCTGGCTGCTTGATCTCAGAAAAGAGTTTTGATACCATGCCACCGATGTCACCATCTGAAACGAGGAGATGCTAAAGTCTTTGTCTTGCTGTGATTAAAAACACATGAGCGGTTGATGCTGTCTTTGGGAGAAAGATCTGTCCCTATTCGCAGTGAATCGGGTCCTGTCCATGGAAGATTTCTGTTATTTTTCTGATTGTCTTGTCCCGCCCTCACTGCTGTCGCCTAGCAACGGAACAGTTGAAGACCACGTCAAAGTTATTATGGTCCTCCGTTATTGTGAATTATTAGCAGTTTTGTTGAATCATGAAACTTAAGCATTGGAAATCTTGTTGCTCAGCTTCACTAATTTGAACTATTGTTTATAACAAAAGTGCAGTGAATTCTTGGATAGGTTTGCTGATTCTTCGAACACTGTAGTCACACAGCTGTGACTCAATCTGTCTTCAAATGCAGTTTACAGTTTCAAATCTACCATTTAAATATATTCATTTCCATTCTGCCCACAAATCAATATGGATTTTATTATTATATTATTATTATAAATCAGCCTCTTCAATTAATAGATCCCCATAGATTCTTTAAATTGCAATTTTCCACCACTGTGAAATGAAAAAAGTCTGCTCAGGCCGCAGCAGGTAGACACAAATCTGCCTGAGGTATGAACATGTCCAAATAAAACAATAGAGAGAGACCAGAGGGAGACGCAGTGGGACGTAACTTCAAGGGACAGAGTGAGCGAAACAGCACAATACAGCATGTTGATGTCAGCAAGAGATGACACGACGGTCAGAGCACCAGAGACTGTTGTCCTCGTCATGAGGTCCACAAGGCCACGGGTCAGCCTGTCACCGGCTCTGTTGATTTTCACTCTCCCTCTTTAACTCACTCGCCCGCCTTCCGTTTATCTCTCTCTCTCTCTCTCTCTCGTCCACCCGGCAGCCCTGGGCAGCTGCGGCAGATTTCATGCGTGTCCCCATCACGCTCTAATCTTCCCTGACAGCACGCTGACAGCATGAGTGTTTTGCATTCGCACATATATTTACTTAACTTTAAAAAAAAATGCAAATTACGTGTTCAGCTGAATATCCCCTATTCGCTGTCGGTGATCAGTGTTTTTGGGGGGTTGTTTGTTTTTTTCCAGAAGTTGAGAACTTCTCAAGTGATGCTTGTGTTTTTCTTTCTCTCTTTTTTTGTGAAGTGGCAAAGAGTGTGAAGATTTGGATACAGAGAGCAGATGTTTGTTTTTTTTCCACGTTCAGTAAGATAAAATGAGAAATCCATAAAGACGATTGATCGAGGGGTGTGGGTTTGTTGGGGGGTGGGGGCAGGCAGGCGCCGAGGGCCGGACTGTTGCTTAGCAAGTACATGCAACAAAACATGTGAAGGGACTTACACGGTCTTCACATACACATGATGACATTGTCTGCGTCGTGTCGTCATTATTCATGTGATTCATGCTGCGGTGCGCTGGTTTGAGGTGGGCGGTGTCAGCCATTGGAATAAATTGACAAATGCGGCGGATCATGCAGGAAATTGAGCCTCTAATAAAACGCACATTATGCTATAGACATATCGATTATGCATTTCTACCAAATCAGAGCCCAGTGTCAAATTCCTCATTGATATGTAATCATAACTAATGCCTTTTGAAATCCAAGCTCAGTTAAAAATGGACATTAAGGTTCAGTGTGGCTTGATGAATCTGCGTTCTGTCGGCTGACGAGGCAGAAACGCTTTATTTCTGATTGGCAGCCTCATTAACGTTTACAATGTGGAGCTACAGCCATCAAATTAAAATGAGTAACAGAAGATATAAAATACACTTTCAATTGATTTGACACGTTGAAATATATGATATGTGATGAGATATGTTTGTGTCATAGAAAAATGTGCAGTGAGGTTATTGAAGACGAGATAGGAGAGGGGAGGAGATTACAGCAGAGGTGTTGTTTAACCAAAACAATCTGCTTGATTTGATGACAACAGGTGATTGGTCAGCAGTTCAGACGTTGTGGTTGTTTTGGACTGTTACCGTAACTTGCTCTTGTGCAGGTTAGTGGCTCAGCATAAGTTACCCTGGGTGAGAAGGAACCTGATGTTACCTTGATAACCACAAAGCTGCCATAGTGGACGCAAGCAGCCAGTGACAATTTCATTTTGAGCACTGCTGGAATTGATACAAGTGGCCCCAATGATAATATTGTCCTGGCTGTACCTGGTTATTCTCTCTTCACTTTCACAACAGCTATTGGCCCAGATTACCACATACCTCACACAGTAATGGTCTCCAGTCGATGACTGCTGATTTTCCTCCAGCGCCTCAGAGACACCTTCATTTCACAGGCCAATCATAAAGAAAACAATGGCCGAGAAGACAATGAGATTTGCCGTGAATGTTCCTGATCTTATTAGGATGAATCCTGCTTTCGCGTAATGACTGGCTGACCTTTCCTCTAGCACCGCTATCAGGCCAAAATTTAGACAGGAAATATTGAAAATTAAATGGCAATTATACTGAGCATATCTATTCTCCTCAGAGGATTTGACTCGCGGATGAGCAGCCATTAGAGCAAAAACACAAAGCAAGTATACAAGTATTCAACAGAACCTGTGGAAATGCTACGACCCTATCAGAGCAGAAAACTGATCCAATAAACCCTTGAAACATAATCCACTGTTTTAATTCAAGGGCTGTGGGTGTTCACTGGTTAAATCGCTTAAATGGAATAAAGATATTCTGACACCATATTTTCCATTTTTATAATTTACCTACATCAGCCTATTTACAAACAAGTTTTTGTGCACCTGTACCTCCATCGTTTCACCGCCCTCCCTCATCCCGCCCCTCGGTGGCTCTGCCAGGTCACACTCTCCAGCCTCACCTGCTAATGGAGTTTGCATATGCAGCCCCGCTCTCCACTGCCAGCTCGCCATTAATATGAATCACTCTCTAGAGGCCCACCCAAACAAGCTGGCAATTTGTCTTCAGTAGTGAGCCGCTGAAAGATCTACACATGATACCCCGACGCGGCGGAGGGTGCGTTTCAGGAGGGGCTGGGTGAGGCGTTATGAGATTGGTTTCATACACTTGACAAGGGAGAGAATGCCGGGGTTACACAAGAGAGGACGTGTGTGAGTGTGTGAGTGTGTGGAGGGTGGAAAAGGCCGTCAGGTTGAAAATTGGCAAGACAGACAGAATTTAAGATGGTGAAATGATTTTATTTTTCCTCCTCTCAGGCGAGCTGAGGGGTTGTGAGATTGCAGTGCTTGTTCCGTGCGTGCTGAGACCACCACCAACGTCTATTCTTAGCTTTTGCTCATCAAGTGAGTGGCTCAAAAGGAAATTTAGAAATTCCCCCTTTTAAGATCAGACTGTTCCCTCAAATTTTGGATCATATTTAGACTGCAGTTCATGTGCCCTCCACCCCGGGAAAAGAAAACATCGCTACACAGCACATGCCACTGCCCAGCCAGTGTGTAGCCTGGAAAAAAACTGTTGCAGACTCAGACAAGTACACACACACAAACACACACACACACACAGCACCACCAGGGAGGTCAGAAAGGCTTGCATCATTTCTTTTCTTTTTTGCACTGATCGTCCTCCTCCAGCTATGTGCTCTTTGTTCCAGTGTCAGCCAGCCCGAGACACTGAGTGGAGTGTGTGTGTGTGTGTGTGTGTGTGTGTGTGTGTGTGTGTGTGGTCCTGCCAGCGTGTCTGTAAACATGAAGTGTAAACATTTCAGTTAGCTCTGAAAGCTTTTTGAAAAGATGTGACCCAAAAGAAATATTGATTCATATGGGCACAAAAGAACGTGCTCCTTATGGAGAAACCAGAAAAAATAAAACAGGTGTCTGAATTAGAAATGTGACAAATGTGATGCATGAGGGCAAAACACAAAGAGACGCTGGATTGCTGCAGTGGCACAGTATCAATACAACATGTTCCTGGACCAACTGAAGGAGTTATGAAATTCTCCCCTTATGACAGAGTGGCGTTCCGTGACACTCGCTATTATCTCGGTCAAGTCGTGCATCACCATAGTTGCTGCAACCCGTCCGACCCGGGACACACCTCTAATGAGTTCGCTTCTCTGCTCAGGTGACCCAGCAACATCGCTGTTTGTCTGCAAGCTTCTGGAAATGAATTGTTGAGTGGATGGTGAGGTTGGAGAGTCGCGGGGCGGACGGCAGGTCTCTGCCTGGCTTTGTTTCATTAGTGGAACAGGATGGGAGAGGACGCTCAAGTAAGAGTAAACAGAAAGCAATAAGGTTTCAGATTGAGGCTCAGGTGCACTGCCAAAAAATGTCCTGGCATGTCGTTTTATTAGGAATGGAATCTCAAGGCCGATAGTAAAAAGAATAGTGGTGAGGTGGCCTTATTCCACAGAGTATGCAAATCAGTTTTCTTAAGTGTTTAGTTTTCTTCATGCTGCTTACGGTCTTATGACTACATTTATTTTGTTCTGATCAGTTCCATTAAAAAACAAATTAATCGAGCTTGGTAATAACTACAAGCATATCCCATAATAATATACATGAGTTCATACGCCTGTGCCACAGAGCTCAATCACTGTCCCAAAAAACTATTAAAATATATTAATGAATCACACAAATGCCAGGAACACTTAGATTCACTTGACTTAATACCACATACACCCTAATTTGACTTAGATTTATTTACTAGATTTATACTAAGTACATATATGTAGAGCACAGAATATTGTCACTAACATGTGTTCTCCATTCCAGTGAACTGCATGTTTGCTGTAAACTCTCAATTGGTAAATACCAAAACAGATTTTTTCAATTTAATTTTTTAGGGATTCCTATTGACATTGGGTCACAATTAATAGTTGAAAACCTGACATGAGGTAACAGATTGGAAAACACTTTTATTGTAATTATATCGTGGGAATACGGGGTGCTTGTTGTTTTAAGACCTGATTTGATCGTTGAGATATGATCTGGCTGTTGAGTGCGGAAAATCAAGGATTTGTTTCAAACAGGGTTGGAGGAAAGTTCATATCATCTAATAAACAAGTCGACTCTCCAAACTAATTAGTGCTAACTTTGCAAATGTCAGGTCTGAGATTATTTTGCATTACGTTGCTCTCGGAGGCGTTCTGGTTCTGAGCTTGCGGCAGCCTGTTCACCGAGTCGACGGGAATTAGCAGAATTACTTTACACCAGGGAGCAGCATTAAAGCGAGGAGTGGTCACTCTGCAGCTCACACTGGGGACCCAACTGTCTCCAGAAGTAGCTCCAGACTAACTGAGCTCAATTTGAAGCATCTCAGTCGACTGTGGGGTCTTTGGCTGACGATGCTCAAATGGAAGCAACCCTCAGATGTGGCCTTTCTCCTTTTGCGTCTCCGGAACAGAACATAGTTGAATGATAAGGTCTGTTCTAGTGCTGCACGCTTGGATTTTTATCTTTAATAAGCTTTAAAAGATGCAGATGCAGACGCCCACACATCTCACATATCGCTCTCTTGCTGCTGATGCAACACAACCAGTTTAGAGCTAATATAACATTAGTCAACCAGAGAAGCAGAGGTGCCTTTGTCCCTCTGATTGATTACCTTTAGAAGCTGCTTCATCTCTGTTATATTTAAACCTCCCATATGCATGCATGATGCATGTATGCTTCATGTGTGCACTCCCCAAAACAGTGTTTTGCACAGATGGATGCGTTGCAGAAACCTTCTGAAACCATTGAAAACAACGACGGTCCTGCAGAAGGATTCAACTGAAAGAGTCGCTGCTGCTGCTGTTGCTGGTGGTGAGGGAAGGGCTCACATTCACAGCCAGTCTCTAATCTGTCATGTGATTTCATTTTTAGAGGCACATTTTCCATTCTTCCAAAAACCGAATCCAAATCCAACCAGCTCATCCCACCGAGAACAAAATCTTTCTTCAAGAGGCGCTTTGCTTTTCTACTGGCTCTCCGTCTAATGTGCAGTTGCATCGGTGCGTACGTGACTTTGCACTTCAACTTTGTGCGACTTGAGCCCCGGTTTGTTTTGGGTTATGTAAATTGCGGCTTTTTTTGTTCCTCTCTGAATCTTGTATTTGTCACAGAGCCGCCTTCTGAACCTCCTGCCAACAGATTTGTATTCTCAGTGGGTTGCCATCTTTAGATAAAGGTGGTCTTTGATGGTGAAATCACTTTCATTTGGTGCTGCAGCTCTGTGACCAGCAGCATTCATTTAGCCTAACTAAAATGCATAATGAGAGAGCGAAGTAGGTTGTTTCTTAAATCGTAACTCCTAGTTGGGAAGCAGCATAAAGTAAAAATGTTACCCCCGAGCGAGAGGAAGTGGTGTAAATGGTCTCATTTCTAAAACAGCAGGAAAATACCAGAGGAAATCAGGACCTCAGGTCATTACAGAAATATTTGTATTTTTGAAATGCATTGGGACAAAATGACTTTTTTCAAATATTAGATATGCAAAATGTGCTCTGCTGGATTTCAGCCTCATTATTAAAATCTGAGCACCTGCAAGAAAATGATAGAACTGATAGAATCTCCAACAAACTGCTAAGGGAAAAAAAAAGACGGATTAGTAATATAATATGCAAAATTATTACTTAAAATAATACAATTCAAAAAAGGTCAAAATACAACAGGATAGAGAAAAGCTCTGACAAACATCCATTAAAACAGAAACACAATAAATCTACTAGATTTCACTTTCACATGGTGTCTATGTCATAATGTGAAATATTATAACCGTTACCCTTTCACATCCATTGAGCTTCTTATGTGGTAGCATACAAGCTTCCTGTGGTAAAGCAAGCAGCATGCACCACATCTGCAATAAACCCAAACTATAATTCTCCATTAATTGTCATTCTAATGACTCAGATGCAGCACCACCCTCCCTTTGATACAAACATGGCACAGAGGCGCGTTGGGGTGCAGCTCATTTGTTTTATGTTTTACTGGCTCACCTCCAGGCGCTCATATACGTTGCTGTTCGTGAACTGGGAGTAGCCCTGCCATATTGCATGTGACAGCTTCGCTCTGGATCCTCGGGGAGAACGCACTGCAGCCTCTGGACAAACATTTCTAAAATGACTGATGTTCAAACAGCAGGCATGTCCCTGCCAAACAGACAGAGTACACGGGGGTTACAGTTGATAAGCAAATACTCTCTCTATTTCAGCCGCATTGGACGATCTTCTGTTTATCGAATGGAAAAAGAGAAATGTCCTGCTTGGGCCTCAGCTCATCTGTTTGTCAGGTGCTCTGGCATGATCATCAGTCTTGAGGAGATAGCGTGTGAAGTGAAGCAGAAAATATATTGAAATAGGTTAGATTGATAGAGGTGTTCTGGAAACAGCTAAATTGCTCAAGCGGGCGCCCGTCTTGTGTTATTGAACAGGCACAATATTCTGCGTGAAGTCGGCTTCATGATTGCATTTACAGTATCTCCTGCTTTCTTTTGGTCGCCGTCCACAGTTCCTCTGGTGCTGCCATCTATTATACCAGCCCTTTTTTCACAATGACTTTGGCAGGCACATGTTGCCCCCCCCCAACCCCCCACCCCTCTGTGACCAAGAATGAATGTGGTCTCCTCTGCTGTCACTTTTCGCTCGCTTTATCCCACTCCCCTTTTTGAAGTACTGTCATTGCCGGGCTTTGAACTGCCATTTGTGTTTTAGCCGGCGCGCTGCTCGTCCTCGGAGCTTCGTCTGGTGTGAAAATTGCCACAGCCGCGGGCCACATTTCAGCACAGGGGTTTTTGTAATAGTTATTGCACAGGGCTCCTTTATGGACCGGACACGTTCAGCGAGCTCAGCAGCATCTTGTCTCACAGCACTGATGCTTTTTGTGCCCTTTGCATCTTTTGTTTTATGCATCTCTAATAAATTGTTTAGTGATGCTTAAACTGATGCAGACAGCAGCAATCTATCATTTTTTTTGTGCAATCTGAGATGTTGGATCTGCTCTGAAGGGCCAACCCCAGATTTGTATTCACTGCTAGAAATAAGATACTCTGCAATTTTCTCACAATACTGCACTGCAAAATTTGCACTGTTATTATTTTAATTCTATGCATTTTTTATGTATTTATGAGATTTATTCATCCCTCATTTGGGAATTTAACCTGTTACAGCAGGAGATAAACAAAAGAGGAAAATAACAAGTGAAATTAAAAATACAGTGAAAATAGAATTAAAAATGAAAATGTACACAAATTGAAATGAGTTTGGAGCTGTTGCAACAAGCTGCCAATCATTCAGCGGCGTCTTGAAAGATAGATGCAGGTTTCCTTGTTTCCTGAGGGTGGAAGGATCAGTAGTGTTGTACGCTTGATTGGCCCAATACCACTCATTTGATTACATTTATTAGTCTACTATGTTCTCTAATTTGCACATGTTTATGTGACAGCTGTAAATACTTTGCAGGTTAAGATTTTATATCAACCGATAACTAATGATGCATTGTTATAGATTGAACCACCTGCTCACAGGTTTATGCACCAGCGAGAATAATAAAGTGAGGCTAAAACGTTTTTTCAGCCTATTCACTCGACGCAGCTGAGTGTTTTTGCTCTGCATTTTACTTTCCACTCCACCTGTCCTTTGCTTTGCATTAACTTTCCTTCAATATGAAAATCAATACTCTCGCTCTTGCTTGAGTCGAGTTATCCATCACAATTTACATCAAGTCCATTTTCATCAAAGTTGCATTACTGGTTTGAGGTAGTGCATTGCTGACATTTTATATTAATCTGCATTGAAACTGCATTATCAAGCAGCTGTAATTTACATGAACAGAAATTGAGGCAGACTCTTGTAAAATCACTACAAGATAAATCATTTTTCTCACTCCCACTGAAATGAACGGAATCCAGAGTCTGTCTGGGGCAAACTCATCTGAAAATGTTCAGAGAAAGACGTAAAGATTACTGATCCATCAAAAGACTGTCGTCTGATGGGGTCCTAGGCTCCCTGACCAGTATATGGTGGTGTCCTCGTGCATTGTGAGATATAGTTGATATAGTTAGACATACTTATACATCATCATGCATTGCACTGGTGGTAGTCTCACAAATGCAATGCTGTTATCAGCCATGTTTTCGAAACATCACCAGACAAGCCCACCATGAGCTGCACGTCAGGCCCAGCCACAGTCAGCTGGAGCTGAGGTTGTTAGCCTAATGACAACAGCAGCTTGAGTGGCCAGTAATGGTCTTGGACCTCTGTGAGTCTCCCACTGATGAAACCAGCGGAGTCCTGTGCAGGACTTCACTTGTTATGAGAGGCCTCTGGGAAAGGTTTTTCAGTTACTGCAGCGATGGCACAGCGCCTGTCTCCATAATGGCTGGCTGGGCTGCTGGTGAGAATTCTGCAGCTTGAAGTGCCACCGGATATACTGTCGCTGCTTTGTTTCCTCCCGAGCGCCGAGAAAACAAGCTGTCTGATCCACCTGCGGCAGTTCCCTCTCTCGGACACAAAGATTTCTGGGAGTTGTAATGTTACCTCGGCTGAGGATGCTTGTGTGATGCAAAACGTACTGTATCTAAAAAGATACTTTGATCCTAAAGTATGCTGTGTTGATGATAAGCAGGGAAGTTAATTGAAACCCTTAATATTTTTTTGCGACTCTGCTGGCGCACACTCAAAGACCCAGGCTATGCACCTCATTTGAACTGTGAAACTTTATCATTTATGCACAGTGCTGAGTGTTTACAAGTGATGATGAAACAAGGGCACCTCGAGCTCAGAGATGAGGTCCAAATGCTTTAATTTCACCACAACAAAACCAATTAGCAAAGCTCTTATTAGTCTGTTCTCAACTTTCCCCGCCCTCTCTCTCTCTCTTATCTGTGAATCTCCCTCATGCTCAATGCCACCGGGAGATAAATATGTCTTCTGTGTCCTTGGATTCCTGTCGTGTAAGCACCGGCGGTGGTGAACACTGTTTACCGGTGTGCACGGCAGGCAAACAGCCGGCACGGCGTGTCCCGTGGGGCCAGATTCACCTTGTTACCCTTTTAATTAGCAGGAGCAGTTAATAGTGCTGTCTGCATCTGCCGCCTTAGCACTCGGCTCCAACTTCACAAATCCCTCAGATCGATAGCCACGAGTCGCACAGAGGCAGGCAGATGAGAGGGGCGAGAGGATCTATTGTGGGAGCAGCTCAGGTGCACTGGTGATGCCTTTTGGAGTGAATGTAAATAACGTACGATACTCCTTGAGGAATCGTCTTTATAGCGATCCCTTTTCCTTTTTCCATGTACATTTGAAGGGATAACAAGGTCTCTGGGTTCCAGGGACCTGCACCTTCCTATCACCCAGCCTCTCCTCATCCACATTTCCTCTAACCTTCGAAAATGAATGTAATCAAAAAGCTAAGGGTTTGCTCCGCAGATTCTATTGTGCCCTTATAAGCTTTTATCCCCCCCCACCCCCCAGCTGCTCGCCCTGTGCTCATTTCTTTTCTTGTTTTGATTTAAAGATGCAGTGGAAGTACTTAGCATTTAGATGACATGCTGCAGGAGAGGTGTGATGGATCAGTGCCTCTTCAGAGGACTGAATTTCCTCGACGGTGCCGCAGCCTGCCGACCCGGTCGGACAGACAGAGCGACGGATCGGAGGACGTCAGTCCGGGCGGGCAGCGGAATACCAAGTCGGCCTCGCTGCTGCAGAGAAGACTGGCACCAGCGCCAGGAGAGAGGGGACTGCTGGGAATGCCAATGCACTACCCAGGCAGCCGTCTCGCCTTGGCTCCTCCAATTGGCTAAACAGACCATTAGCTTCTTGATTAAGATTAGCAGACTCATTATCTACGAAAAGTGGCTCATTCACCAATATTAAGAAGGGAAGGGGGCTGTTTTTTTTTCCTCCGGTCAAGGGGAAAAGTGTGTATTTTCTGTTCTCCTCAAGATGAATGCAAGCAGCAAGAAGTTGTTCACAGAGAAACAAAGTGGAACACAGTTTATCACCTCACAGCTAATGTGATAAAAAATGTTCTGTCTGTGTGATGCCACTGATGGAAGAAAGAGAACGTCTCTCACTCGTTAACGCAGATGATGAGGTGGCCATTACTCGCTCGTATTTTCCGCTCGAGGAGAGAAGCAGTGTCCTCAGAGGTCATAAAAACAGGGAGAGAACAAAATAACCTTCCTCCATCTTGCCTTAGATATAATTGCAATTCATGCCATCTGTGCTTTTAAACGGACATATGCTGCTTTGTATCCAAGGCCAATATGCTTAAGGAATGTTGAATAAAACGGCGATGAAGGCCGTCCCTCTGTTCCTCTGACGCTGACCTTCTGCTCCTCTTTTCCAGCCTATGCCCAAGGAGCCATCGTAGGATGCAGAGGAACACAGCAGGTAGGTGAGTTTTTAATGATGTTCTTTACTCCGCTTTGCATACCGGGTGAACTCGGGGTCACTTTGACATCCAGCACAAGCAAACGGATTTTGATTGGTGCACCTGGAAGAAAAGCAGGAACATACTGAAAGCGTGCGCCTGCGTGTGTTCTTAAATGTAATACAAGGTCAATGGAGCTTCAAGCAAGAATAAGTCTGATATTATCTTCTATTCATCGAGTGTTTTTCACTTTCAATACTGAGCTTAAATAAAGATCATCCACAACTTGGGGAAGTCACAACCGAATCTTCAATTTCTCAGGGTTGAGTCACTTTGATGTATCTATGCAAGGAAGAAAAATCAAAGAGGACTATTGGATTTTTTGGAGATCCACGAGGGTGGAAAATAAAAGGCCAGACTGTGGTTACATCAAAGAGAGGGGCTGCATCAAGTCTCAAGGCTTTCTTTTTATGGCCAGAGCAAAACACTGATATTTATTGGAGGTGCTTTCTCTTCGCCAAATTCAACAACTGAAAGAAAAAGCTTTTAAAAGTAATTTTCTAAATTTCATAGTTAAATATTCGTCAAAAAGTTGTTTGCATTTTTAACATTCCCCCTAAGATGATTCCTGCATATGTCTGAGTTAATGAGAGCAGCTTAGCCTGATCCTGCTGGGAGGTGAACTTCCTCAAAAAAGTATTTTCTCTATTAAAAAAATCAAGGAAATCTGCTGAAGATGAAACTGAATTCCTCTCGTGAGAACATTGACTGAGTGTCTGTGAAGCTTTTATATTCTGCAAAACTATGGTCATTTGGAATCTGCATGCTTTATGTCTCCTAGCCAATATTCTAAGATTGATTTTCCCCATCTTCCACTGAGAAAACAAAATGAATCATGCACAATTACCAAGGACAGGGAGAAGAGGGGAATTGGGGGCGTCATAAATATTTATTTGCAAGCCCTGGGAATTTGTGCAATTCTGTGTGGATTTGCCAACTCATATTTAAGTGTCTGAATGATTTATATGCTCGGTCCTGGGTGACACATTTGTCCACTGTCACCCGAATCATTTCCGTATTAACATATATGGATTTATCCTTATGACATATTCATGGCAGGGTTCTATTATCATTCAAATGGGTTTCCTGATTAAATGATTGGTTAAATCAAAACATTAACTGCAGAATTCCACTGGAGATGAAATGAATATTGGATTTGGAAAGGAAAGTATGAGAGGAAAGGAAATATACCCTTTTCAGAATTCTTCATAAAATTAGCTTTGATAAAGCAGAGCAAGTCCGATCTGTATTATATAAAGCTGCTGGTCTTAGTCAGTTTTTTATATTCAGACTTGTCCATTACATAAATGTTCAGCGTCCCTTGATGGAACAAAGCTGACATTATATTCTCCTGCTGCAACGGTAGAAATGGCACACTAACATGAGTCGAGATATAAAGAGGATATAAAGATAAAAAATGGATTAGTCTTCACAGGATGAATCAGAGGTGGGTTTTAAACCCTGTTTTTCACCTGACGCTTTAATCAAAGACCATCACCAGTACGAGTTGCTCTCAAAAGGACTTAACCATTTATTAGATAGCGCTAATTGTGAAAGAGCGACTTAGCGCATCACTTAATTATCATGCAGATGATATGACAATTAAATGAGTCGCTAAGTTCATTACATTTATTATGAAGACAAATACTCTTCCTATTTATTTTGTTTCGTGCTGTCATCTTTACGTTAATATACTCATCTTGCTGTGTTACAGTGAAGGAAATGTAATGCTACATTTGACATAGTGAGACTTGCTGTGGAGAAAGTCTATAAAATTATCAGCAATTCAGCAAAGCTAATGTCTGAAAATGTTTTGAAGCGGAACGTATTTCCCCCTAAAGATTCTGTAAAGCCTGTAACGCGAAAAATTGGGAAGTCTTTTATAGACTTTTTGCACAAAAAGTACAAGTGCAGAAGAAAACATCCAAGAGCCGAGGAGAAATCCAAGCGCAGGCCCTGGAGCGCAAGAAAACCAGCACGAGCATTCAAGTGTGAGTGCAGTGTTGAGTGAAAGCATTACCAGATCTGAACGGGAAATCAATAAGTCCTGCTCTCAAACTGAACGACGCGCTGTTGAATAGCAATAAGAGATCCACACATCAGAAAGGCTTATGTAACGTTTCTGATTGTTCAACGGGATCTTGATCTGATCACTGTGTTTTTGCTCCATTTCCCCAACAGGCTCACTGACATCCATGACTCAAAACGGAACTGATGCCAGTCACCACAACCGAACATTGGCTCCAAAACTTGACATCAGGCCTGATCTTCTGTTTTAAAAGAAATGAAACTAACAAAAATAATCACCCCTGAGCTTCTCCCATCAGCGCAGAACTCTTGAGAAGTCTCGAGTGGGCAGCATGGTACCCCACCGCCATCGAATCATCACTGCAGCCACATTCACAGACTCATCCAAGAGCAGGACCCCTGTAAGAAACAGCTGTGACCAGATGATGGAATATTCATTGAAGTACTTTACATGTTGTTTTTAGTGAGCCACCGCCCATCAGGATTCTCGGAACCTTGAGTTACGCTTTGTCAGAAGGTCTCCAAGACGTCAGCTCCTTTCTTAATCGTCGCTGCTGTGAAAGTGTCCAGGGTTATATTCCAGCGAATATTCTTTAAACAGTCTTGGCTTTGCTGCTAAGCCTTCTTATCACCTCCCTCTCATTTGGTGGGGTAAAACTTTACAAGGCTCTAGCCCCCAAAGTCTCTGCTCGCACAGTTACTGCGACAACGTGGACGAGGAAAGGCATGGATGTGGATTGGGACGTTGCAGAAGAGACGACAGATGAGTTGACTGTCTTTCCTCTGAGAACGAAGGTTACGACGGTGAAATGTGAACATTTTGGATGATTTAGCTTATATCTCATGTTTTTTTTAATTATTATTATGTGGTGCCAACATAGACTAGATGAATAGATTTCTGTCAGTGAGCCTCACATCCTGTACACATCACCGGGAGCAGTTGGCACACATGGACCCCTGGCTCATTTTAGTGGTCTGAATTTTGAGTGAATGTGAGTTGTTTGTGTGTGTGTGTGTGTGTGTGTGTGGGAGAGAATGTGCACATGCAGAGATACACTGTGAAATAAGTAATGTCCAATGCATTATTCATACTCTTGTATATTTTTGGGACACGCCCAGACCAGAGCTCACCATCTGGTAAAGCGCATTTGTGATTTTACAGATGTTGGATTTCATTTGAATCTTTGTAGATGAATCCTGTGTTTGCCTTTCCTTTTTTCTTTTCTTTAGTACACAGAGATATTTATTTTGGGGGGAGATATTATTGAAACTGGGTAAAGATCTAAAGTATGTCACCTATGGTAAGTTAAATTCTGTAATTAAAACTCAATTTATGTGTGATTAAATGTAGTCCGGAATCCTTGACTAAACTGGCTGTTTTCATATGAAATGTTTTGGCTGGCTGCTGGAAGTGTTCTTTGCTTGGTCTGGTTTTGAATTTGTGCTTTATGTTCTGTTGACCGCATTGAGCAGAGGGTGTGATATAATAAAACACAATCCAAGTTCCACAGTGTGACAAGCTGCAGTAATCCCCACAGAGGTCCTGTTTGTTGCACGGTGGTTGCAGTAGATTACTTTGTATTGTTCAGGTGTCCCAATTTCTTCTGCTTTTTTACGTTTCTTTTATTTGTTGTAAAGAAAAAACAAAATCCTGTACATCTTTATATATGCATATGAAGACATAAATAGACTGTGTGCTCCTGGGAGCTGAGATGTGTGTGTAAGGTGTGTGTGGCCCAGGTATTACTCTTGTTATGGAGACGCTAAAAATGTTTACACAGACATTATGGGGACGTAACCACTTCAGTATCTTTTCCTCTGCTGACATTTTCAGGACCAGTGGAGCTGGTCCTAAAGAAGGAAAAGTCAATTTCTTATGTCCGTTTAAGGGAAAAAGAAAGATGTGAATTGTGCTGAGGATAAGGACAGGGTTATGTTGTCTTGGTTTGTGGTCATGGTAAGGAGATAGGAAAAGGATTATGCTGATGAGTGTCTTCAATATAACAGGATTATAAGGGAGTGTGTGCATGCATGGGTGTGTTGGTGTGCTCTGGTGTGTGTGTCTTTTCTTGCAGGTTAACATAAGTTGTGGAAAAAAATCATTTTCCATCTGATCCAATGGCTTTCATTTCACGTGTTCTTTATTTGTCGCCTTTTCGGTTTTCTCTCACCGTGATAAAGTGATTTGACTCACCAGCACTGCTGCTGCACTCACTGGATATTTTCGTAAAAATCCATTGTCTACAAAGTGCGGTACCAGCGCATATTAAAGTAATTTCTGTGAGTTGTGACCCGTGCACTCTGATGCACTGTGGGTTAGGGACCATCAAGTGGCCCCAAGCTGAGAAAGAGCCCTCACATCAGCAGGACCTAAAACTGCCTTGAATGTCTATATATAAATGTCTTGTCCTTTTATTTCACTCCATGCTTGTTACGAAAGAGGCTCTGGGTGAAAAGTATGAAACTTCAGGCCAATTACTTTTCAAAACTGACAAAGCAACAGTAACTGAGACAAACTGGAACAAGAAAAGTTTTCTTGCACAGACTGAAATGAAACTGGGTAACCCTTCCAAGTATGAAGCATTTTAAGGCAGACCTCCACAGCGGTATATTGCATTATAAAAGTTCTTGTGTGAGTTATTGGAAAAATAACTTAAATTCCTTCTGTGGAGTGATTTATTTTTCATACCTAGGCAGCGCAGTGCTTCACAAACTTGTATAACATGGATGCCACCCCAGGAGGAAAATATGTATTTAATTTCTTACGTAATATGCTCTATTAGAAGGAAACCTGCAAAATGTAATGTAAAGATCCAACAAGTAGCAGACGTACTCTGTTACAGCTGTCATCCATTCATTATCTGTAATGCTTTTCTTTCAGGCAGAGCGGCTGGAGCTGGCCCCGGCTGACTTAACCCGGCATAAGAGACACACAGACCCATAGTTAATTTACAGTCTCTAATTTACATATCCACAGGGTTGTAGACTGAGGGGAGAAGCTAAATTACCCTGAGAAAACACACACTGGGAGGACATGCAAACCTCACACAGGATCCTCACTCAAGAACCCTTCTTGCTGAGATCAGACTTTATCTTAATATGTTGCCAAATAATGAATCATTTCTATATAGAAGGGTTATGCTCCTAGAAACTCGAGTCTGTCTCAGAACTTTATGTTCTAAGTAACGTTGTTGTTTTCAGGAAAATTCTGAACACACAGCAGAAATAGTTCATGTTTGCTGGAGGATGGGTCAAAATGTAACACGCAGTATAATAGAGAGTGTTGCGTGTTCCTCTCGGCTGTGGAAAGAGGAGATGTGTGGTTCCTGCATTTGCTGCTGAGCCGGTATTCCCACCCACCTCCCACAGTTAGAGATGTTCTTTCAGCAAGGCCCCGCTGCTGCTTCCTTCCATTCTGAATGTCTGTCTTGCTGTTTCAGGGTTTTTGAATGTGGGTTGCTGTCAGGACCAACAAATGGTACGATGGTGGGATCCAGCCTCCTGCCAACTATGGTATAGCACAGTGTGTACAATGGATATCGGAACAGTCTGAAGAAGAAGACAATGAGCTGTCATGCGGCTGCTGTGGCCAGTTTTCTCTGTGTATTGTGGATGCAGGAAGATCTGTACAGTCCATCTGATCTTGTAACCGTTGAGGCAGAAGATGAGCATCGGCAGTAGTGATGCTTGTCATTGTTATTATGGTAATTGTTGGATTGGTTAATGGCATTTGTAAGAGGAGAACATTGTGCATAATAAAAGGTTGTAGCAAGTGTTATGATGCATTAAATGTTGAAATGTGTCACGAGGCATCAGTACGGCTGTGCTGGTCTCACACAAGCACGTTCATGGAAAACATGAATGCAACCACACAAAAGTGTGGAACAACAGATACTGACGATGAAACGAGAGTTAGTGCTGCGAGCCATTGTTTGTTTTCTATTGGGGCTCATGTCGTTGTGTTGACACATTCTTGTTGGTGTGTAAGTGTTTTCCGACAATGCGCTTGTGTGAGACAGCATCCAATATGCTATGTGTCAAAAAGCACAGGTCAACAACTACACAGAGGTCAGTGAAGACAAAGACAAAGATCAAGGTCAAATAAATAGTTATAGAAAGGACAAAAAGAGTGCTTGTCTGAGCCGCCTGTCTGAAGGAATCACTGAGAAAAATACATTTAATCAACGCAACTTCAAATCAACTGGCTGACGCTGACTGACAGCTTCCTCATGAAATGGATTCTTCTGTCCAGGCAACAGAGACTCAGTGTTAATATCAAACTTAAGTCGACAGTTATAAACTACACCATGTTAAGGTCAGTGTCTGACTTTTGTCTGAAGTCAAAAATAATTTCCTTTGTTCTCTTCCAAAGGTGACGGGGGTGTGGGAAGAGACGAGCTTTATTTCTAGCCTGCACACCTGCACTATTGCTATCAAGTACTTTCAGGTTTATGTCATTTCCAGAAACTGCCGTCATGCTACATAACAGCGTCTGACTATTGATGGGTTAAGGTCGTACGAGCTGCATTTGTGTCTTTCTTCAGTGAAACCTTCAGGTGCCGAAGGAACACGTGTTTAAGCGCCGCAGGCCTCTCATCATCGTGTTCCTGTCTGTGCCACCGAGACCTCCCCGACCACAATAGATCCCCGGCCGAGCCTAATGAGACACAAACACACCCCAGAGGCTTCGACTGGCTTGCTTAACACGGCGTCGTTGAACGGAGCAGCGGTGTAGCGAATTAGTATTTATGCCCACATAAAAATCAATTTACTGATCCATTAGCTTAGCATAGTGCTAATGAGCTGCTGGTGATGACTCACAAGGGGCCCTGGTTTGCAAGTGAGCCATCATTGAAGGTAGACGCTTACAGGGCAGGAGCTTCATGGGTTGCATTGTAAGGCTTAATGAGTGCCACTGATATGGTTTCCATATTTTCTCAGATGCTGCCCAGACACCTGCTTGTTTGGTCTGTCGGAACTGGAAGTGCTGCTGTCACATGAAATCTGTTGAACGATCCCTCAAAGGAGCAATGAGTTGGTGGCTACACTCAACAATGACAGCCTGTCCCCGATAAGCAGAGCACCACTGACTGTGGAGGACCCTTCAAACATGGCAGGCTGGAGAGTAAAACACAATCAAAGGTATCAATCCACTTGGCCCTAAGCAGATTATATCAGCGCAGCGATTCCTGCTGCGATATCCGACTTTATTTTCCTGACCTCTTTATTATCCCAGCAGATATTTCAGTGTTAACTTCACACCTGCTCACAGGGTAAGGTATGTGGAGTGTGGCACCTCGCCGTACCCGCCTGACACTCATGAATGTGTAAAGCAGACATGCAGCTGAATTAAATGTCACTCACACCACTGAATGATTCCCTGTGAAGCCTTCGCTGGCCAAATCTCAGTCCGAGGGGGGGGGGGGATAAAAGTATAAAATGGCCGTTTTGCTAGAGCAACACAAGCTAATTTATCATTCTCCAGGGGTCAGGCGACGCTCCCCTAGTCGTGAATTTTAATGTTGTTTTTTATGGGTCTTAATAAACTCTATTTTGCTGCAAGCGTTTATGCAGAGGAGCACAACATCCTTCACTGGGCTCATTTAAGGAGTCAAGGAAAGAGGAGCTGGAGCCAAATTTAACCAATGGAGTCATCATTATTTTTTTACACTAATAGGAAACAGTGAGGGGAAATATTGACAGTATAGGGGAAGTTATGGGGCTTATTTGCATGTTTTTTTTTGAGAAGCTGGGTTGCTGTGTCTATCTGTGTATGCTACATTACATCAATACATTACACAGAAGCAATATTTGTGTGGTATAATTTATGCTTGCATTTGCTGGAAAATAAGACATTTGTACAGAAAAGAGAGCTGCTTTGGTTTTTACACTCAAAGAAAATATAAGGCATAAAAGAGATGGAAAGGAGAAAAGATAGCCCTCCCACGCTGCTACTGTGTGTTAAATTCATATGTTGCTGAAAGTAGTGCTTATTATTCAAGTTAAATCAAATTCTCTTCAGGTGTATTGTATCAGTTAGTTCAGTGATCCACAGCTGTAGCTGTTTTCCAGACATTATTTAAGCTGCTATCAGCCCAAAAGAGACAAAGTGTATTGAGAAGCAGTAAGTTTACTTCAAGCCTCCAGTTTTCCAAATCTAATCACTTTAGCATTGGGCTCCTGTGGGATTTTCCTTATATTGGAGAATATACTGAATATGTTATCCCAAAGGCTTTCTTTCTATGCTGGGGCAATTTATAAAAGTGTGGATTAAAGGGACTTTTTGGATCCGGCATTTGTTGCAATCGGGAATATTCCGTTTACATTTTAAGCCGTGCAACCTGCAGCACTTTAATGAGATCAGGCAATGTCAAGCATTATCTTAGCTTTCTTCCTCAACGGTTTGGGATTTGTTGACCCTCCTTATCTCAAAATGTGGGGATTCAAGTTTTGTTAAACATTGTAAATTAAAGGTATCAAGTCGTCTGTATCTGCCTGCCAGTTCAAACAATCATCAAGATTATCTGGATGTTCAGTGCAGTGGTCTCATAATCGTTGACTTGATGATATCTGAAAAAAATCATCATTTCTGTTTGATTTACTTCTACAGTTCTTGGATGGTGGTCTCCCAGTGTTTGGTTCTTCAGCTTCACCCAACTTCACCTGTTGTGAGATAAGACAACTGGTTCTATGTAGGAAGAGAATTTCTATTCCATTCACTTCCTGCCTTTGTGTGTTTAGCTCCGGTTTTACTGCCTTGCTTTGTCTCATGATTGTCTCGTGCCACCTGTGTAAGTCAAGTCCTCACTCATGTCTGTAGGTGGTGTTTATATGGTGTTAATTACGCTGTTTGAGTCGAATCTTAATGTACACCACAGGGGGAGTAGGCCAGGCAATACATGACTGCCTCCTTTCTGTAGAGAATGATGGGGTAAGAGTTGAACAGAATGATAACCAGCCTTTTCAATGTTGAACAACTGTTGTTATTCTGTAAAGTGGCCTCAGCCACAAACTTGCTATTTGTAGAACTATGGAAAGATGCATACTGATCCTTATCCATCACTTCTATACAAAGAACCATGAGCTGTATTCACTCTCATACACTGTTTGACAAAGTGATGCCAGTGGCTCAGTATTCTTAAGGTAATCACATTGAATCTGCAGCTAGACTATTTCAAGGAAACACTGCATGCTTGATACAGTGGGAAGGTAATTATCTTGACACTTCCTGTTCCATGGACATTTCCTCAATTTTCCCAAAATATACTTTACAGGCAGTGGAGAGGTAATGATAATGACATTTCATGGTTCCCACCTTCTCTCCGTTTATTATTAGAGAATATTTACATCTTTCATCCAAATGGGTTTCTTGACAGGCTACATTTTACAGACCCCAAGAAAGTAATTACAACTAATGCTCATATTTATTTTGAAACTACCTATATGCTCCAAAGTAATGATACACAGTACACCTTACGATACACACAATACAGGATACAAATACTTAAACTAGTATGACATTATCCTCTATGGAGGGAAAGCCCTGATGTTTTACCCCTTACATGTGACACCTGTTATTATAACAGCTCATTGTTATATAATCACTGGGCGAACCCCTCTATGCTGTTTCTATTTTAATAAGTCCTGGTCATTATACTGCTAACTAGTCATTACACTGATTTTACTTTCTTTACATTACTATGTAATTAACACAAAATGACTAGCTTGTGAATTTAATGGTTAAATACAGTTCTGCATTTTCTAAACTAAAATGTAAGTAAGCAGCGTTTCCAAACTGAGAATCTCCTAACCTCAGTGGCTGGAACCCTTGCTTGTTTCTTTTAAATCAAAACATGTTCATCTCAATCTTTCATCTCAAGCCTAATGTGTTTATATGCAAATGCAGGTGAACACCTCAGTAAGTTGCGTTCTCCTCATTTTCATGGTGAGAGCAAAAATCAGAAACTGAAAGGATCCGAGTAGAAGTTGGTTTAAGTAATATAAACATACGCATACAGGTAGAGGAAGACTGCTTTATGTTTACAAGTCATCAGATGATGTTGAAGAGGTTAAAACACTTGCAGGTTTTCAAGAGAATATTTCTGTGAGTAGTAAATACCATAACCAAGAGGTTAATGAGTTTCTATTGTGTATTCACAACCTGTTGTTTCAACATGTACACGAATAAATAGGCTGGTGATTTAGAAGAACTCCACATCAGTGCTGGATCTTATGTTTACAAATGAGGAAAACGTGATGGATGATGTTCGGTATCCAAGCAATCCATGGAACAGCGATCAGCGTGTCTTGCAAATGTAATTATAGGACAAACTGACAATGTGGCAAAATCTGAAGATGGAGGAAGGAACTGAAAAACTTTGATTGGGTGTTATACTTTAATCTAATTATGACGTTTATAACAAATGGACGCTAATTATGGCAGTAAAATCAGGCCACTTAATAGAAACCCTGATTTACCCTTGGGAGGTATTACAAAAGACATAATTAGAGAAAAGATTCATGCCGCGATAACAACAATAACTCCTAATGACTCAAAAGTAGGACTGGAATGTCAGAGTGAGAAACTCAATATTCAAGACAAATGTATGAGTTCTCAAGACAATCTAAACAAAGCAAAAGCAATTATCTTGAACTATATCGATAGGCCAATAAAACACTTGGAGATTCATTACATATCAGCCAAGGATGAGCAGCTAATATCATGGAGAGAAAACTGTGCATCAAACACAGGAGAACATTCCATGCAGTTCCAACCTGTGCTCGAAATTACTATCGTAATGAGCATGAGGGAATATTTTGCAAATGTATCACTATAAAATAATTGGTGTGAGAATAGTGATGTGAAGCCAGTGGTGAGTTGTCGCTGTAAGTGTTGTTTCGTGGAGGTTGTCAGGGGTCAAATTTTGCCATTGACCCATTTACGCCGCAGGAAATTTTCTGTGATGAGAGTATGGATCTCCACGAAGGCTGACTTATTTATCGAGGGTTAAGTGACACCATTTAACATCAGGGTCATTTCATCACGACTACTTCCTGCTGCATCTGTCTGGCTGATCCCCGGCCTTGCGTGCTGCACAGACAATTCACAGGCCCACCACTGAGGACTTGGTTGTTTATGTGAACACATTTTGCCTTTGGACAACAGTGGCCACTCATCCTTGGGACGTACACAGAGAGAACATCCAGATGTCAGAGGATGCTGGGTACTCACGTGAGGAGAAGGACAAATGTACATTTTATTAGGGCAACGAATGAGAGATGATGTGGGCTCAAAGGCAAATGCAAAGCCAAAACAGCATTAATGGAAAGAACAGTTTCTGTTCAAGTACAGCAGTCAAGTCTCTATGCTGATGAACTGAAACATAATAGCTGCATTATACATAAATAAACAGCAGCGAGGCTGCAACATATCGTTTGTGATTCTTGAAGTGGAGGTGAAGAGGGTTGTTTGTGTACAAAATTATTAGTTTTGTTGCTGTTTTTATTTCTTTAGCAGTTAACCAATGTCATTAAATAGTGTGCCAAAGAGACTGACTCATTTAGTCTTTTCATGGCACCCACCTACAAATATCTGTGGGAACCCAATCATGAACCATTCACCTGAACAGCTCTTCTTAATGGTCTGAGGAAGTCACTGTTCAGTTTGGTGCAATTTTGACTCACAATACTCAATACTGATCTTCTTTGCAGATGGACGGATACATGCATATTCATATAGGTTGTTTATTAAAAAAAAAAAAAAAGCTCTGCACACAAAAAGCTACAGTAAATTGTCGATCTGTTTAAAAAAAAAAAGGCAATATTTTGTAAATTACAATGCACATGTATTATTCACTAGTGCAGTTTGAAAATGCTGCATTCCCACAGGCCAGGCAATAACATTCCTGTTAAGAACTGGCACTGCAGGAGTTTACTGGGAATCATGAAAATGTACCAGTCTTAAGCTTTCACTCATTGTCACAGCTTTATCTCCTTTCATTCATATTTATATTGTCATAGAACCTCTTTGTGCTTTTAGCTTCAGTTCTCTCTCAAGACGGATTTGACATTTCGAGGCTTTTCTAATGTACAGTGAGGAGGCTCCTCTTTTGTCTTATGGCTATCAATAAGTAAATAACCATAACTTAATTCTTTTTTTTACTGCTAAATAGCTGCTGGAAAGCTTGCAGCACTGACCTGCTGCGATAACAAAGAAAAACCCTGCATTTCCTCTGGACCAGAAATAATTAATAAGCAAAATCAGTAGTGTCCATGTAATTATTGTCAGTAAATATGGGTTGAATGACCTGAAGCTGTGTATCCATTCAAAGTCATGCCTCAGCCCCATGACGGGTGATTAAGCACAATCCATTTTTGCCCGACAGGAAAGGCTCCCTTTTTCCCATGCCTCTGTGCAACCAAAGGAACGCGATATCCTCAACTGTGAAATATGTAAAAGTGGAAAAAAACATGTCTGTCATTTCAGGCAGTCTGTCATTGCCAGTCTTGATTAGTTCAAACTCTGCTGAGCTCTGTGCACTGTCCCAGCCCTCCTGACTCGAAGACAGGGTCCTCTGGGTTTTAGCTGTGACAGATTGAGGGTGTCAGGAGGGACTCCCAAGGGTTTGTGTGTCTCTGTGTGGAAACGTGTGCATTCATGTGTGTGTGTGTGTGTGTGTGTGTGTGTGTGTGTGTGGGGTTCCCATTTCAGTGTGTGTAAATGCATTTTCCTTTGTGCATCAGTGCATTATCTAATATGTGTCCAATGTTGTGTATGTGCTTGCGACCGACACACTGTGAGTGTGAGTGTGTGCACTTGCCTTAATGTGTGTATTTGCATGTGTGTTTGTGTGTTCGTGTGCTTGGAGGCCAAATGTACCAGGGCCAAAATTTCCTCTGTGAATCACGTCTCCCATCAGTCTGACAGTATTAAGCCGAGCCCAATCAATACCCTGAGGGCCTCCAATCCCTGCAACTGGACGAAACAGAGAGAGGGAGAGAGACAGACAGACACTCCAGCATTTATCTTCTGACTTTTTTTCACCCACTTCAGAAGCCAAAAGAAGTTCACAGCAACCCACAATTTTAACAATCATTAATAATGAGGGAAGCAATGGCTAAAAAAAGAAAGAATCTAGTTGTAGTGGAATAGATATCACAACAGGATCAACAAGCTCTGGTTTGTTGATTTTCCCCCACATAAATCATTTCCCACAGAAAGCTGCATCTTTGGGTCCAGAGTCAGTCAGCCAGGAGTCGTGCTCATCCCAGCTCTGAATAAAGTTCCTGTAGTCTCTGTAGGTTGGGATATTTCTGCTCCTCGATCAAGCCTGGGAGGGTACCATCAGGCTCCGTGCATTCAGGAGTGAGTCAGAGGAACAACTGTAGCATGTCTTGGTCACACGCCACCGTTCTCTCTCTGTCTGCACGCTCCCCTTCCACTCTCTCGTTTTAACCAGCTTCTGGTTCCTTTTGACAAGGCTGAAAATGAAATTGTTCATTTTAATTGTGCTGCAGCAAACCAAAGCAAACTGAAGTGTTTCTTTTAGGAAATTGAATTCACGCAAGTCGATGAGTGGTAAAAAACTATATGAATCCACTCAAGGTCTCAAGGTGAAAATGTTTCTGCTTGAATATTTAAAGTTTAAAGTAGAAATGTTTTTATGTCTTCTCCAGGGTTTTATGAATTAAATGCATGAATGTACAGTGACAACCATCAAAATAAAAGCAAAAAGTTATTCGAAGGACATCATCAAAATGAATAAATGTAAAGGGTTTTATTTTTTTAAAAAAAAGCAAATACTTGCTGTGAGTTAGCTGCAGAATCTGCTCTGGTGAATTTACAGTGACGGCACAGTCCAGTGGTCAGATCTGTGATAATTAAGAGAGGTGATTCATCAGGCAGCTGTTTTCTGCCAAAAATTATTTTAAAAATTCTACACCCTACCCTGCTCAGCACAAAACAGACAGACACGAGGCAACTAGCTGGTGAACGTAGTGGAGCATTTAGCAGCTAGAGAGACAAATAGTTCCCTCAGGGGTTCATAGGGTCACACAAAGCTAAAAGGAGGCTTGGACTGGATCTGTGTTGTAATGGTGTTTCATATCTACTTTATAGGATTTGTGTTACTCGATGAGACGTGGACCAAAACTAAGTTTTGTACCTGGGGTATTTTTAGACATCAAGATGAAGTCAGGTTACAAATACTTAAGGTTATAAACAAGTAACTCATTGCTAAATCTTTGCTATAAGAGAGGTTTATAGTACGTATCAGTAGTAGTAGCAGTGTTATGAGGGGCCAAAGGTGTAGTTATTGGAGGTTTAAGATCGCAGCAGGTTTCCAAAGTCTATTAAATCATATTCAGGAGTTTTACAAATTCCATATTCTGAATTTATGTACTACAACCAAAATGTAGTAAAATTAAAGCAATAAAGATAGAAAAGTCAGTGTTTATGGAATGGGGCAATGACATATTAACCAGTTCACATTGGTTTGCTCTGAAAGTTTAGATTTGAATAGATAATCAATTCCCCTTTCTGATAAGTAGAGAGCATGCAGTGTGAAATGAGTGTTTGGCGGCGTGCATCAGTGTAATGTCGATAGATAGAGAGAGAGAGAGAGAGAGAGAGAGAGAGAGAGAGGCAGATCAAGCATGTTTAGCTGTGTGTCCCCTGAGGGGACCCATGTCCAGATGGCTCATTGGAAAGAATCCTCCCCCCTCGTACACTAGAGTCCTGTCTCTCATGCAACACAGAAGGCTTGTTAGTTCACACTGTTCCTTCTTTCTATGGTCTGAGGATTTTAATCTACAGTGTCTGTCCTGTCTTTGATGCATTCATCAACTCTTTGCTCTTAACATATCTCATTTGCTGTATTTCTTATTTAGTTCCTGTCATCAGCCACAATCGTAATTAGTGAAGACATGTTGTAGTGAAATTATATGTTTGAGTACACATTGTAGGCTGAAAAGGAACTAAAGGAAACTAATTATCTGTAAGTGTTTGGCTCAACAAACGATGACCGTTTACAAATGGCTGTTTTGTCTTTTCTTCACCATCAGGAGGATGGATGCTAATGTCTAATTCTCTCCAATGCTCCAATTTGTGAAAAGTCCCAGTCAGCAAGGTTGCTTTTCACTGGGTTTTTAATGTGTGCCTCTTCGGCATGCAAATCAATGAGTTAGCAAAGCGGTGATTGGAATTCCACACGTGTGGGCATTTGATCGGAATTCGCACCAAGATCCATGGGGCAAGTCGATCAAGGGTAATTCTCTATGAAATATCCTGAGTTACGCTCCGCTGGGCGCATCTGGCTGCAGCCATTCATTTTGTTTAGCCATTCCAATGTGGCAATCAAAATGAATTAGCATGACAATTTTATTTCTGAAAAGGCTTAGGGTGGCCCATTTTTATTGATGAATTTCAATAAGGACTTGACAAAAGGTCCTTTGAAATGGACTGCCCCCCCCCCCCCCCCCCCCCCCCCCCCCCCCCCCCCCCCCCCCCCTCCGCCCCCTTCCCCTTCGACTTGACCTTCAGGTATCTGTGTCTCTCGTGTATGAATTTAGACACCATAAATGTCCACATCAGCCCTAATCATTTTATATCACTGTCCAGTGCTGAATTGGCTAGGTAAGCTCCCGAGGTGATGAAAAGGCCTGAGCAGACGATAATGATCACACATCTCATTTTAATGTTTCCCTCAATCTGTCTGTGGCTTCAATATCTTCTAATATGGACGATTAGTGGCTGGTTTTGTCTAGTGTTCAGGCTTATGAGGCTTAACATGATATCAGATGTTGTTATACTAATGGATTTAAACTTGATCTGTTGCAGATAAAGTGCAATAAGATTTGAAGCAAAGAAATCAAACCTCTTAAAAATCTAAGTGTTTAATTAAGTACTGGATCCGGAAGTTGACTATACCAACATTTGTGTTTGCTAAGATTTTACAGTCGTACTGGCTAGGTTAGGCGTTTTGCTGAATAAATCATCATCCAGTGTTAATCACTGATAAAAAGAACTGGTAGCTACAGTTGCAATTTCCCCCCTTTTTTCCCAATTCAACTTGTATATGTGTGGAAATAATTAGTTCTGACAATTAAAGACAAGATTTGAGAGTTGTGGCCTGAAGTTCAGTCTCTCTGTGGGTCTGTGCCACTTATTATTCACTATTTAATTCCTTGCTCCAGCAGTGGAGCTCCTCAAACACCCCGGGAAGTGTAACAGCCAACAAACCTGACACCCACATGTTGCGCCGCGGCAGCCATTATTTGCAGTGCCTCCCACCAGGAGCATAACTGCAGGCTTGCTGCTACAGGTTGTCAGGGTTTTCCAGTGATAAACAGAAGGGGATCCGATGCCCTGACATCCTTTGCACTACCACCAGATCTGCTTTCATCAAAGAGCAGATGGCGTTTGATCTAGCCTGGATCAAAAGGTGAAGGACAGAACTGTCCTGCGGTGCTACAAGAAACGTCGGGACGTCATGCAGAGAATGAGAGGGAGAGGCTGCTCGGTTAGCGGCCAAGTGCCGTGCAGAGGCTGTTATAATTGAAACCAAGGGGAGTCCATCTTGGGTCCTGGGGGGATTTGCCAAAAGGCTTCGTCTGCGTCACTTCAAAGGCAACAGCTACATGTCATTCTGTTCACAGATCTTTATCCTCCGTAACCCTTCAATCAGTCAGAGATCACATCGCATCATTATCACAGAGAAGTAAAGACGACTCGAGGGGTGGAAGCTCTAACTAGTTGGCGACGACCCCTCATTGGTTTTTCGCAAGAGGGTTCCTTAACTGACTTCTTAGTATATTTTGTACATTGTTCTTCCTAAATGTCAATGCTGTTTGTGTCCGGCTCTCTTTGTTCTATTGATGTTCAATGACCAAGGAAGCAGCTTTTGGCCCGAATCTTTTGTACACACGTCCCTTCCTCCCGAAGGCGCATTCTCATTAGCTTCAAAAGTGCATCAAAGAAAACAAAGACAAGACCTTGAGAAAGAAGGAATAAAGAAAAAGACAGAGGGAGGGAGATCTGGTTCCCCTCACCATTCATTACCATCCATCGGCGTAAAAGGCTTGGCCCAGATCTCCCGTAGTGGAATATGTTGATGAGGACGCAAGGAAAAAATGGCAAGGGAGTTGGAGGGAGTGATTAACAGAGGGGAAGGAGGAGGGGCCCTGGGATGAAAGACAGAAAGGAAATGAAGCAAGGAAAACAGAGGATGGATTGATGAGGAAAGAGGGAGAGTAAGAGACAATGCTCTCAATCAGATCAATGCTGCGAGTTGGAGGCCACAGCAGCAGAGACGCAGTGTCAATTAGAGGAGCTGTCTCATGTCCTCCTGTCAGACGCCGCTAACGCTCCCGGCAGTCATGGCGGGAGCTTCCTCATCGTCTCGGCCCAGACGGGCTTCCTGTTGCTCTCCGTGTACATGAGGCTATGCGAGGTGAGCCTGTGTGTTTGCCTGAGTCACGCTGCTCAGTGTTTGAGTTATTTTAAAACTTCATTCTGAGAAACTTAGATCAGTTAGATGATTTGTTGTTCACCTGCATGATGTTCAGCCCAGTTTCACCAAAGATGTCCCACTGAGAGAACTCGGCACAGCATAAAAGGGATACAACTTTATGGTATGAATGTTGAACCCTATAGAGCTCAACAGTGTAGCTCCGGATGGAAAAATCTCATTTATTTTCTGGATAGATATTTTGATTACCAGCTGTAATATTACCATCCAATTTTTTTTTTTGATCCTCTCAATTCTTGAGAGTAAAATAAGTGGGTGAGTCGAATCCTGAGGGGACGTCAAGAACGAGGAGAGTTTCACATGCTAATAATTATTATTATCATTTCCTGGTCCATTTGAAAATGTCAGTGTGCCACTTTGATACACTGCTAGCAACAATGGAACCACACATTAATCATTTCTATGATCCAAATGATCCTGACACACACACACATCTCTATATGTCACTGTGTCCTGTATTTATTCATACAGTTCCATTTTCTTAAAGAAGTAATAACCATCTTTGTTTATTTCTTCTTCAGATTACAAGCAACCATGAGTGCTCTGTAAGTATGACAGACATTTTCCAATCCTAGTATAATCTAATCCAGTATATGCTGCTTGTCTTCTGGATTTTTTTTCCAGATGTTTCATCTGTGGTCTGTACACAACCTACCCTCTGCCCGAGTTTCATCATAACTTGAGTTTGAGAGTAATCGTGGATGTCAAAATGCACGTGTGCACCTGCAGTCAGGTCTGCTGGGGGGCAGTTGGTATTGGGCAACACCATAAAAACATTTCATTGCATATTAACCTAATAGGTGCTGCTAAATATATCACCTCATCACTCAGGCTCATTCAGGTACAGTATGTCCTTCCCCAGCAGTTCCCTGAGGTTTTTCGGAGGCAACGCCGCTGCGGAATTCTGGCAGCTGCATTCAGGGAGCGTGACCTTCACATCTTGTTGAGCTGGAGAGAGATCGGTCACTTTGCAAGCTGTTTACAAGCCATGTACAGCAGAAATCCATTTAATATGCGTTTAAAACAGGCGAAACATGCCAATTCTGTGGGATTATTATGCATTTATTTAATGCAGTTTAAAGCAGAACATTCAGATCCTGGAGACAAAATGTGTCTTTCTCCACACAGCAAGGAGGTTCAGGGTTTGAATCTCAGAGACCACTGTGCCTTTCTGTGTGGAGTTTGTGTGTTCTCTTCATTCAGCTTCCTCCTGTAGTCCAAACCCATACAATCAGTTAATCAGGGACTCTAAAGTGCCAGCAGGTGTAAATATTTGTGTTGGACTGACAACCCGTCACTCACACAATATCTGCTGGGACTCCACCCTGGTATAGATAATGGATGGATGCAGCTCTTTGCAAAAATAATTGCTAATCCCACTTTTTTTTTTGCTTAAATGTTTGATTTGTTTTTATCTTATTATCAAAGTGTATATGTCAATGTATCTGAGGTTTGTCTCCCATACAAAACAAGCACGGCATATATTGGGGAGCTGGCCTGTTGACTTTCTAATCGAAGCTTGGACCAGAGGTTGGATTCTATGAGCTCAGGAAATTAGCTGTGCACTGCCCTTTGACCCTGGAGGTGGAAAAGTTAACCACTGGTCTATTTTCTGAAACAAAGAGTGAGCCACTGCCTCACTTCAAGTGGAGGAGGACAAAAACACACCTACTAAAAGCTAGAACCATAATTAAACTAATGACTTGGCACACCACATTGAGGGAAATTCTGAATGTACGGCATTTCTCGAATTGTCACACATTTAAAAATGAATTGGATGCTGTGTTCATCAGGTTTGCACACACACTTCATGTCCATCATCAAAGGGTCGATTTTTCTGTCAAACGCCTTGAGAGAGTTGTGTGACCGCTCACAGTGTGCATGTGTGTGTGCATGCGCACGAGGTCCATTTTTAGCACAAGTGGTCACCAGACAGAGCGAGCCGAGGGGGCGAGTGTGATTGATTGAGAGAATGAGTGAGTCCGACTGAGTTTTGAAGGAGTAAGCGTGCACCAGTAGCCTCTAATAAAGTATTAGCAGGACAAGCAATTTGCCTCAGTTCCAGGCTCCTTGGCATGAAAAGAAGGACTTTTACAATAATGAGAGAAGCAGAAGAGGCAGTGGAAATGAACTCTTATCTCAACTACAAGAGGAAAAGAGGGAGACTTAAATAGCATAATATATCAGCGTAGTCCAGGGGAGGAGGTGAAGGGAGAGAGAGATAAATAGAGTGGAGAAGAGGAGAGGCTGACTATTCCTGTGTTCTGCCATTTTAAGCCTCGGGTTTGTTATGAACCAGTTGGAACACCTACAGCAACACCTCCCTGCACAAATGTGGCACCTGTAAATTACATTTAATTAAAACGTCAAGCCCAGTGATTTATGAGAGCCGCAGTTTAATCCTTATGTGGCAAACAGCAAATCAGAAAACCTGCACATCAATCTGTGATGTCATCATGATTAAAAACCAAGAGCTGCTCCATTGATGATGAATGTGAGCCTGGTTTTATTCAAACCACAGAATATTTTATGAATAAAGATCCCCTCCTCTACCTGGAGGGCACCTCTGGAAGCTCCATCACCTTTTCCTGATTTAATATTAATGCCTCTGACTTTTCATACATGGAAGATAATTTGCCTTCATTACAACTTCTGTCCTATTTTCATTGTCATGTTTTATAGTTGCTTGTAATTGGCAATAGTAAAATTGTGTTCATCAAGTTAATTGGTGGTTGGCATTAGCTGCAAAGTTTAACGAGGCAAGGAACAGAAGCAGCTGAACAACAGGACGGACTAAAAGAAAACAGTCAGTTTATCCAGGGAGTCTTTATGTAGCTGTAAAACCGTAAAATGTTGCTCATAATTTCTCTTTACACACAAGCAACTACGTTAAATCAGTGGGTCTCGTTCTAATGGGACTGTAAATTGCAAAATGAATATTATGCTTTATCTGGGAAGATCAGGACCATAGAAACTGATGCTAACTGATTAAACTCATCTCAAAAGTCTGTTGACTTCCTTCAGCAGCCGGTGGACATTCCATTTCACGTGTACATCATGTTTTAATCGGTCGCTTTGGTTTCCATAGTAATGTTTCAGTCGACTGTTAGCTCAGACCAACCACTGGTTTATTTCACTAAACTAGAGCCCCGCATTTTCTTTCTGTTGTGTTATGCACAGAGGGCAGTCGAGACACACGGACGTGACTCAGACCAGTTGGACACCAGCCTGCATTCGGAAACAGAGGCCTCCTCCAACTGCCATCACTGCAGGTACTGAAAGACTGGCACTGCAGGCCGTCAATGACGAGGAGGGATGAGAGTGTGAAGTTTTGTCCAGGGTTTGAGGCCAAAACTAATAAGATGCTGTTCAGCAGGTGATGAGGAGTGGGGGTGTTTACGAGTGGGGTATTTCTTCCTTTTCTTTTTTTTTGTTAAATCTGACTGTGTAATTGAGTGGGATCTTATGTGCAATCTCCCGACTCAGGGATGAGGCTTACTCACTGCAGGCAGAACACGTATTATTGCTTAATTCCACTTTGAATACCTAATCAAACTGCAATAAATTCAGACACGGTCTGCACTAACTGACAGATATCTGATCATGTCTGTGGCTCCCCACTGATACTGTACATCTGAGAGACGTACAGTATCAGTTCAGCTCTACAGAGGGAACTTTCCTCTCATCTCATTATAGAAATCTTTGAAATTCAAATATAAATGAAAAAAGATGCAGCCTGTGAAACTGTGTACCCATGCACTAGCTCATTGGACATGACTTGATGGTTTGTTGCCATGGCAGGGACAAATGAGAAAAGCTGTCACTTTTTTCTTCTCTTTCGTTCCTCTGTCTCTCTCTCTTTCACATTTCCTGTTGACCACTTTCTTTTCCCAACTTATGTGAGCCCTCAGCTCTCTTGTTGCCTCCATCACTCTCCCTCCTCTACCTCTCCCCGCCCCCCTGTGCCTCCTCTCATCCCTCTATCTCCATCATCATCTCTTCCCTCCTCCTCCATCCCTCTTCGCCCTCCCCTCCCTCTTTTCCTTTTCTTCCGCAGCGTGAAATGTGTAGCTCATTAGTTTGCTCGCCACACTGTCTTATGTCAGTCTGTCCTTCACATCTCACTGCACTACTAAGAAGTCATTTACGCCACCATGTTGCTCCCCCACCCTCCTCTTCCCCCACCCACTTTTCCTATTTTCCCCTCCTTGCAAACCCCAGCACCATCACCACCACCCCCAGCCTCCATATGGTTTCATCATCATTTTGCAGTAGCACCAGAAAAAGACATCCCGGCCTCCTCCTACACTGAACCCTATGTATAACTGAGGAAGATGAAGGGTGTGGCTGGAAACTTGGAGGAACCGCCACAGGCGAGGGGATCTGGATTATCCCAGGAGTAATGATACAGCACTTTGATAGAAGGAGAGGGGAGGGAGGCGAAGGAGATGGGTGGAGGAGAAAAGCTTAAGATGATCCCAAAAATCATGTAAATGCAGGGAACTGTTCAGCATTCATGGAAGTGGGTGGCAAATCAGCGGGGAGAAATCTTGGTGAGATTATTGACTAATGCCAACTCTCTCTCTCTCTCTCTGTCTCCTCCCCTGCTTCAGAGCCAGCAGGGTATCGTATCTTCTGAGGAGGTGGTGGACGAGCAAAGGGGGTGGCTGGGTGAGATTGATCCTCGATGGTCTGAAGGTCAAGTTTTCTCTTTGATGAAATGTAACGTGTAACATTTTGCTGCTGAAAGTATTTGTCTCATTTGATCCATACACTTTAATGTATATATATTTAGTTGGAAGTAACACATTCTCCATATGTTTTCTACACAGGGCAAGTATAAGATCTGAATGGTGCTGGTGGTGTAAAAGTTGCCTCCATAGCAGCAGTGGAAGTATATCACAAACTTAGGTCAACCTTTATTGTTAACACTTTGTGTTTTAAAGGCAGCGCCCTTCGTCTTTATTTCCTTTTTAAAAGCGTTCTTATTGGGTTTATTAAGGAGTGTTGCTTGTCTGTATTAGTTTTATTTTATTAGTTGGCCACTTCTGTTGTAATTACCCATGAAATCTTCAGCTTTGCTTTGGCTCGAACAACAAATAGAGCTACATTTGTAGGATTATGCTATTTCAACATTAAAAAAACAAATGCAATGAGTCTTGTTTTGAGCATAATGATGATAAATGTTAGGACACAAAGCCAGGGTGTTAACATCATGGTGAGTTTTGGGTCCAATCGAACAGATAGAAGTCAAGTTGATGCAGTTAATTACTTTGTATGTTGTAAGTTCTTTACAGGGTAGAAACATGGAACTCAAGCAGGAAAACAGATTTTTGAAAAAAAGAGAAGAGCTTAAGCTTGAGACAGGACCATTGCAACTGTAGGATTCAGTGAGTCAGATGCACCGACATGCAAATAACCCATGTTGACTAATGCAGCTGTTTTGATGCCTCTGGAAAACCGTGGGTCTGGCAGGAGGCCATAATTAAGGGATGTAAGGAGATGCTGTGAGTTACATTATGTTTCTCATTCTCACGTTCAGAGGAACTGTCAGTGGACCTCTCCACCCCCGCCTGCACGCAGCACACTTATGCTTTATTCATATGTGACTCACTGTCTTCAGCAGGGTGTTAACGCTAAATGATGAGGTGCACCTATTAGAGGAGATACTCAAATGTCAAGGGCATGTTTGCCTTTATGTTCAAATGAAGTCGCCGTGTGCAGTTATGGTGAATTTGACATTTTAGTGGCACAAGGTGACCCATCAAGCTGAGACATGGTTCGTGTTCACAGGTATTTTTCTTCTCCTAGTCTTTTTCACCAGCTGCGTTTGTGTTTATGTTATTCATTCAAGTCATCTAATAACCCAGGAACACTTCAGATGCTGACAGCTCATCATAATCTGCGCTGGAGATTTTTTCCCTTCTTGTTCTGTGAGTGTTGGAACAAGCTCTTTTCTTGTTCCAGAGCTCCGAGTTCTACTAATGCTTGTTATAATTGAGTCCTCCTCAAACAGTTCACACTTTTAATTGTATTTATTGTGTTATAGTTTTCATAGAGAGCTTTTTATAAACGGTCTATGGTACAGAGTGGAAATGGAAAGCCTTGTTCATCCTACCTGGTTTATCTGCACTGAAGATTCTATAGTCAGCGTCTCTTCCCAAGTGATGCTGTTTATCTGGAGAAGTAGAGCAGACGTTTGAACTGGTTGCTTAATGGACTGACTGTTAATGCATATTGCCCCACCCCACTGACGACTGAGGTCAATTTGAACATATTCAAATCACACCAAAATTAGCATTGCACTTTTTTTAGACAATTTACAATGAACAAGCCAAGTGTGAAGACAGTTACAAGAATGGTCTGTTCCATCTACAGACAGATATACAGACTGATTTATATATGTGGAGTTAGTGGGTATCTTACCCTCAGAATAACCTATTCCATCATCGCTGTCTGTCTCAGTGTTTTCTCAGTTGGTGTGGCGACTTCATGACAGCAGCATTTGCACAATAAAAACAATAAGTTACGAATATTTATTTCATACAGTGTTATGTAGGACAGCACGTACTAGAACTGCATTACCTTGACTGTGACAGATGACCATTATTCTGCTGTCTAGGTGCTCAACAAAGAGGAATGTTTATGACTGTTCGTGTGTATATTAGTGCGCTCAATCATGCATGAATTCCTGGCTCTGCACGCCAGAGTGAGAGTCAATGGGAGCGAGAGTCTGCGTTAGAAGAGTGAAATAATAGAAGGGTGAGTGCAGAGGGAAAAAAGAGTAATGGGAAATCTGTCCAATGTGTAGTGTGTGTAAGCAGATTGCTATATTTTATGTAAATCTTAACCTTTCCGCCAGTGCTGGCTATCAGGCTTGTTGACAGCATGGTGCGTATCTGTCCTGTTGACAAGACGGGCAAAGAGAGAAAGAGAGAGAGAAAAGACCTGTCACCGCTGACTAATTACACTGCAAGCAAACAGTTGAGTCCTCTGTTTACATTTGGACAGCCAAGGGAGGCTGAGATGAGCATCATTAATCAGATTCCTCCACTGCGTCTTACCAACACACACACACACATGCACTCATAACATCACAAATAGCCATCAGTCATATTTTTGATTTGACATGAAGGATGGTCCCTCTAATTACCAAAGAGTTTGCTGTGATGAATCCTGATAAAGAGCGGGACCAGATGTGGTTAATCAAGACTCTCTGGGGCCTGGGGAAGCCAGTGCAGGGCCACGCGAGCTGCAGTCAAAGTCGGCGGGGACACAGACCGTTTCTCCCCAAATCATTTGCAAACTGTTCCATTAGGTTGCATAAGATACCGTATAGGATTTGATTTAGAAAATAAATAGATTTCCCATTGACTCACACGGGTATTACCAGGGCCATACTAAGCTGCTGGCCACCTCTCTAAAAGGAGATCAATGGCAGAGAGAATTTTTTAGGCCGATTGAAAGAATTGATTTTTTTCAGACCGGTCACAAAGGTTTAAGAAAATCCTTCTGAGTTAAGGGGCAGAATTTTAAAAAGGACAAGGGGTTTTTTTTGAAGGCCAGTTACAGGTATGATAATGAAGTTGTGTTTAATATTGAAGAAAGAAACTTTGGGATGGAATTCAGCCTTCTTCATGTGACAGTGCTAAACCTAAAAACCTGTAGTAGCTCCCAACAGTGATGATAATATCTAGATTTATAGCTTCATCTTGAGGGTTATTTATTTATCTTCATATTTCCTCCTACAATAAAGGTTCCCCGGCCCTCTGTGGGTTATGAAAGGCGGCTACTAATCCATTTCAATTCTGGTTTTGGTATCAAATATACACTGGATATAATCAAAGAAAGATAATGAAAGGTAAAGGGATCCAAGTGACATAATCAAAGCATGGATTGGAGAGTCAGGAAAGGTATACAGGGAGGAAATGAGTCCCCTGCCTTAACGTTTTAGCTGTGGACCACTGGTCATGGGCGGCATCAGGTCATCTGGCACAAACACACTGGGCCTCAGTCAGAGACATAAAATACACACTTAGTCAAGGGCCAATGGACAGAGGAGAGAAGGAGGCAGGAGGAGGAGGGTCTGTGAGAACGAAAGATGGAGTGCGGCGAGGTCGATGTGCTGCGGAGTTGAGGGCAGAGGTTTGGAGCAGGGCCATTCACAGGGACAGACGAGATGAGCGAGCCGATAACATGAAACCGCAGTGATTCACCTGTGGGCAGGGGGCTGCTGCAGAGTCACTTATAGTCACGCTACAGAGGATTCAGTTGGGAAAAGGCTAATTATTGATTGTAAACATTAAACAAATTGTAATTAAAACTGCAAATAACACAGTGAGGGCTGAGGGAGATGAGCTTGTTGTTTGAAAATAATGTTATGTTAATGTGCCATTGTTACTATGCAGACAGATAAGCAATCGTATTCTTACTATTATTATTATTGCACTTTTCATTATGAACTTACAAAGTGCTTAGCAAACAGGAAACACAAGTAAAAATGCATTAATCAAAACAAACACATCGTCATTAAAATTTAAACAAGGGAATAAAAACACTAAACATGCATAGGAGACTAATTTGACCACCATTAATTAACTAGACTTAGGTATGATAAAAGAAAGTACATACATACTTACGCGCTTAATGCTAAAATCTGGTCTTATATTTGCTTGTGTCACAAATGTATGTCCCACTGTATTTGTCAGCAGAGGAAAAGTGTGTATGTAATAATATTCTGGTGTGTGTGTGACAGTGAACTTGTTGAGGCTCTGGTGAAGCTAAGTCGTAATATATGAGCTGTGGCCATAGGTTCATATCAGGGTTAAGTATAAACTGGTCATGGTTAAGGTATTGGTTCTATAGGCTCACCAAAATGAAAGCAAGTCAAGTCCTAATAAGGGGAGCTGCACAGACCTGTGTGTACGTGTGCATGTGTCGTCAGGTGACAGGTCTTCTGGGCCAGTGAATTTGACAGACAAGCACACATCACTGTCTGTCACCTTACGGCTGGTCTGACAGGCTGCCAGGGCAGCCATGGCAGGCGTAAGTAACACGTTATAGCCTGGATGCTAACAGACTGTGACATATGCTCCCGAACACACAGGCTGCCCACTCACCACTCAGTGTTATTATCCTAATTATAGGCACCGCACGACGTTTTCCAGTGGCACGCCAACGAGTTGGATGGAACTCGTTGGTGAAGCAGGATTGATGGGGCGCTTCTGATGTATTTACCGAGATGACAAATGAAACACAAAATCATTGTTTTCTGTTCGTCAAGTTTCAATTTGGAAAGAATAAGCCTACGTGCTTTTATTGTCTGTAAACTCAATCAACACGCATAATGGGCACTAATGAGCCTATCATCATGCAAATGCAGAATAAGGCGACTGGAAACCACAAACAAACTTCCGCCCTCACATTGTTCTATTCACTTCCGAGCATCATCAGTCTACGGTGTTTAAAATGTTGCACAGAGTAATTTGCTAATACCATTGTGGATCGGTTCCACTTTCTTTAAGGCGCCTTGTTATCCTCCGACTTCAACTGCCTTTCCCAGAATAACTTTTATTGACAACATATATCACAACGTGGGCTTTCCATCTTATTTTGTTTTTTATAGGAGCTTGTCGTTTATGTGTAACCCATCCATCAATCACTGAACAAGGTCCCTGTACATACAGCAGCACGATTCATGCAATGTGATGAAAAGGAATATGAGTAAACCTTATTTTACCTGAAATCCTGTAGCAACAGTCATTAAAGTGGGCCGAGCAGCATTAGGGATATTTCTAGTATAGCTCAAAGCGTTGACTTGTATTACTCATCAAAGGTTTTGACTGAGTCAACAGCACGTCTTAGGGACAGATGTGCTCGCTCAGCCTCTAAACTCTAGTAATTCATTCATTACTTGGCCATTGTTTGTCTGCGTTCGCAAGCTGTTTTAGTGCCTCGAGCACGCACAGAATCCCATTCTGCACGACTTATTTATTTGATGCCATAAAATATGTTTTTTTCCCTAGAGCATAAACAATGCCATCACAGACATCTCAGCCACTCGTCTTCAAAGCGTCCCACGCACTGTATATGTCAGGATTAAGCGATTCTTTACTAAAATGTAAATATCTGAACGTTTGACAACGCTGAGCTGATACCTGCATTTAAACAATAAGGTCCAGCAGTTAAATATTAATCTTCAAGGTACTGTTATCTGTTTTGTAACACCCGGGAGGTCACAGTGTTTCTGTAAGGACCCTTAAGCTTTTACATGAATTTACATCCTCGATAGAATTTGAACATATTACAAATGTAATCATTTGGGATACTTAACAAACTCATGCATACACAAGAGTCATCCTGCTGAATGAATAGTACAATAGTGAATAGTACAAATATATAAAAACACATGGGACTGTTACCATCATGAGGTACAATGAAAGCACATTCACGCCGTGGATACTGCCTCCCATCTGCTTGTGAAGCTGTAGTTCCTCCAGTGAAGTTAAATGCACACTTCAAATGATTGTTTTGTTTGGGATGAGACGAAATGAGCTGTACAGCTACAAACTGTGGTAATTATTTGAAGAGTACCGTTCCCGTGGGTTTATTGTGGCTCTCATTCTTTTCATTAGTCACAAACTAGAGTGGCACTCAGCAGAGCGCACAGCTCCTCTGAGGCCAAACAGTCCTAAACATGAGCATTGTTCTTGTGGTGCAAATTTAAAAGAAGATTGAAAGTAGTCAGTCCTTAATTCATTATTTGTATATTTACATATTTAGACATAATGAAAGAAATGGACTTACCATTAATATGCATCTGCACAAACACATCCACAGATTAGTGAAAACTAACAAGCTTGCCTGACCTTCCCTTGTGTATTTATGTTGCATTTCTATTTCTAAATTATTTGAGATGAATTGAAACGAAGGCTGGATTATTGTTTTTATTGTTTTTGGTCGCAATCATGCTCCAGTCTTGTCTGCCGCCCTGCTGTCTGCTATTTTCTAACTATAGGAAACGACTGTTGAGGAAACGAGAGCATAGCAAACAACAAACCAAAACACTGTCAGAGAGTGTTGACAACAACGCTACACAACAGAGCAGACGCCATCCTGTTCGGTTGCTGATGCTGTCGTCTTTGATAGAATTCAGTGTGTAAGGGAAAATAATCAGCAGGAAATCTTGTCAGGAGCAGGGAAAGTCAACCTCAGTCAACTACTTTGATCATTTTAACCATTACTTATTTACAAACTTTACATTAACGTACTTTACTTATTTACCTAATCATTTGCTTTGGAGACTTAAGATACTTGCATCAGTGGCAACAGGAAGTACAACAGCTGGGGACAGGAAGCAGCTGTCGCAAATACAAAGCATTGGAAGCACGGGCTTGACTTTGTGAGCTTTCATTTAAAAAAAAAGAAGTCACCATATTAAAGCTTCTTCTGTCTGCTTAAGTTTATTTGAGCCTAAGATGTCAAAAGCAGCAGATTATATCCAGATTTGTCCAGGATTCTGCAGCCACTTTCTAAAATGGTAGCTAAGTGGAGAGGACAGCCTCATGCACCGATTTAGCTTCACTTCAATGGCTACCGGGGCAATTTAGGATTGACTGTAAAATTTTATTGATCAGCACTTGCTGCACTTTTCTCCTCAGAGTAGCCAAATAAAACCACACACACACACACACACACACACACAGAGCTCAATGGTTTTTCAAAATCAGCGTTTAAGCATTTATGCATTGTACAGACAGACACATTTTGCAGATATGATCTAACGTCTGATGATGTCCTCTCACTCGCATGGCTCTGTAACCTCTGACATATTGCGCCGCCATTCTCACAAATGAATGCACCAGCCTGGCTAATGCTCATTATTATCTCCTTCTTCCTCAGCCTCACACTCGCGAATGAAAAGCCAATGTCCTGAATATTTTATAAAACCTGCGCTGTGCCATTATGCTGTGGGTCATCCCAGTTTTAGCCTCCAAATGCCCATTATTGCCAAGCAGTCCAGAAAATGCAGTGATTACCCTCCATGTACACTATTAGGCTTTGCTAGCACACAAACAATGGAAAAAGTGAGGTTTGTCAAGCGCTGGCCAGCAAGCCGCCGTAATGAGTGGACGAGGTGAAGCGAGGCCCAATGACTTGCGTTCCTCTGAGGCTCGGCAAAGTGGCACCATGGGGACCCTCCGTAGCGCCATAGCCTCATCTGAGACGGTAATCACTGTTTGGATGAGCACTGGAGTGTCACCTATTGTGAGCACTGTTTGTGTACATGTGCGTGCATTACCCATCTGTTTGCCAAATGTTGATCTGTGATAAAAATCAAAGCAACATCTGCAACGCTCTGAGAGGAATTTTCTCTAATGGATTTTCCTCTTCATCCTCATTAGGTTCTGACCTGGTGCTGGGTCAGATGGAAGGAGAACCAGGTGGCCGTCTGAGTGGAATGGACGTATATTGGATCATAAAACCGTCCGTGATCAGAGTCCGGATCATCAGAGGAGATGATGTGACTTCAGTGGAAGCTGTCTGCTAATTTCAAACTGAACAGCACCATTCTGCTCCAGAGCTTTCCATTTCAAATCAAATATATCACTGGAACAGAGGTTATAGAGGATATAACAAAGTGCATAATGATCTAATAGGGCACTGTTTAGCATTTATGTAGTACTTTTCTTTCATTTGTGTCCTTTTTGTGTCTATTTATTTGTACTTTTACCTTAATAAAGTGTTTGTGTACTGTATTCAAACAATGGGAAGGGTTTAAAGTTACAACAAAGCCCCATTTTAATAGCATATTAGCACTGGATTAAATGAGTGTGTATACAGCGACATTATGAACAAACACAACCTATCTAATCATGAACATGTCTTGTCTTGTCTTTTGTTCACAAGGAAAATGAAGTGAACTCTGAGGCTAATGGCATCAACCAAAGCTAATTGGAGTCAGGAGTTGGTAAACTTGGAGTTGTCAAGGTGAGAGTCTACCTTTTCTGAACATTTTTACATTGCTCTTCACAAACCTTCTGTCAACCATTAATTGCAATAAACAGATCCCAGAGGACCCACACAAGTTGCTGATTTGCATTTAAGCTGGAAATTGTTACAAATTCATTTCTAAGTGAAGATATCCATCAGTTCGTTGTTGTGAGAAAAATCTCAGGCAAGACACAGCTGCTGCATCTCCATACACTTTGTTGAATTGTTTGGGAGGAGGATGCAGCACTACAGTACATATGGGCTATAATTTCACATCATTGTGAAAACAGTGAGTGGGGGGAGGACGATGGTGTGGCTGCCTGTGAACTCCTCATCACTGGGCTATATTATCCATGATAATGTTAGGGTGGCAAATAAAACTACTAATGACTTCAAATAAATTTCATCCACCATTTTAAGAGGATCAGTCAGAATCCAGACTTCAAAACAAAAAAGGTATTAAATTTAACATACACTCATCAAATACCCTATTTTATCTCAGACGTGCCCCCTCTATAGATTTAAGAACATTGTGAAAATATTAACAACCAAACCAAAGTTCAAATAAAAATGTAATTAAATATAATTGTATGTAGTTTAACTAAACGAAAAGGGAATATGCAATGTTATTTTTGACAAAACGCCTGCTCTCAGGGAGATAAGATGTTTCAGTCATTGTAAACATTGTTGATGAAGCTGCTGTCCTTGTTCTAGAATAAGATAAGATCTTGGTTCATCAGCAGGTTATGCAAGTCTTCATTTATTTTATAAATGCAACTCTGAATCTCACTGAGTTACAGCTGAATGAGCAGGAGAGGTCAGGCAATCAAAGACATGCATTCTTTCATTCTTTCACTGAAAGTGACAAGGTTTGGTTTCTGTCATTGTGTTTATAAATTCATGCTGTATCACTTTAACCTCAGCAGAGGAGGGCGATATAACATTCAATCTAAAACTAACATACATTATTATGATTATCTCATCGTGGCATTGTCCTATTGACCATATTTCTACTTATTGGACGGTCTTGGAGTCACCAGACGCAGTCGCTTATATCCCATCTAGTGTTGGTTCAGTAGCTCTATACTATCTTTATATCCTCTTCATACAGGTCAAAAGGCATAAAGCAGCATAAAATAAAAGCATAAAAACATCCAGCGATTTTCTCAAACCATCCCCTGAAGCATAACTCAAGGCTTCTGCTCCTCATTATCTCCTGTACATTCTCACACGATGTGCTGGAACTGATGCACTGCTTTCTACGTGTTGACTTTATATGTATGCATATGAAATGTTTGCTTGTCTGGATGCACTGCAATTTATTAACCCAATAATACGTTTGCATAGTATTAAAATGTACGCTATATACTATAGAAGTAGTCAAATTAGCAACTACAAACAAGTTAATTTCCTCCCAGACGGTTTCCATGCTTCGTTGGCGAGTCTCTTCCATGTGGAAAACTTGGTTCCTCCCTCCTGTTTTCCTGTGTGAACAATGAATGTAGCCTACATGCTTGGCTGGTCCCACTCTAGTGGGACTGTTACCAATGTGAAAATGTTAATGCCATGCTCTAACAACTCAGGCCCATGGGACAGTATGGAAATTTCTTAGCTGAAGTCTTTGGGCGCCCATTAATATCATTATCATCACCACGACATCCTATTTGCATGCTGGGACGGTGCGCTGCAGTTTTATTTTTTTTAGGATTATTATTATCAGTTGGGCATGCTTAGCAGTGGTGATGATAATCTTCTGTCGTGTGTCAGGAACTGGCAAATACATGAGACCCGTGTCACAGATGTGATTCTGTCTGACAATAGTTTCTGAAGTTTTTGCATTGACAGCATTACCCAGTGCACGTGTGCGGTTGTGTGTGTGGTTGCATTTGGATGCTGAGTGTATGGGTGTTCCAACCAGCCGTCCCCCCCCTGGAGGTCACTTTGAAATGGAATAGATTTTCCGAGATCCCAGCCAAGGCTGTAGGGAAGGTCACTTCATTAATCACAGCTAAATGCCACTGTCTGCCCATCTCGCTCCTTAACCAAGTAACACCCTCAGATAACATCATTGATTAATACTAATAATTAATTCTCCTTCGGTACAGAACGACAGAGGGAATCATTCAGTGGGGAACCTTTAATTACTATGTAAAGACTCATTAGGTTAATGCCATCGTCTGCTCCTGTGGCACAGGGGGCAAATGGATGTCTTCCTCCAGCCGTGGCCTTTTGCGAGACAAGCTGCTCTCCCCCCTCCTCTCCTCCTCACTTCCTGTGTCTCTCCAGCAGCGTCCATACGTGCCAGCCTACTTTCTCTGCTGATTCAGTGTTGGAAAATGTCAAGTCAGATTTTGCTGGAGAGGATTTTGGCAGATGGGTGGAGGGGGTGGGGGGTTGAACAGACATGCAGCCTGAAACTATGTGACCGCAGGACTGTTTGTGTTGTGCGTACGTGTTCTGCAATGATGTATACATATGTGTTTACGTGTGTTTGCCTTTGTGTGGACTCACAATAGTGCCACAAGTCATTCCAGCCTATCTGCATCACAAGCAAGAATAGAGGACATGCCATCTTGTTTCACCATCTACCAATCCACGCTGAGCAACTGATGCATGGTAGCACCCAGAGGCTTTTACCATGAAAAACAAAAAATAGAATAGTGACATGTTCAAATAAATAAATGTGTCATCCTATCTCATTCAGCCTCTTTGGTTCAGTTGCCAGTTATTAAAGCAGAATATTGTTATTTTACTGTCAGTGCCTGGAAGATCCTTGCTGGGAATAATCCCTCTGCACACAGGAAGTGTTGCATTTTTCATGCCTGATTCATTATGAATAAAAGAACTCACTAGTTAGCTTTAGTTACCCTTTCCTGTAAGAAAAGAGCAGCACCTACAAAATTCATTAAAATAATATTGTAGGAAAAGTAGGATCAGCACAATACTCAGAGTCCGACGTACATTACAACATTAAAAATCCACAAATATTATTTTATTTTCAGTGTTGACACATGATAGGCTAATGTGTATAAATGTAAAAAAATAAAGTATAAAGTATAAAGCTGCAGTGGTCTGATTAAACAGCCTGACTGCGCCAGCTCATCCTGAGGCTCTCTGCAGGACATCAGTGCCATCTTGTGGGCTGCAGATTTCCAGAAAATATTAAGCGGTAGCATCAAAGCATCAACATGCCTGTTTCCACATTCATCCCTTTTATTGACATGGCCAATACTCAGCTTGCATTGGACTGCATAGTAGGATCAGGAGCGGCTGAAGTCATCAGTCTGATATATCTTGCCAAAGTAGCATTTCAGCTCAGGCTTAGAGCTCAAAGCACATCCAGTGGGGCTTAGCAGGCTTTAAGAATATGTGATGATGGCTCTGAAAATGGGATCATCGCTGCATTGCAGAAGACAAATCCCTCTAGTTTATAATAGTCACTGTTTATTTCAATCTGTGTGGGTAATATTAAACATGACATTGTCATTTTAATAAATGTACTTTGCATTACATGTTGGCAAATGATGTGAAAATCATTTAATTCACTTTTAAATATTTTCCCATGACAATGTCATAACCTTTGACAAAACATATACATTCTATGGCTCTAAGCACTGTATCCTCAAAGGTATCAGTACATGTTATGTTTTCTTCGACTAAAAATGAACATTTGACATTTAGAAGTAGTCTGGTTTTATGGTAAAGAGAGGCATACATCAAATACTCATCTCCACAGGAGGGACAGTGTGGCTGCCAGAATATACTTCAAACTCCAGCTTCTGGTGAAGGTGAAGAAAACTTTTAGCTCATTCAGTTCATTTTATAGTGAGACCATTAAAGTAAACCAGTGCCAGGTGATAAAATGTACTGGAGTGGATTGTGATTCTGAATGTTACTGTCCAGGAGAAATGCCATCGTAAAAAACAGACAGGAGAATATATCGTGGGCAAGGGGTTTAATATGCTTTATACTGAGATGCATCTGTTGGGTAATATAGTATTGAAGCTGTACAGTACTGTACAGTGCCTTGCTCTGGCTTAACGTTACAGCAGTAAGGTCTATAGGATTTGAATGTTAGATGAGGCCATTACATTTAGAAATCTGTTTTTTTGGGCTAGGGTACCTCAGGGCGCTGTAGCTTCATCACACAGTGCTTATACAGCTTTACTATAGAGTGAATGAACTACACCACAGGAGTTTAATGCTTTGTAATGTTTGTACAAAGAACTGATAAATGCAGATAAGCATCCAGACAGATCTCTCCCTATGCAGACAAAGTCAAACTTGTTCCGCGGCTACAGACTCAGACTGGACTCACTGCACACTATTTTTAGCCTTGCTAGCTGTGTGGCTCCAGGGCTCCTGGCCAGTCGGTACATCGAATTCTCCAGAGTCAAATATCCATATATATATATTGGGAGTTCAAAGAAACTAGCATTCATTCTCCCCTGAGGGATTACATAGGTCAGTCCTAACCTTTCCTTCCAGCAGCCTCCAGCAGGGCGAAGTTTTACATATCCTGTCAAGTATCTCAAAATCTCCTGTTGACCAAAAAGTCTTCCCAAGCCAGTGATGTTACTGAGCCGTAATGGTGCAATTTAACCAGGCTGCTGTAACAGCTATCGCTGCAAAAACTAAAACTCTCCTTCCAGACAGAGACAGATCGGCAGGTTGTTAATCATCCCAGACCCAGCTCAGATATTCAGATAGATAGATAGTTTACAGCCCCGTCCCTCCCTCCTCTCTCTCTGTGGGACTGGAACAGTCGGTCCACCCAGTTCCAGGGCCAGCTGGGCCCACTCCTGTAAATTTGTTAGTAAATGTATTTTCTAACCTTTATGATGTATTCAACAGTGTGCAACTTTGCTTAAAGCTATAGAGCTAACAGTAAACAAGGACTGACAAACATGTACCTCACTGAATCAGGAATCGTGCTTGGATCTTTGACATAACACGGCCCCTTTGCATAAATTGTGGCTCCTTTATAGCCCCTAATTTAGAAAAATGTATGGCTCAGCCCTGCGGGGATTGTTTTTTGTTTACCACGATCCTTAGCTGCAGAGTTTAGTGCTAATTAGCAAAAATGTACAAATTAACAGGCTGGAAAAAGAGAATGGTAAACATCATATCTGCCAAACACCAGCAGGGCCACAGTTCTTTCGGAATATCTGTGCTGTTGGATTAAACCTGTCTATCGTCTGGTGCTGAGAAACTTGCATTGAATGGGAAAGTGCATGCTTGACCTTGACAGTACTCGGCCAAAAGTAAGGTCCACTTGTTCTTTTTTCTGGGGCATTTCAAGCAAACTTCAAGAAAAAAAACACCAGAAACTGAGTTTCAGCTGAGATCATTTGACAAACAAGTTATTCGTAGTGTTCGCCCTGTCCCACAGACTGTCTTCCTTAAGGCTAGCCCACTAATCACTTGACTAAACAGAGACTAGATTACATCGTGAAAGTCCAGGTGGTGTGAGAGCTGTTATCTCTTCACAACAGAGCACAGGACAGAAAGTGATTTCCAGCAAGTTCAGCAGCTGGCCAAGTAACGGCTGAGTCATTGCTATTGATCCATGACCCATTCAACCCTCACAGATATATAATGGTCATTTGGTGCCATCAGCCGTAAAGATCGTACTTACTGCACACTTAAAAAACAGTCATCTCATCCTTTTCCTTTGACTTTAAGTGCTGCCACCAAAATATGGAGCCTGCATTGACTCGACTCGCAAACAGCCATTACACATCAGTAACACTAATGGGATTTTTTTGTTATTGTTGTTTTACTTTACAATAAATTAATTTGACATGATACATGTCGTTTTTCAACCTCTTTTCACCTCTATTCACCAGGTGAGTGAAATAGCTTTACTAATATCCTCACAAAATTTAACTGATATAAGTCTCATTAAAACAAATGTAAAACATTACTTTTGTTGCTAAGATTGTCCGTACAATCTCGTATGTGTGTGTGCATTGCACATGTCTAATCTCTCAGGTGAAGGGAAACCAAATCTTTATCATGTTGATGTGTCATGATGTTTATGTGGATTTCGGTTTTGATTTGATTTTCCTGTTCCTAAGGGAAACCTGCTTTTCACGCAGGTGTTTCACACAAGAAAGCGAAAACCTGCGGAAGGAAATAAAAACACAGATTGCGGTTAACCAGTTGAAGACCTGGGAATGTGTTTTTTCTCATGTTCTGTTGGTGTGAATCTCTTTCCATAGACTGTCGTGATTCATAAACTCCAGGCAATGTACAATAATTATTCATCCAGTAACACCTACTGTGTGTGGGTGGCAGCAGATCGAGTCATTGACATGTTGGAGCAGGCACACCGTCTGATTTTTCACACCAGATATTTCATTGTGTGTTTGGTGTTTACTGTTTTCTGCTCAGTGGAGGAAAGAGAAGTGTGTTTCTGTATGAGACTACATGCTGCCTTGTCCTCTGACATGTTGTCTGCTGAAACAGACTGACTGCAGTTCACTGACAGTACAACACTGTGAGGGGGTGTAAAGACTGCCCGAGGAGCATGCAGGAAGTTGGAATCCCTTTCTCTTCAAATTAAAAGCTAGTTTCATGACTATTAAAGCTAGAAAATAAACTTGACAATAAAAAAATTTAAAAAAAACAATGAGCCAAAGCTAGTCCTAAGTGCGAGTGCTGTTCCCGGCAGGCTTTTATCCCCATATAACCCTCTTAGTACTTTGAGGTCAGTTTACTGATCCAGGCTAAAATGAAGTTGGATAGGAGGAAGTTGGAGGTTATAAAATAATAGCTCGGAGGCCTGAAGCAATATGGCAGTCAATAGTTCCTTTTAATTATAGCCACATTGCTCCAATGCTGTGTGATCTTCAAATTGAAATTGAATATTGATTATTCTAAATTAAAACATTAAAATGAAAATGTTTGCTTTGCAATTGTTCCCCATTGTTTGTGCACCTCGTGCCTGTGTTTTGAAAGCTTCCCAATAAACAAAGCGCGTTATCGCTGGCGGACATGATTTTGAAAAGCCACACCGGAAGTGCGCTGAGCGGCTCATCCCCCGCAGCTTGAGCCGTGTTTTGCTTCACGCTGTTGGCTGATCGTCGTGAACGAGTGATCGGAGGGAGGGAGGGGAAGTTTCCTTCTTCTGGCTTCACCTTCTCGCCTTCATCATGGAGGCTCAGCCCCACTTCGTCCGCCAGGAGATCAACAGCACGGTGTGGGAAGTCCCGGAGAAATACACGCGGCTCAAACAGATCGGCACCGGGGCGTACGGCTCAGTGTGGTGAGTGTTACAGCCTTTACTCCACCGTGAGTGTGTGTGTGTGTGTGTGTGTGTGTGCCTGAGGAGGTATGTGTGCTGCAGAGTCTGAGGTGGGCCCAGGTTACATCCTGGACTCCAAGACTAATGACACCGTAGTAACAACAAGTTATTACAGCGTGTAATTACACAGGTGGGCAGCAGCAGTGTGTTAGCAGCACTCAGGTCACAGCCTCATAGCATGTAGCATGTCCTGTGCACCAGCTCAGAGGATGGAGCTGTGTGTGTCACACATGGGCTCTGCTGCATGAACAGAATCAGAGCTTATATATATCCCCTTAATGACAAACTGCAGTCATTTATAATGACAATAACAATTCATCTGTCAAGTGCCAGGCTCCACACAGCAGCAGCATAACACAATATGTACATATGAGAAAGTGCAGCCATTAAAATGTGTCTCATAACCACATACACTCACACATATTAGTGTGAACACTTTCAAACAGCATGTATAGTTTTGTGGTGGTATTTAGAATTATTAACAGGAGTGATGACAAGAGAGAAGTGATCTGTTCATGTAAACGCATGAGACATACCCAGCATCACTCAGAGATAATGGTTTGCATGTGCCATGTTGTTTGTATAGCGGACACATAGAATCAGTGTGGGGCAAGAGCTGGCATTCACACAACAGTTGTTCCGTATTAACACGATCCAAATGCAGCTCCGTCCTATAACCTGTGCAGGATAATCAGTTCTTCTTGTTTCAATTTTTGTTGGGTTTTGCCGAAAGATAAATGTCTAGTAATAGTATATTGATATACATAAATACTATATGAATATTATAAATATCTAGTTTCGGTATCAGTATACTGTGTCACATGAAAATATAAAAAAAAATGACAGAGGACATAACCAGCTTTGTAATGTGGGAGTTGTGGTCTGTTTTGCATCTTAAAATGTCTGACCTTTAAAAGATGCTCCATCTGAAGAACTACAGCACTACTGTTATCTGTAATTTGCCTAATTGCACATCTCTTATTGAAGCATCTTGTGAGAAATTGCAGAGTCAGGAGGAAATAACACAGGAACGTGTCAGACTGAAATTGTCCATTGCATGTATGTATTGCCTGTATAAATTGTTTTACATGCCTGTCTGACATGGATCAGCTGTTGCATGTAAAACGGACTGTTGCATCCGGCATGAGTGCGTCAGTGTTGTCAGCAGCGCTTGTGCGCTAAGTGACGTGTGTACAGTGTGTTGGTGGATGCGGCTCCAAATAGCCTAACAAGCCTTTCCTCCTACGATCTGATGCCCTTCAGATCACTGCAAACATCATCAGCTGCCAAACATTTACATGTTTACTCTCAATAAACCACAGACCACACACACACACACACACACACACAGGCATACACCAGTGAGATTGTGAGTCCCTCATACTCATGCTCTATCTGAGAGCATCTTTTCTGTGTCATATGAATTCATGAACATTCAGTTTCATCTCAGCGAGAGTAAAATCTGAAAATAGCCCGTGCTCTGTCATTTCCCCCCACTGCTGCATCTTCAAACAAGTGGAATCGCAGTGAACGTAGAAGACGCATGCGGCCTCAGCCTGCACAGCCAGTGACTTGTTCTTTCATTATTCACCACAGCTCAGCAATAAATGAGAAGACTACAGAGAAAGTGGCCATCAAGAAACTCCACAGGCCCTTCCAGTCAGAGATCTTTGCAAAGAGGGCCTACAGAGAGCTGCGGCTGCTCAAACACATGAAGCATGAGAATGTGAGTGGAAGGAAACCTTTCGTCAACTTCTTTTAACTGGTGGTTGCTTGGGTTTCGTTTTTTGGCCTTACAGTTGTTCAGTGATTGTGAGTCTGACCTAATTTTCTGGTCTGCATCCATAGACCACAGCTCTGTATGTGTCACATATCTTTTTCATTCCAACCAGGTGATAGGACTTCTCAATGTGTTCACACCTGCCTCAGGATTTGAGGACTTCCAGGACTTGTGAGTATCTTTCAGCATATGAGCAAACCCCTCAGGCGGTGTCAGGCAACACCCCTCTGATGTAAACTGTTCACCTACAGCATTGACTTCAGGACTGGGGACTGTTCTCTGTTTTATAATCACCTTAACAATGCGAGACTCTGATAAAATAAAAACTGGCCATCGCCATTGTGAAAGCAGAACTGGAAGCTGTTGCTGGAGACGAGTACTCTACTTTGAACCCCCCCCCCCCACCACCACCACCAAGAAACCAAATTTCAATCCTGTAATTCAATTTATTTTTATTTTATTCCCCTAAACATGGCTGATATCATTCTCTGAGAAACCAACAGTGAAAAAGAAAGTCTTGGATAGTTTTTGCATTATCCTGCAAATAACAGTTAAAACAAACATGGATTAAAAGAGAAGCCTTGATGGCTGTGGTAGATATCCTCCTGGAGAATTCCTCAACCGGAGCTTAAGTGCCCCACCCCTCTAAAAACCACAAGCAGGGAATAACCCCTGGGGTGTCCACGTACACAGACCCTATATTGTTTGCTTTAGTGGAAGAATCGACTGTGTAATGCAACAAAGTGTAACACTGCATCAGGTTGAGTCACTATAGAGTGAAGAAAACCCATTAGGCACATAAAATCCGTATAGAAGAACATTGTGTCTTCATGTTGGAACTCCAAGGAGTCCAATCACAAAGCTTAGGAGCTCAGGAGCAAGTCTGTAAACTCAGCTTGGGTCAGGATTGCCCAACAAACATGTCATGGTTCCTTATGGTGATGTAATCTTATCCTACTTAACAGGAATTGTGGCTCGAGCTTCTTGGCTTAGCTGTGAAACTGGACTAAAGTGCATTATAAGGAAACAATTACTGAGATGAATCCTGTATTTTGAGGTCACAGAAACTTATCCAAGCAGCCGAAGTTTCTTAAATGAAAGTTTGAAAACACGTGGATTACAGTTTCAAGGTCCAACAACACAACCCAAGGAAGGCTTTGTCACCAAACGCCATGCATGGAGTCTTATTCCATCTTCCCGCTCGCTCTCTTTTTCCTCAGCTACCTGGTGATGCCTTACATGTTCACTGACCTGTCGAAGGTGCGAGGTTACCTCACAGAGGACAAAGTGCAGTTCCTCGTCTACCAGATGCTCTGTGGACTCAGGGTGAGCAAGAAAGGCCAGACGCTCAAACACTTTTATCACGAAGGTATCAGCGGCTTTGTTCTTACCAGGTTTAAAGATCCGCTAAAAGATCCGATCACAAGTTGACAAGTTTATCAGTTTACAAAATGTGTCCCTGTTGAGGGGTCTCATGTTATTGTGTGTTGGCACGAGAGGTAGAAAAGGGTCAAGATGGGAAGTAAGTAATGTTTGAGGAGCTCTGCTGAATAGGTTCTTTATATGTGACCCAGGGTGCATTTGGGTACATACAATGAAATGAGACCAGCTCCACATTAGATGTGTTCAGGCCAGATCTGACCACTTGTAATCTGATCACTCAGGATGTTAAAACCAGGTCTCACAGCTTGCTGAATATATTTAATGCTAATCACGTCACACATAAAATGAGAAGTACTGGGATGTTTTGTTCCTTAAAAGAGAAAACAATGTGTTCTGCATTCTTAGATTAGATTCAACTTTACTGTCAATACATGTGAGTCATGAACCAGGAAAATATTCAAAATAAACGTCCACTCAGTGCGTTGAGTATGTTATGAGAAAATCACCCTGGTTAGCTGACGCATTCAGGCGTTCTAATAAAACCACCCTCACTAAAAACTACACAAAACAATATACCACAGAATTACCTTTGGAAGTGGATGCAATATTAATCAGTCTGCCTGTGTTGTCTCTCCCTGTCTGCAGTATATCCACAAGGCTGGAATCATCCACAGGGTAAGTACAGAGCTGGTGTAGATAACTGTCCACTAAACATGCCTCATTCTGTTCAACATTTAGATTAATACATTATTCACTTGGAAATCTGTGGGAAAAATATTGGTAAGGAAAGTGGAGACAAAAATCCTGGATGTGCCCTGCAGCTGAAAGGCTTCTCTCACGGCCCAACCTTCCTAACCCAAGTTCCATGAATCAGTAGTTTTTGCGTAATCCTTCTTGCATGTAGTCCCGTTCCTCAGAAATGCAAGAGTCCTGTGGATCTAATCATCATAGGACTGAAGTCAGAATAAACCCTGCCCCAACAGGTACGATGAGTTGACTCACCTCTGATGTTTGACTGCGTGTCTGGAGCTGTTCTCACACCCTGCTGCACGGCGGCCAACTCCTGAGGGCGTGTGCGGAGCACGCAGCTGCGCCATTGAAGCCCTCACATGTTACCTTAATCTGAGGCAGCACAAACAGAGACAAGACATATATTGGATAAAATAAATCGAGCATAAAATAATATAAAGTGTTGGATGCAAGAAAATAGTCGGTAAATGTCATCTGGAGAAAACATGCTGCTGGTGCACACCCTGGCTCAGTCCTCTGTTTTCAAGTGTTACCCTGCTATTAACAGTAGGGATTGCTAAAGCAGTGAAGGTGTTATCAACACTCTCTAACAGGAGTCCAATTCTTGCCACACGTTACATCACAGGGTTGTGGTTGACTCTGCCTCAAAGCCAGAGCGTGTCTGAAACAAAGAGCCGAGCCGCGTGAGGCCACAGGAACTACAGTCAAGCTCCTCCGTGCACGCTGCGCGTGCTGCACTTTTCTGTTAATCACCATGTGCAATCAGTAACCAACACTCGGCACCTTCTGTTTTACAGGACCTTAAGCCTGGAAACTTGGCCGTGAACCAAGACTGCGAACTGAAGGTTGGTACTTTGGACGAGAAGAAAGAAACGTAAACAACTTGAACAACTTTGCTTTAGGATTGATTTGAGATTTTTTTTTTATTGCTCTTCATGGTCTGGCTCCAGGCTGTATTTCTGATTATTTCTGATCAGGGTTTACTATGCTATTATTGTTCTCTCACTATCATTATGTCACCATAATGACTAATTTACTTCCTTCACTATTTTAATCTTTTTCCTGTATTGCAGCACTTTGTATTTTAACTGTTGTTTACTCGTTGTGCAGCACATTTTATGTTAAAAAAGTGTTGTTGTTATTTGAATTGAAAGTAATATACAAGAAACAGCATATGGATTTACTGAGATGTTTTGTTCATGGATGGTAGATGTTCATTGTTGACAAAATGATAATATAGAAGCAGATAATGTTTGAGTTACATAAAGTATCAGCACACGGTGTTTATGTGTGATTGTTGATCGGATTTTGCTTTTTAATGCAGATCCTGGACTTCGGTCTGGCTCGTGGGGCTGACGCTGAGATGACAGGCTACGTGGTGACCCGTTGGTACCGGGCACCTGAGGTCATTCTGAACTGGATGCATTACACCCAGACTGGCAAGCCAATCATAGCTGTTACATATTCTCACCTGCGTCCTCCTCGCTGTCGTCCTGGTGTTCAGTTGATCTGTGCAGTGATGTGGGCATTCATTTTCCTTTTCTTTTCTTTTTTTTAATCTTTTGTGCTACTTCACGGATCAGCCGTTTTGTTTATGATCGTGTCGCTGGTGCATGAAATCATCTGAGGTTGCATGGGTGTCGCTCTGATGATTAATCTATCTTTTCCCATTGGGTCTACCAGCGGCCAGAGGAGTGAATGACAGAACTGTCGCTGAGATGAAAGTAACTTTCCCAAGATTTATGTTGATTGAGTGGATGTTTTAGGAGGTTTCTCATTTTGTAAACTAGATCTCCAGGATGGAATGTGGCTCAGAGAGCTGTTCTGGCAAGTTTACAACCTTCATGGATTGTATTACTCACTGAGTGTTCCCACTGTAAACAGCACAATAGATTCCCCGCTCTGTTGAGAATAGAAACTTTGCTCTAACGTATAAATGCCACCTTCCCCGTTTCTGCTCCACTGAGCTGAACCTAAAACCCTGTGTTGATGTAACGTGGTTCCTGCTTGGATTTTCTCTGATGTTTTTTTCTCCTTGGTGTTTATTCTAGTGGACATCTGGTCTGTGGGCTGCATCATGGCAGAAATGATCAACGGGAAAACACTTTTCAAAGGAAAAGACTGTATCCTTTCACCTTGGACTGGACGTTAACTTTGAAAGCTGATCTCATGTCAAGTGATGACAAAGTTTCAGTCCACACTGAAATAACCTCACATCAAATTCCATGAAATCGCTGTGTTAATAAATGAGATTGACAGTCTCTTGATTAAACAGCGACAGTTTTATTTGATGGTGAGCTTCATAAATCAGGTGCAAGAAGTTAGTGTATTATGTACAGTAAAAGCACTTTTCCTCCGGCACTATGTTGTGCTGCTTTTACCGCACTATTACATGCTTCTTTCTGCAAGTTTTATTTTTGCTTTTTATGTTCTGTTTGGCACCTTTTGCACTTCAGTAATTCATAGCACTGGCTCGCAAATAAAGCTGCCGCTGTCTTATCATAAACATTTTCTTTATCAATCTGCTTTATGGATCTGCTTGGACACACTCACTGAAGCACCAACACTCGCCAGGTTTTTCCTTTTTTTTAAATCCTTGATCGTAACTCCAGACATGGACCAGCTGACTCAGATCATGAAGGTGACCGGAGTGCCTGGACCGGAGTTTATCCAGAAGCTGGACAGCCCAGAGGTGGGCTACATTTCTGTTGGTTTCCTGATGTCAAGGTTGCATTTATATTACTCATGAGAAAGCACTTTGCCATCACTCATGCCGACATGTTCTTTCTGATGTTAAACATATTTTGTTAGTATTCATCTAATTTAATATGATTAATGTCACAAAATCTTTCCATGAGACCCATGACAATCCCAAAAATAAAGTCTCACTAGCAGCCCTTAGAGGCTGCAGTATTTATTACATATCAAAATAAAGGCGTGCTGTTTGTTTAAAATTTGTCTTGGAGAATACTTATTGTCACATTTTCAGGATCATGAGTTGATTTTTGGGAGATTATGTGGATTGCAAATAAAAACTTTGAATTACATGTTTATCCATCACAGGATAGCTCACTCTCAGTCAGCTGTTTCTGATTTGGCTTTTTTTTTCTATATCAGGCTAAAAGTTATATTAAGGCTCTTCCCCGGTATCCCAGAAAAGACTTCTCAACATTGTTCCCCAGAGCCAGTGCAAAGGGTAAGTAGAAAAACAGCTACTGGCACCACACACAAATGTTTGTATTTACCCTTTACTGCACACAGAGACTCGGCATGACGAGTCCTCCAGCAGCCTCCGCGGGGCTGGCCCACAAAACGAGGTCAGGGTCGGGGGTTGTTTTCATAGCAATCCTGTTTTTTGTTTGCTTATTACGTCTGTTTAGCTTCGCTCTGTCTCTGAGTGATGTAACAAAATAAAGACTCCCCTGCACAGAATGTCTCTGAGAGGCAGATAAAGCATTGGACAAAATCTCTAAGTGATATTTTATGTCTCTCACAGCAGAAGAATTGTCTCTTAGAATCCATTTATATCACAGAGTGTCTTTTGTCTGTATATTTATATCTTCATCTACTGGAAAGTTGGAAGCAACCTGGCATAAAAACGCTTTACGCATTCCCTGACAGCCACAGTTTGAGGATTCTGATGTTCAGACTGTTTTTGTTGCTCTGACGACTTGCAGGAATCGATCTGCTGGAGAAGATGCTGGTTCTGGATGGAGATGAGAGGCCCACAGCAGAGCTCGCTCTGGAGCACCCTTACTTTGACAAGCTGAGAGACCCAGAAGACTTTCCTGAGATTATGCCTTATGATGACAGCCATGACAACGATACACTGAGCCTGGAGGAGTGGAAGCGTAAGTGAAAATTCAGAATACCTTAGAGAGAAATAACTAGAATGTAATAATAACATTTAAATGTGGGTTGCATGGCATGTCTGGAAGCAGCTGTACAGTTTTAATATTGTGCTTTTCAAATGGTGAAAGTGGACATTTCCTTTTAAGTGCTTACCATGTTGGCCACGCTGAATTATTTACACCTATACAAACATTCTTCTGTTCATGTGGCAATGAATAATTCATGTTAAAGCAATATATATCAACTTGTTTTCCAGTTGTTATTACTGTGGACATCCAGAAAACAAATGGTTTTCCCCTTGTTGTTCACAGAGTTATGTTTCAAGGAGGTAAAAAGCTTTGTGCCATTTCCAAGGAGGGACTCTAAGAGGAAAAACACCCTGACCATGTCTGCCTGACCTGATGAACTTCATGCCCCCAACCAACACAGAATACAGCCACCTGTGCCCTTGTACATTCTCACCATGGATTCACTTTGTTTCTTCTGACCTGGGTGTGATTAGATTAATGAACGAAAGTTTACCATTTTCTTTTGGTAATGTGCAATTATTTCCTTAATGTAGATTGCTTTTTGTGTCACATCAGTGAGATGACTTGCAAATATTTTGTGACTAACTGTCACAGGGTTTACTGTAAGATTTACTGTATTATTGTTTTATGAGTAAAGTAAGAAGCGTCATTGCCAACTCAAATGTAGTGGAAATCTTGTTGAGGCTGATTTGATGTGTTGCTTGTCTGACATTTGTTTCCTGAAATGTATGTGTGTGTGTGTGTGTGTGTGTGTGTGTGTGCATGGAATATGCATGAGCATGTACTGTACGTGTGCACACGTATTGTGTACATATGGACCCAAGACAGGTGTCAGGTTTCCAGAGCACCACTCCAGAGATGATTCAGAGCACTGTGGTAACACCGCGTGATCAGAGCATATGGAGCGGTTGATGAGATCAACACAAAATACACAATCTGTTGCAGGACTTGCGCGCGAAAATTATGGTTGTATGACGTCTTGAGGGCGGGCTCAAGGCTGTTGTCAAGGTAGCCTAAAGAAGATCAAACAAGCGGAAGTCAGAATTTCCCCTTCAAAATCAAGTCAAATAATGTAAACATAAAAATCAAAAATTAATTCTACAAATCATCGTGTGGGGAAAGCAGCTTGTTCCAATTGGTGGCTTCCAGCCCATACGTGCATAGAAGAAATTATTTCATCACTAAAGATTACATCTTAAGTTTTGAATAATCTCATCATTGCATATTATGTGACAAGCGTGACATTGGATGTATGAGCAAACGTTAAATTAAATGTTAGAAAATTAATCAAATTTTAAATATGGCTACATAGAAGTCAGACAAAACACACGGAAATAAATATAAACTGTAGCTGTATTTTGCATCCCCTCGTCGAATTCCTCGTCGTGTGCTCATATAAATTTTAACTACTAACTACTACACGAACTATAAAACTGTGTTATTTGCTTGATTGTGTCATTTAAACTAGCCTCGTGTTAAACGTTATCACTGAAACGTAAAAAACGACAGAGGGGTTTTATTTTGAAAGCAGTGTGCGGAGGTCTCGTGTCGTCTCTTTGGCTAACATCCATGTAGAACTGACTCCGGGCTCCAAACAGCTAACGAGCTAGCCAGCTAGCCAAGGGAGGCAAGTATTTCTGCTCCTCGTAAATCTGGGACGACAGTAAGTTGTTTCTCGGGTTACTGATGCAGAAAACCCGCTTGTGATCTCGGAACATATCCGGGGTCGGCCGCTTGCCTCCCGAGAGCCGTGTTGTGAAGGAGCGGATGCGTTATAAAATGACGAAATAAACCGGCTGTACCAGCGGAGTGTAGCAGGCTAACGCTGTTAGCTGTTAGCTTCCAGAGTGCAGCCAGTGAAGCGGCTGGCTGGGCAACCATTATTGTTGAGGCGGCTTCGCACCGCCGGCTGACGAGCTTCGTGGGTCAGTCCGTCGCAATAATAGGTAAGACGGCTTGTGTTTGATATGTTTTCTTGTAAAGTGACTGTAAACTAGGCTCTTGTTGTTAACCAGCACTGACACTGGTCCCTTTTTCGTCTTGTCAACGTTGTAAAATTAGCAGTCGTCAGTAGTATCAGTGCGTTAAAGTTAGCAGGCTAGCTAACTGATAGCTTCACTTTTATTTCAGTTTCCCTGGCAAGTGTCAAAATAATGTGTCTTTCTCAAACCGTGTGAACCACACACTTCAGCGTGACATGTTAACACTTGGATTGAAACTGTAGAAGAGCCTCCTGCAGCGGTTTAAAACTGTAAATATGGCTGACATTTTACTCTTGAAATAAGGACACTGATCTGCTGGGACCGCGGTGTTCTTGATGCTGATTGGCTCCACTAGGGATCAGTCAAGCGTTCCTGAGCGCTGATTGGATGTCCCTGCTGTGTTGTGGTTAGCCCTGAGAATAGTTGTCAACAGTTAATGAGATAAAGTCAAGAATAATCAAAGTCTCCGTAATAAACTGCACACAGATTCTCTTATTTACTCGTGTGTAGACGATGAAGAGCAAGAAGCTGCTGATTCACGGGCAACATAAGCAGTGATGCTATGTATAGTAATGGCATTGAGTGTTGTGTGAAGGAATGTTTATGCTGCATGTGATATGCCTGACTAATGACAATGAACAGTACACTACAATGCGTGACACGTTAAGATTGACTGTGCATGTGTGTTATTTTGACTTTAGTTGTAATGCCAAACAAGTCAGCTTTGTTTAAATATTATGCAATGATCACAAGTTATGTTTAAGCAGAAGAGAATACATACAGATGGAGATTTATGTTTGATGATAGTCTTACATTCATTCAAACAAATAACAATCCATTTCTGGTCACATATTGCTGTCTGTTCTCTTCAGAGCCCAGACAATTAAACTGTTCATTCATGACACACAAGCCTCAGTCAAAGTTGAGTGTGATGTTAGTTTAAAAGGGCATATATATAATGGCATGATAATATTCTCATAGCATTGTATAGCAGTCTTGTGAGATTCATAGTGTATTATTTATAGTCTTATTTTCTATTTAACCAACAGAAGGGAAAGTGTAATAAGTGGCTAATGAGGAAGCCACGTCGAAAAGGCCAGGTGGCCGGAGGTGGCGAAGGAGACGTCAAGAAGTCCAATGGGACGGTTGCTGGACGTGGGCGTGGGGGCGCTCGACCGCGATCTCCATCCCCTTACAGCCTCAAAGCATCTCCAAGCCGAGAAACCCTTACCTATGCTCAGTCCCAGAAGGTGGTGGAAGTGGAACTGGATGGTAGGCTTCACCGCATCTCTATTCATGACCCTCTGGAGGTCATTACTGAAGATGAGATGATGGCTCAGGATATTAGTGAGTGTAATAGTAACAAGGAGAACAGTGAGCTGCCATCCCCTCCCACCAGCAGCGCCCAAACAGTCCGCAATGTAATCACACCCCGGGGTCGTAGGAAAGAGTCCAAATCCACCTCTATCAAATCACCACCTTCTTCTAAGAACCACTGCTCCAATTCTCATACCCAAACACCTGAAAAGCAACATACAACACACCATCACCACAATACGCTCCCCGAGCCTACATTTCGTGTGCTAGAAACCTTTACACCAGTCGAGGCAGCTCCTCTGCCCACAGCATATTACCGTTACATGGAACGCTCAGCTGAGGAGCAGGAGGCTGAGGCAGAATATGATATGGACGAAGAGGACACTGCATGGCTGGAGATGGTCAATGCTGGCCGGACGTCCGAGAGTAATTTGGCCGTCTCACAAGACACCTTCGAGCTGCTGGTGGACCGGATGGAGGAGGAAGCCTACCGGGAAGCCCGCAGTCGGGCGCCCTGTCAGAGTACTGATGACGATGATGCCTTCTGCTGCGTATGCCTGGATGACGAGTGCCTCAACAGCAACGTCATCCTCTTCTGTGACTCCTGCAACCTGGCTGTTCATCAGGAGTGTTACGGAGTTCCCTATATCCCAGAGGGCCAGTGGCTGTGCCGCTGCTGCCTCCAGTCTCCTCAGAGACCTGTTGACTGTGTTCTGTGTCCAAACCGGGGTGGTGCCTTCAAGCAAACAAGTGATGGTCGCTGGGCGCATGTGGTCTGTGCCATTTGGATCCCTGAAGTCTGTTTTGCCAACACAGTTTTTCTGGAGCCAGTGGAAGGGGTCAGTAACATTCCTCCAGCACGCTGGAAATTGACCTGCTACCTGTGCAAACAGAAAGGCCGTGGTGCATCTATTCAGTGCCACAAGGCCAACTGCTACACTGCATTTCATGTTACGTGTGCTCAGCGTGCTGGCCTGTTTATGAAGATTGATCCTGTACGAGAGACGAATGTCAACGGGACCATGTTCTCAGTTAAGAAGACAGCATTCTGTGAGGCTCATTCACCTCCCGGTCAAGAAACTGCATCAGATGAGGAGAGTGAAGGAAGGGTGGTGGGCAGCAGAGGGAGAGCTAGTAGAGGACGGAGTGCCTACACCGCGGGTCCAACAACACCGAAAAAAGGCAGAAAATCTGATGATGATGACAAAATGGACAAAAAGAAAGGGAAGAAGAGCCCAAACTCTAAAGCTCAACAAACTGCTTCACCACAAGTGACAGTGCATCCGATACCCACAAGCAGGTCAGATTCTCCTAATTTGAAGAACCAAAAATCTTGAGCTTCTGTTTATTATTTTAACCTCAAAACCAACCTTTATGCATTGCTTTTACAGGTTGAACATCATCTGCAAAGGAATCATCTTCCAGAGGAAAAACCAGTTCATGCAAAGGCTGCACAGCTACTGGTTACTGAAGCGTCAGGCGAGAAATGGTGTGCCGCTGGTCCGGCGTTTGCACTCGAACATCCAACCGCAAAGGAATACTGAACAGGTCAGGGTAGGAAACAGAATGGCAGCACTTTTGGTTTTCTTATTTTGTGTATGTGCATCTTGTAGAGTATACATGCAGTGTTTCTCTAAAGAAATATGTCGTCCTTTGTAGCCTCCGGTGGATGAGAAGGTTTCTGCAGCAAGAGAGGCACTGAGGTATTGGCAGAAGCTTCGGCATGACCTTGAAAAAGCCAGGCTGCTGGTGGAGCTCATCCGCAAGAGGGAGAAACTGAAACGAGAACAGGTAACAAATAGATGATGATTGTAAAATGCACACAGGGATTTTAAGCCTAGCATGTTGACTTCACACACGTATCATTTAACAATCACAGGTTAAAGTTCACCAGGCGGCTTTGGAGATGCAGTTAACCCCAATGATGATGCTGCTCCGCTCCACTATGGACCAACTACAGGAGAAAGACACAGCACAGATCTTTTCACAGCCAGTTGACATCGAGGAGGTCAGACATGTCACTGTTACATCAACACTAGATACATGCACACAGTTGATATAAAGCTGATTAGAACAGTCTGCAGTGTTTTTACCGTTCATGGTTCACACATGGTTATTTATTTCAAGGACATGCACATTATTATGAAACAGAAAAAAATGTAACAGCAGGTTTATATTCTGACCACCGGGTTCAACTATTTCATTTTTGTTTCTCATGAAGCTGAGGACTTGCACAGAGCAAGCACATTTTGGATTTCAACAGGTTACATTTCAGGCCACAGGCTACATAGCTCACTGCACAATGCACCCTTGCACAAGTCTGCATCTTTCTGCAATATGTGCATAATACTATTTAGAAGAAATTTTGCTGGGTTAGACATCAATTTTAAACCATATGTTTTTAATCCTCAGGTCCCAGATTATCTGGAGTTCATCACTCACCCTATAGACTTTTCCACTATGCGCGTGAAGCTTGAGGGTCACGTCTACCGCTCAGTGGCTGACCTGGAGGCCGACTTCAATCTTATGGTGTCCAACTGCCTCCTCTACAATTCCAAGGATACAGTCTTCCACAGGGCAGCGCTGCGTCTTAGAGATTTAGGAGGGGCCATACTTCGCCATGCACAACGGCAAGCCACCAACACAGGCCTGGACCTGGACACTGGCATGCACCTCCCAGTGTCACCACAGAAAAGAGACTTTTACAGCTGCACCTGGGACGATGGTAAGACAGTGATGGAACCATAAAGGAAAATATGAATACATTCATGTCTTGAGGTTTTTTATATGGCAGGATGGTGGTGCTTTTTCACGTGTGACTTTAGATTCTGTGTGTGCGTGTGTTGTATGTGTTTGGGGATTAGAGGGTAATTGATATTTCTTCCTTCCTCCTTCCCTCCATCTCTCCCCCTAAACTGTTATTAACTGTTAACTCATCTCATTGTGTCCAGTTGACAGTGTGCTGGATCCTGACAACCGTCTCCATATGTCAGTGGAGGAACAGCTGAAGGAGCTGCTAGAGAAGTTGGACGTTGTCACCTCCATGCGGTGCAGTAGCGCCAGAACTCGACGCATGCGCCTGCTTCGCCGCGAGATCAACAATATCCGCCAGCACCCCCGCCACAGCCTTCTCAACGGACATCTGAAAGAAGAGGATGATGAGGATGAGGCGGAAGAGGAAGACGATGGCAAAGACACCAAGGCAGATAACGGAATTTCATCTTCAGAGAAAGGTGGGTGATGAAAAGCACTGACGGCTCTACTGTATGAAATTGCCAATGCATGTACGTTTATTTAAAAGCCACTTTTAAAGAGACCAGTTGTGAACATGAGCTAATGAAACATTGTCCTCAGGTTATTGAGCCAGGGTCCCCCCCACGCACCAACCCCAACCACCCCACTGTCTCCAGTCTAGTAAGTAGGGGCCCACAGAGTCTCGTTAGCCATGGCTGCCTCACAACTCCTCTCTCCCAGTGCACTCTATGTCTGCACCTCTTCAGTACATCACTCATGGACTCACCACTCTCCATTGGCCACGTACTGTCATGCCATACCATCCCACTTACTGCAGGCTAGTCCAGTCAAGCAGTTTGCTGCCACTGTAGTGGGGGCAGGAGAGCACCTGGATCTGTGTCAGTTCAGTCATAAAGTGCTGCCATGTTACCATGTTGCTGGTTCCAAGTTGTGAGAGCAAAGTTATTTATTCACTCGTCTTGACAAGGTCTTCCATTTCTGCCGAATGGTTCAACTCCCTCCGGACTGTGGTTAGGCTGTAAGAATGAAATGTAAATCATTTTCCAGTGTGAATACTACACCACCACATCACACTACATACTCAGTGGGCATTCATTTCAAAACAACGCTGAGTCAAACAGAATTAAATGTTTCTCCTCTCATCTTCCAGAAGACCTCAAATCCACTTCACCGCCAACACTGGAACCTACAGGGCCGGCTCCTCCTCCACGTCAGGGGGATGCACCGCTGGAGCCACCCACCCTACGGCCAATCACAGGGGAACCATTGTCCCCCAGCTGGCCCTGCAAGCGCCTAAAGATGGACAATGACCTTTCAGATTGCGCCACAGAGAACATTAATTGCACTGAGACACAGGAGCTGAACGCATCGTCTCCACCTGTTTTGCACAGCGTAGGGCAGGCAGTGGCCAATGGCCAGCCAGAGCCCGGCGCCCCCCGACGGCCTGCCACTGGGGGAGTCGGACGACGAACCTCTGTCTTGTTCAAGAAGGCAAAAAATGGAGCAAAGCTTTTCAGAGACAGAGAAAATCCCTTGTTGAATGGAAAGGGCCTTCAGGACAACAAGGCAAGCAACAGCCCTTCAGCAACCAACTCTACAGCCAGCACCCCATGCTCCACACCTCTTTCCACTCCTTCCAAAACCCCACAGAAGAGCCCAGGACCTCCCACTCTGAATGAACCGTGGACCCCCAGTCGAGACATGTGCACAGATAGTGAGCTAGAGAGAACACCAAATCATACACTGGAAAGTGGTGAGTAGTTAAACATGGTTATTTACATTAGACCGGCTGGTGTTTAAGAGCCATCTGAAGACACTGACTATGGTCATCACACAGGTTATTGATTGATAATTGTCTTCAGAATAGAGTGTTGTTATAGCCCTGAATTGCATTGTTTTTGTTGTGACTGAGATGTATCTGAGATCCTGATGTCCTTTGATTTCAGGACTCACCAATGGCTTCAGCAAGCATAAAGACGGCAGCTCTGACTCAGAGAACAGCCCTTGCCCTGTTCTGCAAAAAGAAATGTAAGGCATGGTGTCCCTGTGGTTGCTACCTGTCTGCCTATAGTCACGATAGACAATGCACTGACAATACCACATGCTTTCTTACAGCCGCTCGCCGCCCAAAAGAAGCCTCGGAAAACCAGCTCTTTCCAAAGTTCCCAACATGGAGATAGTCAATGGAGACTCAGATTACACTGGTAGGTCACTGTTTTTGATAGAAAGTTTATTTTCATGTATTTCCCCTTCAGCATAAACAGCAGCTTATCTATAGGAAAATTAAGTTTGTATATTGGTTGATTGCATGAATGCTTCCTCTGTCTGAGCCTTAAATCAGTGGGCATTTGATTTAAAACCCATCCTTGCAGATTCTCTCTGCATTCAGCCAATCAAATTATCCTGAATTTGAGGACACAAACCAGTGGTTTGCTGCTGTTTTTCAGGGAATTTTATCCAAACATCAGAGGATGAGACAGAGCTGGAGCCTCTAGATCTGGTTTGGGCGAAGTGTCGTGGATATCCCTCCTATCCTGCTCTGGTAAACCCCTATTTCAAACACTTCTGAAGCTGCTGCTAACATGAGCTGCCAACAGGGTGAACAGTGTAAATAGGCAGATTTAACCACACTGTCTTCTAAGAAGTTTTAAGAAGTAATGACACAATTCCCTGAGATAGTAGATATATAGAGATGTTATATCATAGCAGTACAAGAGAACAAACCTGAAGTTTGTGTTTATACCAGATCATTGACCCAGATATGCCTGAGGAAGGCCTGCTGCACAACGGGGTACCCATCCCTATCCCACCCAAAGACGTTCTTCTCCTGGGGGAGCAGAGACAAGAGGACACCAACGAGAGGCTCTACCTGGTTCTTTTCTTTGACAACAAGCGAACATGGTGAGTTTCAAACAGTGTAACCATGTCTAACAAACCATCATTCAGCAGGTGTGTTTCAGACTTTTGACCTGAATTAAATCCAGAGGTGATTTTTCAGTTATAACGAATATTCTGCATCTATTCATCTTAAAGCGATCCCTGTGAGAGAGAGCTGCATGTCCAGGGGAACATCCTGTATTTACTGTTAATTAACATCCTCTCTCAGTCGTTATAATAGCTATAAAAATGTATCATCTTAGGCAGACAGAATTGGAAATAAACTTTAGAGATTACTCATACTACTCTTACTAAGACCAGGTAATGTTCACACTAAGTCGGTGAAAATCTGTCCATGCATTGTTGAGTTATTTTACTCAGTACTCTGCAGACAATTGAAAGCGTGTATGTGTCTGGTTTTGCAGGCAGTGGCTCCCACGTGAAAAGGTGACACCCTTGGGAGTAGATGACACAGGGGACAAGCTGCGTATAATGGAGGGCCGCAAGTCCAGCATCCGTAAGTCTGTCCAGGTGGCGTATGACCGGGCTATGATCCACCAGAGCAGGGTCAGCCACAGCCAAGGCTTTGTGACATCCAACTTCCTGTAGAGGGCGACACTGAGCCGCCCCTCAACGCGATACACGTTAGCCACTATGCAGCCATCTTTGTCCCACTGCAGTTTTAATTGTGGTCTGAAGAGGTTGCCATGGCAGCACAGAATCCTCGACTGCAGTAGGTTACAAACCACTAGTGTCTGACCCAGAGTGGTTGAGGACGTGGCGCTCCAGACGACGATGATGATGAAGTCACCTTCAGGTCTCAGATGTGGAGGTTTTCTCTCTCCACCTCTGTGCGTTGAGACTGTGTCTGGATCAAATGTAAGTGACGTTCCTTCTATTTTGTAAAATGCTACTGCCAAGGAATCAAAACTTCACAAAAGAGATTTGACATATATTAACCGCAAAAGACAAATGAATGGATCACTGCCATCTTTTATACAATAGCTTTTTACATTTTAACCTTTTACAAAGACACTTGTATATTATAAAGGCACACTTTGTGTACATATGTATGTGTATTATCAAAACTCAATTTTAATTTAACCTTGCCGTTTTTAAAATTGCGTATTTCAATCAACCCACAAGGGGCAAAGTGAGGCTGTGTATATTTGTGGAGATAAAATAATTCCTGACTTGCTGCAGTGTAATGAGGTTGTTTAATGTAATGTATGTGTGTTTTTGACTGTGTCTGTGTGTCGACATAGAGCATACAACACAATGAACTGTTCTTTATATTTGAATTCTCTTTTTTAATACAGAGAGAAATAATTTATTTATGAAAGACAGATCTATAGAAATAAAGCTATATTGGTTAAAAGTTGAGAATTAAATTTTATTTAAAACAAATGGAGTGAGGTTTTAAAAAGATGAAACACACACAGTCAACATTTGAACATATTAATTTACCTTTGGTTTATGATTTGACTCAGAATCAATTGCCATCATTCACTAACCACCCCCCCCCCAGAAGTGTCTATTTATTATTAAGAGCCCTGTTTTATCAAATGGACAAATACACCTTTATAAGCTTGTTCTACCTGCATATTTCACCTGCTCACCAAATATTTTGTCTGAACTGAACTGTATTTCCACCTTTTTGGGAAACAAATGCTGAATTAAAAACATTTTGTGATACTTAAGGTACGGTTTAGTGTTTTTCACGTTACAGTTCAGTCCTCCCTGCTTATTTCTATTATTGTCAGAAAAGTGATGTATGTCGGCTAAAAGCAATTATCAAAAGACCTATCAATATTTCTTTGGTCAAAAAACTAGAGCAGTCCACAAGCACGCTCAGTGCTAAACTTCAGTATTGAGTGTTTAACTGAAAATCATCATCAATATCGGATGACGATTTCTTCAAAACATCATATCTTCCAAGGAACCTTTGGGTCCAATTCCTCAGTTCAGACGTGAGCGTTAAGTGCGTTTAACTCACATCTCTCCGTCAGGGTCCAGGCTGCTGACTGGTCAGCAGGAGGTAATTGTGACGGAGGGTGCGGAGCTCCGTCAGTCTGCCCAGCAGGCAGCCAAACCGCTGTGGTCCCCCCCGCGTGGCTCCAGGCTGGACTCCACACACCCTGGATAGCAGGTCCAGGATCAGCTCCTGCATTTTCTCAACACAGCTGGCGATGTGCAGAGACGCCCGGTCTGTAGGACAGGGACACATGAGCGTAGATGTGACGTATTTAACTTGCAGAACAGTTGAACAGTCTGTTCCAGCTCTGATGACTCTACAGGCTCACTGTGAGTGAATCACTCAGGCTGGAGAGCTGCAGATAGGTTCACTGACTGTTTACACTTAAACAGAGAGCTTCCACGTTCTTAAATTGATTGGACTGAGGCAAACAAAACACACGTTCCTGCTCTGACCTGAGCAGAGCAGAGCTGTGGCAGTGAGCAGGCTGTACTCCGCCTCCGTCACCCGCAGACTCTTCATGCTCTGGAAGAAGGTGAGCACAGAGCCGAAGAGATCCTCACCGCCTCCTGTTGGCACAAACAAAAGGGAAAGGCCATGTTCATTGAATAGCAGCAACTGTGGAGGGACGGGGGATGGAGCAGGAGGAGCCTGCTCAATTTTGTCTGTTTTCCAAGTGTATTTCTGAACTGACCTGAGTCAGCCTGCGTCCTACTGTGGATGTTTTCCTTGGAGTCTACATTTCTCAGCCAGTTGTGTGTTGAAGTACTGAAAACCTGCAGGGCTGATAGCACACAGGGAAACAAATGACTCAAACTCATAGTAATCTTGATTTTTGGAATCGCCAAGTGTGGTTTTTGCTGGCGTTTTTACCTGGAACTGGGCTTGTTGGGTTACTGGCAAACTGCTGAGCTGAGAGCAGGAACATGACTTCCAGTGAGGAGACAGACAACAGAGAGCTTTGATCGGAAAAGTCCAGGAGCTCAAAACCTGGAACAAATACAGCACAGTTTACTAGTTCTGATACAACATAGTGTTAGCGCAATGCACAACACACAGTGATTATGACAACAGGGGGCACTGCATTCAAACACAAAGCATTTTTTATCATTTAGCATGTGCCTAATTCTTTTAATATTTAAACCAAATGAATCTGTTTGAAAGAAGAAAAGAACATTTAACATAAATTAATAATTCCTTCACAAACATTAGTTATTTCTCATTTTCATCAGCAGGAATTTTGCTGAAATGTGAATATTTGAAGACTGACGTCAACAAAGACCCGGTCAACATAATGAAAAAAAAAAAAGAGTAGTTCTATGAGACCGAATAGCACCTTGTTAGTTTTAAACTTTTCATGGGATTAATTCACAAAAAGAAAAAAAAAAAAAAGAATATAGTGAGTCCTCTTTTATTATGTTGGTAGAAAATTAAGTTTCTGAAACTTTTCATTTTTAAAAATCTGTTTTTTTGTTTGCTTTTTTTTTTTTAACAAGTGAATCTCTCCGGGGCTTTATTTCACCAAGGAGTTTTATGTCATGAAGCTCATTGATGTACTCATCGGTTCCGTACTTCTCGTCTTTTAGCACAGTTTTAGCAAGCCTTTAAATCGCGATTCATCGTGAAAATAATAGGTCTTCTTTCTTTTTTCTGTCATCTTTTTTGGGGTCAATCAGCTTGTTTTCGCCGCTCCACAAACTCTATGTTTTGGACATGCGCACAATACCGACCCTTGTACTATACTAGGTCAGAGTTTATTCATACTAATCATTAAAAAAAATATTAAATTAATATATTTCATTTCCAGTTCACATGTAAGTGTGATTTAAACAAAAATAGCAAAAATAAAATAAAATAAATAGACGCAGCTCACTGATAAGTGCCGTTATTTGAGCTCATTTTAGAATAGGCCTGTGGGCAACTCACGTGGTCCTTACGGGCGACCTGGTGCCCGCGAGCACTGTGTTGGCGACCCCTGATTTAGACGTTATTATGGTCATCTAATAGAGAATCTAACAGATGTGGAGGGTACCTGGTAATGTCCTGGCAAACTGCAGCAATCTGTCAAGGTGTGGTGACACGACATGAGACAGACCCTCCACCTCCTCCGCGTAAGGCCACTCGAACAACTGACCACACATACACAAGAAACCATGAGACAAAAGTAGAGGCGCGGATCTGGGAGCGTGTGTTTAGTGCGACCTACCCTGCTGTGGCTGCCGCTCTGAGCTCTGTACAGGCGATGAGCCTCCACCATCCGGTCCACCATGTACTTCTGCTCCTGGGTTAAACTGGAGGACAGAGTCTGGTGGAAGTTAAAACAACACGAGATTAAACAAATGTCTTTAATCTGATATCGCTTCTCAAATGGAATTCTCAAGAATATAACTAGGCTGATAAATCCAATAAAGCAAAACATTAACCAACCAATGAATCACCAAGAGTTTTCAGTCACCAAGCACCAAAATAAAAGAAATAATAATAAATAAAACATCACAAATACTATTTTATAACACATTTCTGCCAATAGAGCCACACTGGACTTTTAATGTTCAAGCCGTCTATACTTTCATTATATTCTTTATGAGGGGATTGTGGGACAAAGCTGGATATCAATTTGCTTAAATGTTTTAAAAGAAGGATTAATTAAAAGGTGAAGTGAAATTATAGAAATTCATCTTTTAAATATGAATTTTAAAAATGTACAGGAACATATATTCTCTCTCTATATATTCTATGAACCACAAAGGGCATAAACAAGCAGCTCTGTGGAAGTGGGTTTACAGGACTTAAAATGCTGGCACCTGTCCAGGCAGCCTGCTGGTGGAGCTGACCCTCCTGCTGTCCGTCAGCTCCTCTTCCTCCTGTCCTCTGCCTTTGCCTCCTTTCCTCAGTCGCTTGGACTGACACTGCACCTCGGTCAGGAGGCCTGGGGAGCGACACACACACATTTTCACCAGTTCAACATTTGATTTGATGTCACTCAACGTGTTTAAAATAATGAACTGCATTTACATAGGTGCTAAGTGCAAAGACAACGGATCATACATTATTATTACTACCAGAAAAATTAAACTGCCAATAAAATAATAAATAATATAAAAACTATTTTCCAAACAAATGTTGGTCTGTACAGCTACAGGTTCCATTTGAATGGATTCTGCTGATCTGGCGTTGTTACGTTCACAGAATAGTTGAAACCATAAAAGAGTCTTACACTCAGCCAGCATTCCCACGGCGCGGCATTTCCTCAGCCGGCAGTCCTGACACTTCCTCCTCATGTACATGTCCATCTCACATGCCCCCCCACTCTTACACTGATACACGGCCTTTTTAGTGACACTCCGTCTGAAGAAACCTGCGGTGACAAGGACAGAGGGACCCGGTGAGGCTCAAACTAAGAGGAAATGACTCCAAAGGCAAAGAGGGCGAGCTGAGGAATACCTTTGCATCCCTCACACGTGAGAGCGTTGTAGTGATACCCTGATGCCTTGTCTCCACACACCACACACAGCTCGTCCTGACCTCTGCCCTTCCCCCCCGACCCCGACCCCGCCCGCGCCCTCCGCCCCAGGGGCAGCCCGACTGCTCCAAGCCCGTGACCCAGGCCCGCGCAGTAGGGCTCGGGGCCCGGGTCACAGGGCACCTCCAGGCAGTGAGAGCTGTAGTGGTACGGGGGGTGGCAGAACTGCGAGGACAAAGAGGACGACGGCGAGGAGGTAGAGGAGGGCGGAGAGCCATAGAGGGAGAAGGGCAGGTTTGCAGAGGTGTACTGTTGTTGGCTGTAAGGGAGCAGCTGGAAGTCAGGCTCCTGCAGGGGGTAGCCCAGAGGGTCTGCCAGCATGTCTGCGATGGGAAGGGATGGCAGTCCAGAGGTTAATGTCACGTGTTCAGATTGTGAATCTGACTCCTTTAATCAAATGATTCAAACATCAGAGCTCAGGTTTTTAGACCTGACCTTTAATAAGACACGAAAATGAAAGAGCAAACTACTGAAGGTTTGAATGGAACACACACAGTCTTCCTGCTCGTGTTAATTTACAGAAAATTAAAACAATATCATTTTAAAATCTGTTTGACTTACATTTTCATAAAACTGCAGTTTCCGGGTGTTAAATGAAACCGTGTTAAATGGGACCTGTTTTTATTAATGTTTTCAATAGGAAAAAATTCTCTCAGCAGGGAAGTGAAAAATGACAAACTACCATTCTTGGTTCGGAGAAGTATAGTAACATTTAAGGCTGTTACAACGCTGTATTTTTTTTGTTAATACATCCTAATTTGCATACAGGTTATGCTCAATAAGTAGTTTTACTTTTAATATCTGTAGTTTATTCAAACGCTCTCTATTAATCACACAGAAAAGTTAATGAGGTACTTTTACTTTCGCTCTCTTAGTAAAATGTTGTGTATGACATATGTCTTATTAAAACTTCCTGTTGTGTTCTGAGCTACGGAAGGAAAAAGCAGCAACGGAGGGAGACACTGGCAGTGATGTGAATTCATATTTGAAGTCAAAGAGCGTGACAGGAATGTGCTGTGACCTGACTTGTGTGACTATGGCGCGTTTAGAACTCTTGGGGGATCCAATAAAAAGCCGTGAGCAGAGTGAGACCTTGTGAACTGCTCCAGGAACAGGATGCAGCTGAGAGCTCCCACTGCCATTTAAGATTTTCTGAATCTTTTGGGTTTTTTTCCCTCCTGGCCTCATCATTGAGACTGTTCTGGTCGTTGAGTGTCATCACTGGTGAGAAAACACGTGTGACCACTGGCAGCTTTTTAATGTACAGCTGGACCAGTACTACTGGGACTGCTGTGGGATCGGTAATGTAAAAGCAGAGGCCACCCAATGTCTCCATAAAGGGTAAAAAAAAAAAACAGCTGAAAACATGAAGATAAAGTTTTTCATAAACCTCTATTAACTGTTCGCTATTGGGTTTGACAACAGTCCTAATGATGTTCATAAAGTAGCATCCTACTCTTCCCATAATGCAACTCGATGGAGGGTTTTGCTCAGCTCCTCCCCGTCTAATAAATGCCCAGGTGTATGAACCTCAACGCTGCTCTTTCCTATGTGCTGTTAGAAAGTCCCAGAGCTCACTTTAGATAACCCTAATGACCAAAGATGGATTACTCAATGTTCCTACTGTACAAAAGTGCAGAGGTCAACAGGTCAGGTCAAATAATAGGTTTCCCTCCATGAAGCTCCCTCGCTCCCTCATCACCTCCTGTTTGACAGTCAGCTGTGGATGCTGAGTCTGTGGGTTGATGGCAGCTGGAGCCTGAGCATTTTACGACGAAGGTGAGGAAATGACTGAGATGTTCTCTGGAGAGACAAAACATCAACTGTTGCTTTTATCAAGTAATAACAAACGTAAACGCGTTTCAATTTAGGTGTGACTCATTAACCCGTCTCTTGTCTCCAGATGTTTCCCATCTTCACCGGAGTGTGACAGCGATCATTTGGTGGGAGGAGGAGGAGGCTGGGGGGGGGCTTGCTTCCTCGGCGTGTGACAGAGCTGTGGTTCGTACTGTTTGTAAACCATTCCAATGCTGTCTAAACACTCCTCGGCCTCCCCTCCGTCCCACGCACGCAAGGAAGCCAAACAACACCCGCAAACCACCCCCCATAGCTCCCCCCCACTTCTCAAGGCCAAGAGGGGAGACAACAGGGGGGAATTTGTTGATGATATACATCAGCGTCCTCCCATCTGCGAAGGCTGCGAGTCGCCTCTAAAAGATTTCCTAAGTGACAGTTCTCTGAGGTAGTAAACCCTGGCAATGATTCATCAACTGAGTGATGTCGCGCTGTCATGAGAAGCTGCAGCAGGAAAACTAATGTTTGTGTTACTTCATGCTTCTTCAAGTCAACAGCGGAACAATCTACAGAATCATAGTTTTAGCCAAAATGTTATGTATGAAATGAACATGGTTAATAAAATGTTTCAGAGCATGAGTGGTCCCAGTAGTCCCAGCTCTCTGATATATAAAGTATTTCCTCTCTCAGCACGACAGCGTATCTATCTAACTGGTGTGCACGTGCACTTCTGTTGGCCAGGTAATGATCAATATGTTTCTGCTGAAGATTTATCATAACACACGGAGACGGAGGCTAGAGCTCTCTGACAGAAATGTAAAACAAGGATTTTGTTCGAATATCTGGAAAAACACGGACAGACCTAAGTGGGAAAATCGTGATTGTAATATGGGTGAACACAGCTTTTACCCCTGCAGCAAACATGAGCAAGACACACCAACCTGCCAGAATCATTTGAAATCTTTCACCACCAGAGCTACATCCTCAATTCCTTCACAGACTCTAAATATATCTGCATAATTCCAACGCTCCAGTAAAGGCCGAGCGTCATTGATTCTCTGTAACTGCACTGACGTCACAGCTTCCTTAAGGAAAGTAAAAGAAAGTCGAGAAGATAAGTGAGAAGAGAGTGGCTGTGGACTCACCGTAGTACTGGAGCTGCTCGCTGGAGCAGTAACCATCCGAGGCGGAGAGAAACCCCCCTGCTGAAAAGCTCATCTCCAGCTCTGTCCACTCTCTCATCTGGACACAAGATCCCCCCCCTCAGCTGCTAATACTGGATCTATGTCTGCACGGACACACACACACAGACAGTTAGTCACACACATTCACAACACGTTCACACAGATATGAAGGATCTGGGAAGTGCAGAGACATTCCTTAATCCCCAAGATGCGTGCAGGTCTCTGAGCTGTCCAGCCTGATATCCCAGCCTATTTTTAAAAAAGCAGAGAGGAAAAAGCGCAGCTGAGGCTCTTGGTCAGTGGTGGATGAAGTGCTGGAGGAGGTCTCAAACCGGCCCCCCCCCCCCCCCCCCCCCCCCCCGGGGGGGGGGGGGGGGGGGAGGGGGAGAGGGGCCCCCCCCTGGGGGGGGGAGGGGGGCGAAAGGGAAAGCAGGGACGACAGGGATGGGACAGTGGTCCAAACAGCTGGACCTGGCAAGGACTTCACAGATCATGAAGTCAATGTGGATGGATGCTGTGCGTGTCCATCATTGGAATGTGACAAGTTATACGCTAAAAATAATAAATAAATAAGTGAATTGTAATAATGTTCATGAGAATTTCATTCAGTAAATGCTGCTATTTTCTATACATGCATGTGTCTGTCCGTGTGCGTCCACCAAGCCTTGGGAGTGTGTTTACTCTGCCTTTTGTTTACCACTGGTCTGTTTGTGCTGCTGTTAATATTGGACAGCCGTGAGATTTAAGGGGCCCGGGGACCTCGGCCTCCCCCACTGGCGGTTAACCAGGCCGGGCAGGGAGAGAGCGGAGTCGCAGCTCCGAGGAGTGACCTCACCACTGGCCCGTGCGTCTCTGAGCGGGGTCATTGGACACGCAGCGTGCGGGCTGAGGATGAACTGCGTCCTCCCGGCCGCACATCATCCCTTTCACCGGCTCATTATGGGAACCACGGCCGACCCGTGGACAGCAAAGTCACGGTCACTGAAGCTGCGGCCTTAACTGGGTGATAACGATCGATCGTGATGACAAATAAAACAGGAATAGCTCGCTGCACTGATTGTGTGTGTGTGTGTGTGTTTTAGATAAGTACATGCAAGTACATGCAGTTCACATGACATCTCTGCTTCAACACACAAGAGCATAGAAAGAAGCAGACACCAAAAAGATGGCGAGGAAAACAAATTACACACACACCCACACACACACACACTTGTGTGAAATGAACAGCAGTGCATCATCTGAATAAAGCACGAGTGCATCACAAACAAACGCCACTATGATCGATCTGTGATTGTTTTTGGAACGTTGGCTGGAATCTGCTGAAGCCCACTGTTGTTTCTCAGTCAGCAGCCGAAGGTCTCGTGACCTGTCACCACATACGTGGCAAAACAAGCCATCGGCCGCTCCTCCGGCTCTCTCCGACCCCCGGAGGAACGGGAGGAGAGCAGAGAGCAGGCGGCTGCGCTGAGAGTGACCCTAAACGATGGGGACGATGTCTGAGAGCATGCAGATGTCGCCATGGATCTTCTGGAGGTGTCACACTGTTGGACGTGGGCCTGGCTGTGAGGGCTCGAGGTTTGTGAGCACATACACATAAAGCAGGGTTTCTCCAACTGGACTCTAGTTCCCTTAATTTGTTTTCTGATGATATGTGCTTTAAAAAGACACATAGGCAGGGGAAACCAGAATCTATCAAATCCTACATTTCTGTTAAACACATCTAAGTCTGTGGCTCAAACCCAAAAAATACCAATGTCCAAACTCCTGCACTCATTAGTCCTGTGTCACTCACAGCACAAAGCCTGGAGATAAATCCAGCACATCCTAAATCCCGTCAGGACGCTGTCTCCGTGCGGCCGGCTCTGTTATCAGGGAGCTGCTGGCTGGTAGCTGCAGCTCGATAATGGCCCTGCACTGTTTACTGATGATCGCAGGACGCAGACGCTAACTTAAAGTGGCCTCTGGATTGTGTGAGGAAAGTCCGCAGCTCATTTCTGAGCATATGCTGGGTTGCAGTCACAGGCTGAATCTGCTATCATGAGGAGGAATGTAAATACCCAGTGTTGGCTCTGTCGAGGTTATTTTGAGCTGAGAACGTCAAATTCACATTGTTTGCTCATTATCCTCTCTTCCAAATGCAGTATATACATATAGAAAATGTGTGATTGATTGTAAACAGTGTCTTTCACAATTGACAGCAAACTGTGTGTGAGCAAGAAGCAGAGGCGTGGACTCACCGCTGATGAGCCTTCCTGCTGAGTGAGGGGTCTGGACGTCCTCTCATGGCGTCCCACTCTCACTTTTTGTACTGTTTTGCAGACCACCCTCCATTCTCTCTCTCTCTCTCTCTCTCTCTCTCTCAAACTTGCACCTGCAAACACACACATGCATAAAGTAGACAGAACCTATCCAATGCAACAGTTGACAGACATGCAGCACTCAGACCAAAGACCTTCTCCTTTTCCTGTAAATGTTCCTCAATAAGAGGAAACGTGCACACAAATTCACCACCAATATTCTCAGTGTGGGGCCCTTTAATTGCACTAGGGATTTGAACCATCAGCCTCTGAGGACGCCCTTGTCTCTCCCACTAGAAGAAACTGGAATCATCTCATTAAGACATTCCCAGTATAGAGTGTTTATAAACAGGCTCTTGTTCATCCCTGGTGATGGATGTGTGCTCCCTATCACAAGCTCTTCCTACTGACTCCCCAAATGCTCTTTAACAACCACACACACACACAGACACAGACACAGAACCCTCCATATTTCCAGTATTGACCTTTCTTCCTCTGTGGGTGGCCCCTCAAGTTAATGCCACTGCATTATTTTTAATAGTGAGAGAAAGTGTGTGTTATGAGGGAGGAGGCCAGTGTGAGTTTCCTAATGAAGAAAAACTACAGGGCTGTCAGGGCCTCCCAGGAGCAGGTCAAACACAGTGGGCCGGGGGGGGGGGGGTCTAAGTCGGGGGGGGGGGAGGCACAAGAGCAAAGGTCAGGGGTAGGCTGCAACTTCTGTCGAAAAAAATAAGACATTTAGGGAGTAAAATAAGTGGTGTTTAAACATTTTTCTTTTGTGGAGGGAAAGTGTCCTTCTTCTCAAATGGAGCCATTAGATATAATTCATGAGACAGGAGAAGGAACGACTGAATGCACGTTACGAAAAAGCACAGAGAGAAATTTTTTGTAATGTTTACAGTACCAGACATATTTTACAATTTTCAAAGTACAAAATAAACACTTGCAATAACAACGAAAATGAGAAAATTAAGTTGTGAAAATCGGTTTCAAGTCATGCAACATTTATCCCCAGTGCAAACAAAATGAGTGTTTGTATTCGAAAACGTAATGAGAAAATAAAAAAATAAAATGAGATTGTATGATTACAATTAAAAGAATGATAAAATGCACATAAAACAAATTCTCCAAAAACATATTTTGGTATATGTATTTACAGCCTTCTTTCCAATACTTGCATGCATTAGTCAGGGACCATCAGAAAAAAAACCCTGTAAATAAAATCAGACATATCATAAGGGGTCCGAGCGTTTGGCAGCTTTAAAATGATATACTTCAATAGAAACCTCTGTTTGGACTGTTTGCTCTCAGCAGCAGGTTTCTGACATCGATCAGGTCTTTTATAAAACTGATGTTGACCTAAAATCAAGAGGAGCAGGAGTTTATACCCACGTCTGACGCCTGAAACCATCATCCTTTTTAAAACTAATATCAAAGCAGCAATCTCAAAGATGTTTACTTAAATTGATGATAAAGTGATGGTGGATGAGGTAGCACAGTAGGGCCTGAGCCTACTGCCAAGTTCATAAAGTAGAGGTATTATGAACAGACCGCCTGTGGTAATATTCCTAAATGCTGTCCTAATTTTACTGCTGATGCAAACTGAACCTCGACTAATAATTCAGGAAGCAATGGAACAGGAAAAGCCAGTTTTCTCCCAGTATGATGGGAGCTGTAGTGTAAAACCATATTCACTGTTACCAGCAGCACGTGCAGGCGTCACCTCATCCTCCAGGACGGAGCTCTAAAGGAACTAAAAGAGCAGCGTGAGTCTCATCACTACAGCTGAAGAATCTGTGGCTTCACTGAGCAAATAAAAACACATTGTAAACGTGTGTGATAAAAAGAGCAATAAATAGAGAAATAAAAACAACTAAATTAAACTCAAATGTACAGGTTTCTGCTCATCTTGATTTTGTGCTGGAAATGTGTTCTGAGGTTGTTTTTTTTTCGTCCATTTAGGTCCTGATCAGAGGCGACGTCTCTCCATAGTTGCCGTCCAGCTGCCCAGGAGACTTGCGATACAGTAAGAACTGGAAGGAGATCTGAACGACAGCGTCAAGGAGATCTATAGAAACACTTGGAAAGAGTATATTACGCAAGAACAGGTATTGACAAATGAGGGTAAACTGCTCAGGGGCAAACGACCGAGCTCATCATTATGTGCATATGGCTAGGGAATTTATTTTTACTGTATTTAAAGGGGATTAACAAATCTATTATTCTGCATCACCACCATCGTAACATCTGTGCAGATTTAAATGGAATGGACACAGAAAAGACGACAGCGCACAGCACACATGTCCTCCTGGAGTATCGTTTCTAGGACATTTGTCAGTTAATCGGGGCGCTCACAACACCTCTGTTATTTCAGTTTGTGTAGTGATGATCTGATGGGGAGCACTGTGCTTAACATGTTGACGTACTGACTCACTGGCTGAGCGCTTATTAGATTAGAAGACTGATGCGGCTCGTAGAGTAAACATGAAGCTACAGTCATCTGATTATCTCAGCTAATCTGGAAACAGAGGAAACGGCTCTAGACTCAACTCCGAGGCTCACTGCTGACCATGTCAGCATTGTTTGTTTAATCCAGAGGATTCAGAGGGCCCTGCCCCTCTTCACTTAGAGACTGACCACAAGTACCACCACAGTAGAAGGTTTTTCCTGCTGATGAAAAAACACACAACCCGACATACTCATCTCGTCACGTGCCCTTGCGTCACCTACATCTTCACTGGAAACAGAGAGACTAAAGTCTAAAGTCCACCACTTGCACTGGCAGAGACCAACGACCTCCAGGGCCCTTCAATCTAAGTTTTGTTCCAGACAACAAGCTGGATTCCCTGTGAGGACCTTTGAGCCTGCAGTCTGTGTTTTCACACACAGTCACGAGAGCATAACCATTCCTCACAGCTCAGGAACTGGCTGATATGTAGGAAGCATATGAGATTTACAGGCAGCAGGCCCTGTGCCTTTTTTTTTTTTTCAACAAAGAGTTGTTTAAAGGATACGATGATGTCTAAAGAGAGGGTGCCGAGGCTGCCGATGAGCCAGGGCAGGTGATGGATCAGGTAGCTTTTCTCGCCTTGGTCGTCGTCTGGGTTTTTCAGGAGGACACTCAGGCCGTATGTGGTGTTTCCCAGGATGACCAGAGCAAACAGAAAGTAGGAGACTCCCTCTGTCGACTTCCTCTTGAACTGTGAGAAGCACAAGAGATAGATTTCTAATAAATCGATAGAAGCTTGTGCTGTTGTGGTGTCTGTTTACCCCTGAGGCTCCAGCAAATATCTGCATCAGCATTACCCATTATTAATCAGAAATAAGCAGTAAACATATAATATTGCATGACTCTGACTACAGTATGCAGCAGGTTGCAGCAGCGTCATACTCACATTCGTGTACATCTGTGGAAGTCTAGAACACAGATAGAGCACCGATGACACTGAGCCAATGGAGAAACCAATGATCTCTTTGGAGGTAAAAGCCTGAAGTGACACAGACACAATATCATTAGTGAAAAAACACACACATCACTAATTCACATTTCTTGGTTCGCTTTTGTTATTACAGATCAATATGACACACCTTGACTTGGCTAAGGTCAGAGGTCGAGAGCAAGGAGCGACTCGTGAACCCAGAGGACATAACTTCCTGTCCGGGAGCCAACCCTGGGAGGTGGATGAGGTTTGCGGTGAATCCCAGGGTGCAGGCCACACCCACCACGTGCAACACCCTCCTTCCTGGAGACGAGAAGTGAGTTAATTGGTTAATACTAAGAAAGTTCTCTCTGCACGTTCCCACCAACCTTCAGTCATCAAAGGCAGTGAAGGCAAGGGACACAACAGCAACATGAGACATGTGACGACGCCATCACAGGGAACACAAGATTACATTCTTTACCTCTCTACAAGTTATTATGTGTAAGATAAAACAACAGAGACAATCCATGCTGTGATAAAGAATGTGGCTGCAGTTTAAACAGTAGGCATGAAATACAAGTCGTGGGGTTTTTCATGTCTCTAGCACATTTTAACAAAGAGCAGGATACCACACAGGGAGCTCGGGTCCAACTACAGCAGCGTAACTCAAAAAGGCTGACAGAAATTACAAAGGAACACACTCACCTTCTCTCATTTTGTTGTTTAACTTGTAGTAAAAGTACATGGCCAGCATCACTAAGTCAGCAATCACGTAATAAACAGCTGTGTATGTCTGAAAGAGACGGAGAAAGACGTCATCACAGAACATGTTACTGAAGAAGAAGGAAATCAAATGTTTCCTTCTTCTCTGACATCAAGTCTTCAAGAGGTTTGTATCATTAAGGGCCCATTGATAACAGCTGATGGTAAATCATCAAGCAACACCTATCATCACAGTCATTTAGCAACACATAGACTCTAATTAGCAGTTAAAGGCTCTGATACCATGACAATTTAGCTTCTTTTTTTAATGATAACAGAAAATAAAATATTTTCTACAAGTGAAAAATCTTATCATAAGAATTTCTTCAAAAAAGTAATTCTCATGAATATTTTTCACTATTTTCATCCCCTTTCAGATCGATGAATTGATAACCAAGTTATAGGTTGATAGAAAATCGAACAAGTCTCTACTTCATGATGGTAAACACGAAAGCAAACATTTTATCACAAGTCACCTGAAGGGGAAGCTGGTCCGCCAGGAAGGAGCCCACCAGATTACACGTGTCACCCCCCAACCACAGCAACAGGAACCAAATGGAAAGGGCGCTGTCCATATTCCCATTTTTGCACGAGCTGTAGTACTGCCTGCATTTGCAACAACACAATCACACAATTACAAACAATGTAGTATTTATTATTTAAATAACTCTTGAGAACCAGACGCCAACACGTACGGGAGTGAAGACACCATGAAGCAGAGGATGGACAGGAGGCCCAGGTAGATGCTGGCCATGTCCCTTGAATCCTGGGCACATTCCCCGAGACCGATCCAAACCCACTCGGTGCCATTAGGACACAAAGACGTGAAGTTCCCCTGACTGCTCCATCCAAAGGGACCCCGAGTGAGGGCTACGCCTGTCAACATACTCTGCTGGAGAGAAACACATCTGTAAATATCCACACCTTTGGTTGCATGAAGGTTTAAACTTTGAGAAACAGGATTCTGCATTTAACTTTTTCACTGTTTAAGAGTTTTGGGGAGTTTTCCGTCGGGAGGGGGGGGGGCAGGCCCTTGAGGCTGATGAGTGAATATAGGCTCCACAAATATATTGTCATGGATCTGTTACTGCCATCACCATGACTACAAAACATGTATACCGATGCGTCAAAGAATTAATCAACAAAAACTTAATGTACAATCATTACGCAGAGTGTCACACGTGGCCCACAGATGTCGTCATGGCGCAGATCGCCAGTTCACACGGTTGAATCGAGGTCAAAGGTTGTTGTTTTGATCCACTCTCAGCTGTAGAGCGGCTGATTAGATCAGAACCACAGTGTTTTCTGAATAAAGGAGCCGTGAGAGGAGCTGCACTTCGACACAGGAAAACATGTTTCAACCCAGAAACAGACAATAAACTCAACAGGGAGCAAGGAAACAAATAAATCACGCGACGGCAGCGAGCTAGCTACGACAACAACAACATAAAACATGTCCGGACAAGACAAACATGTAGAAAGCAGTGGACAGTAGAACAGTAAAGCGTGGTGTTTATCTTGCCTGGATATCTGCTGACATGTCGGTGAACTCCTCAGCACAACAACAGAGTCGCAGTCTACACTGAAAAAACGCGGAAACCGCAGATAAACAAGTCGGATCTGAGGCTGCGACCTGATTGGTCGATGCGCTGAAACGTCACGGCAGGAAAAAAGAGTTCCTTCAAAATAAAAGCTCCAAGTCCAACGATTTAAAAAATGACGTCAGTACAGGGGATTATTATTTATTATTAGATTATTATATATTATTATTTATTATTACTCCATAATTACAGGATTAATTAGTATAAATATATATGTTATATGAGAGTAAAATACTGACAAGTATGTTCTTTACTTTAACTGCTGCATGATCACAGTTCTCCATCTATTGCAGTCTTTAAAAACAGAAAGGTTTTTTAATTACATTAAACTATATTACGAAGACATTACTATATTTAAATTTCATATTTACACATATTTCTACTTTATAAGCTTACTTATCATTTTTATCCTACAGTTAAATATGTAATATTTGTATACAGTTGTATATTTATCTTTCAAACTTTCTTTAAGTCTTATATTTTTGCCATATGAATTCGGCCTTAAAAATGAAACTACCTTGCCTAGCAACTGAATGACCGATCAATGTAGAATGTAACAAAATAGGGGAAGTGCATTGCTTATTAGCAAAAGGCACTAGAGCTCTAAACGCGTTGGTTTCTGAGAGCCAGAGAAAATAATACAATCCTTTAAAAAAATTATTTCATGATGGACACTGTGTAAAAGTTGAATATTGATTAAAGATGAGAACAAGTTTATAATACACTTTTCACAATCGCTCTACTTTTTTCCAGCAATATGAAAAGTTGGTGGTGCAACGGCCCAGCTCGCACAGTGCACGTTTTCACGTTCTCTCATCACATATCACAGGCCTTGTTAAATTTGATTATTTCACCCTACGTGGTAAATCAGTCATTAGTTCTGAGGCCTCCTGCATACTTCAACAAGCTTTGCATTTTAGTGTGTAGCTGTGAAAAACAATATATTATCCAGGTCCACAAGGGTTAAAACCACATGCTCATATGCAAATGTACTCACCCAGAGCTGTTTCAGACAACTGTTCCTCTTTTTAGTTTTAGCCAGAGATGAAGAAATATTTATATTTGACTAGAAAAAAAAGTTCATAATGTTTGCTCATTTTGCTCAAAGTGACACAGGACTCCACTCATTCCAAATAACAAGAGTAAACATCCTACCTGTAGAACAATCAAATCCAATGTGAGACTTAAGATATAACAGACAGAAGATTCCACTTCTTACTAAACGATCTGAGGTGATTAAAAAGCAGTCAGCTGACCAACAGTCAGACTGCTGACTCAGCACCTCGACATGCTGACGTCGGCTCGTGCAATTTTATTTCCAGGCCAGCTTCGAGTTGCCACTGTTGTCACATGATTGTGGTCAAGTGGGCAAAACTGCTGACATCAATCTGGAGAGTTTAGACTTTCCTCCAGCACTTATGGTAATGGAACTGAAAGTAGCCCTGATGAATGTGTCGGAAGAAAGTGTCCAGCATATTTGTTCACACAAAATGAAGTGGTATGCATGTTCTTTAACCAGGGAAACTGTTCTTGGTTGTGAAATTTTAATTCCCCAATTCCAAACAACTATAGTTGCATTATACTGGAATAACTATCAGCAGCGTGTACACTTCTGCCAAGGTCCAACAGTCCCTTCATAAAAACCACATTTAAATTTATTTGGATCAAATAAGTCCATCAATCCCCATAGATATAGCTTTTCAACAAACAAGATCCCACCACAATTCCGCTCTCTCCTCTGTGTCATTCTTCTGACTGATAAAGATATAAAACAAAAAAAAAACTGACAAAGACATTTCCTCAATTAAATTGTTAAATAGATACCTGTTTAGAATGAGCAATATCTTGTCCAGACACACTTTAATGACTTTAACTGTACAAACGGTTTGATCATCTTAAAACAAGACACTTTTTCCTTAGGGTTTGCTGGTATACAGTATTGACAGGATTTCTCACATTCAGACTTTTGCCGTGTGGAATCTGAAGTGGACTGCATGGTTCTTATCTACATTTAAGGCAAAAACACCGACAGACTGTATTCAAGTCCTGGGATAATTTCCTCATATTCATACAAAATAAACAAATCAAGTTATGTTTGCTGATATTTCAGATATTGACTGACCAGAGCTTTCCTTATGCTTCGATGCTGTGAGAACATGTGAGAATATGTTTTTCTGAAGTGACCTCCTCCCTGGAAACGCCAAATCTTCTTCATGCCACACATTTTCTTTGACATATTTCAAGTACAGGTTTTATTGATGACGCACCCAAACATCTATACTGTAGCTTTAGTGGGCTAAATTCTCTTATTTACACAATGCTTCCACAAAGTCATACAAATACTTAGTAGGTTTCAGGTCAAACAATGGATATAATACATTAAACAGAACACAGGGTTTCAATATTTCATGAAGCAATTGTCACAACAAATCTACAAATGAAAATGGATGAAAAGAAAGAAAAGGACAAACAGTTAACTACTTCAAAATCTGTACAGGCGAATCAGGTGTCCTTGATATAAGGAGGGAACGCAGCTCTTCTACATTTGTGTCCAGAAGAGTTCAGATGAAGGCAGACTTCATATGTAGTTGATATTTGTTTCAAAGGCAAGGATCAGATAAACCAAGCAGCTTGTACAGCGAATCGTCCTTTTTATTTGCTGCGTCAAACAAAGGGAAAGTGGGCTAACACGAGGAAGACAGTTTTCCACCTCTCTTGTTGAAACGGTTGGTTCTCACTTGATGTGGAGCACTTTCTCATCAGTTTTTAAACGTTTGCGTCTGGGCTGTATGAATTCGTCATCAGATTCATATGTGTCATTGTCCTCTTTCTCCTTCTCTTTCTCTGTCTCTTTGTCCTTCTCGTCCTGCTCTTGGGTCTCTGACTCGGGCACTTCTGGGAAGATCTGCCCTGGAAACATCTCCGCTAGCTTTTCTTCAAAGTAGAGACCCACCGCCTTTCCGGATATCGCCATCTCTGATCCCACCTGCCAGAGGAAGAGGAGACGGAAGAGGAACATGGAGGGAGTAGATGTAAGAGCGTGATGCAGTGGGGGTGGAGTGAATGGGGTGAAGCAGGAGGGAGGATGAACAGGACAACGAGGAGACAAATTAGATGGGGTTAAGACTCCTGGTAGCAGGGTGGCCCCAGCTCAACCTTATTGTACAGAGCAGAGATATCCTGCCTCCCTCTCCCACAGTGGTTCCAGGAAGCATTTACAAAGTTCACAGTTAGGTGGCAAAATTTCAGTGAGGCTGGTTCATGTTCACTAAGAACAAAATTCAGCTTTCATGGAACAAATAAACTATGTGCATAGCTTAAATGACTACAATATTTTAATACGCCTGAAATCACAAACCTAAAAGCCCCTAAAAGCCCATCCAACATCCAACACCCACTGGGTCTAGTTTCTAGACAGCAATTGACTAAAAACTCTGAACTTAAATGTATTTTCTACTGTAAGATTAACTCTGATCTCCCTCTAACATCCACCTCCGTGTATTTCCTGAAAGTGCACGCTACAGCCAGAGGAAACAAGCTCCATTCACTTATATGACAAGAAACTTCAAAAAGCATCAAAACAAAGTCTGGACTGTGGTTTGCTTATAACTCATGACAGGTTGTGCAACAGAACCCCAATTTACCAATTATTTACAAAATCAATTCATTTCCAAGTCACAAGGTCTTGATTAAATTTAGCTTGATTTAATACTTGAGTTACAATAGAATTTTGCTCGGATATAAAAGATTTTCAGAAAACATGTGCCCCAATACGCTTGTATATGTGGTGTATTATAAATAATATCATAGATTCAATCAGGAACAAACACAGAGCTAAAACATTCATGTACTTTTTATCTAATATGATCAACTAGTGACAAACAGATCAATCTCAGGGTTTTATGAACTGAAAATGCATCAGTCAACTGAGTGAAGATACACTGAAGATTTGACATGATAGTTGTTCACCCTCCTCTCCCTCCAGCAATCGAGACAGACGGACTGTTGAGATACTTTTCGAGTTCTAACTTTTCCTACAGGCGTGATCACTTCAACATGAACGTTGGCAAAACAATAAGTGTGATTTTGTTGCATTAGCTGTGCCAAACTTGCTCTGGCATTAGCTGAATAAGAAAAGGGGAAATGAAAATTATGTTTGTGTTTTAGGTAGATATCAGAGCTCAGCATTGCATCTGTAACAGTGGCAACGAGTCGGGGTATCGTGGTTCCAGCTTGGCTTGTGATATGATATTGTATTGCACAGTCAGTGTTCGTTACATAAATAATCCCTCCCTAATGGTCACTACATACAAGCCCATCTTTTTCAATTTGAAACAGTGTGACTGCTCAAATCTGAGTCTCATGGATGATCTATTGGCTCTAAAATGACTAAAGACTAAAATGCTTCTTGGAGCCTCAGTGGGAGGGGACAAGACATCTGTGCTCTATTTGAAACGGCTTACCTGTGTATTAATCTGTTTCTCCTCATCATAAACCTGGATTATTCGAGACATCTAAAAAGGGGCAATAACATTACAACAAAGACAGTGAAGCAGCAGGGGGAAGAAAAGAGTTCACAGCACAGGCAGGTTATTTGATAAGATCAGAAATGCGCTAACAGCCTACTGTGCTCGGGCGTATGATGTGTGAATCACCAAGTCGTTACTGCACAAATTAACAGCAAGTCAGCCCACAGGCTATGGGACAGTCAAATGTAATAAGTTAAGGTCATCCAGAGTTTATGAGTCTTTCTATGCTGCAGTAAATTTCTTCTCTATAATGGTTCGTTTAGTGCACTTTTTGGAACGGACACATTTCCTGTTTTACCCCATGTCAGGTATTAAAATTCACTCTTTCATGCTAAATTACTACTTCATATTATGAATCAAGAATTTTGTCCTTGCAAGTGACATAAAAACCAGAACTAATCCTGGGTTATTAAATCATATCTGAGTTGATTCAATATGCCCATGATTTTTGAGCTGTGCTACAACACTACATGAAAAAAATGTATAATGTTGTAGGCAAATGAGCACCCCGTCCACCCCCTTCTCTTTCAATGTGTGTAAATAAAGACCCTCTCTAGAGGCACTATTTGGTTTGTCCTATCTGGGCTACCACTGGAACATGGCAGTTCAACACTACTGACTCACTCTCCATATAGATTTATGAAGGGCTCATTCTAAGTAAATGCTACCCTACACTTTTCTCAGATTTAGGAAATCAGGATCTCCACATATAACGCGTATCAAAATATGTTCTCATTATATATAGAGATATTGTATTGTATGTTTCATACAATGATTATCATAAAGATTCCTTGAAATGTGACAACAACAAATAAGCAAGCAAGAAGATAAATCTTGAAAATCTGGATGTGTTGCGATGCGGTGCGCTCTAAGAAACCACGGCTACTAATCTAATGTAACTACATTACAATGACAATGTCTTGCTGAATTGTTTTTCAGCATTTGATGACTGATGCAATTCAAACACATTCAAAGTGTAGCAACCATTATTAACATCCTTGCTGTTAATTGTGTTTGCAGAACAACAACATATATTTAAAGTGAGGCTCAGGTCCTTTACAATCACTATCAGCTGAAAGAAGTCACTCGGCCTTTAGACTGTAAATCTTCTTAATAAGTGGCAGCTCCCCCATGTGGTTCTCAAGCATAATACATGTGCATACACAGTGAACATGTGAGTAGGTGACACCATAAGAGAGTTAACTGATATCCACACAACAGCATCCCAATGTGAAGAGGAAACAAAAATGACACAACTCCAAAATAAGTGACAACAGCCATCCATTAAAAACAAGCGTGTGAATGTATCACAGTGATACTGACAGTGTCAAAAGGGTTTGTGAAGCCAGCGTAAAGAAAACATCCTCCAGCAGCCATTGTTAATACAAGGAAACAACGCACAACGCAGGCTGAATGCACAACTTCCCAGTTCCCTTTACGGATCTTCATACAAAGGTTAGACAAATGTATTGGATACGTTTGTCTTTATTGGAAATAAGTACCTAATACTGAACAGGATTGTGTCTTGATGTCAATGATTCATCAACCCTAAGAGCTTATATATTGGTCTTTTTATTCTAGGAATAAAAAGGTCATATAATTCAGTCTGTGTTGGAATTTGCTGGACGCTGTTTAAAATTCAACCCATACCAGTCTAACCATTGTCAACATGCACACACACACAAGCAGGTGTCATTCCCTGAAGCAGGCGTAACACTCATGCCGCTTACCTCATTGTACTTTGCACAGTTGTTGAAGACAAGACGCATATCGGACACAAACTCCAGAATGGAATTGTAGTACTGTGTGCTCCGTAACTGCAGCTTCTTCTTCACCTTCTTCAGATCCATGGGCTGTTTGATAATCTTGTAGTAATTGGGTACCTATGTTAAACAACAAGGGAGTTAGACAGACATTTCACCCATTGCAGAGGATTGGATACAAGTTTGGATTTGCTATGAGGACGATGACTATGATTCACTTACTGAGCTTGGAACAGGTTCCCTAAAGCCAACGCTGAGCTCATGACAGAATATGTACAGCAGGAGGCGCTCACATCTCTGTACAGAGAAGAAGAGAGAGAGCGATTTAGCGGCTGTGCATTCAACACTATGAGGCTCTCTGAATATGTGCCTGATGTACTGACCCTTTGGTCTTGCGGATTCAGGTTCTGCTCGCCTTTAATTTTCTTGCTGTCATCGCAGTAGTCGATCTCAGGGTTGGATATGCTCCGGCAAAAAGTGCAGAGGAAGTCGCCCCTGGGACAAAAATAATAATCACACAGAGGACAGTGTGTCACAATCACATTTTCTTTAACCTTTAATTTGCCGTAGCCATTATCGGCAGCCGAAGCGAAATGTTTCAAGAACATTCAGCGTAATACAGTGGTGCCACATTTAATTATAATGCAATTTGTAAAATGTCACTGAAGTTCTTCTGGTTTTACTTTTGCTTCCAGCTTTCTGTTGTCCTTTAAAATGTGGTGCTGATGTTGGTGTACAGGTTTGTCTTTCAGTAAGTGTGTCTCTAACTGATACTGTTCCCAAGTCAGGTCATCTCAATTAAAAAATTATCATCCTGTTTCTAATAGTCATGGATGTGTGTGAGATTTATGAGGGTTCCACAGCCAGGTTTTATGACCATCTGAGAAAAAAATCTGCTGCTCGGAGCACTTACTTGGGGATGATTTTTATGGTGGGTACATGGCATTTCATGTGAAACACTTTGGGACAGTGGTCGCAGCACAGCAGGTCACCACCGTTGATACACACTGCACACCAGTCTTCATTGGGGTCATCCTCTTTCCCAGAAGGATTGCCTGTTCCAGCAGACGTGGTGCTCACTTTGCTCTCTGTTCTCTTGTCTGTGTTTCCATTAGTGAGTGCAATGCCTTTCGTGCTGCTGTTCTCAGTCAATGAGGTAGTGGGGGTCGAAGTGGAAGATGATAACGTTGCTGCAATGGAGCCATTCGTTTCAGAACAAGGTGTCTCAGCAATGGGTTCTGATTTGATGCGGTCCCCCAGAGACTTGAAGGTGTCTTGGACTGCGACTCCTAATGGAGGGAGGGGGCTGCTCTCAGGACTGCTCATCTGGGGAAAACAATAAATAATAATTATTTATGAATAAATAATTATTAAAAAGAAAAATAACAATGGCTTGTTTTAATCTGACCAATCTCTATTCAACATTATCAGTAAGACTTCCCGTGACAGGATGACACTTTTCCTTATAAAAGCTGACCAGCAGCATCATGTACAGATAAATTTACATATTTTTCCCAGTTTTAAACTACTAGATGAAGAATGGTTTTCGTACCATGCAGGCACTCCTCCCGCCATCTTTGCTGGGTTCTGTTTTAACAGAAGAAGTTGGACAGCTGTAGCCATCTTCAGTACCCGGCTCCTGCTTCACCCTCACCTGCTCTGTGGCAGCTCCAGTGCCTGATGCTGCCCTCCCTGCAGAGCTACAACTGAAATAAAAAAATTAAAATAACGCAATGGGGAAAATCACATCAAATTATCAATATCAAATTAACACCACACCAAATCACTGCTTGTCATAACTGCACTCAGTAAGGCAGCAGTGACTGCAGTCCTTCTGTCATGCACAACATCTCTAATCTAAGATGTTGATGAACGCCTTGGTGGACTATGTTGTGTTAATATTTACTAAAAACATGGAGTTTTGCTCACAGCTTAAATTCTTACCTGCCTCTGCTGCCTGTGCTCGATGTGCTTGAAGGTCGTGCTGGTGTGTGGGCATTGGATAGACCTGCAAACCAATGAGAAAGGAAGCACATGACACAGCAGCAGAGATTATTTCCAATTAATCCCCATTATGACAGTGGGACAGTGGATAGTCTGAAAAAAGTGTTCACCATTCACTATAGACACTCAGAAAGTTGAAAACAAAATCGGCTTCAGGTCCTAAAATCCACTCATCTCAAAGAGATGCACTTCCTGGCTTCCACAAAATACATCTGTTTTGAAATTGATCATAGTTGCAGTTAACTGACAGAAAGACAAAGAGACAGAAAGTAAATTAGAGAGGACCCAATGTATTAGTAGAGTGAGAGTGTGTTACAGTCAGAGCCATCAGCTGCATAGAGAGTGACTGAGTGAGACTGAGAGAGAATCTAATTAGGGAACCTTGAGTAAACAGAAGATGAAGAATGATAAAAATAGTACAACATTTTTATGAGTGTACCTGAAGATCCGGGAGAGTGTGTAGACAGTCCAGGGGAGGGATTCATGTCTACTGAGCCCAGCTGATGCTGTGTGCTGGCTGTGATGTATCGCGACAGGAGATTTCCAAGGTTACTAGAACCTGCATCCTCCAGCTAATAGAGCCAAAGAAGTGATGGGAAAATATCAACAGTAAGCCAAGGTGTTCAAATGGAGTTTCACATGCAATAAAGACTTGAATCTCAGTTAAGGGAAGTACAAACAGAAACAGACAAACACTGGACAGTTGTGTCTGTGTGCTTAAGAGTCTTTAGTAGAGCTTCACAATTCCATTCACTATACTTCATCTACAATATTCTTTAATTTCAAAATTCACAACATGATTAATCTCAAAATGTTTAGTTATTAGCCTTTTTAATGGCAGATATTTTTGACAAATATCAGTATGAATAGCAGAGGTGTAAATATCAAACAAATGAAGGATTAACTTCAGGCTTTTTTAAAGATACATTTCTCTTTTGACATTTGAAGACTGACTTGGCTGAACCACTAAAAGTGGCAGGTGAAGACAGGTGAAGAAACAAACATGTTAAGACTGCGCGCACCTGAATGGGTGGGATCTCAGGTAGGCAGGGCAGGTTCTCAGGATTGGTAACGGAGGGGATGAGCTCGATGGGACCTATGACAGGGCTGGCCGGGCCTCGGTGAGCGTGGGCGCCGGCCATACTGGCACTGGTTGGACTTGTGGGGTTGGCGTTATGGAGGGACGCCACAGGGAAAGGGCCTGCGTGACCTGGGTTGGAATGCTGCACAGAAAAAAAGAAGTGAGGGATGAAAGAATGGGGCAAGGAAGGATAAAGATATAAGACAAGAAAGAAAGAGTAAGGGGAGATGGAGGACAGGAGGATGGTCACTCACTCAATTCAAAAAATAAAGAAAGCATGTTTGCATGGTCATGCATTTGAATGACAACACATGCTGCACAAGACAAAAAAAAATAAAAAGTAGGAAAAAAGGTGCCAAACCCCTGATTGTAGTAAGAAACGAAACCTTGGGTGGCTCATCTCAGATTCTATAGACATCTGGACACAAAGAAATAGAATAGAATAGAACAAAAGGGACTAGATATCGTGGAGTTCTCTCTTACCTAGTCTTACATGCAGGCAATGAATGTACATATTAATACTGTACACAATAAACCAGAGACAAAAATAACCGGATGTATCTCCAGCCAGATTGGTGAGAATGGTTCAAATAAACCAAGGAAACTGTTCACAAACGTGTTCACTAAAAAGTACTTTTTAAATTATTATACATATTAATAAAACTGAGTATGCATTTACTCTTTCAAATGAAATGCAGTATTATAACTAAATTTGGAAATTAAAGATAAAAGATAAAAACACAAGAATAATGCATTTTTTTTAGACAGGCTAATTCTGGAAAGATTAGCAAATATTTCAGGTTGTGTTTTTGCCATTTAGAGGTTAAAAGCCTCTAACATGTTTACTTTCACTATCTGTTGGCTGTTGGGCAGTTTTAATCAAGCTGTATCTCCTCAAACAAAAACCTGTGTAATTGGAACAGTGAGTTAGCACTACAAAGTCAAGGAAGCGTCAGGCTCATGTGACAAATCATACTATAAAAGACCCTCTCACACTGTCTTCACATCATCGTTATTATCACAAAAAAGTGCAACTACAACTATGACTCATTTCCAGTGGTGATAAAGACTATAACTGAAAGAATTGTACAGACAGGCCCCTGATCAAGGTCAGTGTTGCATACACATAAGGGCATTCTTTTTATACTAGTCACAATTCTATAAAAGGACCACACATTGTGAGATCAGGCTGATTGTGCTGACCTGTCTCTGTAGCTGGGGCTGCATCATGGGGGGATACTGCTGTCCGTTGAGTCTCGGCTGGGTTGTGGACATTCGGCCCTGTGGTGGACCAGGTAGACGCATGTGGTGGGAGGAAGGGTACATCGAGGGACCTGGTCCACCATTCATACCCCCAGGCCCTCTGTTTAGCTGCTGCATACTGATCAGCCTTGGAGGCTGTTCAAAAATCATACATATGTAGAAGTCAGACTGCTGGATAACCACCACAAGTGTGATACAAACATGGATTCAAAAACTATCATTCAGTTTATTGAAATATTTGTTGAGTTTATGCATTAAATATCAGCTAATGTGTGGGGAAGAGAAATTCTGGAGAAATTCTGGATCAAAATGATCCGGATTTGGAAATCCCATTCTTTTCTTCATCAGGATCAGGTAATCCGTCTTACTTATATGCCGGTTTTTCAAATCAACATTGGATTGGAGCACCCTGATCCGGATAAACAATTTTCAAGATTACCAAATTGGATTACCAGGGCTCTAAATGGGACAACACATCACAATGTGGGTTACCAGTTGTGCAGCTGACAACAGGTAGAGGAGCCAACAGGGGTTCACTTTAAACGGTTCTTATTTTGAGACAAAACACAAATATAGCAAACGTCCTCTTTCTTGTACCTGCTGAGCCATGGGTGGACCGGCCTGTCTGGCATGCTGCTGGGACATTTGGGAGGCGATGCGCATCTGCTGCTGGATCTGCTGTTGGTGCTGGTGCTGCTGTTGTTGGTGCTGCTGTTGTTGGTGCTTCTGCTGGGCATAGGCTGCCTGTTGCATGTGCTGCAGCTGGAGCTGGGCCAGGCTGATCTGTTTATTGGGATGAACCTGGCCCGGGGAAATAGGCGGTGCGCCTACCAACACGCTAGACGCTTGCGCAGCTGGAGGCGGTTTCTCAATGACCAAATTACCTGCAGTTAGAAGGAAACCAGGTATGAATTATTGATTTGAGTTTGTCCCACAGCTTCTAGTTTTATTACTTGTTGGTCTTTTGTGGAGAAAAGGTGCAAAATTGGCAAGCGTGTCTGTTGTGTCTGTCATTCAGTTATTGACAAGGCCAGTCTCATGGTTGCTATCTCACCTAGATTCACCACATTTTTGGCCCAGAAGGTGGGGTCACAGAAGAAGCGCACAAGTCCATTGGCCTGTGGTGCTGGCTCCAGTCTAGCTTTGAAGAGCTGCCGAAGCTGGAACAGTATCTGCACATACATACAAGCATATGGATGTTCTTCTAAGTATGCCCTGCTATATTAGAGCTACAAAAATGTAAAAGACAGAAAATACTGTTCACACCATCAACTACAGTCAAATGCAGAGCATCTCTGGTTGCAAACCATTCCTGTAGTGTCTGTAAATGGAATTGCCATTCTGTTCCAAGTACACTGGAGGCATGTGCCTGAACTTCTGGAGCTAATGTGACACCTACCAGTCTCTTGCTGTAAAGCAATGCTGTGCTGCTGCCAGTTGTGATCGCCCAGTGGCAAAAGTTCAGCACGTGGTGGATCTGTTGGGCGAGCTGAGTGGTATCCTTATGCTGACCCATAAGCCTCATAGTGCGCTCTTTGGATACACCCTAGACAGAAGGACAATATGTTTGGTTAGGAGTCTGCTAATGAGGGAACTTGGACATCTGTGGTTAACAGTTAGACAATTACGGACAGTACGAGATTCTTGGTTCGGCTGACTATCATGATGATCTCTTACCTCCAGCTGCTGCAGCAAGGACTTGCCCTTCTTGTTGATCTCATTTATAAGGGTAAACACTGCAATTTTGATTTCATGCTCCACCTTCTTGTGTGTCTCATTCAGCTCTTTTAACCTGGATGAAAAGAACAGAGTGTACTAAGACACAGAAACTGTCTCAGTGAGATGCACTGGAGAAGAATCTGGAGATGACAAAGCCGCACCTGCTTTGCACCTGAGAGACAGAGTAGTGGACGTAGTTTTTCTTTTCCTGGAGCTTAGCTATACTGGTCTCAATGATGCCTTTCTGGTTCTGGTAAGCTTCCTCCAGGAACTGGTACCTGAAAACAGAAAAGACATCATCAATATTCAACAAACTGAGGAACCATCACGAAACATGCAACTGCAGTATCTCACTATCAAGGAGAGGATTTGTGTCTGAACCCCAGAAGCAACTATTATTCACGTTAGTCACAGTCCTGCAGGGTATTTTAAAAACAATAAATATGATTCAAATTGAATTGAAGTTAATTTCATTTTTTTTATTAAATGTGCTGGCAAAGCTGAGAGAGAATGGCCTTCATACCTCTAGAGCTGTGACACCGGACTTTTTCTCACTGCAGTGTGAAAGCAAAGTATTACCATGGATTGGTAATACAATGTACCTCTAATCCCCTTCTTAATAGATTACGGGTCTCTAACCCCAGCTACCAGATGAGTAAACAAGTAGGCAACACAGTAACTCACTGCCATATTTTCAGTTATGTCATTATTGTGCCATGAGAATCTCCTTCTCTCTTGCCACAACCAGAACAGAGAAAATATGATTAACAATATTGTGATTATCACACATATATTTTATATGTTTTTATATATATTAAAAATCTATCCTTTAACAAACTTTGCCAGGGAGATTTTGCAGATTGAATTTTGTTGTATGTTTCAATTCTAATCCTACTGTGGGATACTGTCACCAGAAATAAAATCTATGCCAACTGCAGATATGCAGATGTATATTACCTGTGCTCCTTGTGCTCTTGAAGCTGACAGTCCCTACAGGTTAAAGTGTCACAGGTCTCACAGTAAAGCTTCAAGGGCTCCTGCTTGTGAATGGGACAGAAAACAGGCCTCTGTCCTGACATACAAACGGACTCTGCAAACGCATCAGGAAACAAAGTTGAGTTTTACGCAGTTGTGGCATTTTGCAAACAGACAGAAAAGGCTCTTAAATTCTGGTAAGGGCTTCCAGATGCACGGGTCTTCCAGGGCCATCTAAGCAATAAGACTGTGCAGCATTGTTACCATGGCAACAGCCTATCAGCAGCGCCTCATGCACAGTGCTTCAACTACATTTTGTCCTTTTCAGCCTTTTGCAGTTTTTGCTACAGTAGATATCGTCCTGCCCTTCAATTTAAAGGTCACCCATCTTACCAGAGGAGGCATCAGCATCCTCCTTTGTGCGAATCTTGTGGTCCTTGGTAATTTTGACCCTCTGGTGGGCCTCCACGCATGTCTTACATAGCCATTCCCCACATTCCACACAGAAGCCTATGGTTCCTGCGTTGTCCTCGCAGCTGGTGCACACCTAGAGAAGATTACATTAATAACATTAATTCACAACTGACAAACTCTGGATAGAGTCAGAATTTGAGTCTGCTGAGAATCTGCTCATCAATCTATAAGAAATTTTGCCTTGATAATATAGAATATAGGGGCAGTAAAAAATATTTTGTTGGAGAGATAATGTGGTAATTGTTTGAAACATGAAGTTTGGGCATTTATAGTTACAGTTAGAAATGGCGTGGACAGGACACAAATGGGGCAGACATCAGTGTAATTGGCTCTGTTCAGCAGCGGTGGGAACCTGACACCTGGGTTAATGCACTAATTTGGGAAGGCGAACAGATGAGAGAGCGCCTCATTTGTTGAGCATAACGCACTTGGGGAAAACAGTGGCTACTTCTCTCGTGGCACTAGGTAAGGAGTCAGTCAACTTAGAAGACGTTCTAGCCACGTTTTAAAAACCTCGATGAAAAGCCAACCTACTAATAACTGTATGTGATATCACCTAAACTTTCTAATAAGCATAGCGTGTTGTAGGTGAAATTTAAAATGTATGAGCTAAGCCTTTCTTTTGAAACTATATCCAGGTCATGATCGTATTTTTGTTTTTTAATTGTTCTGGACTAAATGGATTTAAGGCTTATCAATGACTTTTCTTTGTTTTGATAGTATTAAACAGAATATTACAATCCCATGGTTGGGCTGAAGCCTGTCAAAAATATTGTAGGGGACAACAAACATGGTTGGTGAATCAGGGTTGTACGTTGCCACGGGGCCAATTGCCATGACCTACCTGCGCAGAGTTTTCGTCAGATGTGCTGGTTGCTTCTGTGGTGTCTTTGACAAAGTAGTTGTCAATAATGTCACTCTGTTTGAAGTCCTGGTGGCACACTGAACACCGCATGACATTCACTGAAGGCAGAAGAAACAGAGCATACTGTCGGTCAAACATGGTGCAAAGGAAAAATGGAAATAAAGGCCTCTAATGCCGAGAGCTAAGAAGTGTCCTGCTTCAAATAAATGATAATTCATTCATTCATTCATTCATTGAAAGCCTTCAGTAAGGGTTTCAGCTCATTTTTGTAATTTCCATTGGGTCAATTCCTGTTATTAAAAATTCATGGGACACCATGTCCTATCCATGGCAGCTAATTGATTTAGCACTTGTCTCCAGAAGATTCAATTTCGTCAGCCCTGACAGTTTTATTGGAATATTAAATCACACAGCCAAACAATGATGACTGTTTCACTTAATCACTTTAGTTGGGACTTTTTAATGGAATAAGTTGAATTAGTGCTGAAATCATGCAACCTGACCGATAATTAGTTTAGCAAATTAACTTTGCCAAGTCTTAATATGAGGCACAAGATTAAACTTCACATAAATATTTTAGTCAGCATAATAAGTTGCCCCTCTGGTAACTCATAAAGACATAAATTCCAGCCAGCCAGCAGAGGTAAAAACCAGTGCAAGCCGGTTTGAGCCAGTCTACACTGACTCAAGCAGCACACAGCCGGTTTGTGCAAGCTCCAGCTGCCACACACACACACACACACACACATCTGGCATCATACAGCTTTCACTCTATGCCTGATAGATATTTACATTTTCAAATGACATGGCAATTTCTGGATGGCAAATAAACCATCTTGGTTAAATGTAATTCTTGTTACACAAATGTCATAAGTAATGGGCCTTGGTATTCTTCAGGTGAACAGATATGTCTACCATGCCTGCAGCAGATGAAACATTCTCAAGACATATGTGACAGCTACTTCCGGTTATTATCAAACGTCTATCTTAGAAGGACAACTTGTTGCCCTTCAAACTGCCCCCAGCTGCTACAAACGAGAAGGACAGAGGATGAATAAATTAATTATGAGCTGCGTCACTCTGAGAAGTAAACAACAAAGTTATTTCATGTGACAGTTATGACTCAACAAACTCTACAAGGTTTTTAGTTTTCATCATTTAACTCCAACTGATAATGTATTCTAGCAAATCATTAGACTGCCTTCCTTTGAGCGCTTAACACTATACCCTGGCTAAATTCAAATCAAAGTCAATGACCCAAATCTAGTTACTACTAACCTATTGTATGTGTTGATGTAGAAGTTAAAAATGTGTTGTGAAGTTCATTATAACAGTAAGAGGCATCACCCTGGCAACAACTCATTTCTTACAATCATAAAAGATCCCCTGAACAGAATATATTTCATATTCTCCACAAAAACCATTACCGTTATCCAAAATCAGACCATGTGACATCAAATCTCTTCTGAGATTAAAATTTAAGTGATTCCTGAAAACAGATTTTACAATACATGTAGTAAAACTTTATATGAACCTTGTGGCAGCTTCTTAATGGTGTAATGAGTAATATGAGACTTCACCACGACAGTTGCTTCTCTGAACCTGAAATATGACACGGATCTGTGCAGACTGCAAACGACTCAGGTTAGTTTTGGTGGTCACATTTTGTGGTGTGCACTGAAGTAAAATTACTCACTGGTAGTGGTTCACATGAATATGAAATTAGTCCACAAACCTGCAAGTATCTAATCAATATGAGAACTCTGGCTAGGCATCTTACAATTAGACTTTCCAAAACTGTACTTACAGCACAGTGCCTACTAGGCAAACAGTTTGATATATGCATCATTCAAAAACATTGAGGCAACCAACATGCTGGTAGAACAGGTTTCACGATCTTTGGAAACAATACTTATACTAATGCTTAAGACATAATACAATAGATAATACAATACAATACAACATCTAACTGCGAGACCTAGACAAACCAGAAGACACTAAAAGTCTGTCAGTTTCATCCAGTGGCTGCCTATGGCAGATATGATATATCATAAGATGATGCCTTTTCCAAATGATTCTTAATATGTCTCCCCAATATCAAATGCCCACATATTTAGCAGACCTTCTTTACATTGAGCTAATGTTCCTAAAGAGGTCCAAAATGAGCCATGCTGCCGTCTTTCCATGGCCACTCGCCTCCGTGCCATGTGGTCATTTCAAGGGTGTGAACTCTTGGCAAATTTCCAAAATATTTTTTACTCTGCACGTGGGAGGGACATTTACATTTAGAGGCATAACATTTGCATATAGAATATTAGATGTGGCATGAATGTATGTCTTAACTGTGAGAAGAGCCAGCTGAAAGAAAACAAAGTGAGCTCAACACTGGAAACGCATCAGAGAAATTGTTGTGAATGAATGAATGAATGAATGAATGAATGTATGGGCCGCCATGGCCTGGATGCTGTTAGTGTCTGTTATGCAGCACCAAAGACGACTCACAGGGGAGGTGGGAGTGTACTGACGCCTTCCTCCTGTCGGTGCGCAACACGTGTTTAGATGGTTTTATGTCAGGTCTGTGGTTAAGATGCAGAGTCTGACATCAAACACTCCACCTGTCACCACTTTACTGAACTCCCCCCAGCAGCCATTAAAGCGGACCTGATCCAACTAACATGGGGGGGGGGGGCAGGACTCCTGCCCACAGGTGGGTCAAGCCCTTCAAAAACTCACCGATGTGCGTGTCTGTCTTTCCGTGCATTCCGGACATCTGCATGCCGACTTGCCGCTCCAGTTGCGGGATACATTTTAGGCAAAACGAGTGAAGACAAGGCAGAAGTTTGGGTTCACAGTCTCGGCTCTGGAGACTTTGTTTACACACTGCGCACGTATCCAGCAGATTCACGGGAGTGGATACCGGCGTGGCCGATGGAGCGGTAGGAGGGGGAGACATTTCCGCGGCGAGTCCACCGGCGGAAGCATCCCTGGCGCTCGGAGCGTCAGCTGCCGAAGGCTCTGCGGTGGTTCCCGCCGGGCTGGCGGCGTTGCTAGCGCGACCGCTGGATTCGCCTCCCGCACTCGCGCCGCTGCTAGCGTCCCCTCCGTTGCTGGTGGGTGTCGCTGCCTCCTTAGCGTTTTCACTGGGCTCTGTGCCCTCCCTGGCCTTCCCGTCCGCCTCTATCACTATCACCGCGTTCTCCTTGCTCGTCTCTGGTTGCTCGTTGCCCTGTGCTGAGGACACAGACTCCGAATTACTGGAGGGTTTCCTATCCTCCTCGTCTTTGTTGTCCGCCATCTTCCTTCCTCTTTGAACCGCTTCACGTCCTGCGTAACTTCTCCAGCCAGGACTACGTAGGCGTGCGTTATGACGTCAGCTTGTTTATGTGCTTGCTTTGGTCCGTAGTTAGACTTTCGTAAATTTTCTCTCCTTTATATGCATGTATTACATCAGTTTGGACATTTTGTGTCTATTATTTTGCAATATTTAGTTAACTAAATATTGCACCGTCACTTCAGCTGGTTGTTTCCTGTGTTGACACACATATCTGAAGTTTGTGTCCATAAATTCAACACACCTGAGACCTTCAAACATTATATCCATGGCAGTATAATTTCTCTGTGATCTATGCATGAAGTGTAATGCATCTGCAGGATAAGAGTATCCTGTTTTTTTAATCAAATTTATCCAAATCCTGCTGAAAATTTTGAACAACAAAAAAATGAAGGTTTGATCCAGATTAAAACTAGGATTGGATTCCATGCTCTAATCTGATCTCCGATTCCTTTTTTCCCTATTTGAACAGACCATTTTCAAGACTTGATCCTGACTTCTTCTATCCATTTCATAATCAGTTCTTCCAAGTGAATGTTTGTGTCAGATGAAACCCCCTCAAGGTGTTCCTGACATATTGAATTCGCTATGTTATGAGATCATTCTGGCCTGACTTTTGACCACTGCAATCTAATCACTTCATGTTTCAATCCAGGAGATCACAGGAAAAACAGAAATTCCTCAAAGACAGACATGAGATATCATGTTTAATACCCATGTCTAAAATAAAAACAAAATACTGAATATAGTCCTTCTGATGGAGTGTTATGATATTGCTAGTTATATTCAATAAATCATTTTGCAACAGATTCAGCAGAACTTTTTCCTGCAATAGAAAAGGGGGAGAAAGATTTGCAGTTAAACGCAGCAGAGGAAACTGCTGACAACACAGCAGCCCGTCGTTACACAATGAATTACCATGATGAAAGCTGACTGGTTGAGAGGCAGAGCTCACACTTTACAGTAGTGAATTTTGTCCTTGGCACCCTCACAATGAGTTTGTTTTGCCATGTTTGCACTTTTTGAAGTGATGTCAACAAATGGTCTAGTGTTGCACAAGAGGTCAAAGATGCATGGGTTGAAAATTGAACCTTTTGACCCCTTTGACAAAAAGGGAGCATTTTCAGAGTAAGAAAAAAGATTGCCCTTTAAAAAGGAACTGATGTCCACATGCTCGCAACCAAAAACTACATGTTGAATATAGACAAGTCATTTAAAATATACACAAAGTCAATCTAACTACTTCATATTTTTAGTTTATTAATTAGTTTATTAATTCATTAATTATTTATTAATTCTATCTTATCTCCATCATGATTATTCGTTTTTACAGTGTTTCTATGCTATTGTAATAAAAAAAAATCACAGACTTCGAGATTAAAGTCGTAAATTTACAAGAATAAAGTCTGAACGGAACGGAAACGACTGCTCAATTTGTTACATGTTGTTTACGAAGTCGGTGTATTGCTGTTCGCGTCTGTCTCTCCGAAAGGAGAATTATAGTGACGTTATTATATTTAATGAAATCGAGAAATGCAGCCTTTATAATCAGACTTCCGGCCTGATATGTGGCACTAATACTCCGTCGTACTTATAGCTCCACTTTGGAATTTAGTAAAGGATCATTTTACGTTTTCATAAAATGAATTGGCAGTTTTCAGCGTTCCACCTGACTGCACTTCCATTCCGCTCCACTAGATGTCAAGAGTAATAATCGCAAGGCCTTTTCAAGTAAGCATTTTATTTTGAAAGACCTGGAATTTCTACACCTCTTAGGTAGCGCTTCCGGGAAGTGTCTCAGGCGAGGGAGACGTTTTTAAGTTAAAAAAAATTACTTTAAAGACCAGTTGAATATGGCCGGGACGGCTTCAGTCGCTGGTGAAGTGTTCGTCGATGCGTTGCCATATTTTGACCAAGGTTACGATGCAGCAGGTGTCCGGGAAGCGGTGAGTGAACCGATTCTTCCTTTGAATCGACCGGGACACTGCTCCATGCTAACCACAGCACGTTAGCTTAGCTAAGCATGCTAGACCCACAGATGGAAATACCACACTCGAATGCGACGTTTTTATGAAATATACTGCTTAAAACCACACATTCAAATAAGAACTACACGTGTTGTATATTGGTTCTTACAGATCACTGGCACCCGGAGCGGAAAACATCCATACAACATGACATTATGTACTTTTCACTACATTATACTCCAATCAGTTATTTCGCAAATTACTATGATTGTATTTCCTACAGACAGGTACCTCGCCGCTCAAACGCGCCTTATAATATACTGTTATTTTAAACATATAGACTTAAATCAAGCGATGGCCAGTACCAGTCAATGTTGAATTTTAATACAAAGGGAAAATTGACTTTAATGGAAGCCCCCTGTGCATGATCTTGATTCTCCTTTGGCCTCTAGGCTGCAGCGTTGGTTGAGGAGGAAACCAGAAGATACCGACCTACCAAGAACTACCTGAGCTACCTATCCACCCCCGATTTCTCTGCTTTTGAGGTGACAAATGCTCCAAGACCTCTGAAACCTTCCTCGTGGCTTGGGCCAGGGCTCTGACATAAATAACCAGCGTTTGTTTTGTCTTGTCACCTTTCAGACAGAAATCATGAGGAATGAATTTGAGCGACTTGCAGCCCGACAGCCCATGGATCTCCTGAGCATGAAGAGGTGAGCCTTACTCACTGCAGGAGCTTCAATGTTGTGTAGACAGGAGCTAGATCTTATTATTTTGACTACCTCAAAGAACAAGTTGTTTAATTAAATATAAAATGCCTAATTCTAATTTAAAGTTGTAGAACTATTACTTTCTATTACTGTTACTTTTTTTCGGTTGCCCTATTGTTAGTCTGAAATGGATCAGTGTGTTATAATACACATACTATTAACTACAAACAGATCTGTTGGTCTCTCTTCCTCTATTATTTTTGATCTGTTGCTTCAGATGTTGATTATTTCTTTTTTTTCCTTCCCTGTGGAGATATGAGCTGCCAGCACCCTCCGCAGGACAGAAGAACGACATAACAGCGTGGCAGGAGTGTGTCAACAACTCGATGGCTCAGCTTGAGCACCAGGCAGTCCGCATCGAGAACCTGGAGCTCATGTCACAGTATGGAACCAACGCATGGAAAGTCTACAATGAGTATGTCACTGCAACTTTTTGTCACAGACAGTATCTCGGCGTAGAATTTGTCTGAATCTGCTCATGTGTTATTTTATCTTTCCCTTGCAGTAACCTGGCCTTCATGATTGAGATGGCACAAAAGGAACTTCAGAAATTCAGGTTAATGATGTTGGAAACATTTTTTGCATTTTTAGAAGTAGAATTACATCCTCCTTTTCACATTTTGAAAGTATTCATTTGTTCTTCCACAGGAAACAAATCCAGGATATGAACTGGCAGCGTAAGAACGATCAGTTGGCAGGAGGAGCCAAACTTCGAGAGCTCGAGTCAAAGTACGTTTTTTTTTTTTTTTTGGTTTTATGGTTATATCAGTCCATGTAGAGAATACACAATAACATTCCCTTCTATCTGAACGTCCATATCTGTCCCTCGACAGCTGGGTGTCTCTGGTCAGCAAGAACTACGAGATCGAGCGGGCCATCATCCAGCTGGAGAACGAAGTCACTCAGCTCAGACAACAGCAGGGTGACGAGAATAAGGAAAATATTCGACAGGACTTCTAGAGACTTCTGTCAGTCACACAGAGTTCTTCTGATTTCTTGAGGCTCACTGGACTGAGAAGCCAGAGGAGGCAGCGTTACCTCTCCTGAGGAGAGCTAATGTGAAACCTCACGATCTAATAACTTTAACATTCAGAGGGATCTGCCCCAAAACTTTAGTGACAACTCACATTTTACAAGACCTCACACTTTGTATTCCACTTTACAAACAGTGGGGAAATTTTATGCAGCTTCTTTGTTTCAATAAACACAAATGTTTAAAGGGAGACGATGTGCAGTCAACACATTCACGTGTCTCACACCACCACGCTGCCAGTAGCTTATCACGGCTAATGTTAGCGAACTCTATCTTGCAGGTTTTGACTTTTTTCCTCTGAGTGTAACTGGTTTCTGTCATGTTCTGTAAAACTGACATGGTCTCTCTTTAAACTGTAATTTATACAAACATGCAGGTTTCTTATGTTGTACATAGTTTCTCAATCAAATCTCGTTGAGCCCCACCTTGACTTCAATTGATGTATTTTTATGCTGTTTAATAAAGTGATCATTTCTTAGTCTGTGAATTGGATTATTTCTAATTATACATGCTTTAACCCACCTTTATTTTATTGTGTGTAGGGCAAAACCATTGTTGTGCGGTACTGAAGTTATTTTCTCCAACAAAAGGGAAATAGGTAATGAATAATATCAAATACATTATCTGAAGCTCATGACCAGCAATTTCATAATTTATTGACATTTTTATTGCCACATTCCTTGCACAGTGAGAATGATCATTCAACTCTTGCCCTTACGCCATTATATTCTTTGGTCAAATCAAACAAACCGAATGATCTGAACATCTATACAAACGTTAACTCTAATCTGTGGCAAAAAAAAAAAGGCCCAGCTGCATGAAATATCTGCATGGTTATCATGGAAAGCCAGATGTCCAGCATAGAGAGAGAGGGGACAGGTAACACAGTAGGTTGACCAGCTCTGAGGAGTTCCTACATAAACCAATACCAAGGTATGAACCTCATCAAAAACCCAGCAGAAACACTGATTCTTCCTTTTACACTTTTACATCTTTCATACCCCTCTCACGCACACACACACACGCACACAAACATTTGCAGGCACCGTTACACTGTATGCAAAGAATCTATAGGGTTCTCTTTAGGAAAAGTCATCAACTGTGACTGAATAAACTCTGACTATGTGCAAAACTCTGTTGTCAGCATCAGCCACCAACAGCTGGAGTAGCATTAGGTAATTTTGGCCATGTTCCAGACTATATACTGAGAGTGTTGAGAGCCGGTACTAAAGTAACAGCTTCGGGCAGGTTCTGGTTCTGGTCCTGGCTTCCATTGCTCTGGAGAAACTTTTGCCGATGCCGCTCCTCCTGACGCTTCTTCTTCTCTTGCCTCTGCTGCTCCTTTCTCTGCTTGTTTGATACCTAGGGACGATGAAAACAGACATGCGTTTTTAAATATGTAACTTCAGCGAATAGGGGGTCTCCCAGTATCAATAAAGACCTAGTTTGATGAAGCGTGTAGCAGTGTGGAATCATGGGAGATGTTCTCTTCTGAGTTAGTGTATTAAAACAGTATTAACGTTGCACAGCAAATGGCCAAGAATAATCTTGATTCATTTTGAGGTGTTTAATGATAAAACTGAATTATTAGATTTAAAAAGGCTGTGAAACTTAAATGGCAATTCATGGCAGTTTCTAAAAGTCAAATATTTTTTGTCAGTTAGCAGATCTGCTTGTTATTCCACCTTAGGTTTTTGTATGTTGCTGCCCTCTGTTGGCTGCTTGCGCTCGCTGCAGTCCGTGGCTGCTGCTCTACAGCCCGAGCAGGATCCTGAGGAGCACTGGCCCTGGCAGGACTGACCCAGCACCGAGCCAACGAGCCATTCAGCATTGATGGTTGCTGCACTCAGCTGGAGAAGGTTCTCATCATCAACTGGGGAGGAAAACACACATAAACACTCAAAAAAGAGGCAACGTGATGCAATGGTCACTGTTAAGATAAAGGAAATTGTCTGCAAAAGAACAGGCTGATTTGTCTATAACATTAATGGAAAATGTAGCAGAAGAGATTAGCTCGAAGTCTGAGCTTAGCTTATGAAGTCTGCAGCAAATTTTAAAGCCTCATTGTTCTCTTTTGCTTCTAACAGTCTAAGTGTTCCTGCAGCTAATGAGTCTAGTGTAACTTCTGACCCTGGATTCCTCGATTCTTGATGGAGCTCAGGATCACGTTGTCATCCTCCAAGGATGCGGGGGAAGAGTTTTTCTGTCGCTCCCTCTGACCATCCCCGAACTCACGCTGCTGGCCTTGTGAATTCTGCATATTCTGGTGATAGCAAAGGCAAAATCATCCAGGACAACATCAGTTAAGAGTGACTTAATATGTTGAACACACCAGTTCTTTAAATCTAAAAAGGCAGATGTGAAAAATATTGCATGATAGCAGTGATTCTTCCTCAATACTTGATGCTCTTCATGTATTACAATATTCACCTCTATGCGGAGCTGAGCGGGAGTTTCAGAGTTGTCTCCAATCCGCCTGACACTGTCATAATGATCTCCGTAGCGGTAGGCGATGTGCAGCTCTCGGCACACCTGCTTCTCTGCACCATTTATCTGCAGAGAAACAACAACAAGTAAAGTGTGCAAAGTAGCAAAAGGTAACAGCATGTAACAATTACACATTGTAATCAGAAACCCTTTGTGCGTCCCTACCTCCCACAGTGGTGTGTTCAGCTGATGGATGACCACTTTCACCTGTTGACTGCGAGCAAAGGCTACGATAGCATCGTTGCCAGCAAACGTACCGGGCTGAGAGAGGCTCGACACTGGCAGGAAAGAAACGAAAAGATAAATCACAGCGGTGATCACACAGCATTTTCTCAAACTCTCTGTTGTGTCTAGCTGTTTATTTACTGAAACTACTGTTTAAATTTGTTCCATGTTTCTAAACATACAGGGTAAATACAAGTTGATACCAGAAAAGTAAGACAATATCATGCTTCCTATCATTGTTAAAGGTGCAGTGTGTACAATTTAGTGATATCTAGTGGTGAAGATGCATGCTACAGCTACACCCCTCACCTCTTCCAAAATAAAAGAAAATCTGCAATATCCTTTAGTTGTCATAAACACTCAAAAGCTGTAAAGGGTTTGAATACAAAGGGTTCAAGTAAAGAAAACTACAATTCATACTTTAATTTAGATGAAACATACTTGTGAAAAAATCATGAGGATTATTCTGTCTGCCAATAGTTCCCTTTCACCTAAATCTTACACATTGGACTTCAAGTACAATTGACACGTCTCCTAGCAATGGCCCTGAGAAGGACAGAATAACACCAAGTCTGTTACAGGCAAAAGCGGTGACCAGCAGAGGTCAGTGCATAGCTAATGGTTGCAAAGAGGAGCTAGAGGACGTAGAGTGTCATCACAAATCAGTTTGTTTCCTCTCAGTCTCAAACTGGGTCACTTTCTTACAATGCTGCGTAAAGGGGACGTCATCTTCCACGAACGGTTCAAAGTCTTGACGATAAGACATCATATACTGGACGGTCTCCTGGCGAAGGCGCTGGTGACCACGGGAGTGACCCTCTAACTGGTCTCCCAAAGCTCTGAACAGGCAGTTCCTGCAGGGAGAAAAATGAAAGGTTCCCAGTGGCAAAGGTGTCAGCTAGTTTGATATTGAGGTGTCTTTGATTGAGTAGGCATCAGCTGGCAAAGTCTTGGGCTTTGGATTAATGACAATGACTCAAGTCCTTCAAAACACAGGCTTCCTCGATCTCACGCCAAGTAGTAAACAGGACTGATGAAGAGTGACAGCTTTAGCTTTTACACATTGTCGCTGACTATGAGAGAAATTAAGCCATATTGTTTCTCCTAGTTGGCAAGATGTATTGATATTAATGTTGTTTTAAGGACAAGCGTGGAAACTATCAGTGATGGAAAGGACAAAGCACAACTAGACACCACAGTCTCTTTCTGGCTCTTACCCGTCCCCAGGGACTTCTCTCAGCTTAAGTCCCAGTGACTGGAGCTGAATGGAGAAACTGGCAAACTCTGCTCCTTCGTCACCATCCTGAGGCCGGTTCTTGCGGTCTTTCACAATGGCCCGGCGAGCTGCCCGCTCATCCCTCTTGCGTTCCAGTTCGCTCTTTTTATTGCTCCGCACAGGCTTTGATGTCTGCTTCCTCGACATGCTGGCTGCAGTCGTGTCTCCAGGTCCACGACACCAAAGTATGTCTTCTCACAGAACTGGGCCGGCACTCGCATCAAGCGCTGTCACACATCGGGAACCTGATACGCAATGCACAGGAGCAGAGGTGAGTGAGCGTGAGAGCCAATGTTGTTAACATGGGATTCTGGCTCTGACTATAAATATGAACCATATGGAAGAAACCGTGATTCACCACTTGTGTCTGGATGTGTTAGTGCAGCAAAGCTGTATATAAATAACGTATTAAGCGACGTTTCAACACGCTGTTACTGTCACTATATATTTGTTTTCATCAAACAGCGTGTTGTATGTGCTACAACAACATTGACGCTGAGTACACATTCGCCCAGTTTCGTTTTCCAGCGAGTCAACAGTGCTGCCGTTCCGCGAACTAACTGCACCCAGTCTATACTGGCTTGTAACCAGTACAAGTCAGAGCCATCAGAACCATAATGCTACTTCAGCCGATCCAAACAGAACGTTATCCGCCGTCGGGTTCGCCAAAGTGAAGTTCATCGGCTAGCAGCTAGTTTGCTAGCGAGCTAGCCTTCACGGCTGAGTATTACGTAATTCATCGGATCCACTGAACCCGGAGCGAGTGACGGTTTATACGTAGTTAGAGCAGCCATACTTACGTCCAACAGCAACAACACGGTGTCCCCCAACTGGGATGTATTTGATGAGCTGTAGCTGTCTCGGTGGAGAAATGTAGTGATTGTCGTTTTTGTTTACAATTGAACTTCCGCATACGTACGTCAGTGCACGTCAAACCCTACGGAAGGGGGAATGGGCCATGCAGGGGGAATCCACAAATCATGTTCAAATTATATTATATTATGTTATGATAGTATAAATAAAGCTTGTAAATGTACCTCCATTATACTTATCTGTCTATCTATCTATCTATCTACCCATTCATCCACCCTTCCATCCATTTATCCAATAACTGCAGGTGCTCTGAGTAATTTCATTTCACTGTGACTGTGAGTCAGGACAAAGTAGGAGGTTACAGTTACAACTCTGAAAGAAATGTTTGCATCTCCACCTCTCCACAAATCTGAGAAAATCTACTCACCCCCACCACCACCTCCTCCTGATGACTCCACACAGTTGGTGCATGTGGGGGAGGAGTGAGCTGAGAAGCAATTAACGGGATGTTTGTTACGTTAAATAAACCAGCAAACGCACTGGTACAAAAAAAAATGCCTGAAGACATAAAACTGCGTCAGAAAACAGGAGGAAGTCGTAAGACTATTCCATTTCCTATAAAACTAATTTCTAATTTGCATCATGCCAGCTGGTGAGAAGGAAAAAGGACACACATCTGCAAATGTGTGTTGGCATGTGGTTCATTATAGACCTTGGTGAGTGATGGCATTGTGTGTGAGCAGATGTAATGGCCCAGGAGGTCATCCATGCATGTGCTGCAATCAGCATCACTCACCTGAGTGGAACACAGGAATCAGCCAAGCATGAACGACAGATCATTTATACTGTACATGTACAATAGGCTTGTGTGTGAATGACAGTCAAACAAGGTACTTCACATCGTTACATTATATGTGGGGCATGAGGCTGAAATAGACAATGATTGATGAAGTATTTTACTGAGGCTGCATATGTAAATGCTGATATACTTTCTTAAAGTATATACCAGAGTATGTGGGATAGTTTTTCAAAGAAAATGACTTGATTTTTTTTTGTCAAAAGTTTCAATCAATCATACTGATAGACTCAAGCTTGGCTGTGGTTTGGGACTGGTCTTGGGGTTGGTTAGAACAGCTATAATGGGGTTACTGGGTGACAACAGCAGAGTGACCCACCTACCCATACACACAAAGATATCGTGAATTACTTGGGGGTTACTGCTTGAAAACAGTCTGGAGTGTCAAAGTTTTCACCTGTGTCTCTTCTTATTTACAGAGACAACAATGGGAGTTATCTTCTCAGACTCACCTTGGACATTAACCCTGCAGGACAGTGGGAGCAGAAGGAGCATGAAATCAGAAAGCTCTGCAATGTCTGAAAGAGAATATGGAAGAAAGACAGGTGTGTTGCTGCAGGTTACACAGAAGTAAATGTGTGTACATGGTCATGTCATGGGGACTTTTCGTCCTTATGCTGGGTGTACAGATATCTTTGTGACTGAACGTTATCTTCTGATGGGTGTCTTCACCAGAATTAAGAGTAAAAGCTGTGTAACTGGTAGATAAAAGGTACCATTCATGAAGCTCCTGCTCCTGTGTCTCTACAGGTATCCACTATAAATGATGAGCCTATAGGCCGGCACACACTCTCTCTCTCTCTCTCTCTCTCTTTTACACACGCACACACTTTCTCCCTCCCTCCTTCTCTCTGGCACACACGCACGCGCAGACACACGCACGTGCACCAGGGGTGGGAGTGGATGCTCTTGTAGCTGCTGGGAGCCAGGATGGGATAATCATGCGTGTCTGGCTTCGGGCTTTGGTGCAGCTGGATCCGGAGTGGACTCGGTGCGTTGGGTGGGTCTAGTTCTGGAGCGATCCGGACCTCGTGTCGATGTTAAAGAGCGCGATGACCGAGAGAGGAGTTGGTGCCGCGGTGTGAGACGTCCGGCCCGAGAGAACCCGACCGTGCTCGCCCATGGAGGAGGAGAGGCATCGCCGGTACGACTAAAAGCGCAGCCCCGCTGTGGAATAACTTGGAGCCGGACCGAGCGGATACCGAGGGGAGCCTCTTTTAGAGGATATATAGAAGGAGCGAATCCCGTTTTCTTCATGGCTTTCTAACCGGGATAGAGCTCATAAGACGCCGGGAAGAACGGATCACTTTTGCATCGGTAATTAGAGGACTGCCTCCTCGGAGCGAGCGGCAGCCGCAGCCGACACACCGCGGGGTGGGTGGGGGGAACCCTTGGATGGAGAGGGCGCAGTGAGGGGCTGAGAGAGCGGCTCGATCGCGGAGGAGACGGAGGGGGACCGGGCGGCTCGAAGGGACCCGGGGAGCCAGGAGCGGTGCGGCGGCTCCATGAGCGACTCCTGCCGGGACAGAGCGCCCAGAGGAGCCCTGCAGCCGGAGCGTCTCCGCCGCCGCGGGTAAAATAAAAAGACCCGGGCCACAGGACGGCGGCCAGTTTGGAAGTTTTGATGCATATGATCACAACCACCATGATTTTTATGATTCTTGGTGCTTCAGTTGTAATGGTAAGACGCCTCCATCACCTCCCTCAGCCACAATGGCTTTTTTTTTTCTAATTCACATCACTGAGGCTAATTTTTAATCCGATTGATAGGAATGTGCCGTAAATGCATCACATTTCGGCGACACACCACCTTCCAGCAGGCCGATCAATGACATGTGGAAGTAGGTTAGCTCACCTATAATTACCTGCTGTCATCAATAAATAATCCAATTCCGTTTTGAGGCAAGAGTCCCCCCTCTTAGAATCGGGAGGATCTAACCCAGGATGTGTTTTTCTGTCCGTTTCTGTGTGATTCTTCCCTCCCTGTTGTTGTGTATCTTGATAATCCTGAGAAGAAGATTGATTCGCTGTCTGTAGGAATATAGCCTTGCCTATTGCTTGACATGTCCCAGCTGACTGGCATGGTTCTTTGCAGGCGATAGCCTGTTTAATGGACATGAACGCACTACTGGACCGTTTTCACAACTACATCCTACCGCATCTACGAGGGGAGGACCGCGTCTGTCACTGCAACTGTGGAAGGTAAATGCCATCATCCTCGAGCAGTATTTGAATAAACATGGTGGTGCTGGTGTGTGTGTGTGTGTGTTCCCGTGTGAGTGTGTGTTTTTCTCCGCTTTACCCGTCAATTCTTAATTGCTGAAGAGGCCTGAGCGATTTGTGGTGGTGAAGCCCCGCAGAGGCTGAGCCTTCACAGCGGCTCGTGTTTTCATCATCGGCTTCAACACACGGTCCGATGGCTGCTTCGATCGCCCTGTGTGTGTGTGTCTTTTTCATATTCAAATATGTATTTATCTATGGTAGCTTTGTGTCGTCTGGGAGGGTTTCGCCTTCTGCAGCATCCAAGCCTGCGAAGGTGTGCGTCGGAGCCATAAATAGGTAATGAACTATGAGCGATACGAGGCCGCGCAACAACAATCCGAGCATCAAGTGTGCGATTCGCACAGGTTTACACTGTGTCGATGGGGCATCGTATGATCGTATGAGAGCCGGAGCGAGGTGGCTGCGAGGCTGAGGTACAGTCATCAGCCTACCTGCTGTTTGCTGTCACGGTGAGAGCAGGTTTGAAGAGGAGGAGGAGGAGGAGGAGGAAGGTGGGGAGGGGGGGGGGGCAGCAAGACTCTCATCAATACCTTAATTCTGATTGAATCTGCATTATAATGCGTTTTCCCATCAACAGTTTGCAGAATACAGAAGTCTGCAGGGTGTGTGGATGAGCACTGATGCAAGAGGGCCTAGTTTCTCCACTGTGCCTGAGGGTATGGCGACAATGTTGGGAGAAGATTTCAAGTAAGAGCCCCTTTAGCCAATAGATTCACCCTCAGATGTTGGATCCTGATTGGCCTGTGTCCTACAGGCAACCTAGCTACAGCCACCAGAAGAGAGCAGCGGTTCTGGGAAGGGAAATACCTGTTAGTGCAAAAGCTGGAGAGGTGCACATGAAACCAAAACAGCAGCATGTGGCGTGCATACTGCAGTGTGGGAGTAGATGGAGCCTGCTAGCTCGTCATTAGCAGCGTTAACAAGCCAGTTCCACTGTGGGTCCTTTAAAAAAAAAACAGAAATCCTTCATCATCAGGTGCAATTAGATTATAAGAGAGAGGCAGGTTGGAGTTTGAAAAGGTTAAAGTTGTTGCATATTTTGCACTGATTTACTAATCAAGTTGTTTAGGGAGGGGGGGTTAAGATGAGAGCGCGCACCAATGGCCGTGGTTTTGTATTAGCGTTGTCACGCTGCTGCTAAAACAGTCACGTCTGAATTGGATCAGAATTTTGAAAGTTCGAACAAGTATAGTATGGACTCATTTGGCAGTGATTACTTTATTGATAAAGACAAAAAGATAATTTGTCTTACACGCATTTGTTTGATCCATTGTCGAGTATGCAGGGTCAATCCTGTCTGTTCAGCTCCCCAGTCTTTCACTGACCTTAAAACCCTCCTGAATAAGAGTCAGTTCTTGGTTTTCATGTCAGCAGCAGAAGTCCAGGAGAACTGGATGAATAGAGCAAAGCTAGACCCTCACATGTGGAGCTTTTCCTTCCCGGAGACATGGAGGTGTCATGACGCCCACAGCGCTCACCTTATCAGCCTTGAGGACACAGCCAGTGTCGTTTTATTTGGCAGCCTTGACGCTCTGATTTGGATGCAGTCGTGGCTTCTCTGACAGGCTAAAGCCTGAATATCTGCCTCCGTGGCAGAGGAGAGATTGAGAAATGGACCCAGCGTATTGGTGTCTTTGTGTTTATTTGAGGCAGCATTATTGTCAGAAGATGATCTCAATGCTCTTATTGAGGCATTTCTTTCCTAGTGCTCCATTTTTTTTGTAATGGAGAAGAAGACGGACATTCAAAGATTTGCAGGACACAGGTAAAACAGGATTTAAGTGAATTTAAAGATAGACAGTCAGGCAGCATTAAATAATGCTTTGTTTTATTTACTGATTTAGGTGCAAGAGCCTACCTCAGGGAAAAAGAAAGCAATCCAGAGGATGAGTTTGTCTTATCTTGTTCCATAGCTATGCTTTATAGTGAAAGATGTATTGCCGTTAATGGACCTCAGTGACGGTATAGCTCAGGTCAGTCCGGTTTAATAGAGGGGTTTGATCTCCCATGTGGTTATACTTCTCCAGTAAGATGCTTAAGGTGTTAAACTGCAAGATCAGTTTTTTCCCTCCACGTTAATACAAAGTGCTGTCTCCATTTACCAGACATTCGTCGTTCACTTGGATTTTCTGTTTATGAAGTGCCTCTTTGTTTATAGCTGCTCGTGATTCCACCTGAACCCTCACTACAAAACGGAAGCATTTACACATACATCCTAAGAGCACAGGTAAAGATGAATAACAAAGACTTGATTTGAATAGGCTTGAAATGTGTGTGACACACTTTTGCGATGTGAAAGCTGGGAATGTCTAATGAAAGACGCTATCATGTTGCATTACAGAAATTAAATTCCGAGCATACATTTGTTCTAACTGTCTCCTGCAAGTACTTCAATTTCCAGAAGTGCAATAGTAGATTGCTGGAGTACTCTTTCATTATGAAAAGTTTTGGTAATGGCCTTCGAAAACCTGCATCGGTCCAAACCTGTCAAAGTAATAACCCAAAGTGTGTGAGTGTGTTCCGTCACAGACAGCTGCCTGTGTTGTTAGTTGTTGTTAAAAGCTTTCATACCCTTCGAGGGGAGCGTGTTATACCAGTGGACTGGGACTTTTATATCAACAGCATGTATTTGTTTTTGCATTGAAGCAGAGGCAGTAAAGGACAACATGTCAATGTAAGTTGAGCAGTGGCTTCTTCTTCTTCTAACACACACTGCAGATCTGTGGAAAACAATCATATTAATTCCTTTCAGATTTCAATTTTGAGCAATCTAGTCTAATTTGGGATTTAAAGGAGACTTATTACGCTTATGCTCAGGTTCATTATTTTTGTTTATGACATGCTCTAATATTCAGGCAGATAAAGGCAACCCTCTTTTAAGCCTCTGTCTGAAACACTCCAGTCTGTTCTATGGCCCCCCTCCTGATGAAGCCCTGTCTGCTCTGATTGGCCGGCCTTAATTCTGTAATGACATGAAGCCCAGCCTGGCAAAATACCTGTTACCTTCCAGCCAGTATACTTTCACTCTTAGGGCATGTCTGATGATACATTTAAGATGTTTGGATGTGGGACTCGCTTATTTGCCAAAGGGCCCCTCCACCGGATCTACAGAGGGAGGCAGCAAGCTATCACTCACTCTCTTTAGAGGCCATGAGTTTTACATAAAGCAGAACATAAACTTCTCTGCCTAAAGGGAAGCCTGGAGACACCCACAAGTCCTCAACAGGGCTTCAGGGCGTTTCTGACAAAGTGTGGATTAGTGCAATCTGATCAAAATTTCAATATTTTCAGGTACCATTGAGGTAGAGGGAGAAAGTAAAATACTAGTATCTAGTATCTAATGCTGTTCATGGTACCGAGGGGTTGGACAACATCTAGAAAAGTCCCCTTTCAAAGTAAGGACATTAACACAAGTGGTAAATTAAAGCAGTAACCTGAATTAATGAGTTGAGGAACGTAAAAAATGCAGATGCTTTTAAAATGGATTAGCGGGTAAGATTAAGTGATTAAGAAAATGACGTGAGTCATAAATTACAGTCTTCATAGTCACCAGATGTCAATGAAACCAAACAATTTGAGGGGGTTCTTGAGCAATGTGCCACACCGAGCTTTCCACAGCATCGTCAAAACACCAAACCAAATATTCTGTAACAATGCTCATCCTCTCATCAGGAAGATCAGAGAATAATGTGCACTGGCTGCTGTTTTGTTTTGTTCCATTCAATACCCTTCAAGTTGTCTATGAAATGTTCATTTGTAGCTTTGATTCAAATAATTATACGCTGCTTTAAGGACACACAAAGGATTGAGATCTTTGCATTTACACAAACAGTTCATCTAACTCATCCATCGCCTCTCCCTGTCTGTCCCGCTCCAGACATCATGTCCACTATGTAATCCCATACGATGGGGACCATTCCTTGGTGGACTCATCAGAGAACTACTTTGTGAGTGACAGCGTGACCAAGCAGGAGATGGACTTGATGCTGGGGCTGCTGCTGGGCTTCTGCATCAGCTGGCTGCTGCTGTGGTTGGACGGAGTCCTACACTGTGCCGTCAGGGCCTGGAGGGCGAGCCGCTACTACGGTAAGGCGGATATCACACACCCTTCTCTGTTGGTTTCAGTTTCAACAATCTTAATTTGTAGGAGAGAAAATTTGCGGGGGACACTGCTTATTAGCAAATTGCTTGCTTGCAGAATTGCAGCCATTGACCTTCTTCATTTCCCTTGGCCCATCTTTGGCTTTTGTCACATTTTTTTTTTTTACTCTTTTATTTTGACTTCTTGGAAACACACAGTTAAACGTATTAGCGGTATGATGATTCTGACTATTGGCAGAGCTAAACTGAATGTAAGTGGATCTGTTTTTTTGGAAAAGCCTAAAAAGTTGAAAACCTACTTCACTCTTGCACTGGCAGCTGTTTGCGAGATGAGATTGTGTCGGCAACAGAAAAGTAGGTATTCTCATGATTTGCTGTCAACCACAATCACTTCCACGGCATGTTTAGGCTGGTTCACCTGTCAGAAATGGTTTATTGTCCATCCTTACATTTTCATGCTTGATCTGACACTGATCTCTGCTGGACTGTGCTAAATTCTAAGTGAAATCTTTAACAGTGTCACTGGCGCTGCAGAAGAACAGAGCCATGCTGTAAAGTGAAATTATATATAAACAGGAACTAAAACTATGCTGATTTTATAACAGCAATTGAGATGTGTATAAAGATATATATCCATTTAAGGAAAAAATAATTCTATTCAATTTACATTTGGAATCATAACATTTGTTGGACGCCTGCCTCAGCGATTAATATTCGGAATTTTGAAATTCTCTTATGCTGTATGTATGTTAAGATTTGAATTTCATGCCTAATAAAAAACAACAATAACGTAATAAACATATTTCTAAGTTAGTTTTGAGGAAGCATTTATCTCAAACAAACCCAGTCTTTAAAAGCCTGAAAGCCTCGAGCCAGGACTTCCCCACACAGGCGAGGATTTAACAGATCTCCCATGGTGATGAGGAGATGGATCATTCGAAGGGCTTCTCAAAGAGGATCTCAAACAGCAGTCACTTCTATGTGGGGTTGACAAATCACACAAATTGGCTGAATTAAAACTTCAAAATCTGTTCTAAAATTGGCAGGCAGTCTGTGGAGGGGAGGATTTAAGTGATTCGGCCACTTCTCTCAGTGAGACAGTGATTAGCCTCTGTGCAGAGTTTCAAATTAACTGTAGTATGTTGATATTTCTTTTGACCACAAGTACGTCACAGCAATCAGGCCGAGAGGAAACAAAAGCTTGACTGACCTTCTTCAGGTGAAATCGTTTTGCATTTTTGAATCTGTGCTTTATCAGATATCGATGTTAGAATTTTCTTTAATCCTGAAGGGGTTTTCTAACGATGCCTTAGGAAAGAAAATTGTTATTATGCTTAGGGGAGACATAAGTGTTCAGCTGGAATTTGAGAATCTGTGACAGGTCAGAGGTCAGAGAGATCTGGGACACTAACATTAGACTTTTAAAAAATTCCATAATAATCTTGCTTAATGCACACAAGTTCAATATTAACAACTTTTAAAAAGCAAAGTAAAAAATGTCAAAAATAAATGTGTTATTCATGAAAACATAATTAAATTCTATTTATTTATAATGAATAATATTCATTTAAAACTTTCGATTAAATATTTTTAAAAAATCAACAGCAAGCAAAAAACAAAAACAGATGTTCATTTCGTAATCTGGTATCTGTGAGACGAATCAGGATACAGACAGTCCTGACAGGTAATGATTGATCAGCTTGTCAGTCCTGTGGTCCCATGGTGTAATGGTTAGCACTCTGGACTTTGAATCCAGTGATCCGAGTTCAAATCTCGGTGAGACCTGGTTTTTCTCTTTTTCAACCACGGTTCCTCTATTGTACTTATTTAATTTTGTTTTATCATATAAATCTTAAAAGCATAGTTCCCTCAGTAAGAAAATTAAATGACTGTCCCAGATTGTCCAGAGCATGCTGTCCCATCTTATCCATCACGCATGATATGCTGGGAAAGCTGAAGCACATTTTAAACAAGTCAGTGCATATTGTGTTGAATACATATCCTACAGAGATCCTGTCCTTATTTCAGAAACCAGTTTTGATCATAGGGCTCTAAATGCATGCAGTGTAAAACATGCAGTGAGGACGAGGAGCCAGGACGACGTGCTGACCCAGTTTTACACAGACAGCCTACTTGGATTCTGAGCCCTTGCTTAAGTCAGAGAGGGTCTCTGCTCTGGTCTGTGTTCGACTTAACCTTTTCACAGGAGACATTTTTGACTTGTCGGAGCTCAGGTGTTAACACCACCCGTGAATCTGTTCTCTTGGTTGCAGTACGTCCTGACAGTGACAGGGAGCATCAGGACTCTGAGGCAGCCGTAATTAATTGAATTATTTACGCCTTTGGTTTTCATGCAATGTCAAAATATGTTTTGTTGGAGAGAGAAAAAAACATTTTCTCTGACAGCTTTCACATCATCACTCGAGCTGAATAGAGCCTGTCTTAGTTTGACAGTAGCGGGAGCCATGTTAGGATTTTAAACATTAATCACAGCTTCTAGAAAACTAGAGCCACTGATACATCAAGTGTCTTAGTGTGCACGTGTGCATACATATAAATGACTCCCACCAAGTGGAAATCCTGTGACTGAAAATGGGATGGGAAACTCGAACGAAACAAACTGCTTTTGTGTGATAGTTCCTGAGACTGGTTCAGCCAGCCAGAGATTGAGAAATGACTTCACTCCCACCATCTGCTATGCTGTGGAGAAAGCTACATACCATGTGTTTAAATCCAACCGAGTGAGATAGTTGCTCCTTCATTTCCTGTCTATTGTCAGCAACCTCTCTCTGCTCTCAGTCCGTCTCCTTCTCCTTCCATCTCCTCCTGACAGATGAAGGATGTGCGTTACTTTTGTACCCAGTGACAGGTTCGTAGCAGCTTTATTAAGGGAGAACAAAGGGTGTAATGTTCACAAGTGTTTGTTGGCCTGTGTGTCTGTTTCTGACAGTAGAGAAGCAAAGACGTAAAAAGTTAGATTAAAAAGTGACATCTACCAGCAACGCCTGTCTGTTTGTATAAAGAATGCATATCTGCGAAGCGTTCATTTGGACTGACACTGAGAGGCGCAGCTGTCGATGGGGCACAGCAGCAACTTCTTAGCGTCAATACCTCTAAGTTAAAGCGCATGTTCTTTGCGGTAAATTGCAGATAAGATTGTGCTGAACAAACCTCCGTAATGCAAAGTACGAAAACATAGCAAGTCAAGCAAATCAATCAAACTACAAAATGAACTATAAAATGTTCACTGCAGACAAACCAGATAGGATGAACACAACATTTCCTAATTTCACTCTGCACCACAGCCTGTGGATGTAACAGGCAATCAGACGATAGACACGTCCTGAAGACACATCACCTACAGACAAGTGAAGTGTTTTAGTTTCACACACTCTTGGATGTGTCCCCGGCCTCTTGACCCTGCCAGGATTAAACTCTTGACAGTTTGTTTGTGTCTGCTGACACAAATGAGCTAAATTCAGAGATACTGATACTGAATAGAAGCAAATGATGTAATAAGTGGATTTGTAGGCTGTAAATTGTGTGCGATGGGCTGTTGTGTGCTCAGTGTCAGGCCTGTATTGCAGTGCTGGCCTGGATCCTCAGTTTTTAAAGACGATGCAAAAGTAGGTGATATGTGACCTGGATAGTTGGAGCGCCATGGAAAAGCTCCTCAGGCAAGGAGGGGAAAATCTCAAGCAGCAGTGTGAGAATGGTAGTGATTATTTCTACATTATCTGAAGGTTTTTCAGAATAGGAAACATATTAGTGTTTTGGCCTTTTTCAGGGTGTTTCCTTCGATGCTGCTGCAATAAACAAGGTGCCGCAACTGTAGCTTTGATAGCTGCAGGCATCTGCTTTGCACAGAGCTGTGGAAGGTTCCTGCAGCACCGGGCGAGACAATGCTGTTTTCATTGCTTTAGTATAACAGTGTAAAATGCATCATCATAAAAAAAAGACCTCAGAGAGGAGGCAACATCCATATTCATGAGCAGCCGCCATAGAGCAGGGGATACAGGCTTATTCTTTTGTACTGCGAGGGAATATCCCCTGTGTGTGTGTGTGTGTGTGTGTGTGAGAGAGAGTGTCGGATCTGACAATGCCAGGTCAGACTCGTTTAGCCTACCCGAGATGAGAAGTGAAGGTGAGGCTGACAGAGCAAGAGGAAGGGTGTGTGTGTGTTGGGGGTGCAGGGTGGAGATGCTGTCATATCCCCACCCCCCACTAACACACATTCTCTTCACCAGAGCTATAAATAGACTGAGAGAGAGCAGCTGGAATGGCAAGTGAGAAACACACACACACACACACATCGAGATGTACGTTTATGCTTTTTTTTCTCCCCCTCCTAATTTCATCTCTAGCGCCCCCTCACTCCCTTATTAAATCTACCCTGGTCATTTCCTTTACAGTGCTTCCTGCTGTGACTCCCCCGTCTCCTTTTAGCAAAGACACAGGGGAAATGCCAAAAATGATGGTGAAAATGATGACTCTGCGTTTAGCATCAAACCCCTCTCCTCCTTTGCCTCTCCGCTAAACATTTGCCACTTCGCCTCCCATCTTCTGCCGCTCATTATCATTTCTTCTGACTCCATCTCCATCCTTTTATTCAAATGAGAGAAACCTGTCTTCGTTGCCCCCTTTCCTCTGGATACCCTTCAGAGCAGTCCTTGTGGACAGCATACTCACTCACAGCTATAAATAACTCTCTCCTCCCCTCCACCCAACATCTCACCTCCTCTTCCACCACCACACCTCCACGCAGGGGCCATTTGCCACTGGGTTTTGCTGTCTGGGGTTCTCCTCTCCCCTCCTTTCTCTCTCTCTCTCTCTCTGTCTCGGTTGTTTCTGTGGTCCCCGCTCCGCCTCGCCAGCTCTGGTTTATAACCCAGCACGCACGAATGTCTGCTCTGCCGTTCCCCCTCTCCACGCGATACGCCAGACGTTCATGAAAATACCCCTTCGCTTCCAGACAGCGGCTGATTTCAGAGCAGGCCGGCCTTCAGCCTCAGTCTCACCTCTTTTTGACTGTACAGAAGCAGCGTGTAGTCACATGTGCAGCAGCTGAACATGAATGTAGAAGAATTAAGGGCAACGCTGCAATGCACTTGAAGAGATTGGTGCCGTTTACCATTGTCATCCAATATTTCAATGTCCCAAGCGTTTATGTCGTCTCTGTCCTCACTGTTGAAAGTTCACCCCTACTTCCCGGGATTAAAAGTAGCCTTAGCTATGATAGAGCTGGTGGATAAAAGATGTAATAAACATCAGCTTTATTCAATATGGGGTCTGCATGGAGCCCACAATTTACTTTTATGCAGTAAACCTTAGTGTATAAAACAATTTAGCATCTAATTCTGGGTCATTTTTAGGTCTGACTGAATCCGTGAAAGTATTTTACGTTACGTTACATTATGTGAAGTCGTACTTACTCCATAGATTTATTGGATGTTGGAAAAATAAGTGTGTGAGTGTATGCACACAAGATAAGTGTGTACGTGTGAGGGTCGGGATGCAACAATACCTGCCAACACAAGTGCGTGCATAATTCATGGGTGAGTAATCACAATCAGAATCAGACTCAAATTAACTCAAACTGGGTGAAATAAATATCCTCCCTCATGAAAAAAGAGCCTTCAGTCATCAGGAAAATTCAAAAGCTTTTTAGTTTTTTCAGTCTGGATTAATGTTAATTTTTTTTTTTTAAAAAAGGCCTTCTCTGGGGTAATTCTACATCAAACTTCAAGAGTTCCCTTTCACCTAAATCTCAGTACTCAGGCCACCATGGGACTCTCCATCTCTCCACTGAAACAGAGCATATTGGATAAAAGCGTCATATCAGAGAATGACAACACAATATCTGCGTAGCCCCTAAATTATTTATTCTTATTCCAAAATAAACTGAGCCAAAAAGGGGTTTTGAGCCTTTGGAAAGTACAGTTCAGAGCGCAGAGATTATTTGTTGCTGTCTCTTTGTTACTTTAACTGGCTTTAGATGTATAAAACCAGACTAAGAAGGATTTCACTCTATTGTGTTTCCTGATCTCATGAGTGTGTTTTAAATCTGCTCGACACTGTGTCTGAAATGCCAGAGTTCAGTTGACTTTACACATCTGCACAAGTGAGACAAGATTGTTCAGCAGTGAACCATCCGGGCTCTGCTGGCACCGCCTCGTGTCTAACTGGGAGTAGAAGTATAAGGAAATAACCAGACATTTGAAGTCTGAAATTCTGCTTTCAGTTTAGTGCAAAACAGATGGGATACATGTTCTCCACTTTTAATAAGAAGAAATCTAAAAAAAAAAAAAAAAAATCAAATAGCGGAAAAGAGCAGAGGAGAAATCCAAGAGCAGACATTTTCTGTACACCAGAGTGCAAGGAGAACGGCTAAAGCTGGAGCGCAGCAAATCAAATTGAGTGCAAGCTCAGGGACTGGAGTGAAAGCATTATAAAATCAAGTTCTGCATTTAAATGTATGTTATCCAATGCTGGAAAATTAAAAGTGATATGTGGAACAACCATTGATTATTTTTCAGGTGATTTTATGGAAGTATTGTGCAGATTGTTTTGTTAATCGAGACATAAAACAATGACCTACTTTTTGCCTGGAGTTACCTTTTGATTCTTGATCCTATTTTGAAGAAAAAGAAATTGTTAATAATTCTTGACGGATATTTCCCTTTCATCTCCTTCCCCCCAGACACCCCGTCCTGGTCATGGCTGCCACAGTTCTGCAACCTCCGAGACCTCCGTCGCCGGGCCCAGCTCCGGCAACTGGAGGACTCCAGTGGCAACATGGTCCACATCAAGCAGAAGCTCTACCACAATGGCCACCCCAGTCCCCGCCACCTCTGAATCTGAAAAAACTGAACAACAAAACCAACCACAAAAAGAATTAAACTAGATCCTTTTCCCCAACACACCTTCTCCCTTTTCCCTCCAACACCCCTCACCTCCCCTTCCTCAAACAGCCTGTTGGCCAGCTATTGCCTCAGAGACAACTGGAAAACTGCCCTCCCACTGTTCATAACATGGCCCTCTGAAAGCCCCCTGACAGGACTTTCTTATGACTAAACCTGGCCCCTGTCAGTACTAAAAAAAAAAATCACAAAATGGAGCAAGATGACGATTTATTTGTTGCCACTGAAATCTTGTCTTATGTCCATGTCCACCATTGTGGGAGGAGGAAGGAAGAAAGAAAACATTTTTAAGGTTGTTTTTTTCTGTATAGAGACATTTTCTGTGTTCATTGTTAAACTTGGCATGCTCTTTTAGAACAGGGTAAGATGTGGGCAGTGTATGGAACGGGGTGGCGAGACTGGTGTCATGATATTTTTTTTTTTCGACGGGCGGGAGTGGGACTTTGTTGGCGTGGGAAGAGGTGAATGCGACTGATGGGCGGGCGGGTTTTTGTGATAGTTAGATTGCTGCTTCTGTAAATAGTTATAAATAACAGAAAATGGGATTTGACAGTCTTTAAGGAGGGGGCGGGAGGGGTGGGGTGGGGCGTTTGTGTGAGTCGGTCATCAGTAGAAGACCATTGTGTGGGTAGAGACTGTAGGAAAGGGACGGAAAGACAGAGAGGCTGTTTGGGAACCTGGATGTGAAACCATGTGATTTCTGCTAAAAACACAGATTAATTAGCTTTGTTACTTAGTGAATTAACTGAATGTATTAATTTTTTCTGTAAATATGTGAGGGGGAGGGGAGCGTGTACAGTTGTGGTCAGGGTTCTCTTTGCTGTATTACCATGCTAAGGAAGAAACGAGGGAGAAATAAATGCCAGCCAAGATGAGTCAGTTCAACACACACACACACACACACACACACTCACACTCACACACACAGAGCCCTCTCCATCTTCCCCCACACTGAGCTCAGCAGCACAGTTCAATTTTCTTTATCCAATTCCCTCTCACTTATCAGGAGCAACCAGCCTATCAGCAGAGGGAACCCTCACCCGGCCCCCCCTCGCCCTCTCTGTCCAGACATTGCTGTTGTGAGGATGAAATGTCTGTTTTATTAAAAGTGCCATTGAAGCACAACAGTGACCTCTGATGTTTGATTGTGTCATTCCAGTCACACGAGCGAAGACGAGAGCACGTTCTCATAGCGGAGGGTTATTCGGAGCCCAGACGGATTATACAGCGAGGTCCTGTCGACGGCTTCTGTTCTGTTTGTTATTCATTCAAATAGAGGTTTCATAACGACACTTCTGAAATGACTAACAATGCCAATGACATTCTAATGCTGCTGGGAGAAGCCCTCTATTATTGTCATCCAGTGGTGACACGTTCCAGGCAGAGAGGGCTTTTTTTAATCACGTTTGGAGAGTGTTATTCTTTCGATATGTAAACTGCTGAAACTATTGACTGTTTTTATTACTGCAATTAGTAAAGAGCATTGTTAAAATATATGATGAATTTTTTAAATTGCTTCTGTTGTCCAAACAGCAGTGTGAGAGCCAAATATATAACTTAAGAGACATTTGACAAAAATCAAACCACTGAATTTTGGCCAATTTGAGGATGAGAAATGTCTATTTATACATTTTCTCACGGTGTCTACTAATTATTTCATCATCTCAAGTGATTCAAGAAAGTTCACAGCTTGTTAAACATCTGTGTGGCCAGCATCAGACAAAACTAAATGTCTTTAAACTCAAGCTGTAAAAGAGCTATTAAAAAGTTTTAAAAAAAAAAGGAAACACTTTGACAATTACATTTTGTCAAAACTCCTGAGTGAACATTTCTCAGGACGAGACTTGGCTTGGGCTTCATCCTTGGCATCACCACAGTGATGAAAGAGGATTTTGAGTTTGACTTGGTCTAGCGTCTTCAGTGCTGGGAGTCTGAGTCCGTGCTCGTACCTGGAATCAACATCCGTCCGGAAAGATCCATTAACAAGTGCACAGAGTTAAGTTTGTCTGTTCATACCTGACATTAAAAATATGTCCTGAATGTGTAACCTGTGTCCACTTATGATCAGAGAAGCTCCATGCTCTATATTTAAATAATCTGGTCTATTATTTGTGTCTGCAGTGACTTAAGATGTTGTCTTTACTCACAGGTCTTACTTACCTAGTCTGATAGATTAATGATAGATGACTTCTTGACCTTTTTTCCACCTCTGATGTTTTCAAACATGACCACTGCATCCTCCATCTCCTCTCTGGAGTTCTCCACTGCAGTCAGTTCAGCTGCTTTTGGTTATCTTCAGCCAGTGACTCATCTCAGCCTCATTGTTTGCACTTTCCACCATCTCTGCAGCATTACTTGTTACTTCTTCTACAGGCTCCAGCTTCCACAAATTCAACAGAGGCTTTTGCTGACTCATTTTCTAGAGAAAGGTCTGACTGCACTCTCTCTGATTCCTTATCTAAGTTGGCCACATACATTGCATCTACTTCTATGGCTGCTGTCTCTTGGTTTTGTGTCTCTCTTATGTGGCGGAATCTGGGTTGCCCTCTGCAGGCTCGACAGCATCCTGTTAACCTGTGCAAGGTCGCAATCCCTGAGTGAACAGACTGAAGAGGAAACTCACTGACTAAATCACCTCAGGTGCAACAGTGTCTGTAGCTACCGCTCAACGGGCTATGACTCCTATCTCCTTAGGGAGGAGGGCACTGACCTTGCCAACCTCCTTGCACCTGCTTCCATCAGCAGTTGATCTATTTTCTGTGCAAGCTGCAAGACGGCATCATCAGCTCTTACTCAAAACTCCACATTTGGAGAAGAGGAGTCATTCTGAGTCAACAGGTCATTCTGCTTCACCTGACAGGCCACACCATATTTGATATTTCGTGACAACTGGCAACTATTCACTCAGCTTGTTTTGCAACGTCTGCACAGCTCTGTCCAGCCTTCAGTCTGGTCTGTACAGTAAGTGAGCCTTTCACTTAAATCTCTTATCATTGATTAGCTGGTGTGAGCATGTCAGTGCCCTCTGCTTGGGGTGTGCATGACTTTATTAGGACTAAAAGACCATTTCATGAAAGCAATCGCTTATACTGATATCAATTTGGTTTCAGAACTGAAGACATTAAACACCCAAATAGGCAACTTGAGATGGACAAGCCTCTTGGGACAAGCCTCTTGGGACAAATGTAAATTACCTCTGCTATAGAGCAGAAGCAGTAATATCTGTATACTCACTGTTTCCCTGTTTCCCCTCTTCTCCATTCCTGGTAATGCATAGTTTAATATTTCATTCATTCTTCTGGCTGGTCACTGGCCAAAATCAGCACAAGACTACTAGGTCCTGGCCAGTGACCATTTCAATCATAGTGATGACCTTTTCAAGCACAGCCATGGTCAGTGAATTATGAAAGCAACTTGTGGCTCTGCAGCAGAGCACTGCATCGAAGGTATAGCTCTGAGGGCCTTGCAGACATTCTCCTGCAATGCAAAACTCATGACTCATGGATATGCAGTGAAACCACAGGGCATCGTCACTGCATGTACGGTAAAGTTACTGATCTCACTGTGGCTCGCTTAGGCTTGAACACAGTGGCTCCATCTGCCAACTGCAAGAGGCTGCAGTGGAAAAAATCAAAGCGAATGACCTTAAAAGGTATTATTTTATTTGAGGGTTAAGTGAAATGATTTGCTGTATGTGTGTATGTCTCCACTACTGAACGGTCCGAGTCATCTTTTAATAGCTAATATACATTAGAATGCTGATTCAATGAGTGTTTAATGGGCAATTAAAGGGACCTCTGCCTGCTGGTGCAAGCCCCCTCAACCACATTGTGCATGGCAGTAACAGCCTCATGCCCCATGGGTGCCACAGCTCCACCTGTCGTGATGGCATAGTCCATCCCTGAATGAACAAGGAGACTTTCTGAAACACTAATGGGTAAAGATTTTGTGATGAAAAAAAAAATAAACAAAGAATTTAATAAGCAAATGCACAGATGTTTAACAGTTTTGTATACATATACATATGTATGTAGGTTTGTCATTAAATTAATAGCTTCTAGCAATGTTAAAGAGACTACCAACAGCATAGAGCCGAAACACTTGACCTTGATTGGCTGAAGGCCTCTCTACAGAGACAAACATGGAAGCAGGCCGAGTACGGTCCTACTGTCAACAGGGCCAACCCAGTGACCCGGGGGAAAACACACCCACATTTTTAAACATAGTGTACATAGTATATCAATTATAAACGCCACCAACTCACAAAATCCCTCGCAATCGTACTGCGGTCAAACTATGACACACCCTGACAGGTCTGACATGATGACGTGATTTTGTTACCCACTTCCCTACATGTTTTTATTATCACACCACGGTATACATATATTTACAAATAGATTGATAGATAGATATTAGATGTGACTATACACAGACAGAACATACAGCCAGTATATACACATAGATATGTAACTGACCCTGGTTCAAAGCAATGAGAGTTGTGAAAGAGACATATGGCACCTTCAGGGGCTGTCGGACACTTAAAACCTATTCGTAGAGACAACGTATTTATTTACACCCTAGTTGTGTTTAAAAAGCGATACGCTATATAAATGTCTAGTTCCATATTAATGACCAAATTCCACTTTGCTGTCGCTGGTTATTCTTTTTATAGGGCTCATTGTGTGTTCGCTGTGATCTCAGCGAGAGGTCGTGAAGGCAACATCGCTGACGCAGGGTGAGGGCGGGGCTTCGTGCCACAGAGGTGAGTGCAGCCAACAGGAGCAGAGAGTGTGTCTGTGTTGTGTTCCTGTGGTATCGTCAAGAACTCATACACGTCCAGTGTCCAGCATGTCGGCGGTCTGTGTCTCTCTGAGTCGAAATGTTCTGGCCGTCAGGAGCTGTGGCTTCATGGTGGTGAGTACAGCGTCATGTACGACACACGCTTGAGGACAAATGTCGCGTCAACAACTGTGTGTGTTTACGTGTGAACCATCTCATGGCAGGGTGCACACTGCTTCACCTCAGAGTGTGTGTGTGTCTGACTCGGTAGAATTTTCGTTTACATTCCACCATTAAAACGTCACGATACTTGCTGAGGAGTGGTGCAGCTCCTCCCTCATGTGAAAGACTATGTAAGCAGGTATGGACGTAATTTTAGCAGTTAGCCTCATATATATACATATATATATACAAGTTAAAGTTAACTTTCATTTAAGAAGAGTTAATGATCTTGAAAGGATGATGATAATGAAAGGACGTCTTTCATTGTCCAGGAAAGTCAGTTAGGTAACCAGAGACAGCCCACTGATGTAACACTGTCATGACAGTCCACCCAACCTACCACTAGGGGGAGACTCGATACCTTCTTATGCAAACCGAGTACACAGTATGATTCCGTGTATATAAATACTCTACGCTTCTGCTCAGTAACTGGCCATATGATAATCTGAAATAATCCCCATTAATATCATTAAAACAATTCTACATTATTGCATATTTTTTCCAATGGTTCGAACACTATGATTTTAATAACAATCAAAAGAAAGATTTTATGAATTGGAGACTGTTAATGATAAAGGTTGTGTGAACATGGGAATCCATGTATAGAGTATTTGTATATGAGGATATCTGTGAGTTATTATGACCTACAGCTTGGTAACATTGTGATAGATAACTCCTAATTAAGTCTGCTTCTGTTCCTTATCTGTGATGCAGATGGGGCGATGCATTCAGACAGCAGCTGCTCCGGCTACTGAACCCAGAATCAAGAAGTTCCAGATATACCGCTGGGACCCCGACACCGCTGGAGACAAACCACGAATGCAGACTTATGAAGTTGATTTGAACTCGTAAGTCATCAACCACTGTATCATTAGAACATTATCAAGCTGGATTCTATTTATGTCATAACTTGTTGACCTCGTCCTCTTTGAACAGCTGTGGCCCAATGGTTCTGGATGCGCTCATTAAGATTAAGAATGAGATGGACCCAACACTCACATTCAGACGCTCCTGTCGTGAGGGTAAGAAACAAAAATTACCTGGACTATTTTTTTTTAGAAAAGGCTGGAGACATGACCCCTTGTTTCAGATGTCAATGACCAACTGACCACGTCTCTCCTTAGGTATTTGCGGCTCATGTGCCATGAACATTAATGGAGGCAACACGCTAGCGTGTCTTAACAAAATTGACTCTAACACAAGCAAACCAACCAAGATTTACCCACTTCCCCACATGTATGTGGTCAAAGATCTGGTGCCTGTAAGTACAGTTTAACTTAACAGCATAATGATGACTGACATGTTAAAATGGCCTGAATTTCTTAAAGAATATATCATATTAACAAAAATGCATATTTGAATGTCTTTTTTGCAAAATTCCCAACAGGACATGAGCAACTTCTATGCGCAGTACAAATCCATTGAGCCCTACCTGAAAAAGAAGGATGAAACCCAGGAAGGGAAGGAGCAGTATTTCCAGTCGGTGGAGGACAGACAGAAACTGGTAAATAAACCAGCATGTTACTGTGAGAAAGACTCACAGCTTACACAGAAGATATAACACACCCCCTGGGCAGCCATTGTCATATCTGGCACTGGCAGCTTACAGAAGCCCTGACTGGTATTTTCTTTACATTCCTGGCTTGTTGCACTCACAAGGAAATGTAGCAGAACCATATTTGTTCCAGCAGCATTAGACAAGTTGTAAAACACCACAGAGGCTGTCAGAGTAAGCTGTGGTCCTTAATCCAACAGGACGGCCTCTATGAATGCATCCTGTGTGCTTGCTGCAGCACCAGCTGTCCCAGCTACTGGTGGAACGGAGACAAATACCTGGGGCCTGCCGTCCTGATGCAGGTGGGTTGAAGACACTGAGAGAACATCTATCTTTTCAGACACTGACGTTAGAAAATGTGTTAGAAAAATTGACAGTTCTCTGGACATTGCATTGCAGATGCTGTTTTTCATCCCGTAAATTTAGTTTGGTCATTTGTTGAGGAGTTTTTTTTTTTTTCAGATTTGTATCTTGTTGTGTGTTTTAAACATCAAACATCAAACTCACTGTCCCGCAGGCTTATCGCTGGATGATTGACTCTCGTGATGAATTCACTGAGGAACGTCTGTCAAAACTTCAGGACCCCTTCTCTCTCTATCGCTGCCACACCATCATGAACTGCACTAAGACCTGTCCAAAGGTACACACACACACACTCACACACACACACACATACACACACAGTTAATATAATTTCAGTTTCTCACAGTCTGTTTGACCCACTGCTCCGCAGGGACTCAACCCAGGAAAGGCCATTGCAGAGATCAAGAAAATGATGGCGACATACAAAGAGAAGAAAGAAGCATCTTTGTGAAGACCATACTAACTAAAAGACCACGAAGAATACCTCAAAATAAGTTAACGAGACAAATGCAGATAAGCACCTTTAATGATTTCAGTGAGTGTGACTGTGAGGCAGAAGGAAGCAGGAAAGTGTTGGCGTTTGGAAAAGGTGCTGCCAAAATACTTTCAATGATGTAACATGGACCACATATCTGTAATTTGTGTGCATAATGAAAACAAGAAGGATGTGTTGTAATCACTCACAAATATCTTATTCTTGCTGTTAATATTTGTACATTTGTTCATTAAAGAAGTGCTGAGCTCATTGTGGAGATCAAAACTATGTGTCGATAGGGAAGTAATACAGTGCACTCATCTATCGTCTCTGCATCTTCTATTAAAAAACAAATACTGAAGGATCTAATTAGAGAGTCTCTCTGAAGGCCCCAGTGATGTACCAGTGTACCAGTCCATCCATACACAGCATCATACCACAAACCCTACTTTATCACTCCAATTTTGGATGTTGTTATTGCAACATAGTTTCAGTATGTAACACAATTGTAGCATTTAAAATATGGCAAATTCAGAAAACATTTGTATGGATGTGAAGACATGACTGACATCCAGGTTAGCTATGCATGCAGATAGGGAAGACTGGGATGGAACCCAGAATATTTGGGATTATAATAAAGTTATTATTATAATAATAATATAATTATAATTATTCCAAGAGTGCAGTCATATTTAATATTTAAAACGTCCCCACCATGTGATCCATGAGCACAGGTCAGGCGGCAGCTGACTGTATTTGCCTGCCGGTGTCTCCACACGTGGGCGCGCTGGGGACAGTTTTGGTCTTCGCGGCTTTCCGTAGAGAGGTGTAGTTCACTGACTGGGGGCAAATAAATGTTTCTCACAAGCTCAGTGTGAAGAAGAAGAAGAAGCTTGTCATTCACACAGCACGATGGTGTGGATGCTGCCGTCGTGACAGACAGACATGGACAGGCGTGGTAAGAGCGTTCACATCTCTCCTGGCTAGCCTTTCCCTCCGCACAACACTACAGCCACACGGACTGTTTGCTAGCGCTGAGCTAAAGAAAGCTCTGAACAACCTGTGCTGGGTTGGGGGTGATGGCAGCTCAGATAAGGAAACTAAATGTTCCACTTCCGCTTACTATTCTTCTTTATAACGCAGTGTCAACACATATAGAGAGACGGGTTCTGGTCTGATGCTCCTCATTGACTTTACTTTTGCTGCTGTCACAAATCTAACACACTAAACAGATGAGTGAGTATGTTTTCTACGTCCTCAGCACAGATGACTGCCTTCTGTCTTCTTATCTGTTGTAACCCATTTCCCCTTTTCCACGACCCAGAGTGTTTGCTCGGTTCAACAGTTTTATATTTAGAATTAAACGAAACTGATTTACCCCAGCTTGAACAGAGTAGGGCCCATGACTTGAGGTGACACGATGTTCATGCTTGGAATGTGGTTGTGGGGACAGAAACACAAATGGTTGAAACGTTGATTTTTTTTTTCATTCAAAACAGATTAAAATAAATAAATCCTGAAGCCTAGTCCTAAACTTTGTTGATGGTTGCCATTGTATTAACAATTAAATGTTAATGCATGTAGATTTGATAGGGATTAACAAGAAAATGTTGTAGAACATCAAACTCAAACTGTAATACCCAGGAAAGTCAAAAGTATTTTTAAGCTCATATAAGCAGAAAGAATCAGAGTAATTATACACAATAAAAGGTCTGATGAAACAATAAACTCTGGGAATCAACTTGTTCTGAGAAACAGAGCCCATGTCATTTCCGCTAAAAAGCACATGAACATCCCCCTAGTCTGGGGAACAACCTCCCAGTTCTGGGAATAGTACAGTCCAAGGAGCATGTGAATGCATCATCACTTAGCCTCCATAAACCTCCACTCAACTCAGTTCAATCATGTGCACAATAACCAAACAGTTCATTGACTGTGTGGCTTCATGTCTATGTAGCACAACAAGTACCAGGAGGTTATGATGTGGCCTCCTTAAAAATATGACCCTTTTATGAAGATGTTTCTGGATGATAAGGAGTTTGTTGAATTGTAATCAGTGGCGACCTCTACTGTCAGATTAAACTAACTGGATCTCATACCATTACTACCCATGTCTGTCTCCATAGACATTGTACATCTTAAAACACTAAATTGCCTTTTCTCTACACCTTCTTTTTTGAAAAGCCGTTCATAGTTGTTTAATGTGTTGTTTTAGTTTAGTTGTGTTATGCCAAAAAGTGAAAGGTGCAATGCCGCAGACATCCATGGCCAGGGGCTGGCCACGGTAAATATTTGGCCCCAGGCAGATCCGCGACAGGTGTGTGTCAGGTATTAGCCGCAGGGGGCGCTGTTCTCAGGTGAGAGGCAGAAGGTGGAGGAGCATTAGAAGAAGCGCACGTCGCTCATAGAGATTTCATGCTAAAAGTTCGGCTCTGCGGTTTATCTGATAACTGATAACTTCGTCCTCGCTGGAATATAACTATATGAACCTGGCGGTGTCGTGCTGGTGGTGAGTTCAGTTTCTCCTCCTGACTGTTGGACCCGAGAACGAGTCGGGTTTTGTGCAGTTGTCAGTACTCTTTGGGACCGGAAGTGCGGTTGTGTCGGTGTGTGTTGGTGTGTTGTCAATTTTTAATCCACCAGTTACTCAGGACATTTCTCATGAGATCACTTGACCTGCATCACAAATGTAAAAATGATGACGTCACCGTTTTTTGACTCTAGTTTTCATCGATTTTATGCAAACATTCTAACATTAGCAAGCAAAAAATGAATAAAAAATAACAATATGTTACACTTACTCAGCCATTGACTTTGAATTTGAGAAGCTTGCCGCCTAGAACTAAAGGCATCCTTGTTGAAAGTGACTGGTTAATGTTGTATCAGTGGTACTGATGTAAATTACTCTTTCTGTAGGTAGTGTGGTGGAGCCGCAGAGCGGACTCCCCAAACCCAGTCCACAAGACCCCCATCTCTGCCCTGACTCGCACATGGTAAGTAGGAATGGGAGAATCAGAGTCTATTTAATTCGTTTGTGGCTTTGATAGCAATGAAAAAATGTGCAGCTCTAATTTTGATGTGAATTATTAATGTGGACTAGGTTCAAAAGCCACATTTGCCTTAAATTGCATTGTAAACATTACACAGGGTGATGCCATATTGAAGTAATTAATGAGAAGTCCCCCGTCCTCTGTTCCCTTATCAAGTAGGACTGTTGGTTCTCTCTGATCACATCGGCTCCCTTTGTTCTTACCCAAGAGATTGGTTTATTCCACATAACAACACATCACTAATTCTAAACTGTTAATCTGTTATTTATGGAAGCAGTATGCCTAAAGGCAAGGACAGCAGAGAAATACAGAAAATACAGCTTGCCACCTGCAAATCTATATGTCATAGAAAGGTATATGTCATCTTGTTATATATACCCAGAATCAGGAACTAGCAGTTTCAAATGTTTTCACATTGGATCCTGTTGTCACCACTGAAAGCAAACAAGCCACTGCTGAAATCTTACCTGAGGCAGTACCTTGTATTAACTATGTATTTGTGTGCTGATATGCTAACCAGGTGTATGGAGATGACTGTTTTGTAATCTGAAAGGAGCGTGTGTCTTTTCCTCACCAGGACGTCCAGGGATTTAAGTATGTGCGCTGGCGGGTGTGGTTGTGTCACCTGGCTGCCGTGCTGTCCTTGGGCCTCTTTTTAATAGTCATCCATTGGCGCCCACGGCTTGGCATCCTCTCCCGCTGCTGCTCCTGCCCTCTGGCTTTGGCCCATGTTCTGCTAATAAGAGTGAGAAAATAAAATACTTCTGTTATTACTACACATCCCAAGGTTTGTCTAGATTTGAAGTGCACCATTACCTGCAGATCACTTTGTCCCACATTTTCCTGCATAAATGATGAAGCCTGGATATAAAGGTATGACTGAGCAGTCCTGTCTGTCGTAAAACATGCTCTGAATTGTCAAATGTCAATCACCCAACAGAGATTTTAGTACCAGTAGGATGGTTGGCTAGTGTCTCGTTCTTTTCAGACACCTTTATAAACTCTTCACCCTCAGGACACTTTTGGCCAGCAGCATGTCGTGGATGTCCTCACAGAGGAGATGGAGGACGGCAGGTCAGCGCCATGTTTCTAGTCTCTGACAGAACGTCAACTTCAATCAGAGTGACCTTTTAAATTGTTAATTGCGTCATGTTTTTCCTTTCAGCTTGGAGTTGTTTGGGGAGCAGGAGGTCACCGAGTGGAGAGATACAGTTCAGCTGTACAAGGAGGAGGTAAGGAATGAGCTTGTTTTTTTTTTTTTAGTATGAGTGGCAGCATGTTCTTTCCTCCCAGACTGATATTTCAATCTATCGTGTTTCAGAAAACGGTGCTACGCTACTACCTGTTTGAAGGGCTGCGCTATGTCTGGCTGGACAGGAAGGGAGCCTTCTTTCGTGTTAGGTATTGAAACAGAAGCAACAGAAATACAGAAAGAGGAAACTGGATTCCTGCTGTATATTTAGGCTGAAATTCTCAAATGCTCTGCACTGTTGATTTCAGTTAAATTTAAACTTCAGGAAATACCAGTAAACATAGACACATTAAGCATTTCCAGCTTTTCTTTGCAGTGTCCTCAATGAGGACTGGACCTGTAAAGACCTGTATGGCTTCCAAAAAGGCCTGAGCCACCTGGAGCAGAGCTTCAGGTAGGCAGAGCTGCACGCATTGTTTCTCATTGGACACTGCTAAGTAGTGACACACTATGAATTCTTTCAGGAGACGCATATATGGGCCCAACCTCATTGATGTGCCTGTGAAACCTTATAAAAAATTGCTGTTTGAGGAGGTGAGATTGAAATCCCTTTTTAAGATGGTTTGATGCACTGATCTTATTCAAAATATGTATTGTGTCTCTTTCTCTCTCTATTTGCTCCTTTAGGTCCTCAACCCTTTCTACGTGTTCCAATTCTTCAGTATTACACTGTGGACGATTGACGATTATTATCTCTACGCCATGTGTATTTTATTTATATCCATTCTCTCTATCAGCATCTCTCTTTATGAGACTCGTAAGGTGAGTCTCTGGTGGGATACTTAATCCAATTATGATTTATGATGTGTTTTTAATGTTAATATGAAGCATATGAATGTTTTGCTACCTTACCCCTCAGCAAAGCATCACTCTTCACAACATGGCCCAGTTAGTCACAACTGTTACAATACGCAGAAACTCCGGAGGTGAGTGGAAGTTTCACATGTCCAATTCTTGTCACGGGAAAAGATGCATGTAGATATGGTTGTTTATTTAGGGGCTTTGTGCTATCGGCAATAAAGGTACCAGGCAGGCAGACAGTCATCTGCAGATCTCTCTCACCTGCTCTTTTGTCTGAGTACCTAATTTAGATCTATCTGTAAACATTCACAACAAAGGCTTTCTGTTCTGTTCCATTCTAGCTGTCCCTCAGAATCTACTGTACACGAGAGCTTCCTTTGTATGTTTACAGCCACACCCTTGCTGCTGCCAAAGATCTAATGACCTCTGTGGAAAACCTATAATTTGAAGTGATCATCATCTAACAGTGATAGATAGCTCTGTTTTGTTAACTGGCTCTGTACCAGGTGTTCTACAGTAATAGCTTGTTTGAACCACCAGTGTTTCCTTCCTCTTTCCTCAGGACTGAAAGTCTGAAGTAGAACTTGATGTGCTATATAAAACTAATCAGGTTTCTGTTTTAAATCCAGCTCTATCCTCTATAAGGACTTTAATTCTCAGTTGTGTGTCTTCAGTGGAGGAGCGTGTGAGCTCGGTGGAGTTGGTCCCCGGCGACTGTTTGCTCATCCCTCAGGAAGGTTTGCTTCTTCCATGTGACGCTGCCCTGCTGGCTGGGGAGTGTCTGGTGAACGAGTGCATGCTCACAGGTGATACCTGTCGGAATATATCTGGAGACACTTCTACAACTGTTTTCTAACTGTTTCAAAATAAACTTAGTTTATTTGTGTGTAAACCGGTCTTCTGTCTCTGTCAAGGTGAAAGTGTCCCAGTGCTTAAAACTCCACTGCCGGCTGGTGAGGGAAGGTACAGCTCAGAGACTGAGCGCAGGCACACTCTCTTCTGTGGTACCCAGGTCATTCAGGCCAAAGGGGGCAGGGCGGGAAGTGGCGGTGCTGTTGCTGTGGTGACGAGCACTGGTGAGTAGTGGAACTGATGACCTCTCGATGGTTAAAGGTTCTGACAGAACAGACTCTGTCCAGTCTTGGCGTTTGAAAGAGTTGCTATGCTATCACTTCCTCTCCTTGTAGATTTGCCTAAAGTTTCCTACAGTTTTTTCAGTCTTCTGTGGCTCCGGCCTCCTTGTTTGGTAGGAACTGCCCTGCAAGAAGTTAACAGTTTCACATCTGCCTTGTCATCCTCAGGGTTTTTCACAGCGAAGGGAAACCTGGTCAGCTCCATTTTGTACCCTCAGCCTATCAACTTCCGCTTTTATGAAGATGCTGTTAAATTCCTACTCATTTTGGGGTTTTTTGGTGAGAACTTAACAGCAATTTGGTATTTTATTTCAAGAATGAGGGTACAATTTAAAAGTAACTTTAATAACAAGAAATTAAAACCACAATCTACTCTGCAACAGTTTTTCCCAGTTTATTAATTTCAAGCCATAGACCAAATGTTTTTTTTTTAACATAACATGAATACAAATGTCAACATTGTCCTCCTCTGTTTCAGCTTTTATGGGCACCATTTACAACTTTGTGGTCCTCTACAGAGCCAATGTAAGTGTAAGCTTTAATGGAATGTAAACCGTCTTTATTTGGCAGTAAATTGTGAGTCATGTTTTAACTGGAGGAGAACAAAAAAATAATGTGATGTCACCGACTTGTGATGTATGTCTAGGTGACCTGGGGGACTTTAGTGCTCAAGTGCCTAGATATTGTGACCATTGCAGTGCCTCCTGCTTTGCCTGCTGCCATCACCACTGGCACCATCTACGCCCAGCAAAGACTGAAGAGCCGGGGCATCTTCTGCATCAGTCCACCTCGCATTAATGTCTGTGGCAAGGTCTCTATCTATTGCTTTGACAAGGTGAGGATGAGTCCATTAACTGAAGTCTGCTGTGGATGTGGAGATCAGTCATTGGTGTGATTTCATTTTTATTTATTTATTTTTTTGAAACAGACAGGCACTCTCACAGAGGAGGGTCTGGATGTGTGGGGAGTGGTGGAGGGGAGACCCACTGGTTTCTCAGAGCTGGTTCCAGAACCCAGACTCCTGGCCCCAGGGCCCATGCTCTCGGGCCTGGCCTGCTGTCACACTGTGACACTGCTGCAGGGTCAGCCCATTGGAGACCCTCTGGAGCTGAAGATGGTCGAGTCCACTGGTTGGGTATGATAGTGCACAGTTAATATCAGTTACTGGATATCATTTGAAGCATTTAGTTTACAGTTTGGACACAATAACTGTTTTAGCAAGTAATGCTCGAGTAACACACTATACATTTTGGTTATGATAACAAAATAAAAGTTTCATTCATCATTAAATCGAGCTTTTTGAGCAATTTGAATAGTCAGTGCTACAAACACATATTGTTCAGTATCCAGGTGCTTGATTGACATTTTGTATAAATTATGTTTAAATTCTATACCAAACTAATAATTTAAAATAAACTTTAATCTCACAAATTCCAGTCAGTATAAACATGAACTCAGTTTTCCAATTGATAAAAATGTTTCTGTTTCCCTCTTGTTCAAACCTCAGGGGCATTATAAAACTTTCTATTACAATATTAATGAACATCAATTGATTTTAAATATCTTCTAAATTCCAGACCCAGCAGGAGCCTGAGGGAGATGGGATGGTGCTGGATTCAGAGTTTGGAGGCCACAAAGTTTTGGCTGTTATGAGGCCTCCGAATCAACAGCTCCAAGCTCAAAGAACAGTGAGTGTCCCCTATTATGGTATCAGTGCCATAAATTCTCCACACTTAGTAAAAGTTACCCATGTGAACCAAACCTTAACAGTGTAGCACTGCTGAACATGATTATTCAATCCATTCAATAATACTGTTTCCCTTTAGTTTGCATATCTCAATAACTGTTCATTTCCATCTTTATTTTTTTGTTTGAACTGTTCTTTTTCAGGGCGAGGCGCTGGCTCTTGTTCAGAGATTTCCTTTCTCCTCGGCCCTGCAGAGGATGAGTGTGGTCACTGTGGCCCGTGGGGGTCACTCAGCTCTTGCTTTCATTAAAGGATCCCCTGAGATGGTGGCTAGCCTCTGTCGAGCAGAAACAGGTCAGAAACTTTATAATAATAATAAAACTTTCAATTGGATCCTCACGCTGTTTTCTTCTTCTCCTGTCTAACAAGTCCTAAATATATACAATGCATTATGTTTTCACATAATTGTTTTTACACCCATGAATGTCAATCGTGTATCGATAACAAAATGCATAGCAGTGAATTGTCTTTGTGAAATGAGATGCTCTCTGTTTACAGTACCAGGACAGTTCTCCAGCAAACTACGCAGCTTCTCCAGTGAAGGCCTACGGGTTCTTGCACTTGGCTGCAAACCCTTAGATAAAAGCACTGACCTGGGGGCCATTAAACGGTGAGAACCCAATCTGTTTGGCTTCTTCATAGACGCTTTCGTTTTGTTTTGGTTTTTTTTTCAGCAATTAAAAAAAAAAAAAGAGCTGGGTGTTGATGTAGTTGTGTCTTCTCACAGAGAGGAAGTGGAGAAAGACATGCACTTCTTGGGTTTGCTAATAATGAAGAACTTGGTGAAGCCAGAGAGTGCTGATGTCATCAGCACTCTTAGACATGCACAGCTTCGGTGCGTCATGGTCACTGGTGAGAGAAATTCTGTGACTTAATAGTTATTAAGATGTAAAGTTATGGATATACATATTAACCCTGGTTTACTATGATTGCTTTTGTATTGATTATTATATACTCCCTCTTGTCAAATCCACACAGGGGACAATATTTTAACAGCAGTAAATGTAGCAAAAAGCTGTTGCATGGTGGGATCTGATGAGAGAGTGATATTCGTCAATGCCACCCCACAAACGGCCCAGGCCATGCCCACACTAAGGTTCACCCTGGAAGACGATGTGACAACTGCTCCACAAAACTCAGTGGAGATCAACACGTGGGTGAGTCCTGCTCAGACACGGCGCTCTGATCCACTGGTCCTAACGCTGTTTGAGACGGTTGTCAACAGCTGGGAAGAATCCCCATCGATGGGACTTTCTTGAAGCTTTAAACGTTAAAGAAGATGACCTTCATGTTGCCGGACTGAATAAAATCAGTTTTTACTAATCTACTCATTCAAATTTGATAACTAAGTAGCTCAGGGCACATGGAACCAGGGCATCAGCACATGGAACCACAACCACAGCATTTGAATTTGGTTGCTGTTACTGATTTTCATCCCTCTCTGCTCAGGGCCTGTACCAAGGGGGGTCTGGTCTTCACTTGGCAATTAATGGCAAGTCCTTTGCTGCACTTTGTGCCCACTTCCCAGAGTATTTGCCAAAGGTAATGTAAGATGTGTGAATGGGCCATGCTAAGCACTAGATGAGCTGTGACCTGAAAAATGATTCAATTATATTAGTTTTCGCTTAAAACAAAGGCAGTACTCTACTTTATCTTGATATGCCATCTTTTCAGGTTTTGATGCAGACCACAATATTTGCACGGATGAGTCCCGACCAGAAAACCCAGCTGGTGAAGGAGCTGCAGAAACTAGAGTGAGTTTAAACCTCAGGAATAGTTTACTCCATCCAAGTTGATTGAGCAAGCAGAATGATGTTATCAAAAGTGCTGAATGTTTATATAACCTGAATTAATGACTCCGCTTGTGCACACGTCTGTTGTGTGAATACTAAAATCCCCTGGAGAAAAACAGTCATTCTCACTGTGGCAAACACTTATCGTCTATTACCTCACTTTCAATGAGATACCAGCTCTTAGTGAGGACACTGCTGCTCCTCTTCTGATACTGCAGCTACCGGGTGGGCATGTGTGGAGACGGAGCCAATGACTGTGGCGCCCTGAGAGCTGCTGATGTGGGGGTTTCCTTGTCTGAAGCCGAAGCTTCAGTTGCTTCACCTTTCACTTCCAAAAATGAAAACATCAGCTGTGTGCCGCTGCTCATCAGGTGAGGGAGAGTTGGTGTGGAAAATGTGGTTGACTTCAACTAAACTGACGTAACTCTTAATGATTGCAGTACAGTATCTTTAGTGTGAGGAATAACAACACATCTTTGCTTGTTTGTCTCTGCAGAGAGGGCCGATGCTCCCTGGCCACCTCCTTTGGTCTCTTCAAATACATGGCCCTGTACAGCCTCATTCAGTTCTGCTCCGTCCTCATCCTTCACACAGTGAGTAGCAGCGGACTCTCGCAGTCAAAGCAGCCGTGTTTCTCTGTTCAGGCCCTGGTGGGGCAGCCACAACTTGGATCAGTAGATGACTGAAACAAGATACTGAAAAATCCACACGCATAAAAAATGCTGGGTTTGTTGGATCACTGACGAGTTTGATAAGAGACAACTTTTGAATGACGATGCCCCCTGGTCTGAGCATTTTTAGTTATTTTTGTTTACTTCTGTAGATACAGGACTTCTGTAAATCAAAGTTCATGTAATATTTGAACAGAAAACACAAAAGACAGGCATTCACTTAGCAGGCCTTGTCGTAACACGTCGCTTCTAATTGTCCAGAGAAGCACAGCTTTGGCTGACCTGCAGTTCCTGTACTTTGACATCGCTCTGGTGACCACTCTGGCCATTGTGATGGGAAAAGGGGGCCCCAGCAAGCAGCTGCATCCCTGCAGACCCCCAGCCAACCTCCTGTCTCTGCCCGTGCTGGGATGCCTCTTCATCCACACCTGCATGATCATCCTGGGCCAGCTGGCTGCACTCTTCATCACCATCTCACAGGACTGGTCAGCAGATTTTTTGCATAGGAGTAAGAGTATTTGAACCAAACACTTTTATCGAGTCGGGTTATAATCTGAACTCTGTCATATCGTTTTAGGTACATCCCACTCAACTCAACAGTGTTTGGAGTAGACAATCTACCCAACATGGAGAACACCAGTGTATTTGCCTTGTCTGGTTTCCAGTATATCATCATGGCTGTTGTTGTCACAAAGGGCTACCCCCACAAAAAACCTCTCTACTACAATGGTGAGTCATCAGCAGTGAGCTTGGGGGTGGAAGTGGGTGTGTTCAGAGCAGGGCCAAAGATTTGGTCTGTCAAATTATGAATATAATATGTTTTTTTCCATCATATTCTCAGTGATTTTCCTCTGTTTGCTGATCATCCTGTTTTCCGTGATGACTTGGCTGGTGTTGCACCCGGGGCCTGTGGTTTCCCGCATTATGTCGCTGTACAACATCTCTGATATGAACTACAAAATGCTTCTCGTCGCTGTTGCTGCTCTCAACTTCCTCATCTGTTTTATTATGGAGGTGAGTTTGGTCCTGCTACTTTTAGAGGACTCACACAGGTGTGTTGTCTCCACACCATGTCTGCCACAGAAGTAGCTTCCCTCAGCTGGGATTTCTTTAGCGTTCATCATTGGAAATATCACATTCTGAGATCTAATCTAAAGGTTAGGGTGTGTCTTGCTCTTTCCGTGACGGATCCTCTGTCCTCCTGACTCCTGTAACGCTGTGAACATTAGGCTCTATGACACATTTTGTTGTTATTGTTACTGCTAGCTGCCTGGTAACAACACACTTAATACTTAGACTGGGAGTCAGTGGGGAAGAAGATACAAATTTGACATAAGCAAAACTAGTGTATTTATGTGATGGAGCCATGCTTGTGTTGAGGTAACACCATTTTCATGGAAATGTTCCCAGATCACACTGTGTCAAATTCCATCTCTCAGCCATCAGGCTTACACCACAACATCAATTTATTGCTTGCGCAAATGTTTTATTCCCTTTTTTCTTTGGTTGAATTATCAGTTGGCAAAAAACTATTTATTTACACCATTTACAAATGAACCCTTGATTAATTATCTTGAATAGCACTGAACACCTTGTTAATAGTTTTATCTTCCTCCAGGCGCTGATTGACGCGGGTCTCCTGAACTGTTTTCGGTTGCTGCGTGGGCAGCGTTCATCCAAGAAACAGTTCAAACGTGTGTGCGCTCTCCTGCGTAACTCGCCATCATGGCCCCCCCTGAATCAGACACTGTTTCCCGCAGATCACACACTCATCCACTTGTCCTAGCATCCGTTGACCCTCTGATGGACTCTCAGCGGTCAGTCCAGGGTGGATGAGCCTGAGCTGTGAGCACAGTTTGACCAACAATGCAAATTTATGTTTATCTCTTATTAAAAACTATTTTTAATTTAACCATGTCTTGAATTGTCTTAACATTTTCAATCAATGATTGTTGTTACCAGTATAGCCTACTGGTTGGTTTTCTACCCACACCAAGTTTATCTCACCTCTCCTCATTGGATGTAGTTTTGAAGTACAGGTCTGTTCCATTTCCCGAAAAGCTGAGGTGAGTGTAATTTTGTGTTGTACTGCTGAAATATATTCTCAATATCAGCATTAACAGCAGAAATGAATCTGCCTTTGTTCAGCATTCACTATCTTTTAGCAGAATTAAACTACAACAGATTTTTTGGCAAATCATTTTATTAAATCAGTATTTACAGGCAGTTTGTCACTCAGAGCTCAGCTGGCCCAGTCTGTCTCCTGCTCTGCCACTTGACTTCCTCAACTAAAAATGTCTTTATCAGGATCATGAATTCTCCCTCAAATATATTCACCTTCTGGAACTACACTAATAAAAATCAACAACCGCAAAGTAAAGACATGATACAGGAGGCACACGCTGAATTCAACCATTATTACTTTTCTACTGATGATGTGCATCACTGAATATGGCTTTTAAAGAGATCTCTCCATTTCAACAAGGAATTGTGGAAAAACTAGACCTGTCTTATCGGGGCACAGCGGAAAGTGAGCTAGCTGCTACTTCTCTGGTTCACATCCAGCTGTGTCTACATTTCAGGAGTAGACCATCAGGTGCTGAACACTAGAGTGGGTGTTACCATTTCATACTGTGACCAAGATGCTGACACTTAAGACAAAAATAACATATTCATCTTGGGACGTGGACATTGTTTCAAGTTCGCAGACCCAAACTTAAATATGGACATTTGCTTTTTGCGCAATCAAACCTGCTGGAAAAATACAATCTTCGTTCATTTCATTCATTCAGTCTCAATCACGTGCACCTGAGTTCCTACAGACTGTACGTCAGCGAAGGACGCGATCAGACGGGCGTGCCGATGACAAGATGCAACAAATCAGCTTGTGAAGCACAGCATTGAATTGATTTCCCCCGCCCGAACACCTTCAAATAATCGCATCTGATTTACCTGATTTTACGTGTACAGGTTGATGTTAAAATTGGCTTTTGGTTCATTTCGATTAAAATACTGCTGACATTACTGCCATCTCATACAAAAAGGCAGAAAAGCTACTTAAAAATGGACCTTAATCCACAATCTTTTTTTTTGCTTTTACTTTTAAATAGAAATAATGAAGTGACAGTCAAAAGAAGACGGCTGTAAAGCTTAATTAAAAAACAAAAACCGTAAACAGAACAATGTCAGACAACTAGACACACCTGACCCTTACCCTCACTTTTTAAAAACAAATGGCAATATACACATTAGGGGCGCACTGGTGATGCTAACAGCTGGGTCACTGGACAGGCAGCAATTAAATATTCAGCATTAGGGCACGTTCACTGTGGGAGATCTGAAACCACAAGCTGCAGCCCAGAAGTCTGCAGTAAATCTGTAAAAACCTAAATGTGGCATTTAACATTTTTATCATGACTGTGAAACTTTGAATTATTAATTTCAATAAAATCCAGACATTGCTGTTTTGTTGATACAAAAGATAACTGCTTTGGTGGTGAGTAGTAATTAAATACTTTTATCTGCACTTGTCAATATCAGAGCATTCCTAAAGGGATCAAACGTAATGTGAACCATCATCTGAAAAACTAAAAACACGAAGAGTGTGAGAAGTGATGTGTGGTATTATTGCTGGGGAGAAGCTGCTGCACTAGTACCAGCTCATCTCATTTTGCTCGGGCCCATCACATCTCCTGGAAAGTCTTTGCTTCTGCCTTGCAGACATCCTGAGAAGGAGCCGCCAGGCAATGAAGGAGGAGAAGAGATGGAGGTGAGAGGCGTCTCTTAAAGGGATCATCACAGTGAGTCCAGAAGATGTCCATAATCACAGTGTCAAACAGACAGGATTGGGAGAGAGAAAGAGCACGTTTGACTTCTTCCTGGAGTTCCTATCTCTGTTAGTTCCACGCGCCTGCTGGTGGGAGGAGTGGAGCAGCAGGGCCGCTCTGATATCATAGAACTGAAGGAAGTGTAAGAATAAAATACTGTCTTTGCTCGCAGGAGGCTCCTGGTCTTTCTCTTCTCGGTGGCTGAGGCATACTTATCTGTGCTGTCGGAAGCCATGGCTGCCGTCTGGACCGGCTGGCTGTCGGACAGTGTGATTGGTTGACCGAGTTTCCTCTAAAGGCATTGTAGAGTTATTGCGACCTGACCTGTCAGAAAGAGAGGGAATAGGAATATGTTGGAGACCTCAGTCTACATGCCAGCAGCCAGAGAAAGTGCTCACATGTCCCATTGGCAGGTTTCAGCAGCTGTTTGTGTTCCATGAGTTTTTCTCCTGACCAGTCCTAATTAAAGGATCCCTGCTGTCTCTCATTAGTTCTGAAGCTCTATCTTTAGGACAGTGAGCTTCAGAACTTCATTTAAACATGTTTTCAAAAGCATGCTTTGAGTTTTAGCTGATTGTTAGCATGTGTTGCCAACATTGTTTGACTTATTTAAAGATTGTTTTGTATTAGCATGCAGTTCTTTCACTTAGGAAACAGCTGTTTTGTTTCTAGTGGTCTTAGTTGATTATAAATGTTAGCATGGAGTGAAATGAATTATCGAATACAAAAATATGATTTTGTTTGAGATGAAACATTTAAACACTGAACAATAACAGGTGTTTGCTACTGTAACATCTGTGAATGCAGTATCCTGACAAGTTCAGTTGAATATTTACTTTGCAAACAGTTCTCAACACCACGAGCCAAGTACTGATCACAAGTGCCCTGCACCAATACTGTAAGGCTGTGACTTAAACCTTCAACCTGCCAACATTTGTGGAACAATACCTGTCAGTGTTGGGTTTGTCTTGAGGCGTCTCCTCTGGACAGGCGCTGCCAAGAATTCTCTTCCTTGCCTCTGCGTACTCCGCCTCACGCTGAGCCAGAGACTTGACTTGCGGTGTAGGTCTGTTCTGATTCAAGGGGGATCCAAGTGACCCGTTATTTGCCGGCCGCTTCAAAATGCGGATCTGAGGCGGGGGCCCTGCTGGTAGAGAGTCGTCCTGTATCATCACGGTTGTCTTCAGTGGAGATCGCAAAGAATGGTTACTGGATTCCCTAAAAGGAAGACATGGGACAAATAGATTAGCGATATAACAGTGAAGACAGGAAGAGGCCCCATCATGAGAGACAGCGACCATCCAGACCCAGTGCATTGAATAAGTTCTTCACAGATCACATGCATAGTGAACTGAAGAGTCCTCATGGGCATTTGCAAAATGGTATGTGGTCAGGTAGGTACTTATAAAGACAAGTAACAAATATTTTATGGATTGAGCTCATGGGAGGAATCAAACAGAGCAAAAACTGTTGGGTAAGATGTACAAAGAGATCTTTTGTGAAAGGTACAGAAGACAGGAAGATGAATGGAAAGTCTTATGATGCACATACAGAGTAAAGCAATGGAGTGGTGGATGAACACCAGGTGGAGAGTGGGGGGATATGTGTATTAAATCAAAAGAACGATGACAAGCACGTTGACTTTAACCACTCCTTTATGTAGAGAAATTGCATGTTAATCTTAATGAATATTTGCTCTGTTAAATGCCTTTAAAATTCATCTCAAATTAGGAATCCATGTTTACCTTTCTTTCTGGCTGATCCTTAGCTTCTCTTCTAACCGTTTGTCCATTTCCTGTGGGGTGAAAGAAAATAGCTCAGACGTGTATTCTGTAAACAAACAACTTGGTCACGTTGATTGTGGATGTGAGGAAAAGTGCGCCAGGTATGAAGCAAGTTCGGGGGCGACTGCAAGAGCAGGATTCAGTTACAGGCTATTTATACACGTGCGGGGATCTGCCAAGTCGAAACCAGCCCGGCTAGCCAGCATTAGCCAGCAGACGTTAACACCTAAACTTTCTAAGAAGAAGTTAGCTGAGGTTGCTTCACCATCACCGATATATGATCTGAACCTCCAGGGTAAATAGATGGTGACGCTGACGTCTTCTCAAGAGCCACGTTGTTGACGTCGCGAGGTGGTGATCGTCTACCAGACCACCGCCATGCCCGCGGGTGTTAAATCAATGTGACCTGGATGTTAACAACCTGCCCGTGTGGCCACAGAACTACCCCGACGCTCTGCTGCGAGTTGTTAACATGGCCGATGATGTTGTGCCCCGACGGCACGGCCTTGTAACCCAACAGGCAGCCAACAAGTTAGTCCGTCACGCCAGCGTCCAGCTTGCTAACATTTCAAACACATGAGGTCAGGATCCAAGTTAAAATCTGAGTGAGGGCCGCTGGTTCCGTGAAGTTACTCATCTCCCTCGCACGATGTGGACATCTTAAAGTGATCGGCGGTGCGAGGAGTCGTCGTCCAGCGGTTGGTCGGATTTCTAGGAGGCAATGTTCTGGTTGACATCTTCAAAAAAAAAAAAAAAACAGTCCAATATCTCTACTGAAATAGCCTCAAGTTAAAGAAGCACGCCGATCTCGTGCGGGGAGTTTAGAAAATCTACATCCATCTGACAGTTTTTCCCACGTTATTTTCCCATGTACTCCACAGTTAGCCTAGCATTAGCTGACGCCTTAGCATTTGGCTGCTGGACGGCAACTCCTCTCCTCCTCGGTTCAAACTGTCTCAGTATTATTCTCCAGTGAGGAATAAGAACCGTGCCTTGGCCTGCGCGTGTTGAACCCCGTGTCGCTCGTCAGCTACTTGACGTTAGCTCACCAAGTTTCGGAAAGCTAGCGTTAGCATTAGCCACATTGTTGGCCCGTGGGACTCGTTAACGCGGAAAATAAACGTAGCGAGAACTTGTGACATCACCGGGACGGAAATACAGCGGAGGGAGACACGGTCCGCGCCACGGCCGAAGAACACGGAGCGCCTCGGTATTTACCCCACTGTCCGCGGCTTCCTCCCAACTTTCCGCGACCTCCTCATCCATGTTTCATTTTGCTCAAACACGCTGTGGTGGAAGAGGCGGCCGTTCCCCCCTGACTCCTCCCGACCCCCCCTCGCTCCTCCCGGGCTGCTCCTGCTAACCAGGGACCCGCCCCCCGGCTGCCTGCGGCCCGTGACGTCACACTGACGGATTTCCCCCTCCCCTGCACACACAGCTGACCACAGAGGGGGCTCACGTGGACGTCACAGAACCAGAGGAGGCCTCTGTAACACGGGGGACACGTTGAGCAGATAGCCCGGGGATTTATTTAGAGAATTATGAAATAATACGATGAAGACAAAAAAAAAAAAAAATCATTGGAAAGGAATGTGTGAAGTGTTGAGGTCAAAACTAACTTTGCAAAGCAGAATAAAGAGATCATTTTTAGTTTGTGTTATTTATCAGAATCTGTTTTCACTTTGTGATTGTCGACATCTGCTTCATTTGGTTTGGGGTCAGGGCTCTGCTTTATATAGAGAAAGTACATGTGTATTATCAGACTTTCTTTCTTTAGAGGTTGTGTCTCTGCCAAGGATATCATGTTTTCACAGTACACTCTATATCAAGACCAACGATTTCTTCACTTTAAATAGTGCAGGTAAAGTATGATAAAAGTAAAGACAGAGTAAGGTTCTGCAATGAGATGGAATGACACAACATGTAACCATAGTAACTGTGTAGTAACCATAAAACTGTGCATTATTTCAAAGGTTTAGTTATTATTGAACATTGTGCTATTGCAGTTTTTACACATCTTTTTTTGTTACTAAAACACAAGAACCGACAGCCATGAAACTTTGATGGAACAAAGCACTATGGTTCCATGTAGACTTTTTCATCCTGGCTCAGGTTGAGCCTTGTTAATTCATTTTCAGGATATGTTTAGTGCTTGTTGTATTTGGAGTACAGTATTATCTGAATGAGCATACAGAAGCTCTTACACGTGTGCCTGTGTTGTACATCAGTTCAAGCAGCCTGTCTGTTAGCTCTGAGGTCAGACTTATTCTCTTTGGACACACGAGGGCAGCACAGTATGGCTCCGTCTGACCTCACTACTACTGAAGTTACATCTGCTTCATATGAAACCCTCTCACGTTGATTTGAGTTCATGTGTTCGTGAGCAGGATAACACAATAACTTTATCATTGAGAGACAGGGTGATAAAAAATAAATCTCATTGAGATTTGGACCGGACACAGGAGCGGATGCTAACTGATATCAACATGTAATCAAAGTCCGGAGCAATAAACCCGTCAGCTAAATGTCTTCATGGATCCAGAGATCTTTTTTTATATAGTGCTGATAAAAATGTTAATGGGTTCCATGCTGTTCTTTAAACCAGGCATGGACACTGTGTATTATAAGCTACACTTCCATTCTCTTTCCCAGTAAAAGACCTTATGAAAAACACCACTTCTGTTGAATGTGCTGACACTAACCTGGATCATTACTGGAATATTAGAATGAAATAGACCACATGTACTGATGTGAGTGTGAATGGCTGTGTCTCTTTGCGTCAGCTCTGTGATACAGTGCGACCTCTTGAGACTGTACCCTGTTTCCTGCCAAATATCAAGTGGGATTTGCACCAGCTCCCCTGTGAGCCATCAAAGGACATGGAAGTGTCAGGCAATTTAAGGCAATTACAAGAATACTGTTCTATTACTGTGGGATATATTGGTGATTGGGTGTCAGGTTATGTCTGGTAGATGGATATTCTGATATTTAGTCCAAAATATGCAATTATGAATACTTGAATAGAGAGAGAGAGAGAGAGAGAATTTTTATTTTCATTTCCTCCCCCATGGGGGAGGAGACTTCAACAAAGAAAACACAAACCAAATCAATTGAAATGGTTAATTTATTTGAAATCCAAAGGTGAGCCTTCATTGCAAAAAAATTCCGTTTCTCAAAGATTGGTGCTGTGTGGGTCTAATGAAGCAGTTGTCTGTTCAGCCACAGTGTTTGAAGGTGTTCTTAGAAGCAAGCAGTAAATGTAGCAGAACTATCCCATGAAAGTTAAAGAGAGTTGGGAACAGTAGAAAGTCTAATTGTCAGCTCCAGCAGGTGGCCCCAGTGTGACTGCAGTGGGTTGATCCCAGTCAGGTTTAAAATCAGCTCAGCTTCCCCTCAGTCACTGCTGCTGCTGTCACTGCACTGACTCTTCGTGAAGCAGATATTATAACATATCCCCTGAAAGCCATTCAACTATGACACCTGTTTTTCCTCAGAAAGACTCAATTTTAGACTTTTGTTTTGAAAACCTTCTAGACACTTGATTCATTGTTGGAAGACTGCAGGTTAATTAATAAACAAGTATTTTCACAGAAGAAATTATGAAAGAAATAATCAGCTGAACTGAGGAAGATTTACTTGCAAAGTTTTATGTAAAGCTTGGGGTTGTGTTAATAACAGTAAGACTGGAATGGTCATTGATTACTTGAACACACTTGGATTGATTGCTGTTCTGCATAAAGATGCCACATCATTATGATCATGCTCTTCTTAAATTTGTGGCATCAACTCAAATGGGAAAGTGCTTTTCTCTCCAGCTTGGGCTCCACCATCAACACCTATGGACGTAGTATCCCGTCGCATATCCGATGATGTAGATGGACGCCAGTGCAGCCACAGCTCCTGCTATCTTCACTACTACACCGGTGCTACCGACACACATTCTGTTGTAGATCCTGGTGTAAGAGAAGTGGAGGATGAGCCAAACAGTAAAAAGGCCTTTGCTGGACTTAAATTTGACTATAAACATTTTACAAACCCCATCCCCCCACTGACAATGACTCTTATCTCTCACACATTTCCCTATAATGCTAATACTTAGCTCCTTGATGGCAATAACAGATTCATTCTATAACATAAAAATGTTTGGGTTTTTATGTCAGGTGTCACCATGTTTCACCTCATCGCAGTGGACTGTGATGCCTCCACATTCATGTTGATATTGTCCTCGTTCCAGCGATCATACTGCACACTGCCGCCTGTGTTGGAGTCCATTGGAAAATCCTTCTTTTCCTCAGAGGTGTATGCTGGAATCACTGTTTGCTTACTGCTCAGACTGGACACCTGAACTCTGACACAGTGAGGATGAAGAGTTGATTGGGTACAACAAAACATATTATCAAGTTTTCTTCAAGTATCATTCTGAGAAAGAAAGCTGAAAATGTTTTTATAGAATTAAGGATTAAAAATACTAAAATACTACTTGTTAAATACTTTTGCAAATGTATTCATAATCTACCAAAGTAATATCATAATCTTTAAAGTTCCATCACCTGTTTACTGTTTACTAAACATTAAAAGCAGTTAAAGAAAACCTGTGAGTCTGGATTTACATTGTTTGATTGGACCATTTAACTTTAATTATATTTAAAAAGCAGGGTATGATGATTTGTACACAAAGAAGAATTTAGTTTACTTTTCCACATTCAAATAAACTCAGTTTGTACTCACCTGAGTCAGAAACAGTCACTGAGTTTCACACAAAGCTCTGGTCTCTTTAAATACAGAGACTGCGACTGTGAGAGCCATTCTTCCTGCTTGGTAAGAACCTTGGCCTCAGTTCGTGTGCTTACTGAGGTCACACTGTCATAAATTCATTGGTTGTTCTCCAACAATTGTCCATCTCCTGCGTATATGACTCCTACTGAGTGATAAGGAGCAACCGAATCAGCGGTTAGTCTCCGGTTTCATCACATCCTCTGTAGATTGTAAAGCAATTTCAAATATGTCACAGTTCTACCTCTGTTGCACCATAATATAATGTGTATAAATGTACTGCTGAAAATATGAAGAGATAAACTGGAATCTTTTTTGCTTTAATTTTGACTATCTGGAAAAAGTAATCACTGCGATCATCAAGCATAATGTTGCAGTTTACAAATTAACTTTTCCACAAGCAAGGGAAATAAGAGGCTGCCTCCAAGAGACATGGAACCACAGTGTGGACTGTCTGTGTGCGTTTGGTTCTTATTGCGCAGCTTTAACTTTGGACCTCATGGCAGAAAAAACGAAATGTTTTTCTGTATACATTTTTTTATGGACAGATGAATTATATAATAAAGATAATAATAACAACCTTATCATTATTTAAGCAAGATTACAACGTGGGTCACAAAATCTGTGGGAAATATTACATTATATTACAGGATGTAGTTGTTTCACTCCGGACGTTTTACAAACGTTACCACGGCATAAACACTTCCGGTGTCTGCCATAATACCGCTGCGCATACTTCAGGTTTGTTCAACTGTCTTCACTGCGCCGTGGATATCTTCACCTTTTAATGAATCCGGGCTTTCCATGAGACTTTCAGAAACGGATATGTGTTGGGTAGTTAATTTCCCAAGCAGCTGAGCGTATAATTCTTTCTAAAGCCGTGTGGTTAGCTGCGGGAGTTGTTTAGCAACTTCCCCCGTGCTAGTTTAGCTGTTAGCTAGTGTGTTAGCATCACGCTGGACTAAATGACACACAGCGGCTTTAGATTAAGTTACATGCCGTTCTGCTTTATAATCAACCTTTACGTGCAGGTAAACAAACATATAACGTCAGCAGGCTCTGTGTATCTCGTTGATTAGTCCGTCAGCTAACGCGCACTGTGATGTTTTGCTGCTAAATAGATAACCGCCAGAATCACGGCGGATTGTAAACGTAGGGAACTTCGTGAAGATGCATCGGTGAATCTGTGCTCTAATTAAGACATCATTCTGTGATTACAGTCGATGTTTTATTGAATAGTCGTGATATTGTCTGGCCTGAGTGCATGCCGCATGTGAATTGCATGTTCTTTATTGTCTTAAGTCACTCTGTTTTGTGTCCGTAAATAAATACGTGTTTGGAACAAGCGCTCCTATTTAAACGAAGAACAGAAAAGTGAATGGAATATAAACAATTGATCTAGTTAATAAAAAAAAGTTCCAAGTACTCCAGGTGAGAAGAAAAACATAGCAATGACTGACAGGTAGTTGCTTTTCCTTTGTCATTGATTTGTTGTAACCACAACTATATATTTACTATGCACATGAAACTGAGCTGGGACAACCTTTGTGTTGTGTTTGACGTGGACCAGGCGGTGCAGAGTGGATGCTGATGGGGGACGAAAAGGAGACCTGGAAAGTTAAAACTCTTGACGAAATCCTACTTGAGAAAAAACGCAGGAGAGAATTAGAAGAGAGAGCAGACCCCAAGCGCCAGAAAAATGTAAAGTATTTGAAAATCTAACAACCATATGACACCTACACGATGAAACAAATCACTTGATTTCATTTTCAATTGAATGTGACAAATTTTGATACAAATGTGTACAAATAGCATTAAGTGATTAACGTCAACGCATAAATTGTTTTACAAGTAATTCAGTAAATTCTATGGAATTGTTTTGTGTTTTAACTTAATTTTTTTTTCCAGAAGCTTTTGCGTGAGGGCAAAGACAGCAGCAGCCTTAATTTTTGCTCTTTCTGTTTCACGCAGTCCACACAGAGCCTTGTTCCACAGGCGGATGATCGGGAATCCAAACGAGACACTCCGGAGGAAGGAGAACTTCAGGATCAAAGAATGGAAATAACAATTCGTAATTCCCCGTACACACGGGAAGACTCAACAGAGGACAGGTACTTGGAATTTTTAGAAAACTTACAGTTTCACATGTTGTGGAATGATAAGTCAGGAAATTGTATTTTTATGTTTTAGGCAAGAATACATGTAAATCATGCCTAAGCCAGTACCACTGGCTCCCAGTATTTCATTGATATATGTATGTATTTGCAGAGGAGAAGAGGATGACTCATTAGCTATCAAGCCCCCACAGCAGATAGCGAGGAAAGACAAATCTCACCACAGAAAGGAGGAAAAGAGAAAGGATAAGAGACGTCATCGCAGTCACTCTGATGAAGGAGGTATGCAATGATTTAATTAAAATACATAAACATTGATTTGAATATGGAACTGTTTTCAGGGTCTTTTTACACTCAGGATTTTTGCTTCCACAGTAGGTAAACATGTTCGACCAAAAGACAAAGAAAAAGAGCGAGAGAGCGAACGCAGGAAGCGACAGTGGGAGGAGGACAAAGCACGGCGAGACTGGGAGAGGCAGAAACGTCGAGAACAGGCCAGAGCTCATTCTCGAAGAGAAAGGTGAGAGTTGACTTACAGATTTGATGTTTAGAATCACAAATTCATATGGATCAATGTTTTAATCACTGTAACTGTTGAACCCACAGAGCAATTTCACAGCCATAAACTAATTGTGTCAAACTTTATCAACCCAAACAAAATACAGCAAAAAATGACAAAACTGGACCTTTGGTTATCTGAACAGACCTCGAGTGGAATCTCCTGGGTTTTTTTTGGACCACAGGGACCGCCTGGAGCAGCAGGAGCGTCAGCGTGAAAGGGACAGAAAGCTGCGAGAACAGCAAAAAGAGCAACGAGAGCTCAAAGATCGAGAGAGGAGAGCAGAGGAGAGACGCAAAGAAAGAGGAGGTCGGCGTGAAGGTCAGTGAGCGAGTCCAGACACGTGCTTGACAGCAGGCCTTTTTTTTTTTTTTTTTTTTTTTTTTTTTAACCTTTGCTTAGAGCCGAGCTAGCCGTTTTAATCTAAAAACACTTTGTGACTCACTGTCACTAATACATGTACTGTGAACCTAGCTTACTCCAAGGTGGCATCTACATCATTGAATAATAGAAACCTTTCTTCCCACAGTGCCGTCTCACCACAGGATGCTCCACGATGACTATGAGGAGAAGACGAAACAAAGTCACCGCAGCCGCAGTCCTATCCGCCTTCCCCGGGACAGATCGGAACACAGTGAACAGCGGATGAGTGCAAGTGAGTTCTCCTTACTATCTTACTCTGTTAAAAATAAAATCTCTATCTTCTTGCTCATGTTTTCAATTGCAATGGTTTAATTTCACTGATTTGCGGCCTGATTCTCGCAGAGATGACATTTCAGCGTAGCTCACACTACCGTTTCTCTGCAGCATTGAAGGAGGAGAAGCAGGAGGGCAAAGACCTGCTCGCAGACCTTCAGGACATCAGTGACAGTGAAAGGAAGACCAGCAGTGCAGAGTCTTCCATAGGTAATGAACAAGCCACGCTTGCAGCAAAGACCAGTTCACAGAAATATTTTCTCAGATTATTTAATAAAGCTGTGCTTCAGTAATTTTATTCTTGTTTAGCATCAGGATCGGGCTCTGATGAAGAGGATGACCAAGATGAAGAGGAGTCGAGCAGCCAGAGTGAGGGTGAGGAAGAAGAAGAAGAGGAGGAGGAAGGGGAGTCAGTCTCAGGCTCAGAACGGTCTGAGCAGAGTGCAGGTAAAACATTCTCCAACTGCTGCCCTATTATTACTTATGTTACTGTGACAGTTTCAGTTCAGTTTAGTTTCTTAGGTTTAACATGTCAGCTTTCTTCTTTCTAGAGGATGTGAGTGAGGACGAGCAGTCGGATGAGGACTTTGAAGAGGAGAGGGAAAACGGAAATCACATCCCTGCAGGTAGGTTTGAGGCTGAGAATTGATGCTGTGGCTGAAACTGTGATGTCCATGACTTTCTGTGATTTGTCCAATGTCGTCTATGGGAAAGACATGTTGACAGGTCTTTTCATTATTGGGTTTACACTAGACAAGTGTAGTTTTTGTTTGTTCAAATTGTTAAAATATCCATATTGTTAAATTGTACAGTTAGATGCATTTCTACATTTAATACAATTCAATAGTAAATTGAATATTAAATGAGATGTCCTACAACCTGTATCAGATTTTGTATAAATAATAACTGAATACTTCACCTTGTAGTGCCCGAGTCCCGTTTTGACCACGACTCAGAGGAAAGTGGGGAAGACATGGAGGATGACGAGGAGGAGGAGGATGAGGATGAAGCAGGTGACGGTGATCCCACTCCTCAGTCTCAGACTCACTCACGCTCCCCTACTCCTGAAGAGAACTACATCCCAGACTCGCCCCCAATTTCACCTGTGGAGCTGAAGAAGGAGCTGCCAAAGTATCTGCCTGCTTTACAGGTCCGCACCAAAGCAGCACTCACCTACTTCCCCACAAATGATGCACATACTGTGAATGCAATCATCTAAAATGAAGTAGAACGATGTAGTCTTTTATAGTGTTGATTTGTTTGTTTTTTCAGGGTTGTCGCAGTGTTGAGGAGTTCCAGTGTCTAAATCGAATAGAGGAGGGAACCTATGGTGTAGTGTACAGAGCCAAGGACAAAAAGACTGGTAAGAGAGTAGTTAAGCAGATAGATTGGTGTTGACATGCTGTCTGAAGAGGCAGTTAATGCATTCTAATGTTTGCAGATGAGATCGTGGCCCTGAAAAGGTTGAAGATGGAGAAAGAGAAGGAGGGCTTCCCCATAACCTCTTTAAGAGAAATCAACACTATTCTGAAAGCTCAACACCCAAACATCGTCACAGTTAGGGTGAGTGGAAGTAGAAAAAATGCTTATTGAGGCACCAATGTGTTTTTTTCAAGGCTTGTTTCAGAAACAAATCTAATCTGCTCTTTCCCTACATCAGGAAATAGTGGTTGGAAGCAACATGGACAAGATCTACATCGTGATGAACTACGTAGAACATGACCTGAAGAGTCTGATGGAAACCATGAAGCAGCCCTTCCTACCAGGTGATGAGAGACTGAACTGTGATCCATCTGATGGAAAGATCTCCTCTTTTGCACTTGCTGATGTTGTAGATGTTGTGTCATTTCACAAGTCAAGGGCAACTCTTGCATCCTAACAAAGTAATATTAATTCATTTCAGGTGAAGTAAAAACTCTGATGATTCAGCTGCTTCGTGGAGTCCGACATCTCCATGACAACTGGATTTTGCACCGTGACTTAAAGACGTCCAATCTGCTGCTGAGCCACAAGGGGATCCTCAAGGTATGTTAACTACTGTGGCTCCCGTTGGTTAAATTAGATCACCATTAATTGTGACCGTGTTAACAGCTACTCTTCCTGAAGTCCTAAAGGATCTGCAGCAAAACCTGTCTTGTGTTGTAGATTGGCGACTTTGGTTTGGCACGGGAGTATGGCTCCCCTCTGAAGCCGTACACCCCTGTAGTGGTGACGCTATGGTACCGCTCCCCAGATTTGCTGCTTGGAGCCAAGGTGAGAACTCAAGTTCACACTACTCCCCCAATTCACAGGAGCAGACGAAATTCCAATGCATTGGTTTAAGCCAGAGACATTTAGCATTTGATTTAAAGATACCAAGTGCCACAAAACACCATATGAGTTTTATGGCGCATGGTTTACAAGCCCAGGTGACAGAGGTCCAGCAGCCTGTCAGAGCACATTCACTTTTACAAGCGAGATGATATCAAACACAGAAATCTGCCAGGAAGACTCACAATTTTATGTTTCTGTGGACTGCCACTGTGTTTGTTCTTCTCTCCGCAGGAGTACTCCACAGCTGTGGACATGTGGTCAGTGGGCTGCATATTTGGCGAGCTCCTGACCCAGAAGCCTCTGTTCCCTGGAAAATCTGAAATTGACCAAATTAACAAGATTTTTAAGGTAGGTGCCGTCATTTTCCACCATAAAATGAAATAAACCCTCGCCATGGAGTATATGTAGCTCATCTGTTAACTGCCTGATCTTTTGTTTGCGTCATCTGTACGCCAGTCTGCAGTTCTGCAGTGCGCCACAGGGTGTCGCTGTCGGCATAAATCAGCACAACTGATGATGTTATTAAACCAAGAAGCTCATCAGTGAGCTGAATAATTCTCAGTAGATGATCTTCATTAAGCGTGACAGCCTTGTGTGTGGACTGATGTCACTGAGACTACGTCATCCTACAGTCGTCAGCAGTGATGAATTAACAGATTGAAGTGTACTTGGGACTATAGAATTACCACATGTCTGTGGTTGATGAACTCCTCTGCCAAAATGGAAATATCTGAAATGCATCTGTCCTCACTCTCGGTTTGTCTGCTGCCTCGTCTGTGTTGCCTCTAGGATTTAGGGTCGCCGAGTGAGAAGATCTGGCCCGGCTACAGCGAGCTGCCCGCTGTGAAGAAGATGACTTTCACAGAGTACCCCTACAACAACCTGCGAAAGCGCTTTGGAGCACTCCTCTCGGATCAGGGCTTTGACCTCATGAACAAGTAGGGCTCTTAACAACTGCCTTATTCCACACTGCACTGCATCTTTATTGCGCCACAGTGAGGCTCATCATGGTGTTCCAGCATCTGCTGTTGTCACTAAATTCTCCTGTTGTGGCTCATTTTTTAATCTGCGGTAAACGGCGTCATCAGCGCCTACGCACACAGAGCGCGCATCCCTCGCTAGATTCTCAAATCAGATTCCCAGGCATTTCTGTGTAATATAAACTAGGCGGCCAGGAGGAGAAAGTCAACAGATAATTAGAAGGCTCTCACTGGGACATTTGCATTCACAGCACAGATCTCCAGAGTTTCAGGAGCTTAAGTTTATTGAATGTTGTTTTCGACACAGTTGAGGGATCTTAAAGCCGTGAGGTTCAATTATGATCAATTAAATATCCATATCTGCATCATATGAAAAACATTTTATGACCATGTTTTGGGACCATTCCAATATTATATTAAAGGCCATTTCAAAGCAGATATCAACCAGTAATAGGTCGCATCACGCAGACACTGGAAATCGCCTTACTTGGATAAGTGCAGTGCTGCTGTGTCGCATTCTCTCAGCCTTTCCAGAGCTTCTTTTTCAGTCAGTGCATTTTTGGCAAGTTCACTTAAAACATGACAATTGCAGTGGACTGGTAATTCATCAGCATACCTTAGTAGCAGTCCTTTTCCATCCTCCTGTTCTGTTTCTCCAACACACATACACACACACACACACACACGCTCTCCATGGTGATGCTCCACGCTACAGGAAAGGAAAAATGTTTTAGAAAACCCACATTTAATTGGGATATCATTTTTAAACATAGAGAGCAATAGCTTTATCATTTTATCTTTTACATTCTGAAGATCAACACAGATTTGCTTCTACGAGAAGCAGAGACGCGTTTCTCCGCTGGCCTCCCTCAGATCTTAACCCACCCACAGAGCCTTTTTTGCCTGCACCTGTAAATGACAAAACCATACTACTGGCTTCTCCTCGCAGCTGCAGAGGACGCTAACAACATGTCCGCCGTGTTGCCAGAGGGATCACAGTTCAGTGGAAGTTTGGCGCATGGCCAGCGCTGCTGAGGCTGCGCAGCTGTCAGTATGCTCACGTTTACTCAGGGACACATTCACACTGCAGGAGGTCAAAACGTAGAACTGCTGTTTAAAAAGCCTCAGACAGCTGTGTAAAATACATTTGTAGGTTTAGGTTGACATCACAGAGCTGCTTGGAATATCACACCCTTCTGTGTAGCAAAGTGTTTAAAGTTCAAGGCAGTCAGTATCCTGTCGGAGTTCTTCAAACACGATTGGATAGAAAAGTCATTTTTAATCCTGAGCCTGGAGAATTTTCCTGGTTTTCTCCACAACTAAATGATTAATTGCTCTATTCTTGGTTTAAACAAGCCTGTATGCTTCAGATAAAAATCGGCAAAGCTCTGGGGAGGATCAAGCCCGCAGGTGCAGGAAGAAGCACACATTCTTGGAATTTCAAAACAAACAACCATTCAGACACAAGTGGGAGATTATCCCCTTCAAATGCCAGCGTGGTGCCCCCCTGGCTCCTACAGACATCACCTCCACGCTTGAACCCACCTACAGTGGGCAAGCAGTCTGAGCTGCCTGGTGGCATGTGATTCTTTCCTGACATGTTGCTCCAGTGTATACAAATCTAAAAAGAACATTTATCACTGACTTTTTTCCAGATTCCTTACTTACTGCCCCAGTAAGAGGATTGTGTCCGATGAGGCACTGAAGCACGAATACTTCAGAGAGACGCCACTGCCCATTGAACCGTCCATGTTCCCCACCTGGCCGGCCAAGAGCGAGCAGCAGAGGGTGAAGAGAGGCACCAGTCCCCGTCCACCCGAGGGAGGCCTGGGCTACAGTCAACTGGTAAGGACATTAAGCTCCACTTTCTCCATTACATATAGCTACCAGGCTTTCCGAACGCCGCCTGTGTTAAATAGATTACAGACCTACAGGCTTCTGCTTTGTGTCCGCGTATTTCCTCCTTGTGTTTTCCATGATGAGCACCCTTTAGATCTTAATGTTTTCAGCAGTGGTCCCACCCAACCTGAAGTTTGTTCTTTTTTGTCAAAGGCTGATGATGCTTGATAGTTTTCAGTGGAAGTTACAGGTGATATTTTTCCACTTCATCAAAAACTGGTGTAAGAGACCATCCACACTCAAAAACCAAGAAAGAATAACACTAATACTCATGATACACATGTTCATGAGTAATTAGGGTTTATCTCCAGTTTTCCAAAAGTTTTCCAAAGTTAACCAGTATTGTATTTATCATTTGATTGATTTCATGACATGATTTCAGACGTGTGGTGAATCTTAATGTCTTCCACCACAAGTTAACTGTGATTCCACTTTGTCCTCAGGGTGACGATGATCTAAAAGACACAGGCTTTCACCTGACAACCAGCAACCAGGGAGCGTCAGCAGTCGGTCCAGGATTCAGCCTCAAATTCTGAGCCCAAGATCGCACGGCACCTGGCTGTCAAACAGAGGAAGAGGGGGGAGCAAAGTGTTCTGGGACTTTTTGGATTTATGTCTGATCCATTACAACTCTCACCAAATAGTCAGGACTGTCTCACAGCAAGACTGGTGGCCAGTTCACATATGGTCATTTTAGCTCATAAACAGAAGACAACGATAAATCTGTCAGAGCTTAAGCTCTCATGTTTTATTTTCCCTTTTTATACTTCACGAGAGAGGAGCTGATTTTATAAATGGATGGCATTTCCTGGCTGCCTGAGCTACTGTATAATGATGCAGCATTGGCTGTTTCCCCTCCAGCTTAATGTTAGAAATTTACTTGGGACTGTCAGCTCACTTGATGACAGCAGGATGATGTTTTTGTTAGAAATAAAGCTTGAAACTTTGTTTTGTCTGCCATTTTCACTGTGTTTATAAACTCTCTACAAGCTATGTAAACAGAACCGCACACTGCCACGGGAGGAAAAAAATCAAGGGAAGTCTAGCTCTTAAAAAAAAGCCTTGAGTCCAATTTAATAGTCCCTGTCCAAAAGTGATGTCATTCTTTGCACTGCAGACTTTGTCTCAGTACTTTGTTCTTTCAGGGGGAAAGAGGCCCAGAATTTGCTCTGCCTTTGTTTTGAAATGGCTCTGCAGCTTCAGTATTAAACCAATAAATTCTTTGATTTTCAGCCGAAGAAAAATAAACAGTGCAGTTTCGTTGCCTGCAAGCCTGCTTGCTGCCTTCACTGGAGTGCACATGCAAAAATGCCCTGGCCTTTGGACTTGAGAGCCAGAATTGAATGGAAATGTGCATTAATCACTTTTATCTATCCCCAGACCCCAGTGGAGCCCTTCTGCAGATTATTACACCTGATGTGTTGAATAAGCTTGGACAGAGAGCTGCTAGTGGAGCTGACTGCTCTGTCTCTGGGGACAGACTGCTGGCTCCACTGCGAGGCTAGTAAAGTAAGCTAGACGTCTGAGGTGTTCCATATGCGGTTTAAGGTCCAAATTGTTCTAAAGGCTGTAGACAACATTGCTTATTCTGGCTTTATTAGCTTAGTTTGGTCAGTGTGTAAATTACTCAGATGGCATGCAGCTAACCAAAGAGCTTCTGTTAAGCTGAAAAGAAACACATTAGGGACGGGACCCTTTTTTTGGTTTGTTGTTTCTTGGAACCGAGGATCTGACTGAAAATCTACAGCTGTGCTAATATATTTCTGTTTAAATGAAGCTCTATCCAGCAAATTTGCCCCCTTTTTTCCACTTAGACCCCATAAACCCCTGGGTGGCTCAGCACGCCATAACTTTCGTCACTGCAAGACGTTTGGAGAGGTCCAGGCTCGATGACTGCAGAGCGGATATTGTCCCAAAGAGCTGACAAGAGTCGCAAGTATTTTTCATCACCGAATAAAACGTCTGTCATTACTTGTGTTTCACTGTCGTGGCATTTTTTTTTACCATAGGATTTTTCACATAAGACTCGGGTCATTTAATATTTATTTCAAAATGAAAAAACACTTACACAATGACAGTCGATGCTAATACAGTTGTGTGAAAGATTAAAAAAAAAATTCTTAAAAAATAAGAACTATGTGCCCTAGAGAATGAGGTCTCCTGGTGACCACGTGTGTGAATGTGTCCCGTTCGATGTTTGGCGCGCGGCTTTCAGAAGCGCACGCGTACCCTCCACGAGTAGTTAGTGAGAACTTTGTCTTTTTTCTTCACAATGCAGGTGTACGTGCCCTCGTTGATGGCGTTGGCCACTATGGTGATGTGGTCGTCTGTCAGCGAGATGTAGTTGGGGTGAGAGAATTCCAGCAGCTCTCCGTCTTTGTACCAGCTGGAATGGCGACATCAGTTGAGACATCAGACAGTTGCAGTGCGAAATTCGACTGTAGCGTTGCTGCAGGTAGGCAAAGATCACACAGGAATACTCACTTTACTTTTCCTTTCTTTGATGCTATTTTCTTCCCACAGCGAAAAGTCAGTCTTTTGCCCTCAACGACGAGCTTGTGTTTGGTCCTTGGTGGAGTCGGTGTGGGAGCCACCGTGGGGAACGGGAATTCTGGGAGAAGATTGAGAGGAGATCCTTATTATCTGGAGACGTTGCGCTCTCAAAAACACCCCTGAACTCACTGAAGGTCAGAATCTTGTCGCAAATCTTATCACGTTTACTTTACGCGACCCCTGACCTGCCGGTGCCGTGACTGCCTTATCAATATAATCTCCTCCATCTGGTCCCAGACAAACACAACAGTCTGCCTTCTGATCAACTCCAATTCAGCTTAAAAACAGTCGCTCTCGTTAATGCCACAAAAATCCAAATTGACCTTGTGTGTCTCTAACCCTCAAGCCACAGTCTGAAATTCCAGCGGGTTTGGACTGACTCAGGAATTTTCCACAGCCGTACAACATCTCCCAATCAACAATGAGGAACAGATTACTGCGAGCCAGGAATCGTATCCTCTTGCCTCTCTCCACACTGTCCCTTGTTGCTGACAAAAATCCCAGACGGCCACAACAATCTGTGAGCTATGATGGTTTAGAGGAGCCACTTCCTGTAGCGCGGCAGAGGCACAGCACCAGCACGCCGCTAATAGGCCCGAAGAGGCTCGGGCTGTCAGGCTGCAGATGTGTTATCAGTGGTCAGAGTCACAGGAAACAACAGGTAGCCTCTCTTCCCTGTGTTATGGGCTGCTGCTATTCTCCAGAACTAAGCACACGCTCCTCCAGTAGTAAGAGCAATTTCCTTTCAAACGAAATTCTCGAAAACCCCCATCACAGCTCTGCATGGCTGGACCTGTTGGCTCCCGTTGCTCCATTGGCAAACGGTTCACAGCAGCTCCTTGTGCTGCTCAATTGAGAGAAACCTCTTTTTTTTCCCCCCTTGGAGCACTGCTGTTTGCTGCTGTGTCTTACCGTAACAGAAATCACAGCTGGAGGGGCAGTGCTTCTGCATCAGCCTGCGCTTGCTGTCGCAATAGCCTTTCCGAGCCCAGGCTGGACAGATAAATAATCGGTCCAAACATCCTGGAAGAGAGGAGGAGATTGACTAAGGAGGAGGAGGAGGAGGAGGATCAGACAGCAACTCTCAGTCAGCAGCTAAAGAATTTGGATCTCTGTTCTGCTTTTTATGCCAATGAAAATGACTCACTATTAATACACACTAATCATGACTCATGAGTAGTTTATATAGTACTCATTAATGCCACGTTGGCTGCAAGTGTCCGCTGTCAAAGACTGTGGTCTGCCTTCTGGTTGGTTGTGATCAAAGATGGATCACTGGTCTTGTACCACTAGTTTCATAAAGAGTATCTAGATGAATCCTCCTAATGTTGGGACCAGACTCGTTTGACTGCTTGACACACTCACCGATCCTAGCTTGATATCTTTAATGAAAAGCAGGTGAAGACGGCGTTAACGTTGGTGAACCTGTTGTAGAAGTTGTCTCACTGGGCTCTGGTTCTTTTAGTCTGAATGTGACGAAGCTCTCTAGGTGCTGCCTGGATACACGGATACTATTTGTCTTCTGTAAGAAACATCAGGGATCTGAACGTACCGTAGAGACGGTGCATACCCCACACCTCATCTTGTGTGATGAGCTTGCGCCCTGTCAGAGTTGCATTCAGGTGCATTATCGCTTTGGGGTCCAAGGAGTGCATGAGTCCCAGGGCATGTCCAATTTCATGAGTTGCCACGTGGACAAGATCTGTGAGCCAGACTCCTGCGACAGAGATTGGTGATTATTTTCTCTTCGTGTTGCACCCCCACCCCCACCCCCGCGAGCTGTCCAGTTCAGGGTCTGCTGCCTCCATCACCTCCTGGATGAAATATCTGCGCTTCCAACAAACATGATAAAGACACGTACCTTTCTTCCAGCTGAAGCGCATGTTTCCAAGAATCCAGTACTCGTGGTCGTCAAAGTGGATCTCGCCCGTTGGCGGGAAGAAGGCGTGAGCCAATTCTCCCGTGATGCCGTCGAAACAATGGTGCAAATAGGACTGCAGACAGTCTGTGTGGTTGACGGGGTAGAAGCCTGCCAAAACCGAGAGAGAGAGAGAGACGCATACCTCAGAGCCGTGGAGGCAAAGCCTCGCTCCATTACTTCTGCTGTGTAGACTACAGCAGCGGGATGATGAATGACTAAAGACAGAGGTTTATGACGACCATTCCTGTCACTGCCACTGGGAATTTATACAGGACTAAAGCATTAGCACCCAACGGCATAAACATCATTTTGACAGCTTCACCACAGGCTGACATGCATGGAAGTTGTTACGGTTCTTTTTTATTTTTTTCTCATTTAGAATAATGAATCATGCTGGATATAAGCTCGGTAATATAGCTGCGGTAGAGTGATTAAATGAGTTTGGAGGCCAAGGCATTTCAGCAACGACAGCGCAGACAGAAAAACACACGAACGACAAAGCCGAAGTCTGGAGCTCGAGGCCAAGGAACATCTGTTGCGGGCTGATACAGCCACATGCAGAGTACCCACCAATCTTTATGTCAGCTTCTTGGTCAGCTGGCACCTCTCTGAAGCTGAACGGCGAGACGTCGCTCCACATGCCAAAAGCCCTGGCGATGCCTCGGCGCGTGTCACTGGCGTTTATCAGGTTCGTTGGGAAGGAGAGCAACCTGCTCAGACACAACAGCGTTGGGTGGGTAATACTGGTCTCCACACACGTCTGCCAAAACTCAATGGCTATTGTTCAGACCGATCCAGAAGTCCCACCAGAGTTGGACTACTGTTCAAACCTCTCTGTAAAGTTTCTAAGATCCGTTTAAATGTTACTTGAACTTCTCCAGTTCTTTCTTCCCCCTCCACCTCAAGTAATACTTCCCTGCATGCCGGCTAAAGACAGTTTCAAACCAATACTTGTATGTCAGCTTAAACTTGTCCCATTTGAGCTGCTCCGGCGTGAGGGTGTAGCGCTTGTTCCTGGAGAGGTGAAGCACTTGTGAGCGGGCCTCTTTGCGGATCCCGATGAGTAACGCAGTGGTGTAAGCTTCTTCCTTGGACAAAGAAAAACCTTTAATTAATCAGCTCGCACAATAAAGTGAAGTTTAAGAACAGGAACATCTGGGACATCTGAAACTGGTTCAGTGCTCTAATTAAAAGAGGATGCAGTCTGACTCCTCGGCTAGGCTTTTAAAGGAATCCAATGAGATGCGTTAAATTCTTCTTTTATTACATTTCTTGGAAAGAGCTTGACTTTTGTAGCTGCAGGCATTAGACTACATTTGTTATCTTGACAGTTAGAACTGTGCTCAACTGCTATAATTTCAGCATTTTGCTTGCGAAAGTTATTTTCATGCGAGGGCATTCCTTCTCTTGGAAAAGGGAAGTGATCAGCAGTAAAAGTACTTTCCAAACATTAAATACGATCCTTCTCACGGATAGGTTGTACTGGATGACTCTTTGGGGATGGTCGACAGTGGCTCAAAAACAATCACGCCTTGATTCTGTGCGTTTTTTGTTTTTTTTTTTTTTACAGATTTGAAAGGCTGCCTATGGGTGCTTTGCATTTCATTGCTTTCATAAATACTCTGTGACTGAAGTTAAGCTGTGGTTTGCCTTGGCTGCAAATCAGTCCGCAATAGAGCCACCACAGAGCTCGCACCAGGTGATAAAGTCTATAACTCTTTATGGAGATGGGCTTAAGTAGTAAATCCACCTTCTAACACCTGAAGTCGAGCCGGGATTCAGACCCAAGGAGCCTGTTGTGTAGAGGAAGACCGCCTGTCCTCAGTGATGAATTCAAAGACATTAAAAGTGAAAAACCGTCCACATACACTGAGTCTAGATTTCTCTGAAATGAGAACTAAAAACCCTAACATCATCATGTACTTGAGACTAATGAGAATACATGTCTACATGGAGCCTGCCAGCGACATGCAGGGTTCAGTGGGAGCAAAAGCCTAAATGCGCTTCAAACTGCTCTTCCTGAATTGTCTTAACAGTGTCGGAAATGTCCTTTTGGAACACGCCCAACAGATGGCTTCAGTAAAATGTGTCTTAACCTATTTGGACAGGGGATATGTGGAGACTGAAAAAACAATTGGCCCCAGTGTACAGATCTTTTGCTCAGGTGTATTGTACTGGGATGAAAACCACCGCAGCGGTTCAGAGCCTGGGCACTGAAGATAAATCTTATAAACAGCAGAAACTTTCAAAATCACGCCCCAGCATTTTCCTACTGCGTGGGGGAATAATCTGTACATGTGAGAAAATATCAAAGCCACCCCCTCCACTTTGTATTCCACACCATATCCTGGTCCGGTTCCTGGGCGTGCTTCGCCCAGTCAAGACAAGGAGATGCCGCACTTCCTTCATTTCCTTACCAAAATAGAGAAGCAGGCCGTCTGGCAGACTCGGCGGCACTGCTGCTGAACTGGATGACGTCTCTAGCTGACATAATGTTTCTATATTGCAACGTATGCGAAGGTCATTATTTTATGCAGAAGCTGCTTTCCGGACCTCAGCTGCCACAGTTTGGTGTGCAGTGATTCATAAGGTGTTTATGTGAATAAGCCATAAAGGCAGAAACAGCGGCGTTCAAGTAAATCTTTAAAGCCAGTGAGTGCTGACCCTGAGGATTCCCATGTATCTCCGTATTAGCTTCAGTCACTTCCCTGCCACAAGCTTATCTGAGCCAGTTACATAATCTCCACCAGCAGCCTGGCTTGATTGACATCTAATGTGAGAGTGTGGTGGGTGGCAGTTAACACACTTATCCAATTCACTGAAGATATCATTGCACATGGATTCATTCCATTCCTAAATATGATTTGCCCAACATCTAAAAGAGAGACAACAGTCATTGAAAGTAAAGGTTTGCTCATAAGTGAATGAATCAGATGATCCCTTTAAGGAAGTGACAGAAATTGCATAATAAGTTGTTCCTTGTTAGAACTCTTTAAAAGCTAAATACTGGATAACAGCAAAAGAAAATAACGTGCATATAGTACTTTAATTGACCTGTGATTCTCCTGAAACCTGTTTTTCTCTGTACCGATTAGGAGGCACGTTACCAATTCACACATATTGAGAACGATTTGCGATTTCAGAGGATCCACCTTAATTTCAATATCAGTACCAAAATAATGTATTAGCGAGGGAAAGTGGAGTTTACACATAGCTTTTAATAACACGTTTATTTGTATCAACTTGCTATTGTAAGCATTCGAATGAGTATAAACTAGTTATTTTAAAAAGATTTACCTGAAAGAACATTTACCCGTTTAGATAAGCGTTGTCTCGTGAAACAACAATACTCTTTGTGCCGAACTAAAAAGTGGCCTTTGATCAATAAAAAGCATCCAGGACAGAAGCATTCCTTCAGTGTGTTGTGCAGAAATCATATACTCAATCACAAGTCGTAACATTTTGCATGGAGTTTGGTGCTGAATTTGCCTGACATGAGCTAGGTAACACTACCGTTAACGCCGTGGTGAGAAGGCACATAGTGTGGAGCTGGAGCTGCGGTGACATGCATACCTCGGACCTCCAGGAGGGAAACGCCGTGGTTTGTTGCATCCCTGCGGACAGGAGAGTGAGCAGCGCCGCGGCCAGGAGAGGAGCGAAGCCCCGGCCGCTTCTCCGCAAACTTCTGTGAGTCTGACAGCTCACCATGGCTGCGGTGTCACACCTCCAGGAAAAGTTAATAACACTAATAAATGGTCTCCTCAGCGACGACTGCTCAGGTTCAGCACGTGTGTCCGCTACTGCTCTGCCATCGCACGTCTCTGCAGCGTGTCACTGCGCGGGTGGATGTGCGGGGCTGTGCGGGGCTGTGCGGCAGCGGCGCAGCCTGCGGACCGGGTGGTGGAGGCAGCGCAGACAGCGCAGACTGCAGCAGCTCCGCTCGGCTCCTTTCCGGCCGCACAGCGCGTCTGCCAGGGTGCTGGTTTCACGTTACTCCAGAGGGGGCAGGGGGTCAGCGTCGAGACGAGCTAATGAAAACCAAACGCGCTCTGTCGATCAAAACCACTTGCTGCAGCCGCTGGAGGAGAGCTAAAGCAGAATCAGATGGCTCGTTTTGAAACATGCCTTTCAAAGGTTTATGTAATATCGCTGCTGTGGGAAGAGGAAAGGTGCTTCGGTGGATGGCCTGCACATTCTCTGCAGCAGGGAAGAGCACAAACAAAGAGGCCTTTGGATGGAGGGAGAGAGAGTGGTCAGTGTGTGGACCATCTCCCCAAACCCCAAACAACCCAGGACTGTAAACACAAACCAGTTTTTACATTCCAGGGGTTTCAACTAAATGGAAATACAGCTTCATCGTTTTTCCAAACAACTTATTGTTTACAGTTTTGTAAAATGTCAAAGCACTGGAGTTTCATGGCCTCCCACTGTGATTTGTTAGTATTTGTTTCATTCAGTGAGGACAGGGTGACAGGAAGATTGCAGGTGGGTGTACTGCTGACTCGGCCCAGGGTGGAAAAGCTGAATAACTATGAGGTTATGCTGTATGCAGAAGTGACTCTGGGGCCTATGGGTGGGTGATGAGTTGAGAAAGTACAAACAGTAGGCATTCATCGCTCAAAGCAGCTTGTCCTTTTCACTTTAAATGCAGCCTTTGTTTTTTCAGTCGATGCAAACAATGAATCAGTCTGTGGATTTTAGCGGCAAGAAGGAAAGTCTGTAGGTCTGAAAGGGATTATGGTGTTATGACATTGAAGGGAGCGGTTTTAAAATGAAATTTATTTAAAATTTTTGAATTTCTCAGGGAACCAGTGTGGAGAAGAAAGCACACAAAGGTAATGTTTCTGTCTCAGCGGAGTGACCTCTTGCTGGAGTAAAGTGGATTACAATAGTCAAAGTGTGCTGACACAAAACATGTGCAAGTTTTTGCAATTATGAGTAATTAACAAAAACAGCTGGTATTTGGAAATTGTCTTGTGGTGAAAAGAACAACATTCTCCACAATGAAACTGGTCCCAGCAGTCTGCTTCACATTATTCAATGTGCAGGCTTGAATTAAAGGTTCAGTGTGTTGAATTTAGTGACATCTAGTGGTGAAGTTGCACGTTGCATCTGAATACCCTTCTGCTCCCCTTCCAAAACATGAAAGCAAACCTGTGGTAGCCTTAGTTCTCATAAAAACTCATAAAAGGTTTGTTTTGGCCAGTTTGGATTCATGAAAAATAAACATAGTGGCCTCCAAAGAGACGACATACTCTCTACCTAAAATATTAAGTATGATAACACTTTCCACATCACCACGACAAACAGAACAAACATAATGGTTCTGGGCTGGGCTTTAACTTGTGCCTACTCTCGTATCATATGAGATTGTATAACAAGTGAATCATGGCTTTCATAACCTCCATTCATCTGTCCCCCACTTCTTTATAGTCCCCCTCCTGGAGTGTATTTGACTTTGCCTTTATTTAATGGTTCTGTGGCCTTTAAAGTCCAGTGTGGTGTTTATGAAGATATACACACGGTGTACAATTTATAATTCTATTTTTCATTCCATATTTTCTTCTTCTTTGTTGAATTTATCGGACTGAAACACAAGCCGGAACCTTGTGCGAGCGATGACGCGTTTCCTTCGAGCCGTCTGCGGCGTTGCACTTTAGGTGGAGGAAATGGCGTCCATCAGGCACAGCAGTGGCCAGCCAGTCAAGTATCCTCCAAGTTGACACGCAAGCTGACACACGGAACGGAGTCTGCGGGCCACAGGAACATGTTTGTTGGCGGAGAGGAGCCTGGTCAGTGTCGGACACTGACGACGTAGCTGGTGAGTAGCCGCTGTCCTCGCTCACAGGTACATTAGCTCTGCGGCTAGCGGGTTAGCTCTAATCCCATAATCTCAAGAGCTAGCCAGGGATTGTCTGCAAGTCCCCGGGATCGGTGTCCTTACCTGGTGCCTCCACCGAGTATTTTCTCACACTCAGAGTCGGCGATGTATAATAGTTTAATCCCCACGTGTGTAATAATAAGATCAACAACGAGCCAATGTCAGTTGAGCCCAGAATCCACGCACACGACTGTGGAGTTACAGTGTTGGTGACATTTTCTGTGAGAGGTTCTGCTCTGTGTGACCCCTGGATCTGCTGTGAACCACCTGATCGCTTCTCCTGGTTAATATGCAGAAGGAATAAACATGGTTGTAATAGATTTAATTAGAGACCAATTATAGCCTGGCAACCCAAGTACATTCAGGAATATATATATATATAATTATCCAATAGGAGGCTCATATCTATTTGCTTAGTTAAATCCAACTTTTTTGGCCTGACAGTGTTTTTTTTAGTTGCAGTTTCTAACCTTGCTGGTGTAATTTGGTTTTCTTCCCGCAGGAACATCAAAGTCTGGCATCTGGGAACTTCACTGTTACTGTAGACACCTTGCACAGAAATGACCAGAGAGGAGAAACTAAGCAGGGCAGAGACTTTCTCTCTGGCTGGATCCAATGGTCACAACGGCCAACAATGGCAGACTGGCATGAATAACACGATCTATCACCCTCCAGGAGCCAACCACGCGTCCAGGATGGCCCGCGTCGCCTCACACGTCAGGGTTAAGTGTGCAGCATACGTGCTGGCGCTGAGACCATGGAGTTTCAGTGCCTCGCTCACGCCGGTGGCCCTCGGCAGCGCCCTGGCTTACAAACTTGAGGGCTCTGTGGACTTAATCATCCTGATGGTGTGTGCGGTAGCCGTCCTCGTAGTCCACGGGGCAGGCAACCTTGTAAACACCTACTATGACTTCTCCAAAGGGATTGACCACAAGAAGAGCGATGATAGGACTCTTGTGGATGAAATTCTCGCACCGCAGGATGTTGTCATGTTTGGAGCATTGTTATATTCTTTGGGGTGTCTGTGTGCCACCCTGCTCTACTTCCTGTCCACACTTAGACTGGAGCATCTAGCCCTGATTTACTTTGGGGGACTGTCCAGCTCTTTTTTATACACGGGAGGTGAGTAAATCATTAACTTGGATCTCTTGCATTGCTGCCACATTTGATAAGCCACCTCACCAAAAGCACACACACATTCACTCACACATGGAGGGGCATACATCTTTAATGTTAATACACTCTGCAATATTGTATGTTAATGGATCCTTCTCCCAGAAATATGTTGCTGTTTGAAATACACACATTTTTATATGCGATGCTCAAAAATTGTACATGTCTCTTGCATGTGTGACATACAAAATGTTTGTGTAGATTAGTACAGTTGAGATGAGTGAAGAGACACCTTCTCTATGAACCCTAAGAAAACACTTGTCAGGTTGTAGATTGTAGCCCTGCACAAGCCATTGCGCATCTAATGAGAGATTTGCAAAGTACAGATGCTACCCTTCAACTAATCTTGGGTATTTGATGATAAGGTGTGGACAACCATTTCAGCCAAATATGGCTTCTGTTTGCTCTTTTCCGCAGGGATTGGCCTCAAGTACGTGGCACTAGGGGATGTGGTGATCCTCATTACCTTCGGCCCTCTGGCAGTCATGTTTTCCCACGCAGTACAAGTTGGTTACCTATCAGTGCTGCCGCTGGTGTATGCCGTCCCACTGGCGCTTAACACAGAGGCCATTCTCCACAGCAACAACACCAGAGACATGGACTCTGACAAGCAAGCAGGCATCGTCACACTGGCCATCCTCATAGGTCCCACGCTCTCCTATGTCCTCTACAACCTCCTGCTCTTTGTCCCCTATGTGCTTTTCTGCATCCTCGCCACCCGTTACACCATCAGCATGGCGTTGCCTCTGCTCACGCTGCCAATGGCCTTCCCCTTGGAGAGGCAGTTCCGCGGCCGATGCTACGCCAAGATCCCCCAGAAGACGGCCAAGCTCAACCTCCTCATGGGACTTTTCTACGTGTTTGGGATCATTCTGGCACCTCCTGGTAGCTTGCCATTGCTTTGAAATTTCAAATTTTGTTGTTTTAACACAAACTAGTTAAGTATCTCCTTGTATTTGTACAAAGCTCTCTGAATACTTTCACTGGCTTTAATTTATTGTTTAATTTATATGTGGAGCAGAGGTCTAAATTAGGTTCTTCTCTGACACTGAAAGCCTAAGCGTTTTCAGTATTGAGCCTGCTGTACATGTTGGTAAAATAAAAAAGTTTGTTATTTGTAGAGGTGGGCAATATTTTCATCTTGTTTGGACAGACAGTAAACCAACAGTTGCCATAATTTTAAAAACTCAATATGTAACACTGACTTAAAACCTCAATAAAACATTGTTTTAAATATTGTACTCTCTGTATGGTACATTCTGTCCATTGGGATTTTAAAATAGTCCTTTATGAGATTGTAATAAAACTCACTGCTACTGAATTTCCTTTTCATTATTCTGGATCTATTTACTTCATAATTCTTTAACATGAAACAAGCAACACTTTCTTTTGAATATTGACAATGAAGTTCCATCTTAAAATTAGAGAATTGTTATGTTACACCATTTTCTCCATTCAATATATTTGCTGCAGGGTGGCTCAATAATCAATTATAACTAATTTAATTACTAATTAATAAACAAACAAATTGAATTGAAGCTGTATAGTGGCATTACTGTCAGCAGGAGGCGATATTTGACAACCATTAAATCAACATGGACGACTGTTATGTGCTTCTTGAAATGTAAGTTCCCATTTCTACGCACTAATGTCACTGGTGGGTTTCATGTTGATCTATTTTAATTTAACCTCCTCTCTCTTTTGTATTTTGATCAAGCTGGGTTTCTCTACTAAAGCACAAAATCCATGAGACCATCAGATTGTTTGGCTATGTTTTAACATATGCCCAAAACCCTCAAAAAACGTAGGCACCACATCTCTCCAGTAGCCAGATTTAATATTCATTAGTGATCTGCATAAAGTCTTTGCAGTACATGCCATTCCTCTAAAGGCTCAGAGAAACACACACACGCCTTTGACATTTAGCATAAGGTACAATGTTCAAGTGAATTGTACTAATAGATTGCCCCCCAGGCTTCTGAGGTTTGTTTCCACCCATATCTGTAAAACTTGTAGGAAATATGTATTGGTAACAAGAGCCTGCCACACCCATCTAGTATAAGCATTTAAATATATAATAGAAATTCTAATGAGTTCATGAACAGCCCTTGTCTGTGTTCTCAGAATATACCTGTGGTATTATTATATGTATACTGTATATGTGTTTGATTTTTTAAAAATACGACAGTATGTTTTAAGCTGGGGCTAAGAAGAAATTACTGAGTCCTTGACTGCAAATGTTTTGCAGATTGCAGCTGGTAGTCTAGGACAGGTGTCCTAGAATGAGATTGATGTGCGTAACAGAGCTGATGTATAGGATGGGCAACAAATAGCCAGCAAAATCATCAGTTAATCTATTAAAATCAATGATAAAAATACATTCTTGGAACCAGTAATTTTGCTGACACGATGATTACATGTGCAATTTATATTTATATGTGAGTCATGAGGCTTAAAATTCACAAAACAATGCACACGTGTGTAATGATGCAATGTAACATATACACGTCATAAAGATATTGTGCAAGAGGTCATCCATGTGCAAAATGGCATATCAGTGTTATAGTTTCATTTATTTGATATTGTTCATTCTAGAGCAGAGCTAAAGCAATGCAAATCAAATGCAATACTGATGAGTTGCTTGACTTTATACATGACCTGCCACAGATGCACATGTGCGTTGGTGTGGCCATGTGTGATGACCTCACCCCCCTGTCTCCTGCAGCCCGTCACGTCGGAACCTGGCGGAGATCCACCGGGTCGAGCTCTGGAAATGTTGTGTTTGTTACGGGGAGCACGTGAAGGCAGCATCAGCAGTGACGCAACGCATGGGCGTGTTGTCATGGCTGCGCTGCGGGACGGCTCCGCGCTGTAAATGCTTCCCGAGCTAAAACTCGTCATGTCGGTGCTGTTGGCGGACAGCGACCCGGAGTCACAGCTCAGCACAGACTAAAGAGTCCCGACGGGGGTCTGGTAAGTGGCTACAGCGGTAGAGCCAGCGCTGTTCGCGGCGGTGGAGGATGGACAGATGCGAGTTAGCTAGCTAGCGTCAATGTTACACGGGCTAAAGCGCCGCCGCTCTGTTGTCGGAAAGTCACGCAGAACTCCGCTCACAATTTCGCCAATTTAACGCCGCGTTTAGTTTCGCTGTGAGCCGCAGCACCTGGTGATTCCTTTACATGTGAGCTGCCATGGTGCCCTGTCCGGCTTTTGGCACCCAACCCTGCTCGGTTCATTTTGCCGTTTTGAGATGAATGTCATGGGGGCTGTTGGAAGCGTGTCCAGCGTCAGCTGTGAACTGTAGCACCTGTCATTTCGGGCTTCTGGTTGGTTAGTGTGTGTGTGTGTGTGTTTAGCAAATCCGATTACACACATCCATCGATTAATGACAGCTCTCATATGTTAACTCGTGTGGTTGCTCTTTCCAGAGACAACTGATTCGATAGCCAGCATTTTGAACGAGGTTTGGCGTAACGTCCCCCACTCCCCTCCCACACGGCAAAACCCAAAGTGTCTGGGCTTTTTGTTTGACTAGCTAGGAAGCTAAGTCGGGTTAGCCGACCAATGGTAGGAGGGCTGCCGGTTGTTGTACTGCACCTACAGCTCTGGGCATGTTTGACAGCCTGTACAATACAGTGTTTATCACCAAATGAAGCACTGTGGGAGTAAACGCAGCACAATGATGGTTTGCAGGTTCCTTGAGTCCAGTGTTGCTGCTGAGCGGCCATGTGTTGCAGGGCTGTGACATTACAGTAGCTGTTATAGGAGCTGCTTCAGCTGTCATCCCCCCTGCTCCTCATGTGGTACAGTGATGAAGCAGAGCTCAGCTGCTGCTGCTGGACATAGTCAGGATTGCTCTGAGCCACACCCACTTGGGGGGAGCAAAGTTTCAGCCATTCTCTGTTCTTGTTATTTTCCCTGCCTGGCTCCACACATCTGAATCCCAGTAATCAAGCCTGAAGTGCTCCCTGGGTTACATCACAGAGATGGTTCAGAGAGGTGATCAGCTGATTGTGACTTGAGAAGAAATGGGGGAAGTTTTGAGTGGAAACTCTCAAGGTAAGATAGCACTTGGCATAAGTTATGGGAAAGGGTTTCCCCCTGCCGTCATCCCTCTTTTGGAAATACTGAGGTTGCTTGTTCTAGCTCATAAAGAAAAAAGTTATAATTTCTTTAGAGCTCTGTTTCTTTGGTTGCGTTGAAGTGCATGGCTTTCTGAACAGCTCCATACATCCTTGGTATGCAGCTTATCTCTGAACAGGTTTAATTGTTTCTCCTGACTCCAGCTATTCTTGACATTATATCATTATATCAGAATTTCAGTACACAGTCAAAATATTTAGTGTGGTAATTATATCCAACCTTGTGTCAAACTTCTGAAATATGCTGACAAACTGTTTTCATTTGCTTCTTGATGGAGGGTTTGTTTTTCACCCCTGAATCTTTGTCTGTAGGTTAATTCATCTGTTTGTTTGTAACCAAGATTACATAAAAACAACGAACTGGACTTGGCAAATATGGTAGTAAATGGGACATGGGGCCAAGGAAGAATCCATTAAATGTTGGTGTTGATCTGGATATAGTGGCAGATCCAGAAAACTATTATGAACATTGATTTAATCAACACTTTCTTTGATCTTTTAGAGAATAGTTCATGGATCTTGATGGGTGCAGGTCAGACATACTTGTTGTGAACAAACTAAAGTGATATTGAAATAATCATTAAAATTATTATACTGTTCTATTTTGCTAGAGGAAATATTAAAATTCCCCTTGGATTGTAAACTCAACCAGGAGCACAAGTATGAAACAACATGAATGTTGCATAACGATTGGTACAAGTGGGCAACCGATCATATTGATTCAGTTATACATTATGTAATCAATCAAACTCCCACACATTTATAATAACAACTGTACTGGATGACTCTCATTGGCCTTTATCCTGGCGTGAACTGAATACATGGTTTTGTAATCAAAACATTATTTTATGTTTACATATAAGAGTCAGTATTTAAACATCTAAAACATGATGCTAAAGGCGTGCTACGTGTTTTGATTAATACTAAAACATTTTTAATCTAATAGGAAACCTGCAGAAAAATCAGACACATGATGATCAGTTTTTTCTCAGGCTCCAACAAGCCCATATTTCAATAGTCCCCCTAGTGTGTTTGGTCTGATGACTACCCTGTGTGTGTGTGTTTATTGGAGGAGGAGCTGTTTGCATGAATGCTTCCCTTTATATGATCTAGATCAGCAAGTCTATTACATGGACAGTAGCACTTTTGTTTACACTAGAGAGAGCTGTAATAAACTTCATTATAACCCTATGTCTCAACCACTTCCTGACCCCCCATTCATTCTTCCATTCATGGGTTATTCACTCCCTGGCAGAACGAGCTCTATGTGTGCGTGTGTGCAGCATCAATAGAATGCCATTTTGGCTGGATTTCTTTTTTTGACCATATTGTTGACGTCTCCCACAGCTGTGGCCTCAGTAAATGGTGTTGTTCAAGGTTAGAGGAGCATAGCAAAAAAAACAATAGTACTACTAGCCTCACCCTACCCTAAAACCAACCTTGTCCTAACCTTAAAACATGGCACAGCAACAGCAGTGGCACAGAACAGTTTGCCACTGAAAATGAGCATCATGGCAGATGCTCATTGATCAAGATCTCCTCCAACCTCAGCCCTTTTCTTTTTGCTTTGCTCCCACCCCCCCAAAAAATATAACAACACGGAGACCCTCCCCCTGAAAATCATGCCCTTCCCCCCTCCCCTCTGCTTGTCAGCTCATTGGTAGTGGAGCGAATGGTGTCCCTGTGGGCAATGAAAGAGAGCGCTGCACATCCTTATGTGGAGCGTGATGCGAATGTTTTTGTACATACTGATCCATAATCACAGTGTGTCGGCTTCACACGTGTGTCGCTGAAGCTCACCCCCCACCGGTGATTGACTACAGCATCAGAAGAGTCCTATGCAGAGCAAAACCCATCAGCCTGTTTTTAATTGGAGAGCCGGAGAACGTCGACCTGAATGCAGAGCTTGTCGGGCAGCCGCTCTCGCTGGCCATCCTCCCCTCTCTCCTCTCCTCTCTGTTCCTCTCCTCCTCCTACATGCTCGTAATCCTTGCTGACACAACGCACAAAGGACTAAATGCTGGCTGCATCCTCCAGCAGCAGGGCTCTCTCCTCTTCCTCCTCCTGCTTTGATCGTCCACAGCCAGGCTGTTTGCCTGTACAGACGGACGCTACTCGCATAACACGTCTCTGGAATACCCGCCTGGCTGCCCTCCTCCTCTGCCCCCCGCATCCCCTCCTCCTGCTCAGCCGGCTCATTCAAGGAGGGCGTCAGAACACGACTTCAGCCCTGAGGAGGCTTTTTTTCTTTTGCTGGTTAAGCTGTTGGTGGCACACTGGTAACATATTATTTTGTCCATCTTCTGTTGCATTTGTGTAGCAGGAGATAGCCGCTGCTTCCTTGCTCAGCTGTAAATCACTGTACCAACAGGTAAAGCAGCTGAACAGGATGATGCTTTATCTCAATCTTGTCTGTTTTGGTAGTTTCACTCTTTTTTTCCAACCATTAATTGTTGATGACGTTCCTATGTAAACAAAGAGCAGAATATATTCTTGACAGTTTTGGTTCTCATTTTAAAACAAGGATGACCACTGAGTGTTCATCTATTTTCAGTGAAATATGACTGCTTCTTTGTCAACAGTGGACAAGTAAGCTGGTATCTTGATCCCATGCAAAGCCAGCACGAGTGGCTGGTAACCACTGTTGTGCCACATGCCATTTCAATCTGAAGTAATTCTTGTAGATGTGCCAAGCAGCCAGGCTGCCGACTTACTGTGTTCCTGGCTGCTGCTTGACTTAGTGGTGACAAATAGGCACACATGCTTGTTTTACCTGTTCTTCAGGCAGTTTGAGGTGTCAGTGTGTGGCTATTTAAAGGCTGGCAGCTTAATCACAGCATATATATTGAGGAGGTTAGTGGCAATAGAGTATTTAGTGTCAGGTTGCACTGACTTCACAGTAACAGTTGCCACAGCAAAGTAAGGATCAGAATAAAAAAATAGATTTTAATGCCCTGCTGTAGCTGGGATGTAGGCTGTAGGGTGTTTCTGACAATACTGCATTTAATTAAATTTCTAGAGAACTGATTGGAATGATTCTATCCCAGGAATACTAGATAAAACGGAATGCTGTTAATGTTAAAATCAGAGGAAGTTAGCAGAACTCAATACGTAAGTACAAACATGTGATGCAATATTGACTTTTGACTTGATGTTTGACTTGAGGTCAGTTTGCAGTTTGCACTCTGAGTTAAGTGAATCATGCTCACCTTACAAGAGGAGCTTCACAAACACTGGAAATGATCAAAGCTTCCACACAACACTCCTGAAACACAATCCCATCAGCGCATCACAACGTCTCTGTTGTATGTCTTTTCCATACCTAACTCATCCAGCTGGTGTGAAAGGTTGTTCATTCAGATAATGCGCTAGCCTTATCCAGTCTTAATTGACAAAATAAATCGACTGAGCAGAGGAAGAAAAAAAGTCCTGCATGTTCAAAATCAAAGAGCAAAGTTCAGTAGAAACCAAATAACAGCAATCTGCCAAAAAAGGGTTCACTCCCCTGTTCCAGTGCGTAGTGCTCAGGGTTCTCAGATGATCCTGCAGGTCGACCAGGGATAGCAGCAGAGCGAGGCTCACAGTGACACAACAAACTGGAGTCGTAACAGCAGACAGCATGTTCAAAAGTGGGCTGAAGATCATGGGGAGTGAGTATTATCATTTACAGTGTGTTGATTTGACTTAAGCAGTGTTCAATGTAAAGAAAGGGAACAAGCTTCACTGTGGCGCAATTGATTTTAATGAAAGTCTACTGAGGTTTGGGGATATAGGAACAGAACTGTTGGTATCACTTTGTCTTTTTGAATATTGTTGCAAGCACCAAGCTGTGTATCGTGTGGATTTTGTTCCTGTCGTTATGTGTTATCAATTCCAATTGTTTTTCGCCTTCTACACTCAAAGGCTGCTTTAGTTAATTAAGATATTGAAATTGCTTCGCTTAGTGCCATTTGAGAAAAGACAGACAGAACAAGCAAAAGCCCGAAATGTACTAATTGAGTCCAGTTGCTCGCTATGAAGAAATCTTTGTAAATGTGTTATTTACTCCTCATTGATCTTCCTGAAATTCCCCCGGCCACCAGATGTTTCTGACATGAGCCAGCTGCAGCAGGCTGATATTAAGGCCAATGAGGCTAAAGTCACAAGAGCCTATGTTTAGATTACACTTTGCTAAGCATTTCGAGCCCAGTGGCTACTGCGCAGTAGAAGAGAAAAACCAGCACAGGAAAGCAGCCTATTCTTATTAGACATTTGAGTGAGGATTCACTCCAGTCAGACCACATGTCACAGGACACACAGCCCCAAGTAGGCCTCGGGCAGTAGCACATGTCTACTGGTACTGGCTCTGCCAATAATAATAATAACACTCTTGACTCATTTTCTATTTGAAACTGTGCAGTGATAATTATGACATTGCTGAACTGGGTTTGGCTGTAGCTTTGATAAAGAGCTGCGAATGCGCTTATTTGCTTCACTGTGAATGTGTGTGTCCCGACTTCGGTGAAACCATCCAAGTCTGTGGGTTGTTTTTGTCCGTGGCCTTTGCCCCTCGCTCTTACATAACACTGGCCTTGGGACATGTGTTCCATTGTTCTATTGATTTCATGTTACATGTAGTCGCTACAAACCCACTATGGTTGCAGTCGTGCACCTGTAGACTTTGAAATCACCACTGCCTGCTCAGTCACTCACACAGTTTCACCGACACACTTCCTTTCCCTGATTGCGATCATTTGGGACTCTTGGGTTCCAGTTCCCACAGCAACACTTGACTATGGCTAACCTGGCAGTAAAACGCTGCATCTAGGTTCCCCTTGGTTACGTTAAAGAGGAATCGGGCTGATCTGCTTTATGCCACAATGGCTGACTGATGTAGACACAAATGGGGAAAGGATCCAAAAACACTCTTCACCATCACTTTGGTTTCAGTATGAAGAACATCTATACTGTAAAAATAACATCATTACTTTTTTAGGGAAATATAAGTGGTGCTTATATTCAGGTCGTACAAAATGGTAGCATCCATAAGTTTTGAACACTAACGGAAGGATTTAGCCATACTCATTAGGAACATCTAATTCCGATATAATTTAATCAAACACTGGGTATGATTTTGAATTCAATTGGAATTATATCATAATTTCATTATTGATTGTATGCATGTGTCTTAAATGTGAACTCTTAAAAAAAGGCCTGAACATATTTTATGGAAATGACATAATATTCCAGTCAATGTTTTGACTGTGCACAGTGTGACTGTTATGGTGTGTATTATTGTCGTGGCCATACGCCTGGTTGTTTGTGTGGTTGGCCCTCAGCAGTGTGTATGACGGAATCCAGCCCATCTGTTATTGCAGGCAGAGAGCTGTAATCCTGTCTCCCTCAGCCCTCTGTCGTAGATTGGCAGCGACATTTAAGGAGCACAGGTGTCCTGGTCATGGGTGCCTTCCACACGCACACACACGGACACAGAAAAACAGATTGAATGTTTGCTGCACACTCAACCTCTGGAACAGTGCTAATTTCCAGCTGCACTTGTTTTATTTAAATTTTAAACTGCAGAATATAAGAGTATTACCAAATATTTGTAAAGCTATTGGTAAAATGTCATTTTGTGTGTCTATAAACAACAAACATTTTCTTACCAGCATTCACCCTTCCTCTGTTTATTAAACCTTTTTCAACTGCCACCTGTTTGTCCTGTAAGAACATATTGGCTCTGAATGATATAAAACAGGAGCTGTTTGACAAGTTCTGTCCTACAGTGTAGGAATCAGGATTTGATGTTCTATCAAAAAATAAACCAAAAAATGGGTCTGGTGACGATTTATGAAACATATTTTTTTACCAAATTTGAGGCAGCCTGTGGCAGATGTCTCAAATTATTAAATTAGTAAACTTATATTTGTATTCAACTAATATTAATGTCCCATGATTTCTATTCTTCACTATTGGTGATTTGAGAGATATCCAGTCCCGCATTTGATGTGTGCTTGATCCTTAGTGAACTATAAAAACACCCATAACAAATATTTTGTTGTCAGCACAGCTCTGGAATTTAGCCTGAGCGTTGCGGCAGATGACGTTAAGCACAAGATATGGAAATGCCTAAGTCAACATGGAAGAGCAAATAGAAAAATTGAAGTAGCAGCGCTTATTGATAAGTCAGGCTCAGCAACAGAACGGTTTTCACATTTAAACATTTGCTAACCTGCTAAAACATCTTGAAAACCCTCACAAGGTTTGATTTTTTTTATAGTGCAGTTAGAATGTCTCTACTTAAAAGGTTGCTGAGTAGGGTTCTTTAAAGCCTGTGAGGCTGATTTATCATGTACAAAGAAAAAAGATAAAGCTGGCAGTGTGAAGTGGTTTCCCTGCAGATATGTGATAGGAGCTGTTTGTGTGGGTATAGAGTCATCCCCTGTATCCCCTGTGTTGTGTCTACATGTCAGTACCAGTCCTGGTCAATGTAATGATATCAGTGTGTTTAGCCTGAATCCTCTCTGGAGTGTGAGAGCAACACAGTGGGAGGTGGTGGGTATGTATGGGGTTTTAAACGTAGCTGGTAGGTAGTCTTTCTTTACAAAATTGTTCCTTAACCCAGAGTGCAAGTTTTCAGCTTGTAATGCCTGAATGGAATGTTCCCCTCCCCAGGTTTCTGTGTGGCGTCTTTAAGGTCACTGAGAAATTCATCACGATTGTGTTCTCTGTTCTGGGCAGATCTAGATCAACTTGGCATTTCCTGCATCCATCCACACCCAGCTCGCTGGGATCTCTGTGTCTGTTACAGCGTCTCTGTTTGCACGCTGACAGTGTAAATGGCTGGGATATTATTCCAGCGCATGAAAGCGGCTAAGCTGTCGTTTTGGACAGAAAATGGAGAATAAGCAGCCTGCTTTCCCTCCTCTGATCCCCTACATCCCATATGCTTTCATGCGTAAGCAGATGCCTTTAATACCTAAATGAAATTGTAATCTTGATAAGCATGCAAGAGTAATCTCCACTACATTACAGACATCTGTCCACCCTGTTATTGACTGAGCAGTCACACTGAGAGCAACCCACCTGATAAACAGAGGGTGTTAGGCAAGCTTTTTCATACAAATGTGGAGTGTGTTGAATGTTTGAGTCTATACCAGCATTTACAGATGATTAACTAGCTTTTCCCCAGCCACAGAAAAGGCTTAAGTGTCTTTATTGTCCTTCTTATTCAGATCTGTGGTTCTTGTAAACAGGGGCATGATGGATTATCACCACCATCTGCTAGGGAATGTGGTCAAACGTATGACCCTTTTGGCAAGCATGAGATGGGATTTAGGGTGCAGGCTGTTTCTGTTGTTACTTGCTTTATGTTGAACAGCTAGTCCTGATGCCCAGGTGCTGCCACTGATTTTTGTCTAAGTACAATCATACAGTACGTTTTCAAAAAGTCATTTTTTTCATCTTCACTGCAAAACATAGGGTGATTTCTATGGGGTGGTCATTCTTATCAGGATGAGTGTGAGTCTGTTCTTACAGTGTTTCTATATGGGATCTATTTTGATTGTCTTCCTCTTGCATATACAATATCATGGGGAAGGAAACGAGCAGGAACACAGTCTGGATACAGTCTGTTCTCTCTGACATTCAAAGCTGCTGCTGGGACTCCATTTGAACAAATATCTACAATTAGCTAACATCATCTACAATTTTATTATAGCATTATAGCAATTAGATTTACCCATTTTTTATGACTGTAATGTCGGAGGTCCAGTGTCCTGTATATTTCTAATTAATGTGTGTGATTGGATGAATCCTGCAGCTCCTGTGCAGTTTATTTTCAGTGTATTGCTGACTCAAGCTTCCACAACCCATAAATGCTGCTTCCTTCCTGTATTCACGCCTGGAGAAATGTGTTCAAACACTGCAGTCATCAGTCAGGGATGTGAATGTGTGAGTTCTTGTCCATCTGTCCTTGTGATTAGATTTTCACTTATTTTAAGAGAACCAGGAAAGGTTCATCCAAATGTTATCTGCGTTGAACAGTGCTGAGCTGTCAAGACTCCTGCACTTTTCCTTTATGATCTCTGAGGTGTTGACAGCTCAAGTACAGGGTTATGTTTAGGTAGCTGTGTGTGAGGTCTAGTTCATCGATGTGGCCATTAGGCTGCCTGTTAATATCTGTGTGTTTGTGCGCTTATGCATTGTGCACATGTCTGTGTGTGTCAGGTCAGGGCACGTTAGCTCAGTAGGGCGTTGCATTCAAGTCCAGCTGCTCTCTCCAGAAGTGTGCCATGATATGCAGCGAGGCCTCCGATGCAAAAGCCACCAGCAGAGAGAACAGTGTTCAGAAATGGAGACATATGGCATGTTGCTTTATGAGTCCCTGAACAGCCACTGATAGACATGTAGGAGAAACACACTGGCTGTTTGATTACCTCATTTAAAAGCAGTGGAATGGCCCCACTGATGCTTATATAAAGATGTGACATGAACCTTGGTTAGGTGAATATTTCTTAAGAAACACATTTATGACACTTTTTACTTTGTTATAGACATTTATCGACTTACTTGACACTAGCATTGTGTGATTTGTTGACGTGCGTTTCATTGACCCTTTTTCTTCTTTTATCTCCAGTCTCCCCTGATCTGTTCCCAGAAACACCCCTGGTGCCGTCCCTACGCGCAATCTCATCGACCCAAGGCGGGCCCTCCTCTCATAAGCCTCAGAGGCGCAGCAGCGGAAGTGACAGTGCTGCCAGGCCCCGCCCCTTGCGCTCAGCCCCCAGGCCAGGCCCCAGCAGAGGCAGCATGGAGGTGGGCATGCGTGTGGTGCGCGGCCTGGACTGGAAATGGGGAAACCAGGATGATGGTGAGGGTCACGTGGGCACTGTGGTGGAGATTGGTCGACAAGGCAGTACGACCACACCGGACAAGACAGTGGTGGTACAGTGGGACAGTGGCACACGGACCAACTACCGCACAGGCTACCAGGGCTCCTATGACCTGCTGCTTTATGATAATGCTCAAATTGGTAAGAACTCAGTCCAATCAATTGGAACCCCAACAATTGTGTGTATTTTGTTAAATATTCACTTGTATATTGTGACAGTGCAATTCAATATTCACATCCTTAATGATTAAAGGTTTCTAATTCTCTAGTCCATCAGCTGCAATGGTTCTGTTTTTGTTGAAAAGCTGTTTCTGCGTTTTTATCTCGCTTGTGTCTGTTGGTCGTGGCTTTTGTGGCTCATGCAGATTTGACAATGCCCAGAAAACATGTCATCAGCCCATCCAGTTGTTTTTTGGGCCTGAATGACACAATCACTTCTGCTGGACTCATTAGCATTTTGCTCTGTGTAAAGTGACATTTTTCTGCCTCAGAAGCCGATCCTCCAATTAATGGAGCAAAAGAAATGGAAGATGAGAGATGAGGAACTGAAGTCACGGGGGCTTCTCTGAGGGCATGAGGGCTTCTCCTGACATTCAATTTTTTGCTTTCTGGAAGTAAATGTTTTCCACAAATGCATTTAGGAACAGAAATGAAATTGAAAGACATAATAAGAATAATATTAATAATAATAGAATATATGTTCAACCATCTCTCCTACCTTTTCCAGGTGTGCGTCACTCCAACATCATCTGTGACAGCTGCAAGAAGCATGGCATCATGGGAATGCGATGGAAGTGCAAGGTGTGCTTCGACTATGACCTCTGCACCCAGTGTTACATGAACAACAAGCACGACTTGAGCCACGCTTTCGAGCGCTATGAGACAGCACACTCCCAGCCGTGAGTACTGCCCTGCCAAAATTGCTCCTCACCTCAGTTGTAGTTATGACAGCTGTCTCTGCTCAACTTCAATGTCTTTGTCTACAAAGAATTCAATTCACGAGATGTACGTTAAGCCTTCATTTATGCTGCTGCTTTAACATTCATAGAATCATTTCCTGCTATTTAAAAAGTGAAAGTAGAAGCAAAGTGCTTGTTTCTAGCCATTATACTTTCATGTACTTCCATTACGAAACAGAAATTGTCGACATGTATTGTATAAAATGAAAACCTTTATATAAACCAGCACATTGAATTTCAGCTTACTTTTATGAAAAAATGTATTGCAAAATATTCATCACAGATATACCAGATGAGCGTTACATTTTCTAAATTCATTCTTCACAATAGAGTGTTTTTAAAAAGATCTGCACACAATAAGGAGGGACAGTTTTTGAGGTAGATTCACTAATAACAAGGAGTTATTCTGAAGTAGCAGTTAATGTTTGATATTATGAAATTGACTCTTGGAAAACAGCTAGATGTTAGAAGCATGTAATCCTAACATACACAGTTAAATCATTAATAGTTATGGTGAGCATGATGTTGTTTATCGCAGCTTGGTCAGAAACATGCCTGGCCTCGTTATGGTTTAATCTTTAGTGAGCTGATTCCAAGTGTCCTGCAGATTAACTCGAGTGACTTCTCCTCTTCAGAATCCACTCTTCTGCATGAGTTCACAGTAAAGCTCCAAATGGCTTCAGGCTCTGTCTGAATGTCAGCTGGATGGCCTGTTCCCATTTTAACAAGGTGATATGTACGACCCAGATTTCATCTATAGTTTAGCCTGGTCCAGGTTCAGCGCAGTAGTATTTATCTTCCAGCGTGTGATGTTCAGCTGTGAATAGGTGTGTATGAATCATGAGTTGTCACTTCAATACGACTGAATAGTGAAGTCAGCCATGAGGTATTTTTTTCTCAAGAGTTTAAAAACACTATTTAAATCAGTTAGGATGAGCATAAAGAGTTTATTCATTAAAGTTCATATGGGAAAAATCTGCAAATGTTTGACAATAACAGCTGTGTTACAAACAGAACAAATTCACAGTTTTAGTGTGTTATTGAAACAGCTCACCTCATGTATCAGTGAATCAAATGAATTGTTCCACCACCAAAATATTTCCTGGTCGTGACTTGAACCTAGTATCTTTGCCATCTCTGTTCTATTACTTCATGCTTTTATTTTTCTGTGATCACATCTTTGCAGAACAGAAAAAAACATCTTTCAGTAGAGTCTAATTTTAGATTTTGGTTGGGGCCTCATTTGATTGTGTAACACGTGAATGAGGGTGGAAGTGGAGCAGCAGATTTGGACTTTTAGTGAAACCCTGCCTCCTCCAGTGAGACAGAAAAGCACAGGTTAGCATTCTGACAGGAGGTAGTGTCTCATTTCATCTCCCTTCCTCACTATTGATTTATCAGTGAGGCCCAAATGTTGTTTGGCTCAGCAGTGTCCTTCATTAAGGTGATATTTTATTGATGGAGCAAACACATTTATATGACCCTCCCAACAGATCATTGCTTCTGTTTATCAATACTGCATAAAAACTGTCTTAATCATCAATTTTCATGAATTGAGAATTGTTTTAAATATTTTGGATAAATTATAGGTATTTATATATAATTCATATAACATCATTTTGCTGATTAACGGTCATGTGTGCAAGATATAGGGGAAAGGGATTTATTGGCTATTGAATGCAAAACAATAAACAGTCCTCATTATGTTTTCACTAATGTGTTTCATCTAAATTCTATGAATTGGGGTTTTCTTTGCCTTAGAATGGGGTGCCTAAATTGAAATATGTTACATTTACATTAAGGGGGAACTCTCTACTGAGGTTGCCATGTTTTAATATTTGTGAGGGTAACTCTATATGTAACTTCACTACTACACTGTGCCTTTACGATAGTGATCCAAAAATAGAAATTGATTTGTGTGATCATCGATATTGTTTTTTTTTTTACTAGGAGCAATGTGTCATCTTTAATCTGTGTTATTTAAAGGTTGTTTTAATCCCACTTGAATTGAGGTGGTGCATATCATCTGAATGAGACTAAGCTAAATTTAGACAACTCAAAATATCTCAACAGAGATTTCCTACTTGAGGATGTAGGCGTGTTATATCCAAGTTGCAATTTAAAGGTTCAGTGTTTAAGATTTAGTGACATCTAGTGGTAAAGTTGCACATTGTAGCTGGACACCCCTCACTTCATCGACTCCCTCCAGACTTCAAAGAGAACCTGTGGTAGCTCAAGGTGTCATAAAAACTCTAAAGGTTATATTCGTCTGGTTTGAACTACAAAAAAACAAGGCTGCCACTCCTGATCTAAATATCTTCTAACTATAAATTAGCTAATCACAGAGGGCCCATTCAAAGGCAAAGACAATTTGTAATTTAAGGGGTGATTACACATTGGAAAAAAAACATTGAGGATTATTTTTTATCCAATTCCTGATATAGAGGCCTTTCACCTAAATTATACACACTGGACCTTTTAAATGGATAATGTGTGGAGTCAGTCCTGCTGTCGTTAGGTTGGCCCACACTTGAAGGACCTTTGATATTATAAGCATCCTCCCGCTTTATTAAGAGAGAAGTAAAATGTGAAGGAAGTTACAGTAACATACCACATTTTAAAACTGTAAAAGCCTATTTTTGGAGATTGAGTGCTTTATTTCTATTTATGGTTGAATATTGCTTCTCAAAAATAACGGCATCCTTTTTAATGATGAAAATACCAGTAGTAGTTGGTCTGCATACCTTTTGAATGACTTGACTTCTCTGCTGGGCCCCTCTCCACTTGGCTCTCGGTGAGGTGATGTCCATGGTGTCTGAAACATGAAGGGTATATTGATATTCATAAGTGGCAAAAAAGTCTGTGACTCCACTGAAGTCATTGAGCCATGATATGAATGAAGTCTCCAAACATCACGCCAGAGTGTGGGATGTCGGCTTGGTGTTCACCGCTGACAAGTGGACAATGTTCCATATTTGGTTATAGACGGCAGCAAAAAATCATCATGAGTTTCAATATTTGTATCCACTTGGCTACAGGACCACTCATTCTGCTGCACTCAAAATTGCTATTATATATTAAGTGCAATTGCACTGACAATACAGCTCCATCATCTATTACATCTGAGTGAACAGATTGTTTCCCACTCCAGTGTTAAACTCACAGGGATTAAATTTTCTTCAAACTGTATGTTAGCTTTATCAAAGGCCTTAGTGATAAAACAATATAAATAGTGATTCATGTAGAAAGTTATGAAATGTGAAATTTTAATTGAATGGAAATAATGATTTGTCATTTATGCTTGCCAATATTGATATGGGGGACTTTTTTCTTCTCATATTGTCCTGCCCTACTTGATGGCCTTTTTGGTTCTTCCCCAAATGTTATTCCCATGTACCTGTGATATGTGTGTGGGTCAATTTTATACAATAATATTGTTTGATTATTATTTGTTAGATTATCTTTCATCTAATTATTTAATTTATGCTTAGTACAGACATAAGTAAAAGTTTGCAGATTTTCCAGCTCAACAAATATAAATAAATCAAAGAAGAAATGTTTCAATCACAATTTCCTTCACACCATTTTTACATTAATTGCCCTATTCATAGTATCCGTGCATTCTTTCTTTTATCAAATAAATCTTTGTCTAACTTTGACATTGTGATTGTCGCCTGGCACTGGGACAGAGTGTATATCTGGGAAAATATCACATGGAAGTCACTTCTTTTCTCATCAGATGAGTTAAAGAGAGGAGCACTGTACAGTATGTGATACCAAACACACAGCACTTCTTTATTTTCACACTACACTGACCCATATTTCACTGACAGCATTCAAAAGACTGATTTATTTTCTGGCAGTCATGAGACACTCTGATATTTGGCTGGAAAGGCAAATTTAACTTATGAGTGGCTGCATAATGAGTGGGAGTTGTTGTTGTGCCAGCAGTGATTTATGTGAGGAGACTGATTACGGCTCAGCGTAGTTAAAAAGGAACCGCTTTCATGTGGACCAAACATGTGTGAGACTTTAATGGCAACTTAAGCGGGGTAGAGCTATTTGTAGTTTACAGCCAAACTGTAGGCACAAACTTTATTAGTGTCCCGAGGGAGCAATGGGAAGTTGTCATCAAAATAAACTGCTGCAGTAAGCTGACACTGGAGCGGCACCATCACATCACGGTGCGAGACACGAGCTGGATGTACTGTGCTCGAGTGTTCCATTGTAATTACAACGGATTTCGCAGGATTAGCATGCTAACATTCTCAGATGTGCAGATTAGCATATTAACATTTCCACTTTCCTAGAAGATGTGTTAGATAACAGGTGGGATGGGAAGTAAATGAAGGTGTCGGTTTAATACGCTGTTCTTAAAGCACTAACCTGTGCACAGGCAATGCATTAACTATTGTTTGTGTCTTCATTCATTGAAATATAACTTTAGAATAAACTATATTTGAAACCTAATCATTCTAAATCAAATGCAGATATGCCTTCTTGCTGCTTGTTGACTGTGTTGTGAGTGTTTTTCTGTGTTCATGTGGTTTAAGTCTTGTAGTAAACACAGGTGTGTGCATGCTGACAGTGCTTAGAGTAGCATATGTGTTTACCATATGTTTACAAGGAGATGGTTAGCATTCATTTAAGATAATCGGCTCTTCAACTCACAAACAACATCAGTCTAATCCTTTCTTTGCATATTAAGCTACACTGCTACACCTGACCTCCTCAGGTCACGTTCACTTATATCCTACCTGTCTCAACAAACTTCCTGCTGGGGTTTCCAGTGCTTTCTCTGTTCTTAAAAAATACATCACTAGAATTTCTACACAGTTCTAATGGAAATGAAAATAAAAATGTCTTCAATCCCACCACAAAACTGCTGTCTTTAGAAATGCACTTTGAAAATAGTTTCACCATATGATAGATGTGGACAAAAGCAAAGTTGGTAAAGTCAATGTGTCTTTCCAAGTACACTTAGTCTGGATTTGTGCTTTCATAGTTGTCAAGTTTCCGCTAGGCCTTGAGGCCTTAGGGCACACAGGGTACTTGGAGGTGAAAACTCACCCACACTCTACACCTGTTATCATTCCATTGATCCATCTCACTTAAATGTGAAAAATCACATTTTATTGATAATTGCTAATTAATTAATTTTGTCCTTTTGGTTCCTGTAAATCAAAGGTTTTACTCTGTATCCCAATAAGTTTGTTTTAGTCTCACGCTAACCCTTGGCCGACTGTTGAGCTGGCAGTTGTGTCAGTAGGTGTGGGCCTCTTGTCCTGATCCTGTCTGGAAGCAGAGGTGACATGGTCATGTAGGATTAGAAATCGTAATCCCTTGAAAAAGCTGTTTTGTTTTTCAGAGTAGCTTCACTACAAAACAACACAACAAATCCCAAGGTCACGTTGTTTGGTAATGTGGGACAGTTTGCAGTCGAGTTATAAGAACAGTTTTCTTTTTGAGCTGAAGCAGCTCAAAGAGCAATGGTTCCAGTTCTTCAGTTCTCAACTAATTATTCATTTTGCCATCAGGAAATTGGAATAGTTTGTGATAGTATCAACTTGACATAGTTTTCTTCATTACAATTGTGTCTTGTGTGTGTGTGTGTGTGTGAGATACATAATATATACTAAAGCAACTCAGGATAGTGTGTGGACAAAGCTTAGGTACTGTTTTTACATGTGCAGGTACAGTGTTTGCAGCTTTTATAGAAATAGACAGAAATGTATTCACAGACATATGTGCTCTTTGACTTGCCCTGAGGTGGCCTGCTTTCTGATTCTCTGCTATCCAGGGATTAGTCTCAAAGCTCTGTTCTCAGAACAGACCTGCGCAAGGTCAGTCTCACATGGGAGACTTCCTGTCAGTCGACTCAAAGAGCCAAGTGTGTGACTGTTTACTGCTGTAGCACCAAGGAACCTGAGAGAGCTGGCTAGTGAAGGATGAAGGTAGCTGACACTCCAACGTTAGGCAAGACCTGTTGTTAGAGAGACACGGAGGCAGCAAAGCCTGAGGACTACAGCTTTCACAAGGCTCGTCTTCTTCTGATCACACTGGATTTTATATGATTTTGACCTCATCTAAAAAAGCTGCTTGCTTGAAATGGAAGCTGTGGTTTGATTTCTTCCAAAAAGTATGGGAATAGGCAGCTCCTTTGCACCAAGATCTGATCAAATCTTTACCATAAGGTACGTCACGTTTTAGGATTTTATGACTGTAGGACATGACTCTATGATTGCATGTGAGGATGTTGGTCAATATCAAGTGTTGACACTGGTGTGGAAAGTTTCTTTAGTGTGTTTTAGATTTTCATTCAAAGATACTGTCTCTGAAATCAAGAATATTGTTTCTTGATTTGTTTTCCAATTGTGAATAGTTCTGTTTATGACTTTCACAGATTTAATAAAAAATATTATAATTATATCACACTTTTCATGAATAGATACTACAGTATTTCATAAAGAGGACAGATCATAGAGCAAATAATAAACATAAAGACAGTGAAATAATATAATGATGACAAAAAATAGTCAGTTTTGAAGCACAGATGCTTAATATTCTGTGACTAATAATAATAGTAATAGTAATACATTAATAAAAATCCATATATAATAACATTGTGTAAATCCATCCAGTTTCCCTTATGAAAATCTGAATTTTCACTAACACTGAAATTTCTTTGCAGTCTGAAGTTTTTCTCAGATGCTGTGTAGTTTGGTTTTTCAGCTGTGTGTCTGTGCTCTTTAAATCACAGAGTAAGCTTGGCACCGAGGCAGAACCTCCCACGGATCATCCTCAAAGGAATCTTCCAGGGGGTTAAAGTCGTTCGAGGACCTGACTGGGACTGGGGCAACCAAGACGGTGAGTGGTGCGAGTGTGTGTGTGTCTGTGTCTTTTGGGGGGGGGGGGGGGGTTCACTGCCGCTGCTAACACCCCCCTACCATGGAGCTGTTCCTCTTCAAAGTCTTCCGCTATTCTTAGCCCATAGTGTCACTGTAACCTCACGTGTCATGTACCCATGAAATGTTCAAGTAGTATGTCTGCATGCACTTATATTGCCAGTGACTGACTTAAGTGTGTTCCACAGATGTGTCTGTCTCTGTGTGTCCTTGGTTTTCCTTGTTCAGACCTGTTATGTTGCAGAGAACCCTCTCTATTAAGTCACTATTGTCTGCGGTGCACATGATAAACGAGCAGAGACTGGTGACTATTTCTGGCCTTGAATTTTGAATTCTTGAATGTACCATGTTGTAAGCTGTGACTCATTACTGTTTTGAAAAAAATGTTCATCTATCAGATACAAATAGACCGGACAGGGTTAATTGTAAATCTCCCACATCAGTGGGAGAGTAACGCCCCCTTTTCTGGGCTGGGGAGAATGAGTCAAAATGTCCTTTTAGTGTCTTTGAAATCAACGTGCTAGGATGTGGTCAAGTCACTCTCAAAGCCCAAGCCCACTGTCTAGTGTTATGGGTCACTGGACAGTTGGTGTGGTTACAGCTTGAGGACTTCAGTGACTCCTGGGTTTTTCCTCATTTAACCTGATGTAGAGCTGAACCATCTTGTGAAACAGCACTGAAATTAATGATGTGGCTTGGAACTATGGAATTGTTCAATTGCAATTCTGCTTTTGTACTTTTGATGTTTTTTGTATTTGATGTCTCACGTGTTTCTGTGTTCCATTCTCACCTAATGTTTAAATATTTTTCTTGTCCCTTGTTCACGCTGTTCAAGTGTTCTCACAAACATAACAAGCCCCTCCCCTTTATCTGACCATGTTTTTGTTTAAACAAGCTGATATGATATTGGTTCTTTATCTGTGTGCATTTATGTGTGTGTAGGCGGGGAGGGTAAGGTTGGGAAGGTAGTGGATATTCGTGGCTGGGATACAGAGTCTGGTCGCAGCGTGGCCAGTGTCACCTGGTCTAACGGCACCACCAATGTCTACCGAATGGGCCATAAGGGCAAGGTAGACCTGAAATACGTGTCTGACGGCCAAGGAGGCTTCTATTACAAAGACCACCTACCAAAGCTCGGTAAGATGGGGTCCTATTTTATTTAAGTTTGCACTCCTGAGACAGTCATTCATTTCTCCACAGTTCAGTGGTTCACATTTCAAAATTGGAACTAAAGCCAAGGATATTAGTTTTCATGCATAATCAGATTATAGTGTGGTGATCTCACCACATTGATAATGAATTATAATTAATTTTGATTATTATAAAACAAACCTCTGATTTACGTAATTTACTGTGTAAAGTACCAATACAGTGATAAATACTAGTTTTAAACTCAAGGGATTTGTTGCTGTTATTTTGGAATGTCCCCCATAATTTGGGTCTACTTGTTGATGCTCACACTTTTCCATCCAGGAGAGCATGCAGAGCTGCAGCGCCAGGAGAGTGCTGACGGCCACTCTTTCCAGCAGGGGGACAAGGTCAAGTGTCTCTTGGAGGTGGACATCCTGCGACAAATGCAGGAGGGCCATGGAGGGTGGAACCCCAAAATGGCAGAGGTATTAATTGCTCCCCTCTGATGCAGTGACAAACAACACAATTCAGATGAAACAGCTGACAGTGTCACATAAGGAGAAGTATTGAGACTATTGATTAATTCATCTTCTTAGCCTTTCTGAACTGTATCAATTCTGTTTGCCACAGTTGGATCCCACAATTTTTATCAATGCAGGCAACACCTGTTCTTTTGTGCTTTAGGAAAACGTGACCACACATGACTTTTGAACCTGGCATATGGAATGTCATTATTATATAAGCGGCTCAGTTAGGCGTTAGGCATTGGCGTGCAGTGGACTGAAAAAAAACAGAACATCCAACTCTGAAATCACAGTTGGTTAAAGGAACATTAAGGTCACAGGTATGCAGAGAGGGACACCCAGCTGTGAAACTATCTATTTGTGTTTGCAGTACATTTGTCGGATTGGGACTGTCCATAGAATCACTGACCGAGGCGATGTCAGAGTCCAGTACAGCAACAACATCCGCTGGACTTTCCATCCTGGGGCCCTCACCAAGGTGCAGACTCTTGAGATACGTTTCTACAAAGTGATAGAGACAGACAACTTAGCCCCTCAACTTTGTCAATGGTTTGTCCATCCGTCTTTCTCCCAGGTCAACACGTTTGGAGTCGGTGAATTAGTACGAGTATTAGAAGACATGGACAGTGTGAAGAGACTGCAGGCTGGCCATGGAGAGTGGACAGACAGCATGACTCCTGTATGCTCATTCAGCCTGATAACACCAGCATTTGAACGCAGCATGACTGATAAGAAAATACTTCCATATAGAGATGATAGTCGGATCTCACATTCAGATAGACACAGCACTCTGGTGAATGAAAAGCCTTGGTGTTTCCCTGCAACTGAGGAGTTGCTTGATTCTTTTTATCCTTCTTTAATTTTTTAACTGGTCCCTGCCTCACCCACTCACGCCCCCTCCACCTCACTTACTGGTTTTTGTCCTAGGTGCTTGGCCAGGTCGGGAAGGTGTTGAAAGTTTATGCGGATGGCGACCTTCGGGTGGCTTTCGGAGGTCAGACATGGACGTTCAATCCAGCGTGCCTCTCGGCCCAGCCGGTGGAGGTGGACGCCAACCTCATGACGGCTGAGAACCCCAACGAATCTGGAAGTAAGACCTCTGCCCAGGGCAAGGGGGCTCATCTGTAACACTCCAGCACTGGCTTTACCCTCAGCATGAATTCACTCATCTTCCCCTGCTTTCTTTTGTGCTCTGCCTGCGCCTCATGCATGCTTTCATGTTTAAGCTCCTGCTGTGTCATTAACGGCCACATTCTCCTCCACCACTCCTTGTCTGTCTTTTTTCAGCAAGCTGTGGACAGGGTGTCCACTTATTGGAATGTTCTGCTCTGTGGCTGTGTCACGACCCTGCATGTTAACAGTGAGAGGGTTTTGGGCGCACAGCAGACATTTGTCATCATGTTAGAAGTTCTCAGCGGTCTCTTAATCATGACTAAACCTTTCCTGTGCATGTGTTCACCTCAGCGAATGGGAGCTTGTCAACAGCGGGACATGTGTGTGGTCCATTCGCACTGCATGTGGGGGACATTTTGACTCATTCCTGTGGTTTCTGCATGTGGCTCAGCCTTGAAAGATTAACCAGTGTGAATTTGTTGTGCTGCTTTGCCCTCTGCAAATCTTTGTGACCACATTTTTAATCATGTTGTTCCAATTAGATTAATTCACGTTAATTAATCACTTTGTCTCTCTTCTTTTTCCCTTTTCTCTCCCTTTATCCCATTTCCTGCCCACCTGGCTACGTCTGTGCGCAGGTACTGTCATCTCAGTGTTGGAGAAGTTGCTGTCTCAGTCCACAGAGCAGGACAATCCCAGCCGCCTGGTCATCGAGGCAGCACATGGCAGTGCCAACAAAGTGAGGGAATTGGTGCAGAAATACCCTGACAAGGTTAGTGCAGCACTCCCCTTTTTGCTGCAGTCCACTACCCGTTCCAAGAGCTCCTTCCACTATAACACCAAGACTGTGGGTGGGGACTTTAGGGGGACTTGGTGAGACAGGATACACTGGAGTTTGCTGGCTGTCAAGTAATAGTTTTTACACAATTTAACATTCAACAGCTCTCCAACCACCCAGCACTAACACATGGGGTGGAGCACTAGTCTCTTCAGTCTTCCTCCTAGGTTGTGGACTCCCATATAAAAAGATTTACATGCACAAGAGTCAACAGCTGTTAATTTGTGACATTTACACCTTTAAATTTGGAAATAGTGAATCATTTATTATTGGACATGATGAGGATAACTGTGCTTTTAATAATTTATGAAACTGATTCTCATTTTGTTTTGTCAAGACTGTCTGAATGAATAATTATAATGGGAAAATAAGGGAACAGGACATGTACAGAATTCTTTGAATGACATTAATATGACAGATTTTAAAATCAGTAAAGGAGTATTAACTTGCAAAATAAATTAATATATAAATACATTACAACAAGTAAAATATTGTGAGATAAGGTGGGTTCAAAGTTAAGTTCAAACTTCAAAGTAAATTTCACTTGTGTTCTCAACAGCATTTGTGCATCTCAGTGTTAACGATTACACAACATGCTGGGATTATGTATCATGTGTATGATGCTAGTGGCTATTCATGCTCAGATTATTTCCAGCCGCTCTGTGCTCTGCTCCGTTAGTGTCTGAGTCTCCCGCATCTGAAATGAATCTTCGACCACGTTTGTGTCTCTGGCAGGTGGATATAAAGAACCAGGGCAAGACTGCACTGCAGGTTGCTGCTCACCAAGGCCACATGGAGGTGGTGAAGGCCCTACTGCAGGCCAACAGCTCCATCGAGGTCAAGGATGAAGATGGAGACACGGCATTGCATTACACTGCATTTGGGTGAGGAGGACACACACACACAGTTGGCTTTTTTTTATACATACGAATTTTGGAATACAAAGCTGCAATGGTAACACACATACACAAACACTTGTTCAGCAGAGCTCTCCTACCATGTAATGTGATTATCCATTTACAGTGACGGCACTTGAGTGTTGCCTAATCAGCCAGCTATATCTCCTCCTCTCCTCACAAGATGAACACATGGTCAGAAACCCAGCATCTGATAAAATCTCTGTGGGAATTTATACTTGTTGAAAACAACTTTGTGATGCCGACGTCTGGCAGCAGCGGGATACCATGCAAACAAAATGTCAGGCTTAGCACGCAACCCTGGAGCTTTGTGTGGCACCTCGTTGGTTTTCAGGACCAACACGTGCCATTTGTTTATACACTGCTTTAAATAACCTTAATCCAAAACACTGTGTGGACAGGTCGTATCGCTCATCTTGAATGACAACGAGGATTAATCCGTGCGTGTCTGCCTGTGTCCTTCGGTGTAGTAATCAGGCAGAGATCGCTCGGCTGCTGCTGAGCAAGGGAGCGAACGTCAACCTCCTGAACAACTCCATGTGCACGGCCCTCCACATCGCCGTCAACAAGGGCTTCACCGATGTGGTGCGGGTGCTGACCGAACACTCAGCTGATGTCAATCTCCAGGTGAGAGGATTAAGGATGCGCAATATTAATTCCATATTAATGTTTAGGTCAGATTTTTTTCAGGCATTATATTTGTGGTCAATCACTGACGACCTGATAAGATTTTTTTCTGCCTAGAGGGAATTTCTTCTACTTTTGAGCAGTAGTCACTCGGATTGAATTTCAGCGGTCACAATGACTTTATATGAATCTGGTATAAGTGGTATTCTGTTGTTGATCTTATTTAGTTGATTAACTGCAGTAAAGCACAAATTGCATGAAATAACCAGTGTAGTTTGTAGCGGACATGAAAGGATTGTCTTTGTAAACATGAACTGATAAAATGTTTGCTAACTTTTGTACAATGTGTGATAAGAGAGGTGCCTTCCCCAAAATTGCTATCTCTTAGTCAAGCACCGCATTAAAACGTTATCACACTTCTCTCTGGCTTATTGGGACTGAATAGAGAGTGAGCTCATTTCTTTAGCAGGTAGCGAGAGAGCATAAATTACTGAGGGTACATCTGGGTAGCAATAAACAAGCGTCTCTGCTTGGGCCAGTCATTTATTTTACACTTGTCATAAACTGCCCATATGTTGCCTTTTTTCAAGCGGTTGTAAACAAACATGCATTTATGGTGTTTGACGGTGGCCCTGTTTCTCTTCATCCCTCAGCCTCATTAAGGCAGTTTAGTTTCTCTTTTAGGTCATTCTGTCTCACATGCCTGCAACCAGGCCCAGTTTTAATAGCTCTTCTTTTTCTGCTTGAGTGGTGGAGCTACTCAGCCAAATACACGTCGGCACAGACTTTGGTTGTGTGCAGAAAATGTGCACGCGATTTAGAAACCACTGTGAGTATAGTAACTCATACCTTTTGGAGGATATTTTACTGTAGATGTTATTGATGCATCTGTCGACTCAAGTTAATGTTGATATTCATATAATTGCCCTCAGAATGAAAATGTTTACTTTTGTATTTCTGCTGTCATTTTGTCACATGTATCAAGAAACGTCTTATTTTCCTTCGAAATCAGGACTCCTATGGGGACACGCCTCTTCACGACGCCATTGCAAAAGATTTCCGCAACATCATTGAGATCCTGGTTCTGGTGCCCAGCATTGACTTCACTCAGCAGAACCATCGAGGCTTTAACCTCCTGCACCATGCTGCCCTAAAAGGAAACAAACTGTAAGTAGAAATACAACACAGGCCTGTGGTAATCACTTGGTAGAAATGAACATTAAGCTGTGCATGTGTCAAATGGGAGCACTGGAACTGATTGCTATGGGCTTTTGTGGGAATCTCTCCTGCGTGTTGAAATGAGGACTCAAAGGTCAGCTGTCTTCACTATCATTACAAAGGGAAAACTCATCTCCCACACAGCTTCTGCTGGTGTCAACAGAATGGTAGTCGATATCCAGCAACCTTTAATTTTGCACCCAATTTATTGACTTGTCCTTCAAATCTTCCTCCAAATTACATTTAATGCAGCTGTGTCTCCGGCAATGCCCATTTGAACTCCATGAGTGGACAAAAAAACAAAACACATGTTATTTTCCAGGAAAGAATGATTCAACTAGAAGATAACACTTTTTGATTGACTGATCAATCAATCACCCCAATCACTGGCTCCAAACTTCCATAGCTCACTCCAGCTGCCATTAACACCATCATGAAACTGGGGAGAGATGTACTGAGCCAATTCGAATCTACCCTGAGGCACTTGAGGCCACACAATATATCGTCTCCAAGGTTCTATTGTCCTCTGCCAGTGTTGATTTTACTCTGAAGCTGATCCTCAACAAGGCTCTGACCTGGCCTGGGAGAACATTCACTCACAATGATAAGGTGGATTTCCCAAACATGACTGTTATGTCTGGCTCTATTTGAATGTATCAGTGTGTGCCTCTGTGCACTTTTCCACATCAGCTTCCACACAAACTGAGTAGCCTGGAAATATTGTGAGACTAAACTAAACCTAATCAGTGGTCGCTTGTTACTTTTTTCACTTTTCACTTTCTTTTTCATTTTAAACCATTCTATCATTTGGTGCACCATTTTAGGACTATTCAGAAGATTGGTCAGGGTTGATATTTTTTTACAGTGTGCAGGCCAAGTTGACTGACAGTGGTGTTGGTCTCTGGTCTGTAGCTCCAGGGCTTTACTTCCTGATATGAACTTTCCTGCCCAAATTGTAACAAATCTCTGTAATGGAGAATTGTGGCTCTTTTTGAGTGAAGCCACATTGCTAAGGTTTCACTCTGAGTCATTGAAGGTCTTTTATGTCATTTGATGCATAACATCCGGGAAGTTTCACTTCCAAAGAAGAAGGGATCGCTGTCCTCGTCAACTGTGTAGATGAACCATTTGCTAGCAGACCCTCCACTATATGTGCCATCTGTCAAATGCTAAACTAGTCAAAAATGAGTCACACACACATGTCATTTCTCATCAAAAGAAAGCCGTGAAGAATCTGACCTCCTGACTTCTCCTTCCAGTGACCTACGAGTCATCGCTCTACTGTCCTCCTAGATATGATCCCACACAAAATACAGTCCCAGGCCAGCCTCGCACATGGGGGAATGTCGGACGGAGCAAGGGAAGAAATACAGTCTGCGAGTAATGACTGTGAGAGAGGAAAAAGGAAGGGAACGGAGGCCGCAGTGGACAGTCATTTATTAAACGTCCAATCTGTTCTGGCTAGTGTCGTATGTGCGGTGCTGAGCTGAGGCTGCACTCCCCAGCATTCATTTAGCCTGACATCGGCCGCTGTGCCAAAAGCAGAACCCCAGAGGATTTACAGTGTTCAGGACCAGCTTGGTTCACCAGTTCATTCATATATCATCAAGCCGGCCTCACATTACACCGATACATTCCAGGGGCAGTCGAGTCACTGTGTGTTTTCCCCATTTGTTTTGGCTTCAATACAAACCATAATCTGCTGTTGAATCTATCAAGACTTTAGATTGAGTGGGACTCTAGCCTCCGTAGAGTGAATTAAAGATTAATAGAAGTTTGAAGGGGTTTGAAGGCAGCATGTTCCTGCCCAGCATGCAGTGTTTAAATTGATGGTTGCTTTACTTTCCTCAGCTTCAAAAGTATCCATCCATAAAAGTACAAATTGTATGTCTGATGCTGCTATGGAGCTCCTGTCTGCAGCTGTGACCCTCTGTTGTTTTTTTCTGAAAGAAAGTTGAAAATGTTTTGTTTATTAGACTATTTATTTATTGTGGGGAAATGGAAAAAAGGGTCTAGAGGGCAAGTTCACTAACAGTCCTGGGAAAGAAATGACACTAGGCAAGCAGCCACATTTTTTCCCAGTATGACAGAAGGAGCAAATAGATGTTGTGGATGGTTCGTCTGTTTACTGTCAGTTTACTTGGCTGGTTTTCTCCCTCTTTTCCTGTAATCTCATCTCCTCATTGGTGCTTTGTTTTCTCCTCATTTTCACAAGAAGCACTTTGTTCCACTACAATTATTTCTAATTCCACAACAAATCGCAATTATGGAATTGGTACATTTCTTCCCATTTGAATCTCATAAAGTTCATAAATAAGCACACAATCACATCAGTCTCCATAAAAGTCTTAGCAGTCTACCCCGGACACCCTCTGGCTGTTCTGTGTGATGGCATGTTTGTACAGAACTGGATCCAATATTAGCCCAGGTCTGAATATTCATGAACATGCTGGAGTAATGATTATGGATGATGAGTAATGATTATGGAATTAATCCAGAGAAGTGAAGCATTGTGGGTACAGCGGTAACACAACTGACATGGCTGTTATTTAATCTGAGTGGCTACTCCAGAACAGCCAGCTGCTCTTTAAGTGAATTAAGGTGGAGAAGACAGGTGCAGGAGCAATACCGTCACAACATACACATGTGTGCAAGTAGCTTCGGTTGTATTTTAGGTTGGATATCACATTGACTGGTACTTCTGCTTCATTTTGGTAATTATAGTTTCATTTGTGCAACACCAGTTTTTACAAAGAGTAACCCCCTGTAGAGCTCATACTTGATCATGAATCAGACGTTCATAGAAAGTTTAGGTCACCTCTCTCTGAAGCTTCCATGGTGATGAGGCAGCTTGCTGTGCATCCTGAGGCTGTCGGCTTCAATTTCACACATCATAAAACAAACTCAGCGACGGAGCAGAGGACAGTGTAACAGTGCAGCCCAGCCTCGCACTGCAGCATGATGCTTTCAACTGTCCTTTTGCTCCTTCGGCAAGTCTCAATTAAAAGATACAGTCTGATGTAATTAAGACAAGAGATTAAGATTAAAATATTGGATCTATTTTCTGCAGTTCTGTCTGGAATTGAGCTGCAACGTGTTGACGTGAAGTTTATTATTAGTAGTCTTGTTGACTGCTGAATATGAGGGAAAGCTACAAGGATGACAGTGATTTATTATTATTTAGAGATTAAACCAACAATTTACATGGAACACTTAGAGGACACTAGAGGAGTGCAACAGAAGGGGCTGGCTCTTCTCAACCAAGGACAGCTGTTCATCAAGCGGTCAGGTCAAGTGACCATATTCAGTGACAACTGTGTGCCTGTTGTATCTCAGTGTTTACTTGTTAGATCCACTTCTGCAACAGCTGTCTGTGCCCAAGCTCAAGTATGCTGTGACACGGGATGAGGCTCGTATTCTCTGAGGTTGTTGCGCGACTCGTGTACTCTCTGAACTTGTGTGGTTGCAGTCACTGTCTGATTGAGTGCATAATACCAGACTTAAATTAAGATTTAGGTGCAGAATTAACTTCATGAAAGTGCTTCATGTTTAATTACAGTTGAATTTTATAGCTTCAGCAGCCATTGAAGTATTTTCTTCACCAGGGCAACTATGAGTATATATAACTGTCGTTAGACATAAGCCACGAGCCATGACGGCTGTTTTGCAAACTGGCTAATTGAGTCTTGTGTTGTTTGACCCGGGGGCAGGGCCACAGAGAAGATCATGGCGCGAGCACGGCAGCTGGTGGACGTTAAGAAGGAGGATGGCTTCTCCGCGCTGCATCTGGCTGCCCTCAACAACCACAGAGATGTTGCCGAAATCCTCATCAAGGAGGTAGTATGAACTTCAAACACATGTTCCTAGTAGGGGAATTTCAATATCCTTTTATCTATACCACCTCCACATCTACCTCCTCACAGGGACGCTGTGACATCAACATCCGCAACAACCGCAACCAGACGCCACTGCAGCTGGCAGTGACACAGGGCCACACCGAGCTGGTGCAGCTTCTGGTGGCTGAGGGGGCGGACGTCAACATGGAGGACGAGGACGGCGACACGGCCATGCACGTCGCCCTCCTCCGCCCACAGCTGGCCAACGTTATGCTCAGTCCCCCTGTGGGAACCAGCAGCACAGAGGAGAGCAGCGAGGGCTGCTCCTCCACGTCGCTCTACTGCAGGGTGAGACGTGGCAGGGAGGCTGGAGGAGAAGCTAAAGTTGTAATTTATTTTATGAAACTGTAGATGTGTGGGGCATGTGTCAACCAATCTGAACATATGAAAACAACTTAACTTGATAACATGCCTTATTCTGTATTTACCTAAATTACTCACATTAGGAAAAGGTCATGACTTGTTTCTAACTCTGTTAATGCAACATTCTTGGTATTGCTGGGATTGACTGACGTAAAAAAGACACAACAAAATTGTAAATGATTGTACAGGTGGCTAAAGAAAGACTGGTGAGCGGATAAATACAGACAGTTACGAAACGAACGAGATTCAACATTCAACAAGATTCAACAAGATGAGACAAGATAAACACCTACCATGGGTAAATTAATCCTGAAGCTGGGAGGAGGGATTAGTAGAGTCTTAAGGAGGTAAATTCAGACTAAGAGTTAGGTAAATAACCAAATAAGGCCCAAGGAGGGAATGGTAAACAAAACCTGAGAGAATGAGGGCCTGTGTAATTTGTCTATAGCCTATCCTAGGTTTAATCTAGGATAAAGCAGCTAGTTGCCAGGTACCCAGTGGAATGAATGGAGTCAGTCAGGTAGGAGGATTTAAAGGATGGTTAATTTAAGATTATTGTGTAAACAGGATAAAAGAGATGTATTAACTGAGGAGAAAGTAGTCAGATAAGAGTGCACTGAGGTGATATTATGTCATGTTGGGAGGAAGCGTGAGTTTCAGCTACAGAGTGTTTCAGGGGGAACAAGAGCGAAATAATCAGGGTTGATTGGGGTGGTCAAGTTTTTGGCACTTACCACCAGAAGGTCAAGAATGTCATTGTTTTTTCAATTGTTTTTCCTCCCTGAGAGTTTTGTTTTGTTCTTTATTGTCAGTATTTGTGTCTGTTGCGTGATTAAAAACTAATCATCACGCAAACTCACCTTAGGTGAATCTTCACCATTCTGCAGTGTTCTCTGCAGATTCTCCCGAGACTTAACAATAGGTCTGGGAATAAAACGTAACGTCCCTCTGGATAATTAGGGCACATGTAGCATCATTATAGTAACATTCATTTGGAGTCATAGGTGCACATTTGAGCTCTGTTAGACCACTGTTCACTGCTGCTGGGAGCGGTGAGACTCAGAATCAAAATGGCAAACGTTGTGGACAGTAAAACCAAAACAATGAGCTGAGAGATGCTCTGTAAATCTGATAATCCTTTGTGGATTAATTCTCTCATTGTTACTCATGCAGCCAGCTGACCTGTCGTTAATATAAATACATTGATTAGAGCAGCTTTTAACAAATGTTAGGGGATTTGTTCATATTATGTTCACAACTGTCCACACTGTAATGACTTGAGATCAACTCTTGTTTGGTTTTCCTCATTAATGGACTCTCTGCTCTGTGCTGCACTTTAAATACTGGTTTCACCCAGTTAGTGTTGATATCATTGCACGGATAAAGAGCGTCCTTTCCAGTCTACATGACCGCAAACACTGCAGCTCCCCTCAATGTCCTGGGAACCTGCCAAACATGCCTCCCTGCACACACACACACACACACACACACACACACACACACACACACACACACACACGAGCTTGAAGGTGGGTAGACTTAAGTGCTCAGAGCTGGTTTGACCATTGTCAGCAGATGAGTTTTTATTAGATTTGGGGTTACGTAGAGGCATTAGCTGGATTGAACTGGTTTAGTTTCACTTACCTGTTTGTTGTTCACACTAACCTTGACAAAGTTTTTGGGTTAGTATTTGAACAACTACTTGGCCTTATTGAGCTTGTGTTTTGACTCAAACAACCTCTCCCATCTCCTGTCTGTTCTCTTTCTTTCTCTCTTACCTTCATTGTTGCATGTATTCACAGCTGAACGCTTCAGGTCTTCTCGGGAACACGGAGCTGAGCGTCGGGGCGGCTATGGCCTGTTTTCTAGCACAGGAAGGGGCTGACATCAACTATGCCAACCACAAGGGCAAGAGTCCCCTAGACCTTGTGGCGGACAGCACAATGCTGCAGCTCATCAAGAACTTCTCAGAGAAGCACAGGTAACTTTCAAATACAGGGTATTCCAGTGTGATGTGTAAATGATAGGTGGGGCGTTACTATTGAAGAAAATACACTGGGTTTTATGCGTTGTTATAGTGTTGTGATGTCCATCAGGTTGCAGCGTCTGCAGGCCATCACCAGTGGACAGGGCTTGAGCAGCGCGAGCCTGCGGAGGGTCCACACTACACCCAACACCATGACCAACCTGGTTCTTCCCACGCCACCGGGGCCCAGTGAATGCCTCATCTGCTCCGAACTGGCACTGCTGGTTCTCTTCTGCCCCTGCCAGCACAGCGTGGCCTGTGAAGGTGCGTTCTTGAAAAAAATGGATCTGAGAGCAATGAGGATAGAAACTGATAACCTATGGAAAAACCATAGGTTATCAGTTTTACTACAGCAAAAAGAAATAGGTGATTAAATGGACAACATTCAGTTCATGTGTGTGTCTTTGCTGACCTGGTCCTTGTCCAAATAGAATGTGCCCATCGAATGAAGAAATGCATCAAATGCCAAGTCACAATCACAAAGAAAATCAGACAAGGTAAGACAAAACCTTTTTCGTATGTTGTCTGTAACTCCATGTACTGGCCTCTGCATTTCAGTGCATCCCTCCAACCCAGTCTGGAAAGTGTGTAAATTTCACTTCTTACTTGACATTTATATTCATATTGATTCCTAATACACAGACCAAACAGAGGTGGACTGCAGTCCTGGGAATGAGAACTCGGAGCAGCACAACCTGCTGGAGCAGCTGCAGTCCCGCTACCGGCAGATGGAGGAGCGGATCACCTGCCCCATCTGTATTGACAACCACATCAAGCTGGTCTTCCAGTGTGGACACGCTTCCTGCATCGACTGCAGTGCTGCGCTCAAAACCTGCCCCATCTGCCGGCAAACCATCCGCGAGCGGATCCAGCTGTTTGTCTGAGCTCCTCTGTAGCTCGTACACGACCCAAAGAGGATGTCAGTAGGAAGTATGGAAAGAAGTACGGGGTGGGGGGGGATCGGGGGTGGTAGGGGGCAGGTGTTACCGCTTGAAGACCCAGCGACCTGTATTTGGCCGTCGCGCCCTCCCGCTCACGCCCACCACACGTAATCAAATGCGCACTCTGCCCATGATGCTTTACTCTAAGACGCCGTGTTACATCTTAACTGTTTGTTACATTCTAGTTTCCCTCGTGAGCAGCATGGGCAGGAACAGGTCGGTCATTTTATTTTTAGCCTGATCATGTGCAAGCTCAACGGGCAGCAGACAATGTGAAGCTGGGAGGAAAAGGTCCTCAGCATCTTCTTTCCCGCCACCTGTAAGCTTGTCCTAGTTTTGCTGCTTTAAGTGGATGTCTGTTACCCATCATCCTCTCTGGCTGTCTGGCCCCCCCTCTGTTTATAAGGCTGCACAGAATCAGTCCCTGTGTCCTCGCCCCCCTTGGCTTGTCCTGTGACTTATGTTTGCTCTCATTTGTATCAATCGCTTAATAATCAGTGTTAGTCTCTGCAGAGGGAGTTGGTATAACTAAAGGCTCTCTTTATAGTCCCCGACCACTCGCCTGTATGCAAGGGGAAATACACACTATATATGCATGAGTATATGCATATTGTAAAGCTGAAAATGACTGTGTTGTCATGGGTGATTTGTCGTCGTCGTCCTTTTTATTTCTCTCTGGTTACATTTGTGGATTTTGATGTACCGATAAGTGCAGGTTTTTATTTATGTGTGAGAGGTGGTTTTACTTGGTGACGTCCTTTTCTCAGTTGGTGTTTTTGCTTGGCAAAAATGTTATGGTTTCTACTGAAATTCACCCCAAGCCTATGTCCTCTACTCAGGGTATCAAATTATTGAAAGCACTTGTGATATCCATAAAAGGTTCAAGACCACCCCCTCCCAACACACACACACACAATAGAGCTGCAGTTTTGTCAGGCCATTTTAGTGGAGGGTCACTAAAAGATAAAGGTAATTGATAACTAACCCTGTAGGTGGTGGAACCCATAGCTGTTATGATTGCGGACACGTTTCTGCAACAGAACTGACATTCTAATTCAAAACTGTGCAAAGTTAATGTCCTCAAAGCACCCCAGAAGCATCTCTCAGCAACTGTTTCATTTTGGACAGAAAGAATTGTCTGTCTGTCTGTCTGTCTGTCTGTCTGTCTGTCTGTCATCTGACTGATGTTGAGACCCCAGTGAGCATCAAGCTCACCCTTTCAAGGAGGGTACTCCACCATGATATCACTATTTATCCACCAGAGTATTGTAAGATATAGAATCGGAAGGGCAAAAACATGACTTTGTTGTGTTGCATTTGTGGTTCCTTGTCCTTAGTAGAGTCAATTAAGTATAAACCCTGCCCTCTCCTTTCTCCTCTGGAGTTCTGGATTGTACATCACCCTCCTCCTTTCTGTCTTGGTGTGTTTTCTTGAAGGGCTTATGCATATGAGAAAAAAAATTGTATTTTAATCTTTTATTTAATTTTTATTTTCTACAAGAAACTCTGGCAGACAGGAGTTTTTGCTTTTGGTCTTTGTTAGATCCCACATTTTGGGAGAGCCAATGTTAAAGATGTACATTTGAATGTCGAGGGGGAAAATATGTATCCTGTCTCACTCTGCCTTTGTGTAAAAGAAGAGGTTCAAGAGAAGGAGTGATGTGTTTACCACAAGGTTTACTTTAAGGAAAGAACTTTTACATCAGTGCCAAATCGCATGAGGATGTGCATGGGCATGTACGCCCGGATTTATCTTAAACAAACCCCAGCGGAGCTCAAGCGAGGGTTCTGTGATTCCAGCAGTGTGAAGTAAACTAAAAGCAAACTTTAAACGTCAGTGTTTCGTTCCGCTAACTCAGCACACCTGGTTACAGTCCTGACATTAGCAGCTGAGCTCATGGTGTTAGCTGTAGTGCTCCCGACCTCCTCATGCTCTCTGTGACAGGTGACGCTACGCTCACTTCCAAAATATGACCGGTCCCATATTGTTTGGAGCTTTTTACAAGTATATATATATATATATATATATATCTATATTTATATTTTGTGAGACGTTATCAGTCGAGCGACGAGTTTCTTACAGAAATGTCACCATTTTAAGGATCTGTCCACTGGTGTTCTAAGATAGGCAAGAGGCAATAATTTTAGTAAATTGGGGATTGGTTTCAGTTCCTTCTTTCCTCCCCGTTAAAAGGGGCTGCTGCAAGGGCAGGAAACAGTTTATGTATAAACACGTGATAAAAGCAGCAAACGTTACTATTGGTGTTTGTACAGTTCTGCTCTTGGAGTTCTGATGTTGGCCTTACTGTCCATTCCTCCTCTGTTGTTGTTTTTTCAGTTGTATTCTGTACAAAAATATTTTGCAATAAATATGGAACTGTTTTCTAAGGACCTGGTGTCAAGGTTAATTTTGAAGTGTTGTCTCTTGACTTTGTCGACAGCTTGATGTCTTAGTGGTTTATTTAAGGCAGGTCGTTGCCACGTAGACAAGACACCATGGTTAATGATTCATTTATGACACTGCACCAGACTTATCAGAAAAAAATCATATTTTCCACAGTTACATTTTAGGAGAAATAAAGTGATGATTTGTTGTTGTAATTTTCTCAACATTCCTTGAGCTGTTTGTGAGTTCCTGCCTCCTCGTGAGCTTCTCCACAGTGCAGGTAAACAGCAGGCGAGCAGGTTGTGTTTTCACTAACCCATTTAGACAGGCTGGTATCTGTGCAGCAGTCTCCTGCTGCTGCGTGCCACTTCTCAGTCCTAATTGTCTTAGGGCTCAGATGGCTTTGGCATATGACTCAGCGCTTTAGCAGTGACGTCCTCTCCGATGACAAGAGGAGAGCTCTGAACACTGGGAACAAGCAGCGAGCCACAGCGCCCTACAACAAATGTCCTGTTTATATATTCAGAGGTTGTTCTGAAACACAGCATGTATTTATTGAAGTGTTATTATTCAGCAGAGAAGTAAAGCCATTGTTATGAATATGTTTAAAAGGTTTCAGTTTTAGTTTTACTCCAGTATAGATCCACATGTATGTATTATGTGTGTTATGTACATTCTGTGTTCCTCCCTACTGCTCTCTCCTGTAATCTGTTTCTATTGATCTATTTATGGCGGTGACGCATTTTTCATAGTCTGACAGGAAATATTTACCTTCCGAGGCTTGGACTGTTTGCAGGACCAATCTATGTCAGTCACACCATGATTGGATGAGAGCGCCATCTAGTGATGCAAAGACAAACGACAGGGATAACAAAGATGAGTAAATTTCACACACACACACACACACACACACACACACACACACACACACACACACACACACACACACACACACCACATACCAATAGTTGTTGTTGTAGTTGAATGCTGAATTAAGCACACCCAATGAGGCGATTTAGTAAATTACCCCTGTATTTTCTCATGAATTTGTGATTTGTGATTTTAATAGTTGGGTATTTTACTCAGGACTGAGAGGCCTTTACAAAGGGATTTTCACAGAACAGTATGTCTCTTATGCCAGTGAAATGCTCTTAACTGTTCCTTTTGACTAACTCTTTTTCTTTCTCTTTTTCAAGATGCATCGGACAATACAAAAGAGCAGCTGATGCCACCGTCCCTCCTGCAGCACCCAACAAAGCCGAGCAAGGTCAGAACTCACTGCAACTGGGAGGTTCAAACATGTGAGCAATTCATCTCATATACTGCTGCATCCACTGCCATTCAATGTTCTCACATAACCAGACTTTAAGACCATCCCACTGCCACAAACATGGGATTTTGCATCACCAACAACTCCTTAGTATAAGGTGGCCTCCAGGGGGCGCCCTTGTTAACAGAACTACTCCCTGACCTCCATCTGAGCTGAGACTTCCTCCTCCTCCTCCTCCTACTGACACAGAAGTTCCTTTTCTCCTCGTGTCTCTGTTTCAATATAAACTATTTTAGTTGACATGTTTTCATCCAGCCGGAGCTGATGTCTCGCTCACAAAACTGCAGCAGATGAAGACAGGGCTGAAAGACAAAAGACAAACCTCGGGTTTACAAAAGTAGCTTTAGATTCAGTTAAATAAAACTACACTTGTTAACAGGTCAACAGTCCGGCCTAGTTCAAGTGAAAAAAACAAGACTAGGTTATTGAAACAATCATGTATTTTAAAATGCAAACACAAATCTGATTTATAAAGGAGAGAGGACTTGTTTACATGATATTACAGATTAGATGGGATTATTTTAAAATTCTATATTTATTTTCTTCTTGCTGTTATGTCATTTGCTTCTTCTCTCTATCTCCACCATGAATATACAGATAATAAGCAGGAGCCATTGAGTTAAGTGGTTTTATGGATCTCGCAGAGAGCGGACACATCATCACTGGCTCAACAGAGGACCTTCGTGTTCTTGTGGGTTCTCCTGGCGGCCTGGAGAGGATGGCACTCAGTTCCCTGCTCCACCACTAGGTGTCACTGAACCCTTCACACTAAGCCTGAAATAGAGTATAAATCAAATGAATGACTGTTGAAGCTGCTTTCCCAACTCAGACCCTTCCTCGATAACACAACTGCCTGGTGGCTATCATCTCTCCAGTGTTAGTCTTGAGTCTGTTTTAACTCTCTGTCAGCATGATGCGTTCATTGTGTTTCCAGTGGTTCCTGTCTTGTCAAACATTTCACGTTTCAGAGGAAGCAGCAAACATTCAAATCCCCAGCCACCATCGATCAAACACAGAAATCTCTTTGTCTTTCTCTGATTGTGTTCACAGTGTATCTGGGCTTGACGCAATAATGACAATCAGACTCACTTGTTTGAAGAACAGCTTCCATATCTGGAACGTCTGACTTAATGACATTATGTTTTCAGCCCCAAAAAATATTGAGGGACTGATGGATGTTTGACATTTGGTGCAGCTTGGTGGGATACGAGGAGGCTGCCGCGCCTAAGTTGAGGGTTAGGGTTAACAGAGGGAAGCAAACAATGTTCAAGAGTCAATACGTGACAATGAGCTGTATGTCATTTCAACAAAATACTGCCCCAGCAGCCTTTGCTCCTCTTCGTCATCTGAACTTTAAACAGTAATCACGTGTTTTGGAGGAAAACGCCATGAGGAATTGGGATTTCTTTTCTTTTTTTCTTTTTGCAGCTTCAGGTTTTCTAGAACGGACTCACGTACAGCACAAAAGAAACCAGCAATTCAAGATGAGGTGGCTTTGTTGACACTGTCACTACACACCTGTTGTTCCATCAACAAGTTGCGCCGCATCATTGGCTTTTCCTTCCACTTAGAAAACGAAAACGATCGCCGGCAGTTGAACAATTGCGGAGGATCTGCTGATGTGGTGTATGTGGTGAAACTGTGTTGTTAGGGTAGGGGGTTGTGGCGTTACTGTTTGGTTATTGTCTCATGTGTGCTGCATCCAATGGTTCTCTGCGGATCATCTTACAGCTCTAAAATGTCTGGGAGCAGATGCTGGTTGCAGGAGATGAAGAGACTTTCTTCTTTGTTCGTGATTAAAAAAAAAAAGAGTTGGAGTTGCCAGATCAGATAATTGTAGTCACTCAGTAAAATGTGACAAAGGGAGGAGGACAGGAACAAAGGAAGGAAGATGTGATGTGTCTCTCCCTCCTCTCCCCCCACACTACAGCTTCACACACTCTGAGCTCTTTCACATTATCCGATTTTTTAGGAATTATATCAATTCATCATCTCATTTATACATTTTCCACACAACATATAACAGAAAAAGAACAATGATAGTAGAATAATGTCTCTGAATTGATGACTGGGAATGATACTTTTAACCTCAACCAAACTTCTTCTTAATCTGTATGATATTTGAATACAACCCTGGATTTGTTAGATGCAGTTAGATGCAGGGATGTTTCACCTCAAAGATGAAAATGTAAATCATCCCATGACTTGAGGAAGTCATATGAGGAACACATGACACGTTATAGGTTCTAATAACTCAGATGAGAAGGGTTTGCTTCACATGTTTCAAAGGGAACGTCTTTGTGTCCTGATGATTGTGAGCGATATTAACATTAATGGTCTATTCACTGCCACAGTCCCTTGTTTGTCATCGGTGGTTAATGATTAAGGCTGTTCAGGTTTATTGTGCTTTGTTCTACTTTGCTGTGTCACTGTGAGATTTAAGATAGAAAACACATGTTCAGTATATTCGAATAATAAAGGAGCTTGTGTGTGTGTGTGTGTGTGTGTTGAGCTGATGTTCACACTCGGAGGTGAGATGAAGAGAGAGCATCTTGTTTTTCTCCGTCTCTGCCTCCCAGGCTAACGACAGCCACCTGGTTGCTATGATGGGATTCCCACTGATGCAATATTGGCCAGGCTCCGCTCCCCTCGCTGGGTACACGGGCACGGCCTAATTTTAGTCTGTCGTGTTTTTTGCTTGTGATATTACAGTTGTTATAGGAGAGGCGTATCGAGAACCAGTTTCTTTGTGTGTTTAGATTGTGTTTCACGTGACTTCATAACTGCTCTAAAATACATATCCACTATTTATTCCACTTCATGTGTCTCTGTGTGACAAAGAATCACCTGAACAGCCATGTTTGAACGTATAGCCTTCTTTCTTTTAAACTCCCTGCAGACCAGCCCCACCTTTGTGTAACTGCTTAACACTTTAATGGCCTGGCCCATACTACGACTGCTGAGCCCCCCTCCTCCATCCCACCCTCATTGTAGTCGACCTGCTGTTGCCTTGGCCCAGAGGTCTCTGCTGCTGCGGATTTGTTAAGAAAGTAGTCATTACATTTCCTATAGGAGAATACAGACCATATGTAGAGAGACCCACAGCAGCAGATGGGTAAATTAGATGGGAAGCAGGTTAGTTAACGCCTGATGACACCCAGATAACATGTGACGCCTTTTCTTTGGAGATTACCGCAATAAAATGAGACACAGGTGGAGGAAAGTCCAATCTGTCAAATTGTTTGAAAAACAACGATAATAAGTTAAGATATCGTCTCATTAGGATTTTCTTTTTCTATCATTATCAACATAATACCAGGCCATTACAAACATTATCACAACTTTATCAACAGACCTAACAGCCTACTTTAATTTAAAAAGGAAATCCACATCTCTCTCATAAGAGAGAGAAAGAAAAAAAACTGTTAATATTCTTTTTTTGTTAAATAGGTTTGTTTTGCAAAATCAGTCCAAGAATGTCCAATATGTAAAGTATTCTATAAAACATTTTTAAAGATCCCCACATTTTATTAGAACATTTTTATCTCCATATTATAGAAACTGCTCTTCTGGAATGAACATCTGTTGACTAAAGATTCTGGTAAAATTATCTTGTTCTTGTTCTTTTGGACCTCAGATCTGTTTCCTATACTTTAGACAATCGTGTAGGACTGGACAAGAAGCCAATGATCACCCTCACGCCCTTAAACTAGTTCAGGTCATAACTTTACAACCTAAGTTTCTCAACAACTATGCTCAGTCTCATCCCTCTAAAACAGCTTGGTGTCCCACAGAGCTCAAAGCTAGGTCCCATTCCATTTTCCACCTACACGCTCCCCCTTTGTAACATCATCTGTAAACATAATGTCCAACATCACTGTTGTGGCTCTACATTTCAATTAGTTCATTAGCTATACTCTCCACAGGTCCCTTGTTGAAATAAAACACTAGATGAAGAACATCTGGGTGGGCTTTGACCAAAACCTCATATTTAAACCTCACATTGAGAAAGCTGCGCAATCATATTTTTATTGAAGAAACACAGCCAAGGTTAAATCTTTTATCTTTCACAGAACTGGAAAAAATCCTTCACGCCCTTATTTAGCTCTCGTCTCAACAGTAACTCCCTTAACAGTTGTGTTACTCAGGAATTAATCCACGATTCACACAGTTAGTCCACAACACTGCCTTTTAACATAATCCAAAAAAAATGAAACCATATCACCCTTGTATTTACAGCACTGGCCGTATGTAAGCACTTTGTTATCTCGTCCATATCTGCTAAACCTATAAAGTTTTCATTATTATAAATGTTATTGAGTGCTTAATCAGAATCAGAAACAAGTTTATTGCCACATATTTTTGCACACACAGGAATCTGACTTTGTGGTCGGTGCATGAACAGAAAGCAGAGTGCGATACCAGAAAATATCACAGGGGCTACAAGCAGAGATTCTGGATGTGCATAAATGAAGTGAAATGGATAAAATAAAGCAGTAGAGGAAAAAAATGACCTTGAGCATTAACATTCTTTTCCCCTGGCAAAACCATCGACATAGTTATATCATATCAGGCGGTTTCGTTGCACACACTGAGGACACAGAGGGTCCCGTTGTCTTAGCTCAGTCTGCAGCTGCTGAAGCAGCTTTTGCATCTTGATTTAATTTGAAATAAAGACACCAGGAAGAGACGCGAGCATAAGAGAGCAACCTTGTCTCCTGCAGCCGTTGCAGCATCCAAACAGAGAATGCAAAATTATTTGCATAGGAAAATCCAAGCGATGTCTTTTAGAGTAGGGGAGTCTGAGTGTGTGCCCCCCCCCCCCCCCCCCCCCTTTCTGGAAGATCCACTCCCCCCCCCCGCCCCCCCCTTTCTGGAAGATCCACTACAAGAGGTGGATATTTACTGATACTTTAAACAAAACAAAGAAACGTATTATAAACTGTATTTCATTTCTTTACAGTTTTTTCCACAACTTTGAAAAAAAAGTTTCTTCACATTTCATTGTACTGTCTCAATCTGTATGGCTTCGTAGCGCTGCTAATAGTCTCTGCCACTCGTACAGGCTGACGGACTGATTTGCCTCTAATGCAAATGTCAACTGAAGACTTGCTGCAGCCACGACACGGCTCAGACTGCAGGAAAAAAAGCTGTAGGCAAAAGAGAGAGATTTGACTTTCAGTACCAGGCAGGAGTTATCTGCCCATTTCCCGCTGTTAACAGTCATGCTATCATGTTTTTCATGCCCAGAATATATAGTAGCATATGGAATCTGTGAGCACGCTGACTGACTGTAACGTTTGCATCGCCTCTCACAGCGTGTTGAGTCCACACTAGTGTGATTAAAACTAGGTTTGGAGATCCTGGAGAAGCTATAGAGCTAATGAATGAAAGTTACACCCATGCAAATGTACACTGACCACTGTTAGAAGACTTTCCAATACTTGCTCGCTGACTCCTGCCTCTCGTTTCTCTGAGTTGTGGAGACTCTGGCAGCGTGAACACAGGCAGGGTGCAGGCAGGCAGGTAAGTGACAGACAGGTACCTCAGCCAATCATCTCATTTGGCCAGGGGTGTTCATTAAAGTCTTGTGAGACACCAGATGTATTTATTCATTGTTTTCCAGCATGTGAGGAGGATCTCAACAAGCAATTATTTCGGAAACAATTAAACTACCCTACTTTTAGTTTTTTCTTCGATTCAGATGCAGCGGGACATGAATGAATCAGCCTTTAGAACAATACTAACACAGTGCTACACACTGAAGTATCTCGCACACCCTCTCAGTGAGTAATACATCAGTTTATGTGAACAGATACATAGATCTGATTCCTGTAAATAACTTAATGTCCTGTGTGTGAATCGGATGGAACAGGTTACACACACCTTTCTTTGAACTGTGTGTGTGTTTGTGCGTGTCGCACTGGCGTGGTCCCTGTCTGCGGTCCCCCCACATGAATGGAGTCGGGGCCTTGTGCAGTCGACAGCTGTCTCCTTTGAACGACCAAAGACAAAAAAGGCCTTAAATCCAGCAACCTCCCTCTTTCATGTGTTCACCCGATACCGGTCTTCCTCACCTTACTGTCACTCCATTGAGCTCGGCGGCCTGAGGCTGCAGCTTGTTACCGCACTGTGTTCTACCTGTGGGCTCTGTGGAATCCTTTGGTCCCCCTGAGAGCGAGAGGGAGAAAAGAACAGAGTTAGAAAGAACAGCGTGGTTGAACCAGGAGTCAGAAACCTTTGTCCAATCAAGGCCATTTTAAATGTTATCACGTCCTTTAAGGCCTCTCTGAATTATTGAACACGAACGTCTCGAATGTCTACAACTTGGCGTGTGTGAGCTAGTTGTTTGTAAACACTTCCTGTATTTTGATCATCTGCCGTAGAGCTGCCTTCAGGAGGGAGTAGGATCTGTAACTGCTCTCATTATCTCAGCGTCACATGGATAATTTTTCTGACTCAACTTGTTTAAATCAAATAAGCTCCACCATAAAGGCAAGGAGCAACTGGGACAACATTGAGCTACAGGGCTCGAAAGCACGTTGTTTTACCCAGAGGCCTCCCGACCGGTAAATCCAGCCATACTAGACATTAAATAAAAAGGTAGTTATCCTTAAAAATACTGCCAATATAGAGACCACTCCCATTTCTTTGGCTGGATTTGCCAGTTATTTGATATTTTAGGAGCACCTTTACTTGAAAATGTCAAGACTTGTTTCAAGTTTCAATTAAATTCACCTTGCCGCCCATAAACCTAATGCTCCTTGGAAGAAAAATGTAGATGAAAGCTAAAAATAGGACATTCGAAAGAAGAGCGGGAAGTAATGGTGTATGTGTGTGTGCGTGTGTGTGTGTGTGTGTGTGTGTGTGTGCGGGCACTCGTGCATGTCTGTATCTGTGTCTGTGATAACCCTGGAAGTCAACTCTCTCTGTGTGGGACTGCTTCCTTTCACTGAGGGTAATTAGAAAATCCTTAGGGCAGGATCTGCTTTGCTGAGTGTGTGTGTGTGTGTGTGTGTGTGAATTTATTTACCCTTTGCAAAAGGAGGCTGAGGCCTCACACTGTACCAGGCAAAGGTTTCCACCGAGTCGCTCTTGCATAACTCAGTGAGTGATAACACCGGTGCATTCCTCTCAACACACATCACAGCTGCCAGCATCTTTGCTTTTTTCCCAGTTCCCAGTTAAATACAGTCTGTCTCGCAGCCTGGGATGAGCTGGACAGAACTAGTTTCCCATTCTGAGCCTTTTCAAAAGGAGACGGGACTTAAGGCGATGTGTTTGAAGATTCTCTCCCTCGAAAAGACGGAGAGCTTGGGTGATCTGCCAGGGCAGAGGTCATATTCATCAAGAGGTAGGTCAGCTGGGGTTAAAGCTGAAGGTGTTCCCACATCTATTGAGTGTCTGTAGCCTCCTACCTGAGAGGAGTCACACTGATGAGACAGGAGGGTTGACTCATGGGAAATGTACAGAGCAGAGTTTGTTCATTTTCTTCAGTTCGTTGACTCAGGTATGAAGAGCAGAGGAAGGCAGGGGTTAGGATGGGTTTGTAAATTCAAGCAGTTTAAATTATGTATTTCTACTGTGTAGCTAACTTCCACAATCTTGATTGGGAGCCACTTCCTGAATGATGGCGGATGTGACTCTGTAAACGATGCACAGCAAACTGACACTAAACTAAACACCTGCACAAGCGGCTCAGTGTATACGCTCATCCTGCACCCTGAACACTTCCTCGCCCATCACTGCCGACGAACAGCTGGTCTCCATGGCTCCTGCGCTGCTATAGGCTCTCACGGGAGCACGTTGCACCTAGCTGCTGCTCTCTGATTGGCGGGGAGAGCGAGACAAGCCCATGTTCCTGGCGTCTGGAGACTACAGTGTTGACAGAGCGGCACCCAAATCCAAAGGGTGTGTTTGGAGAGTTGTAAAAAGCCTGGCTGAGGCTGGAGCACGGCTAGTGTGTTGTGCTGTGTTAATGTGTAGCTCTTTACAGTGACGGCGCCGTGTGACAGAGAGGTTTAGGTAATGTTTAGGCCTGTGGACTTTGATACGGGTTCCTGTCTGATTCATGCATAAGAATGAAATCTGGCCGATCATTTACTTGGGCACAAACTCAAGACAGACTGCGAGCGACTCAGGGTTGGAGCTGATTTGGATTTTTCCAGAGCAGGATGCCTTCACAGGAGGTTTTATTCGCAACTCCGGTGCTGTTCATCCTGTCGTGACAGACCGTAACTCGGGGCTATTGAATGCATGGGAGTGGGTGAATGTTAATAAACGGTACAGTAAAGCACTTTGAAGGGTTATCAAGACTTAAAGGAGCTACACAAATACAGATCAGACGTGTGGTCAAACCATTGCATCACAACAAGATCTAATCAGGGCAACTGGGAAATCAGTTGCCTCTAAAATAGCCGCTCAGCCACCTTCGTCATAGTTTTACATTTGTTTCAGGTCTCCCCTGGTTTCCTCCTGCCTGGGATTATTTCTGTCCATTGAGTGGGCGGCTTGAGTTTCCTGGTATCTCTGCCCTGCTGAGGTCAGTCTGGCCGATCATTTACTTGGGCACAAACTCAGGACAGACTGCGAGCGACTCAGGGTTGGAGCTGATTTGGATTTTTCCAGAGCAGGATGCCTTCACAGGAGGTTTTATTCGCAACTCCGGTGCTGTTCACCCTGTCGTGACAGACCGTAACTCGGGGCTATTGAATGCATGGGAGTGGGTGAACGTTAATAAACGGTACAGTAAAGCACTTTGAAGGGTTATCAAGACTTAAAGGAGCTACACAAATACAGATCAGACGTGTGGTCAAACCATTGCATCACAACAAGATCTAATCAGGGCAACTGGGAAATCAGTTGCCTCTAAAATAGCCGCTCAGCCACCTTCGTCATAGTTTTACATTTGTTTCAGGTCTCCCCTGGTTTCCTCCTGCCTGGGATTATTTCTGTCCATTGAGTGGGCGGCTTGAGTTTCCTGGTATCTCTGCCCTGCTGAGGTCAGATGTACATTTTGGCTATCAGTTCCAAAGAGCACTACATTTCTCCAAGCTATAAATCTCACTTAATTGCAACAGTCGTACATTTCTCAGCAGTAATTTACTGCCAACAGGCCTTGATGGGAAACGATTCTTTCATGATAGCTTTATAAGCTGAGATAATGCAGACACATGAAAAGTGGCTTGCCAAAGGCAGCTCTGTGTAATGCATGTGTATGTGTAGCTGACATTTTGGATGATGAAGAACAAACAAACTTGAACGCAATGCTTAGTCAACCCCTTGATATTTCAGTTTATATGTTGATTAGAATATAAATCCATCCTAGTTTGGATGAGTTTAAATGTATTTACTGAAGTGCAGTTTTCCTCAGGCACATTAAAATATGTGATATTTTGACCCAGCCCTCGCCCTGACACATGCACAGAGGAAGTGGGGGGGGGGTTGATGGGCTTTGTTTCTTGGTAACTGGTCCCACTGGGCCACTTCCCGAATCCAGCTTCACCTGAACCCTGCCTCCCCTGAGAGCCTCCACATCAAAAACATGTCTTGCATCATTAGCAGGAGCTGCTGTTATCCTGCAGCCAGAGCCCATGATACACTCAGTGGGAGAGATCAGTCATTATCCATCACACAGTGAATACCCTCTATATCAACCAGCAGGAACACACACACAGAGATGGAGTGTGACACAGAAGGATGCAACAATATAAAGTTAGATTAGGTGACATTGATATTATAGAGACCTCTGTATTTCTGAACTAAAGCGTGTTCTTTATGTTGCAGCCACGTTGTCCATCTGTCCATCTGATAAACAGAGAAAACATCAAACTTTGACCTGTTGTCACTTGGACACTGTCCAAATTTCAGCAGTCAAAGGTCAGTGTGAACTCATATGAGTCTGGAACAATATTGTGTAGGCTGAAACTGCAGTGGTTGATTAACAGAATGGCCGTACTATTTATTTTATCTGTTAAACAAAAAATGCGGAATGGTTGAATCAGCTATGAAAGTATTTTTTATCTTTACATCTTTTCGGGTACTTTTTTAAGGAACTTAAAAGGTTTACCTGCATTTCAGTGGAACTAAGTGCATTTAGTTCCTCCACCTTTCTCTGAAATGGCCCCCGCTCCACAGGTGGCAGCCATGACGTTCCAGGGTGCAGTTTTGTACAGGTATATTGTAGAGGACTTTACTTGGAATGTTTCTTGACAACTTGTGCCTGTTGTGCGTTTGTAAGCTACAAGAATCGTGAGACACGATCTTTGTTTGCAACTCAAACAAACTTTGAGTTTAAACTAAAGTGAAAGTAGTGACACGTTGCCAGATGCAGAAAGACTCGTCAGCCATGTTTCTGACGTGATCAAACAGGAGCTTTTTAAAACCGTTTTGATTCAACATACGCACACAAACTAGGTTCAAGCGCTTTCTCTGAAATCATTGTGATTCTCATGCTAATGCCTCAGTAAACATGTGAGACACTGAGCTAATTACACGAACCGAAGAGAAAGTCTAATGGAAGAAACAGGCAGGTGTGTTTGGAGACGGTAGGCTATCATAGCACCTCACAATGCCCTCAGTGGCCGCACACACACACACACACCTTTCACTGCCTGACAATGCCTCATTTGGCCACGAGGCACGCAAAGGCTCACATGCTATTTAAAGTTGGTCACAATGAACGATGACCTTGAGGTCGGCATTTAAGCTCATTTCCTAAACAAACTGCAACGTCTCGGCCGTGAATGAATGAAACCCGACCCGACCGCCGGCTCCGCAGGTGTGTTTGACAGTGACTTTGTGCATCTGTGTCACTGTTTGTGCAAGATGTGTACACATGGATGTTTAAGGAGGACCGGGATCCATACAGAAATAACACAAAGAAGTTTGGCCGTTGACAGCGATAATGCATCCTTGTTGTCGCCCCCAACGATTATGTGTTTCAAATGATTAACTACATAGAACTAATGTTTAATTTTGCTCTGCTCAACAGAGAAAACCATTATAACCTATGAACTGGTTACACCTGGAGCCACCCACTTAAAGCTCCATCACGTGTTCTATTGTTTTGGCCTCTGAAATACCTCATAGGTTAATTTTCCATTTTCTATTGACCTAATATTCTCAAAAAGAGTCAGGCAACTGATTATAACTGGATTTTATTTTTAGTATTGTGCTGTTTGCAGAGTGTGTTGGGGGATATGTAAGCATCCGAAAAACACATCCACATGTGTATGTCTTAACAGTATCAAAGAAATGTTGGCGACAGTCATAGCCCTAACCCAGACAACAGATTTTCTCACCAACATGTTCAGCAAGACTGAAGTAAATAAATGTTCTTTTAACATTTTTAGGATGTTAATTATACATTTGGTATCCTCACGAACAAACATGGAAAGCATTATGACAGTGACTATAACTTCATGAATGACTCATAGCCCATGTATCTTGTCCTGAATGTCTCTGACTCTGACCCAGCAGAGGAGCCAAACAGGTGTGTTGTGGAATAAGATGCAATAATAATTGGTATGCCTTGCTCTGTTTCTCTATGGCAACGTGCCCCATCGGAGATTATGGGATACGGCTGCACCATCCACACACACACCCTCCCGCCCTAAATCCTTCGGGGGCCAATTACCCGCTGGTGGTGGCAGGCGGCAAGTCGGAGCACGGCTGTGGCTCTAGGACCGCTGGCGTGCACGCTGCTCCCCTGATGATTCTTCAGCTTTTGTGTGCCCCCCTCACAGCACCGGGCAAAGACATAAGTTGAATATGCAATTTTAAATATTGCAATAAAGGAAAAAAGATATACTGTATCTGTAAGCTAGTTTAAAGGAACATGGCGTGGGGTCGTGCTGCGCCGGTAGCGAGGCAGACAGGGAGCTAATTGGCGAGAGACTTGGTAAAAATCAGTGGTTGAGTGCTGATCAGTGTAATGAGGGGCCTTTATACATCACACCTGGGCTAAGTCCTCCAATTTCCTCATAGACAAAGTAAATCTCTGTAATTATCCACAGTCACCTGAGCAGAAGGGCAGCGTCGGGGAGACAGGTGGATAAAACAACAGAGAGGCCTCAGCAGACAGATGCCGCACACTGAGAGATGAGGCCTTTCATTTGGGGAAAACCTACGAGTACATGGACTGTTGGTGGCTTCACACCGCGCCTGTGAGTTTACACACAGCACGGAGAGATTGTTATCCATTATTCATCACTGATGAATTTGTTATAACACGCTGGGTAGCGTTCAGGATCAGTTTCATGAGCTGCCTGGTTTACAGTACGAGGTGTCTATTTACTTCAGGATATACAAACACAGCCTCACCTGAGTGCTGTGACTAGTGCATTACATGAAACATTTGCACAACCACAATCTGCGTGAGCTGAGAGTTTTTTGTGTTATCTCTGGTTGCAGCCTTCTCTCTGAAATTGTGAAAGTTGCCTGCAGCTGAAAGTAAGGACAACACATGACTGAAGCATCATCTGTTGTTGTTGTTGTTGTCATGTCCAGATCACACCGGCGTTACCACTGCACTTCCTTGGGCTGAGTGTGAAGCCAAACACAGTCATGAAATGGAAAACTGTAACAAACCGAGGTGAACATCCCACCTGGGTTGATGAAAATAATGATTAAGTTAAGCCACATAAAGACGCCGCGGGTTGAGGATTGACCGATACGTCTGAGTTCAATGATTTATTCCTTTATCTCTCATGCGTTTTATGAGGAAAGAGTTCACACCCTGTCTGTCTTGTGTTTTGAGTGAACCCATGAAGGTCACCTCTTGTGTATAACGTGGTTCTCCGAGCTAAACACCATAAAAGCTGCATCATGACTTCAGTTAACGGCCCGAGGAGAGATTCATGTCCAGCTTTACCAGTAACCTTGGATACTGACGCAGATAAGTGGAGGGGTTCTGCAACAGCGCACGAGGAAACATCAAACAAACATGAGTCACTGTCTTTCTTCTCTCTCCGTTGACAGAGCGGTGGCATGGATCCAGATCATGAGCCACGCGTCTGCTTACACGTTACTGTACAGACAAGACACTAGGGAACCTGTCAAACTGTCATGTGTCCGTTAATGACGTTGACTGTTTCCTGGCGAGCGAGACAGTACATACATGTTTGAGGAGGTAAAAAAAAAAAAGTAAAAGAGCAGATAAAATAAACGTAGGTCATCATTGCTTTTCAATTAAAGACCTGAATTACTCCTGAACATCATATGTTTTGTCCCTGCTCGTCTTGAATTCATTCATTCAAGAACAGTTTGAAGTGCATGTCTTTTACTAGTGTTATTTCTATAGGATTTTTTAAAATTCTCATACTCCATGCCCCCACAGAAGGAAAGGTTCTTTTTAGTGCACAAGATTTGTTATTTCTCGGATGAAGATGTAAACATTTAAATCCTATGTTAATTTAATTAAATACAATAAATTACTAAAGTTTCAACCAGTAGTTACCTAAATTCGACTGAGAATCAGTGGTACATTGCACAATGATTTACAGAAAAGCCAAAAAGGCTAATAAAATCCATAGTTTGAGTCTGAAAGTTGCGCGTTACAAGACTTGTGGCATTAGGACTAAAAGAAATTGTGGACATATGTATGAATGGTTTTCCAATATTTTTATTATTATTATTATTATTATTATTATTATTATGTTTTTTTAAAACAGATAATCCTTGTTGGGGTGAGTTTATGTGTTTGCTCCTGTGTGTTTGTATGAGTAATGGATGTGTTGGGTCAGTGCTGCTAATGCATGTGCTTATACTCTGCCTTGCGTGACCTGCAGGCCAGATATCCATCAGTACCCAAATAAGTTCAGGTCAGGCCCCTGTGCTTCACTCCACAACGCATTTGGTTTGCAAATGAAAAACCTAAACAAGGCAAAGCTTTCAGCACAGAGAAATACACAAACCTGCTGCACAGAGCTTCACTCAGGTTTGATGCAGTGACATGAAAATGACATGTTACCGCTCAAGCATATATGTCGATTTTTTTTTTTTTTTTTTCTTCTGCAGTGTGGATGTGGTCTTTCTGAATGGTTCTTTTCCATTCAGTCTGAATCAGCTCATTATCCACAGTATAGTTTTAACTAGTGAATTTCCTAGAATTAAAAGGTAAAACTACTTGATTGGGATATAATGGGTGATTCATGGCTGCTTGGCCCAGTATTTTCCAGACTGTTGTTTGTTTTATGACTTACAAATTCAAACAATCGCTGTCCTCTATCTCTGCCAGGTAGCTCTGCAGCCACCCCTGCCACGCCCATGCTGAAACAGGATACGGCTCTGGCATTGTGCTCATTGTGAGAGACTAATCCCGACAATTACACCTCAAGACCGAAAGTGGCTGCCTTACCCAACATCCAGCCAAGCCGTGGCCATGCAGGCTCTGGACTGGGCCCCTCTTTGCCCCGAAGGGGGCTGAGAATACCCCCACACCCCCACAGCCCACTAGCTGCCCCCCTCCCCTGCAGACTGACAGCACTGTGCTGGTTTGTCTTTGTTAACTTTTACTCACCTGCACTTTGTTCACCTGTCGCTCTCGCTGTAACTCAGTCGCATTATAGTCAGGACAATAAAGGTGTGTGAACACAAGGAGAGGGAAGGCAAAGGGCAGGTATTTCAGGTTATGGCGGAGCTATTCATCTGAGAAGCAGGGGAAAGTTTGTGCATGTGAAAATACCTCACAGTTTCACAGACAGTATTTATTTATTTATTTATCTTTTTGAGTAACCGGGCCCCCATGGTGCATGTCAGGCAGTCATGATTTATTTTCCCGTCTTGGACAGGATGGGTGTGTTCTACAGTTGAGGGTGATGGTGGTTTTGCTGTTGTCTGTGTAGTAATAGGAGCAGAGGCGGTTGTTCCCACAGAAGCCTGAGCTGACATCATAAAAAAACACACAACAAGGTACCTGGGGGCTGGTCAGGAGGGTGGAGGTGAGCGAACCGGTGTGGGGGGAGTCGGGGTGCTAGGGGTGGGGGGGTTTGGGTTTGGTCTCAACCGCCATTGGCTGAGGGCTGCACGGGGGACACACCTGTGAGCGCCAGAGGCTAAGGACATTGGCTGCGACCTGAAAATTACACCTGTGGGGGAAAACGGGAGGAGGGGGGTCAGGGTACATGTAAACCAAGCCCTTTACAAATTCAGCCACTGTCTACTCGAGGAGCTTAACCGTCTAACAACGCTGACAAGAGCACCTGGGGAAAAAAAAGACAAGTTCTGCTTGGGCAGCAGGAAGATAGCTGGCGCTCTCTTCAAACCGGTTGGCTTTGTTCCGGGGTTTCTCTACGACCGCATCGACCTGAAAGGGACGTCATTTCCCCGCCTAACCACCACTCCAGAGGTCGACTGTCCTTCAGCGGGAGCAGGAAAGAGGAAGACCAGCCAACGGGACGTCAACAGCCCTCATACAATGATGCCTCTTGTCTTGGGTTTATGGCTCGGCGACCACACCTGGGAAAAAAAGACGGGGTAAATTCACAAACGTGATCCCTCCTTTGTCTTCGCTCTCCATCTCTGAGGCTCGAGCTTTCGTCATGACCTGTTGCTCAGCGTTAAAAAAAAAACTTTAAGGACATTTTTGTTCGGCGGCTAGGATCAGGAAATGTGCGACAAACGGGTTAGAGGGTTGTACAAAGCCCTCTGCAATCGTATGCCGGTCTAGCAGGGTACAGGTAGTTTCGATGGGACGCGAAAATAATGTGTATCGAATTCCAGTTCCATTTAACCACAGAGAAAGAAGAGGAAACAATAGAAGCCAACGCTCATTCCTAAACTGGATCGACCAGTTGGGGCAGGTACAGGCAAACTGCCAGACTTGTCAAAGGATATGAAGACAGCGGCTGCCTCTTTCTTTAAGGGCGTTCAAAAGTGCTTTACGAGGAGACATCCACCAAATTACGGTATGAAACAACCATACGAATGTATAATCTGAAAACAACACTAGCACGCTAGTTCAACAAACATTATTGTTATATAACGATTGAATTTGTTAAGAACTAGTTTTCTTTACAACCTGTTGAGCTGTAAAGCAAATACCTTTTCAAAGTTTTCATTTCCACAGTCAATGTGGAAACAGTGTTTCTGATTTTGTCTAGTAACATTTTAGGGTATAGGGTATAGAGTATATTAGGGTATATTTCACTATAGGGTAACAGTTTTGTGTATTTTGACGTGGATCTCTGTCGAACATAAAATGTCTGCTCGTTTGTTTTCCATGCCTCAGAGGTTTGGTTGTGAGTGTAGACACAGCGTATCGGAATTATCAGAGCAGAGAGTTTCCACTAGTTAGAGGAGGGAATACCGTGTTGCGCTAGATGTTTTTTTAAGGTGATGAGGACAGATGCAGTCGGGGGAGAAGGAGGGAAAATGGAGGGAAAATGTCGACCGCGTACTGTACGGTGGCGGCCCCAGAGCGAGGTGGAGGATTGTGATTGGTGGAAAGCGAAACATTTGTTCATTTCTTTCATAAACCTGAATAGCTGCGAGTCACATGAGCGCGAGTCACTCCGCCAGTGTGCGGCGACGGGGGCGGGAAGTGCAGAGTAGAATTTCAGCAGAACATGGGGTTTGAGAACAGACGAAATGGTGGAGCGGTTTAACGCTGTTTGTTCCTGTTTCCAGTGGCCGGGCAGAAAGGAAGGGGAACTGTTGCTCTTATCACCTCACGGGGTGAGAGGTGAACTTAAAGCTGCAGTTTGATGCAGCTGATAGGAGGAATGACTTGGGCTTAAGGGCCTTTTAATGGTGTACTAATGTACGCTAACTCTATTTGCCTTTTTCATCAAGACGCCACAATGATGATGATTTTAAGAAAACAATAGTTTCTTCTTTTTGGATTCATTCCGTATTTAATCAGCACTGACACATGTAGTGTGACATTTTGTGTCTCCAGGGAGGTGACTATATTTTAATATGAAATTATTCATAGTATTATGAATTAACCCTTTTTATGACTATTATAAATAGGACAGAAAAAGCGATCCCCAGTGAATAGGAGGAACCATGGACAGGCAGCTGATTTTACTGATTTTAGGTTTAATTTGCAAAATATTTTTCACATGAAACGAAAAATTCATACTACTTATGTGATAATCGAACAAGTGAATACTTTCGTTGTTTTTTTTTTTTTTTAGAATTAAGTAAACCACAGAGGTGTGGTAAGACAGTATACATTCATAAAATGGTTAGGTGCAGATGGATGTGGCGATTATCACAGCCTGAATTTTACACGCTGCCCCTCACTAGTCTAAGGGCCCAGGTAGGTGGCGCTGAGATAACGTCCGCAGTTAAATAAGGTTTTGGGTTTCCGCCGCCATTGTTTTGTCACAAAGACAGCAACTATTGATTAAGGGCCAGGCCAGTTTGCCTGTCGGGTTGTTCACTTCACAGTGGAGTCACATTCCAGCACAGAGGGCAGAGTTACCTGATCACGCCTCACTTCTAAAAGGCAAAAAGCACGGGCAGCCGTCAGTGTCTGAGGCTAAATGAACGAGGAAACCTCTGAGGTGCACAACCTTGAGAGGGAGAAGAGGAAGAGATATTTGGAGTAAGGAGGACAAAGTGAGAGGAAGTTTGTTGAAGGCAGGGGTCAGGCATTTTGGAGAGGTAACACAGGACGTGCTCCACTTTGATCAGGTATTTTCACAGCTCGTTTCCACTAGAATTTTCTGGGCTAATCTTTTTTTCACTCTTTCTTTTTCTCTCTCTCCCGCTCTTTTCTTCCTCAGAGGGCCTGCAGCACTGGTATATAATGCTGATGATTAACTAAATAGTCTGGGAGAGCAGGTCTGCTTGGCTTTCTCATTTCATGGGGCCTGACTGACCGGGAGGAAGACGGAGCATTCTCAGGCAGCGGGCTGGAAATTCAAGAACTTTTTTTTCTCTCTCTCTCTTTCTTTTTTCAGCCCCCTCCCTCCAAATATACTCACTTTACTTTGGTTTTGTTACATTCTTTCCTCGGGGTACCTTTCATGACGGTAAGGTTACAGGTGCATTCTCCATTTTCCTTCTCCACCTTCTTTCCCTGAACTTTTCCCTCCCTTGTAATCTCTTTTCTTTCTCTCTCCTTCCTTCTCCCTCCCCCTCGTGCTGGTGCTCTACTTTTGCTTTGCTTTCAGGATGACTGGAAACCTGTTTCTTTCTTACCAAACACAATAAGATCTCACCTTATCATCACAGGGCTTCTGTTCTAAAATCATTTGTCATGTGCGCCGAAGAAGAGATGGATTTTTTATTTTTTTATTTTTTTACACCTGATCAGATCTTTGTTTAAAAGAAAAAGGGAACCATCCGCTACAAACAATACCTTATGTGACGATACTGTAAAATGTAGAGATATTTAGGGTAACTACAAGGGTGAGTGAATAGATTATTTCTTTCATGTATAGTTAATTAAATAATAATGTATGTTTAAGTGTCCGTTATGGGTGTGAGCTCCTCACAGTGTACCTGTGAACAAGTCGCGTTATTCAGTACACAAGGGCTCTTTCAGTGACCTTCTGCATACACGCCGTAGCCTCAGGTCGAGCTGAGCAGCATTCCATCAGCCTTTCATCACTCAGCAAACAAAGACAACGGCCTGAGAGATCCACCAATGAAAAGCTGAAAGCAAAAAAAACAAAAACAACCAAAATCACCTTTTCCTCTCTTGTCCATTCCGCAAAAAAATAGCTGCTGAAAGGGATTTGATGGTAGAGTTTTATTCGAGGAAGGTGAGAAGGCACAATATAAAACACAATCCGCTGGGATACAGGAGCAGAAACAGCCCGAGCATGCGACTGACTTGGTGGCATTTTGGAGAGTATGTGATGTGTTTAAAATTAGTAACCATCGTGGATTGTGTGAGAAGCAGCCCTCCCTGCCTTGCCGTGCCATAGATTTAGACTAGTTGGAACAGGTTTGGGCAATCATTAACAACTACTGTGGCCCAGTCCTCTGTGACAGCATGTTTAAGCTAAAAACTTTAACCACAACAAAGACTCAGTAATTATGCTCCATGGAGGTGGTCTGCAAATATGGACTTTGACGTTCTTATTTCCAAAAGTTTTCTGCTGTTCAACATAACCATATTTAAGGAACACCTTTTTTTTTTTTTAGATGGTAGTCACCCTCGGCAGATGTCACATTGATTTATTCATTAACCTTTAATAATGGGCCCTGATATCACATGATGTTCCAGAGGCCAAGGTATCTCAGCCGAGTATCAGTGCGTGCTGTTCACCTCAGGGTTTAGTTACAAGATGTTTTTGTGTTTGGGTGATTATCTCCATCTTACGAGGCAGCATTGGATATCATCACTTTCTCTAATACTGCCTGGTAATGATGATGATAGTCATCTGCGGCCTGCAACCAGACAAACCACCTTTGCAATGTTAGAAGCGGCGTGCCCCTGGCGGGGCCCTGGGTCGGCTCAGGTGCTTGAGCAGCAACAGAAATGGCTCTCAGGATCCATCTTACCTGACAGTGCTGGATTGTACGACTGTTGTTCTAACACTGTCTGGTAACGATGTTTCCTGGGTGACTCCGTGGTCTCCGGCGTGACTCTTGCGTAGCTAATCATGAAAACCTTCGATTCCTTTGAAAACTGTTTTTCTCTTTTTGATGTTGTCACTGTCATGACATGGTTGGCTCTGTTTTCTGAGGGTTTGAACACTTTGCCAATTTCTGAGTCAAGTTAAGATCCTCCTTGGAATCCAGTCCATTATTTTTAAAGAGTTGGATTCCTGTTACGAACTAAGTATTTACCCAGTTATAGCCCTAAAGATGCTTTAGCTTTAGCTGTTTTTTTTTTAACTTACTTCCCTATTTTTTTTTTTTTTACTTTTATGACAACCCCACCGCACCCAATGAATAGCAGTTGATAGTTCCACCGGTCCTGCAAGGCCTCGTTTCCTTGTTCCCTCCCTTCAGCACTCTTGGTCTCTGATACTGACGCATGAGCTCACCTGAGAGCTTTACTGGTTCAAGAAGAAAAAATGCTGCTCCACTTTAGCCCCACCAGGCTCTGTTCTTTCTCAATGGCAGCAGGATCGTATCAAAAACATTTTGCCTCCTCTCTGGTCTTTGAGGCTTTTCTAGGACGATTGACAGACGACTGCTCCATGCAGACTGCAGACCGAGTTCTAACACACAAAAATACCCTTCAGGTTGTACAGTTAAATGTGTAGAAATGTAAATCTAGCAGGGATTCTCTTGCACTGATGATTTACAACAATGTGGATTTAATAAGATTTAACCGTGCAAAAGTCAAAAATGATCATTTCAAGCATGTGGCCTTTCAACAGACAAAAGAAACAAAGGTAAATAATAGACATAGGCGAGCACACACCTAATATTTGTTTAAGGAGGGAGAATTACCCCGCAAACATTGAGCCGCGCCTTTATTTGCCCACCCAGCTCCATTATCCAAGCCACAGAGACGTTGGCGTCACATATTTGTGTTTTAATGCAATAATGTAGAAAGATTGGAACAGCATTTACCACGCTTACTTTGTTTCTTTACTCGATTGTGGACCTACAGCTTATATTGTCGCTGTGCTTTGATGGGCTGTAATTCAAATGCGTGAGTGAATGAAAGCCCGCCGTGGTGCGTTACAGCCTCCGTGACGAGGAACTGCTCATTTCGCTCTGTCTCTGCTACACACTGCTCTGTTTCCTCCAGCACTCTCCTGCTCCTCTGCACAGGTGAAAGCTCAGAGGTCATCCTTCCAGCCCGTTGATAGGCGTCTTACCAGACATGGTTAGATGTAATTACTGGTGTCTAATACTGTCTGGTAATGCCGTCCATTAAATGGCATTACCTTCTGCTCTCTTACTTCCCCCTCTGTCGCTTTTCCTGCATCTGACGTGCAGCAGAATGACGATGACTATGGAACTATGATGCTCGCACGGGAAGAGTGGTTGATTTGAGGGGTTTCTTCCACGTGACTTGAGTCAAAGTTTCTTCACTGAGCAGCCACTTACAATAGGCCTTATCAATGAAGTCTGCACCGTGTTCACCAGAATGTGATGTAAAAATGTTCAATAAAAAAATATCTTTCAATTAACTGCATTCCTCTAACCACAATAAAGACATTCCTTCGAGATGCTTTCAGGTAAAGTACAATGTGCACAGTTTGTTAAATATCACTAGTGATGGTACATTATATTATATGTTTTTTGATGTAATGTAAAAGAAAAAAGTTTTAATAAAGTTGGATCAAATTTGAAATGTCTCCTCTGCTCATTTTCTTTTCCCTAACGTGTTTCTTCAGTCTTTATTTTTCACGTCTCCCCTGCTCTGGCTCTTTGTAGCAGCCTCTGGTGATTGTGAACTCTTCCCTTGGACAGACCGGAATGCCGAGCCCCAGTCAGGTGTGGATCAGGTTACCGCTGAACAGAGCTTCTTTTTAAATGCCTCAATTTACCCATGAGTTCCCCCCATCAGCCAAGCACTCATTGTGTCCCAGTGTATGGCTGCTCACAGAAGGCAAACCTGATAAACCGAGAAGCACAAGGCTTGTTTTCACTGCCAGGAACCAGGCGACCTACAGTAGGTACAGTGCAACTGAGATCCATGCACTCGTCTGTTTCGCCACTGGTTATATTACATGGGATTTTTTTTTTTTTTTTTTTCAAAGCGCTGCTCTTACATCTTTCCTTCTCACAGTAACTCACACAGAGCCATGGTGTTTAATTAGGCCTGTTAGCTCATGGGTTCAGTTGACTGGTTAAATGCAGCTCTGATTTTATCAGTTGGAGAACAAACACAAAACACCATTTAGCCGATAACCGGCCCCAGGCCTCAGAGATGCTGGGGAGGAAGACATCATTGTGTTTTACATTCAGAGAGCATATTGTTTTATATTGAAGAAAAAATAAATAAATCAAAGCAAACTCTTCTTCTTTTCTGCAGAAAAAATGGAAGAAAAAAAAGGAAAATAGAAAAGAGAATTTTTTTTTTGTGCTGACGCTAAAAGTTTTCCCCTTTTTAAAAATGTGATTACTGGGACTTTAATCAAGTTTCAAAATCGGCAAAGAATAAAAAAAAAGAGAAAAATAAGTAGTAGAAAAATCAACACAAAAAGTATTATGAAAGGCATTTTTACATGTCACAGTTGAAGAAACACATTAACCAGTAATATGGCTGCAATGCTGCTGACCCAAAGTGACTCACTGGGACATTTGGAGAAAAAAAAAAAAAAAAAAAAAAAAAAAAGTGAACTGTTATATTTATATTTTAGTGCCAGCTCCAACATAAAGATAACTAAAACCAAAATTTTATTTTTTATGTGTTATAATACCGCAAACCCCTCTTTAATTTAAGAAGCAGCCAATAAATTATAAATATAGTTACATAATACTGAGCTCAACAGCCATTTGTAGTTTGTTGTGCAATATGAACTAATTGAAAAGTCTGACACATTTATGTTAAATAACATAACTTTATATAATCTGTGATTAAAAATAAACTCCACATTATTCAGGTATTTCCATGTGTGAGTTTTTTTGTTTAACCATCAGTGTTGCCTGGATGGTGAGGTCTTTCTTTTCTTCCATTGCTGAACTGTTTTAAACTCTTCAACTCATATATTTAACTATCAACCTTTCATTTAAAAATGTCACTTGTTCTATCCTGAAATTGCTAGAGAATATGTGTTTGTTATGTGTGTGTTTTTATGAAAGAGCAAAGGGAGTTTCGGCGCGTATCAATAAAATTATATCGCAACCACTTCAAATCCTGGAGAAACAGGAGGTAAGCGTAATTAGTTGCTTCCCCCCCTTAGTGACGTAACGCCACTGAATCACATTCCTGGCTGGCACAGAGCCTGCAGAGGAATCCTGCGCTGGTCTGTGCATGCTTAGTGTAGTCAGACCAGATTCCTGCACCACAGCCGGCTGTGAATCAGGAGGCCAGGTTCACTGAGCGGGGTTTGTCACTGGGGCGGGAAAGCTTAAAACGGCATTGGTGACATACATGCCCGTGTGCTGAGGAGCAGGGAACGCCTTTAATGGCTGATCACAAAGCAATGGGTTGGTGCTAAAGTGCGTGCAGACGGGTTAATATGTCAACCGCATCTGTCCTAACCCAACTATTAATGAGCAGTGAGGAGCCACGGTGCAGCAGCCAGAACTAACTGCAGGGCTGAGGTCAGCGCCCCAGAGACAATGGTAAGAGGCACCACAGCAAACTGTGCCCTGCATCACACGCACACTAACACACACCCACATCCGGATTTGTGTCTGCAGTCACCCCTGGGTGAAACACAATGCTGAAGACACAGGTATACTGGCTCCGCCTCTGGAAGCAGTGAAGGAAACGACACCCATGTAAATGCAGTGACTTCATAAGGCTGAGATGTAAAAGAAGAGAAAAAAAGAGTTCAATTTGAGATATGTCCCTGAGGTTGGAAGTGATGCACTGGGTAAAATCAGTCAAAAATGTCTAAAAACACCATCCATGAACATTTGATTCCAATTTTCAGACACATTCAAGACACACAAGACAGAATTATGAGGAGGACTTAGAGTAAATGACCTCCTCTCAGACCTGGGGCCCCTGACTATTGTTGTAGTTTTACACACTGCCCCCAACACCACTCTTTCTGAAAGGATCGGGTGTTGTATTTGCTGACGCCATCGTTTGTATATTTTGTGTTCAGCTTTTATCTGATATTGCTGAAAGGCAACATGTGGTACCTTTGGGAACACTCCCTGTTGAAATGCAATAAAATCACTCAGCCATTGTCAAGTAGATGACGTAAGGCACACACACTCATTTTAATAAAGTACTACCTTCTAAACTGCTGGTAAATTCTTTGGCAGCTGAATAACCGTAGCAGACGCAGACATGGTGGCCTGCAACGCCCTCAAAGTAAGAACGCCTTGGAATGATTGTTGGAATTGTTTTGATGTTATGTATGATAATTTGCACAGGTTAAACTATGAGTTATTTATCATTTTTATTCAAGCAAAAACAAAAAGTTTCAGTATATTTGGCTCTACATCTAATTATATTTTATTAATTATATTATTGCTGCTTATGTCCCATTAATCCAGGCCTGAATAACCACTATATCCCAGGTCACCAAGCAGCGACCAAGACTCAGTCTCTTAGTTTCCTTGACTGATTTCTGAAGTGCTGCTCAGTGAAGTGGTCTCTGCACTCCTTGCATTAAGCGCACTTCTCCTCAGTCTGTGCATTTTCAGACTAAACCTGGAGCTTCTCACCAACTGCTGCTGTCATTCCTGCTCTCCCCACTCTGCCGTACTGTTGTCTGCTGCAGTGTGGTCGGTGAGTCACTTTCCACAGTGTCTTTTCATCGCTCTGGAGGGTGTAACGTCATCACGAGTGACGTTATTCCAGGAGGTTGTTGCATAATACAAGTCTGACTTTAAAATGTAACTTAAACTTAAATGTAAATGTTCCCATGTTAAAGTCAGTCCTGGGGAAATTTGACATCGTCGTGTCTCTATCTTTTATTTGTCACCAGTGAGAATGACTTAGTACACACCCTGGGAACATACTAACCCCCCCACCTCAACAGCCCCCCCTTGCTTTATCGGTGTAATTCAATAATGAAATCATGAATAGCAAGGGAGTGAGAGAGGGACCCTCTTTAAATGACCCTTTCTTTACATTGTAACTTAACTCCATTTCTTCCGCTATAACACCTTGACAAGGAGAATCCCTGCTAATAATGGGTTGTGCAGGGACACCATTGCTGCAGGCTGCATCCCTGTAATTGCTGAGCACTTCCTGGTGCAGACGGCAGTTGAGATGACATGGGAACAGGCGAGTCTCCATAGACACACACACACCTTATGGTGTCACCGCCCCGAGACAGCCAGCCTAGCGTACACATGCAGGCACGCTACACACACACACACACACACACACACACACACAGAGTTTAATTTTCACATTACTGAATAAACGCTTCTCTGGTAAAACAATTCACCTTATGATAAGCCTTGAATAATTTCAATCCCTGACTCTTCATGGAAAAACCTAGGATTTATTTTTTAATTATATTTTATGTGAATAATTTCTAGTAAGAAAAGCAGAAACAAAACAATGATTATTAACAAAACGCAAAGTAGAAGAAATACAATATTAGAAATAAAGAAACACAAATTACACAGGCATGTATACACATGTGTTTTTACACATGTGCGCACACACACACACACACACACACACACACACACACACTTGGCAGATGGCGAACCATGAGGTGGACAGGGCTGTAAAACAAGCCCGTTCTCTTTGTCCACCTACGCAGCACTTTGCACACTGCGTCTATCAGATGGCAGCGTTTTATCAAGGTGTGGTTGACACTGGCTCCACACAAAGCTCCGTTCAACAGGGATACACGAAGCCCGCTTCCAGCTACTGGGGTGTTGGTGCTGGACTTGTGTTATTGCCAGGCAGCTCTCGGTTATCCCTGCCATTTTGCGCCTGCAGCACACGGGACGTTTACAGCTGTGTGTGTATGTGTGTACATGACACACGCGGGTGACGGTTGCTTCCGTGTGGTACGTGTGAAATGTGTGAAGCACATGCCGCAGGTTGTGATGACACCTACATTTTGACGTGAACCATGGACATAAAGAGTAACGTATCGTAAGAAGTGTATGGGACATAGTTTGTCTCCACATTTGACAGTTGAGAACTGGTGACTATCAAACTGTGTCCTCCATTACGTTTCATTTGCAATTGTCAGTGCGACTCCAGACTTTGACATTTTCAGAATTTCAGACGTGCCGCACTTTATCTACATCAAACTGAGACGTATGTGTAATTACACAGATGCATAGATGCTGGGTCCAAGAGGCACCCGCCCCTGTCGATTATCAGGCAGTTGGGAGGAAGGGGGGAGATTATGCTTAATTGCTGGCCGAGGCTGTGCCTGGGTGTTTCCTCCCGAGTCAAATCACTGAGACAGAAGGTGATTAGTGGATTTGCCATGCAAGCAGACAAATAGCATGTTGCTCAACTGCTACTGGATTTGGCAGTAGACAGAATGAATAATTATAATGTCTGCTATAAAAAAACCTAACAATGATTGGACCTGATGAATCGGTGACATAACAGATCAGTGTTCACAGTAAGTGAAATGCACTCTAGCAATTTCCAATTATAATAGATTTATTTGAAAATGTTCTCTTTGCAGAGCAATGATTTCTGAGCTGCAGAAAATACTATTTCACCTTCCGTGTCGGAACATAATACTGTGGAAAACTGGCAAATCCGTTTTGACTGACACTCCCCTCTCATGTTACCATAGGGTTCATGCAACAGAGGCTTACAGGCCGTTAATACTGAATGAAGCTGAACTCCGGGGTGGGTGGGAGTGAGACACAATCTTAAGTAGTTAGCTCGTCTTGAGCTGCCGTTGTAAGATTCAGTGCACAAGGGGCGACTGTTGCTAAGGGTCCTGTTGCCCTGGTAACTGCTGACTGTTTACTGCGGTCTAGTGCGCGGAACAGCAGTGAGCTGTGCAGACAGGCCGAGTGATTCCAGTCTCCGTCTGGTCCGGCGGTTCGCTGCTTGTCCGCAGATGGACTTACACGGTTGAGTGAGTTTTTCACCGAGTCTGACGGTCCACGTGTGTGACACTGGAGTGGCAGGTAAATCCTTTTGCTCATAGTTCCACTGCTGTGTTTCCAGGTGCTTTCACTTGTCCGTAACATAACATTTTTTGAAAGTTACTGTCAAATGTTATTATTACTATACTATTAAATCCTGGTTCACACAGATCTTTTCTGAGTTAGCATGTCCTCCCCTCGTCCTTCCACACATGAATTGTTATGTGTTGACCCAGTGACACACTGATGTACAGTGTGTACCCAGCCTCTCACCCAATGTGACCTGGGGTTGGCTCTGTCCTCCCCCGTGACCCTCAACGGATAAACAGTATAATGTAGATAATGGATGAATGGGTATGACTGAGGTAATATGGCATGGGCCTGAATAACAATAGGGCAGGACATTGACACAATGCTATATATATATATTCCAGTCTGAACCAAAGCATTTATCTGAGCCACATAACCACACAGAGCCACGAACCATCAGAGGTTAACAAACTTAATATCATGGATCATCTCTTTAAGATGTACAATTATTAATTATTCCTCTGTGTATTCTGACCGAAGGTCAACATTTCTAACTGACCCAGGTCTACTCTCCTCACGTGGTGGAACATTGCTAGCCCATTTCCTGCTCATGTCATCTGAGTCGTGCACTGAGGGCCGGGGAGAGGACACAGGACAGGAGAAGAAGAAACAAGATGGTGTGGAGACAGAGGAGGTGGACCGAGACGTGTGTTTTTCACCTGAGCACAGAGGAACACAGGAAGTAACATCAGAGGGGGCACTGGAGCAGGTCCAGAGGGTGGAGATGCCGAGAAGGAAGGTTTCCCACATGAGAGTCAACCAGGACGGCCGAGCTGGAGGCGTGTCCATTTGCTCCTACCCAGACAGAGAAGGACATCGAGATGAACCCCGGGGGCCTGGTCCATTCTACTTCTTAGGTGGAACCAATGGGGCTGAAATGTAAATAGAAAAACCCGAAATGATTTTAAAACATATTCATATCGCGTGAAAAGTTCTCCTGTGATCGAGACGTAAACCATAATCCTCCTCGGCTGCACGTGTTTCAATGAGTTTGTCGTTTCCTCTGTTGTGTGTCTACAGCTGAAGTGTGATTTATTTCCTCTGGGGTTTTTCCTTCAGCGTGAGCAGTTACTTTGAGAGCAGAGGGTGGAAGAGGATTTACAACAAGCACAGAGAGGATTTCAAACTCAAGTGGTGTGAAACCAAATCTCCAGCCAACTACTGCAACTTTCGAGAAGGTAGTGAGAGCGCCCAGGACAGAATCTCAATTTAACTTTATTCCTTATCTTATTTTTCTTTTGATAGAAAGCAGTGCACATAAAGAAATCCTCACGTGTTGTTTCCAGGTAAACAGTTGCTGTACCAGATTCCTAACAACAAGGTGCTCACCACTAAGATCGGCCTCCTCAGCAGTCTGCGGGAATATGAGCGAGTCAGCAGCAAAGTCACCCACGGTCAAGGACCGAGGTGAAGTGGACAGCTGTCTCCCATGCCTTGGCCTCTCTCTTATCCAGACGCCTATTGAAAGCAGACAGATGTAACTGTTGATTCACAGAGCTGACAGTTGTGGCTAAAATCTCCTAGCAACCATCTGGTACCACCATGGAGCGTCGGCTCTGCCTGACTCTGCAAACACTGAAACACATATCAGCTCGTGATACCATTTAATAAACAGAGGAAAATTCCCAAATCATGAATCAGGACATCTAAGGCCCAGGTTTGTGTTTTTAATAAGTCGGCAACATAAAGTTCATCAGTAGCTTATGACTAATAAATACTTGTACTAACACACACCTTTAATTTGAGTCAACCTGCCGAAGTGAACGTGACACGTGAGACTTCAAATCACTAACAACATAACTGTTAAATACTGACAAGTGGCCAGCAGTAATCTGGTGCGTTTATTTAAAAAAAATAAAAAATTCGAATTATTTGAAAATGTATAATTTAAAACCAGTTGTTTGGTCGGTCTGAGGTGTGACGTTCACTCTCTCCTGGATGTGTTGCACCTCACAGGCGGCTGAAGATGGACGAGTTCATTCCCACCACCTTCCGCCTGGATGTGAGGGAGGAGAGGGAAGCTTTCTTTGCCAAGCAGGAGGGTAAAACACCCAAACACACCCAAACACATCCCAACCACATTAACATGCAACGCACCCTGATGCAACAACAGCACGGCACGGCTTCGGTTGGTGTTTCGTTTGAAGACTCCCAGTCAAACAGGACCTGTCCTGCATCCAACAATGGGAGAAGCAGCTAGTTCTCAGCAGCGTTGAGACAACAGTTGCCTTGGTGACTGTTTAATCAAGAGGTTGAGGACGTTGGAAAAATAATGCAATTCACCTCCCATAAGGCCCTGATACGATCACCTTGGGAACATGCTGTTTCCATAGAGATGAGTCAGCAGAGGGCAGGGCTGAGACGCAAACACATGGACGGACGCTCAGCAGAGTCGCTGCAGCACTCATCTGCTCTGAGACAAAAATAATACCTGTAAGACTGTCACTGAAACTTACAAAATATTTTCATTAATATTATATTTAAATATAATTTCCCTGATTCTGTATTGTTGGTTATAATTGAGACGCACAGCGTTATAACCAGTGGTGCGCCAGTTATGACAAACATGGTTATCATTAAGTAAACAGGAGGAAGATGGACAGGTGGGTTAGATCTATTAGTGGTGGATGAATCTACAGTCAGTGTTATATTATAATATAAGAACATTAATACTTATGTGTCAACATTTGAATGTTAAAGCTAATTTCAACTGCTTTATTTACTACAGGCCTCCTACCATAGGCCTCACATATTCCAGCTCCAAAATGAAATGAAGGTAATAAATTGTATTACATGGGTTTTACAAGCAAAAGTTCCGGAAAAGAGCGGACAACAGAATAGAGCTTTTTCTCAGTATAAAAAAATACTACAATAGAACAATAGGGTTAAACACAACACACCATATTAAAACTTGAACATGAACAGCATAGCTCTAGAATATGTTTGATTTCTTTGTATCTGTGTGACTGTGAGCAGGTGAGAGAGACGGCGAGAGTCTTATGTGGATCTGCAAACCGACGGGGCTGAACCAGGGCAGAGGGATCTTTCTGCTGAAAAGCCAGGAGGACGTAACTGCCCTCAGACTGAAGCTGCAGCACATGGACGACAGCCAGGCCGACAAGAAGCCGCATCACTGCCAGACTCAGGCTCGCATTGTCCAGCGGTGGGTGAAGTTTGGATGCGTTTTAATGAGCAAGCTCATAAAGACATTTTTAATCCTGAAAACCAGGTTAAAAACAGATGTCACATATATTTCTTTAGATTTTTTAGAGTCTGATGTCTTGAAGATAACGTGACGTTCTGCCCTCAGTTACATCAAGAGTCCTCTGCTCCTGAAGGGAAAGAAGTTTGACGTTCGCTCTTACCTCCTGATCGCCTGCACTGCGCCTTACCTGGTCTTCTTTCGCCACGGTTACGTGCGGCTGACCTGTGACCTCTACGACCCCAGCTCCAACAACCTGTCAGCCCACCTGACCAACCAGGTAAACGCCCAGTACCTTGCAGAGAAGAATTCTAGATGTACAGCCATGATGCCTTTAATGTAAAAAAAAACAAAAAACAAAACACATCATACACTGCAGATTACGTTATCCTGAGTCATTCTAATTCTTTCTCTTGTTTTTCTCTAAGTGAATACCTTAGTTTGTGAGCACATATTTTCTTCTTGTTATTGTACAATTTCTAAGGAATATTTTAAAAGAAGTTTACTGATGCCACATGTTTGATCTCAAAGGTCTCTAGCGTTAACAGAATGAATCATGGGTAGTATGGATAGCAGTCAATATGCTCTGTGTCTGTGCGCCCCCTGCTGGCCGTCTCCAGTTCATGCAGAAGAAGAACCCGCTGTACAGCCAGCTGAAGGAGGACACCGTGTGGTCCATGGAGAGCTTCAACACCTACATCAACGACTGCTATGGGGTTGCCAAGGGTCTGCCCAGGGACTGGGTGCTGGGCGCCTTCACGGTGAGCGGCTGCTGTGTGCTGGAGCTCTCTGGGACCAATTACCGTTTTAATGAAGACTGCCTGTGCACACGGCTAATTGAGATTGTGGTTTGGATGATTTCATCGCTGTCTGAGGATGAATCATCCCCTCACTGAAATGAAGTTTCACTCTAGCTGTGTGTTTTTAAACAGCGCATTGTTCAGCTTCACTGTCACAGAATAAATCCTCAAACACACACACACCATAACTTTATAAGTGGATGTATTACTCAAGGTTACATCAGATCAGGTGCACATGTTGTTCTGCTGCCCCCAAGTGGCCAAAAAACAAAATCTAGAAATTCTACTATTCAGATATAAAAAGAAAAAAGAAAACTTGCTGCTGAACGTGGTGCTGCTGTGTCACCGCGAAGCCAGATGAATAATGGATTTACTGTTCTCCCCCTCCCCATGCATCAGAAGCACATGCAGCGGATCATGACTCAGTGTTTCTTTGCAGTCAAAGCCAAGTTAGAGTGCCGGCTGGGCTTCTTTGACTTGATTGGCTGCGACTTCATGGTCGATGATGACTTCAAGGTGGGTGAGGAGGTTCTGGTAAATGTCCAAAAAGATGGTGAGTGTATTAACATGTGTATTAATGATGTCCCCATGTGCTGCCTGCTGACAGGTGTGGCTGTTGGAAATGAATTGTAATCCAGCTCTGCACACAAACTGTGAGGTTCTGAGGGAGGTGATACCCGGCACTGTGGTGGAGATGCTGGGTGAGCTCAGTCTTTACATCGGCACCAAGAACTCACGTGTAGCAGACAGCCATTTGTTTACCTGTCGTTGTGATGCTCTTCTTTAGATTTAACTCTGGAGATCTTCAACAAGTGTCGTCTCGGACAGAGAATCCTTCCTTTGGCCAGTCAGAGAGAGTTTGTGCTTCTCTACAACGGAGTTGTTCCTGCTGATTCGGCAGCAACCTGCAACAAGAACGACACAAACAGTGAATCCCTTAAGAAACCCAAGACCAGGACACAAATGGCTAAACCCAGAAGGTGCAAGTCAGGAGTAGAGGGTAAGAATGGGTCCGCAGCATCCACTGATAGCTGCATGAACGTGACAGAGGGCGGTGCAGGACGGGGCAGCTCAAGGTTCAGACATCGTCTCACTTCCACCTCACCATCAGTGCAGAGAGCGTCGAATCTACAGAGCGTCAAGAGCAAAGACCTGAGGCTGCAGCTCAAGATGAAAAAATGTACTACACAAGCCACAGGCGAAGAGAAGACTCGGCAGAATACGAGGATCATCGCGTCGCTGACATCATCAGAGCTGAGTGAAGGGGCCTCCGTCTCTGGCTCTTGGAAAACGGCTGCGTGTGCTCCTCTAACTGGACTTCCTGAGCATGAAGACAAAAGAAGAGAGGGCCCTGGTGAAGTGGAGCTTGGAAAGGAAACAGAGAGTTTAGTGTTGGAATGAAAACAGGAAGTGTGAAACATATATGCAAACAGCAGTGATCCAAACAGCTCTGTCCAAAAACCACCTACACCTTGTTCACCTGGTGCTTTGATTTACAGAGAAATGCCAATAAATGGTCACTCGAACAATGTAGCATCTATTTGTGTCTTTAATCCATTTGTAGGGACTAAGCCCTAAAGACATTAATCAACTTTAATCAAACTTGGAGAGATTAGTTTCCTAAACAGCTCAGTTTTTGCATGTGGGTCCTTGAATTATTCCCTGAGCAATCAACGAAAATAAAGTGCAAAATAAATCTTGGTTTAATACATAATAAAAATGTAAAAAATAAATCAGTGCAATGTTGTTAAAGAAATAGAGAATTATTGCTGATCTGCAATAAAATGTTATGTTTTTTTTTCGTAATCTATACAGCATCCTTTCACAGTCTTTTAGACCAACAGCAGAAGTGAAAAAGGTTTTTCTTCCTGTATTTGTTTCCACTGTAATGAAACCATATGACCGACAGCATCAAAGGGAAAACACAGCCATCAGCCGTGTTGTGTCAGGCTTGTGTCACTGCCAGCCGCAGGAGTCCTGCAGCTCCCGGCCTGTGGAAAGACAGAGACACTCAGACATGGTCACGTTCAAACCCTCCCACTGTCTAATCGAGGCTCTGCAGTTGCTGCGTCGTGTTTTGACTGCTGCCCTTCACCTCTTACCATTTCATAACTGGTAATTATCCGTCCCGACCCAGGGCTCTGTGCATGTAAACACAGGCAGGCATGCTCCCAGCTCTCCTGACAGGATGCTTGCTTCATCCACGTTTCTCAACAAAGAGGCCGAGAGCATCCGAGGATGTGAAAGGCGAGCTGCTCGGATGATGTTGTCTCTCTCTGTCTCGTTTGTTCTTTGTCACGCTGAAGCCTCAGCATGTTTCCTTTGTGATTTCAGAGTGTGAAGCGAGAAAGCTGCTCAGTTCTGTGCCAGCAGCCAACTGACAGGAAGGAAGGAGCAACTTCTACTACTACACCACAACTCCACAAAAACTCCTCGGCACTTTTACCTCAGAAACCTCTTTCTGCCTCGGCGCGTCTGTGTAAGCAGACATCATGCGGCGGCCAGAAGGAGGAACAAGAGCTTAAGCAGCCCTCCCTCTCCAGCTTACAATATCCTCTTTTGGACCAAACCGGCCCCCCGTTTTTGTGTTATCTCTTTGGTTTTAGTGTAGCTCTCTCTCTCTCTCTCTCTCTCTCTCTCTCACACACACACATACTCACAAACACCGGGGTGAGGATGATTGCCCGGGCAGATGGTGCTCAGTTCCTGGACTAGAAGCTGAGGAGAAGCGAAGAGGGACAGACTCCTCGTCCATCATGGGATGCTGCAGTGTGACTCAGAGGCATACTGGAGTGGACGAGGTGGGCCCGGATGAGATCGAGCTCCTGGAACTCTCTGGAGACAACTTAGGGTAAGACACAAGTTCACTGTTCAAAGAGAGAGAAATGTTCAGAAACAGAAAAGTAGTGTCAGGAAATGAAAATTCTCATGATGACATTTTGATCCGTCAGCAAAGTTACAAAACTTCAAACAGGGTGACACCAGCATCGATCCAAAATGTGAAGTGTTCAGCGCTTACAGCTTCAGAGACAGTGTTTTTTTTTTTTTGTTTATTTGTGGTCTTAATGAGGAAGCAGTGGCTGTCTGAGGTGAACTGAGCACCGTCCTTTACCAGCGTCTCTCTAACCTCTGTGGCGTTGTTGAACATGCGTTGAGATGTTAATCAAGAGTGGAAACCTTGCGTAGGTTGCCACTCGGTAACAGGATGTGCTCTCCGACAGAAAACCTCCAGCTTCTGAGGTGAAGAAACAGGGTCGATCATAAAGCATGAAAACACCTGCAGAGCAGCAGCTCACGTCTATGAGCTCCAGCCGTCAGCACAACAACCAGAACAAGTGGCTCCTATTTGGTCAACATGAACTTGGGAGCTCTGTGATGCTGCACTGATGTGATTAGCAGATTACTCCAAGACAATGGCTGCAGCGTGGAGGGCTTTAATGCAGAGTCAGGGCGGGACAAACGTCCACTGGTTCTCAGGCCCGGGGATTAACTGGGGCTAATCACAGTGGCTGTTGAAGGATTCATGCCACACAGATGAAGATGTGCTTCATTCAGAGACACACACACTTCAGACATTGAGGCTTGTGTAGAGTATCAAAAAATAAATAAGATCAATAGATAACTCCTACATACCCAATGTTATTTAATAATATCAAATAATTACACTTAGTTTAGCATAGTTTCATTTTGTTCTCACTGTTTTAAAACTGCTCTCCATCCCCACTTATCATGTGTATGTAAATTCCCCTGAGTTCATAAACCAGCTTAGCAGCAGTACATGGTGACACTGGGATAATTGAGACAAAGCTTGTGTTTGCAATGGACACAGGCAACAGAATATGGTGGTGAGGGGTCAGCGGGGGGGGTCTGTCTCCGCTGTGACTACTGTAAGCAGATTACGTCTGGCTGCTGCTGCTTGAGACAGTCACATCTTCTCTGGCGCATCTTCCTTGGTGTGGACCGAGGGCTGCAGCCCGGCCAGGCTCACACCACCTGGAGATGCAAACAAAGCAGCGACTCATAATTACAGTTCTCACAGTTTAGAGTCTGCAGCCAGCCTGAGTCACGTGTGTCTAAAAGCTAACCGCATAACAAAGTAAGCAGTTAGCAACCGAGCGTTTAGCACGGCTGTATTGACGTCTGCTGAAAGGCTTCTATACGTGTGTGTGTGTGTGTGTGTGTGTGTTCCTTCAGGGTGTGGAGTCTGGGAGAAACCAGGCTGCAGTTGAGGAGGAGCAGCAGAGATGAGCTGCAGCCACAGCCGCCGCTCCCACTGCCGCCCCCACGCTATCCTTCAGTACGACACCTGGAGACAGAGGTCACCCTGTGTGTGTGTGTGTTTCTGTTTGCATGTTGTGCACTTTTGACAGTCAGAACATTCAGGGCAACTCTGAGAGGTGCCTCACATGAATAACAATAGTTTCCACTCGGTGTTTTTTTGTGTTGTGGCCAGACCAAGTCTGTAAACACACACACACACACACACACACTGTGGGAATTTCCAAAACAAATACAAGAGATGCCACAAAGCTGGTATGATTCAGACTTTACAGGAAATAAAGTAGGGGCACAAAAACTTGAGGTTTCACACGCTTTTTCCACTTTGATGAAAAAACTGAAGCACAGTTAATTTCACCAGTTGATTTCAAATGTTTACATTAAATCCCCCTGATTGTGCACCCCTGTATTATCAAACAGTAATCATTGAAACAGGATGTAATGCATGAGTCACCGTGGTGTTGAGGCATGTGGACACACACACGCACACACTCTGATGGAGGTAGGAATATGTGACAGTCAAAGCTTTGTGTCTCATCATGAGCCAATTAAAAAAAACAGATGACAGTCGCTGGGCAGGGCCTGACGGGGTTCTGTGTCTGCAGATGGTGCTGTGGGGCAGGAGCAGGGATGAGCTGCACCAGCGCATTTATTCCCAGCAGCCCATCAGAGGCTGGGAGGGTCAGCCAGCCCACATGTATGGAGAGGTCGTCCACTCCTCTCTGGTGTCTCTCTACAACAGCTACACACAGGTAAGAGAGCACGAATGAGCCAGCTGAGCCATGATGACTGCAACAAAACTAAACACAAACCAGATTTCCACTGGAAGATCATATTGAAACCCATGAGCTCTTCTGTCTCTGCAGGAATCCAGCGAACACTTCCTGGTGCTGTTCTCCTTCCACCTGCTGATCCTCTCTCTGGACCACTCTCGACAGGACTTCATCTATCAGGTACACACAGTGACTTCAGACAGGTTAAGTCAGAACAGCTGTCGGTCTCTGCTTCAAACAACAGATCAAATGTATCTACGTTTTTTTTTGTTTCCGAAGCACAATAATATGTTTTTCTTATGTTGCAGGGCATCCTTCCTCTTTCCGGCCTCACCTTCCAGGCTGTCTCCCTGGAGTCTGACACATCACACTCACCTCACATGTTTGAGCTCAGCGGTGAGTCAGTGGAAATAACCAAGTTCAGTCGAAACACGGCGACACAATGCAGAGCTTGATTCATGTCGTTCCCTCTCTTTTGAATCCAGGACCGATGGTGGATTCCATGAGGTTCATATGTGACAGCGCTGCAGCGTTACAGACATGGACACAACAACTAGAAGACAGGAGATACAAGTCGATGAAACAACCCATGAGTCCCTCTCACTGCGCCCTCTCCTATCTAGTAATCCCTTCTTTTATATTCGGCCATCCCTGTCATACTAGTTAAGCTGTAGAGAAACTGTGTGCACGTTTCTCCTGCAGCTACCCTGTGACATGCACTGGAAAAGAGAAGAACTGCTCAAATACTTACTACAGGCTCCAATATGGCAGTGGGAGGGGTCACCCATACAGCACATGGGTCAGCCTGGATACATCTCCATCATCCACATCATCAACTCACAGAGACAGGTATTCACTGCTCTAATAATAATCAGAACTCTCACTTCAACTAACGTCTCAGACCAGAAATAACTTCTGCCTGTAACTGGTTTGTTCTTGTTTCTTCTCATGGCCCTTATAAAACCTATTAGAAGACAACACAGTCAGTACAACAAGCTCATCACAAAATACATGCTGTTTTTGAGTTGTATTATATCGAGTTCTATATCGAGTTCTCCGGGTTGTAGATATGAACGTGTGGTTTGATGGAAAGATTGGGCCAGTTTTCACTTCCTTTTTGCTTCACACTTGATCATAATTTGTTCACACAGACGTGAGGAAGTGCTGCCCAATCTATTCACACCCATTTAAAAACAGGCAGTAAAAGCCGAAGCTGCTGCTGTCGCCCACCCTCTGACTAGGCAGGATACAAATTAATATCAATTAAATGTTTTTGTCAACTCTTATCTGAGTATGTAAGAGTCCAGATCTCCTTTAATTTCCTGACTAATTGGAAAAAGAAGAGTGTTTGCTTTTCTTTTCACTTCCAAATAATGATTTGCTAAATTTGTTTTCACTTTTTTATATTTCCTGCCCCTCTCTCTAATTGTTATTATTATTACTAATATTTCAACAGAATATTGCTGAGTAATCCAATATGGTAAACAAAAGGACGGATATATTTTGTGTTTATGTGTCACAGTACTTCTGTTACGTTATTAACAGTTGGACAGCTGCACCAGTAACCGTGGTTTTGCTCCCTCAGGGACGCCAAGAAAGACTGATGGTTCTCTTCCCTCAAGACGTCCTGCTGCTGTCAGTTGACAACAAGCGGCTGAATATAAGATATGAGGTAGTGTAAAATGACTCTATGGGAAAATCCATAATGATGCCTGCTCCACCACTGTGGCATTACCGCGTCTCCCAGTAGTCATTTTGACACGTGGCATATATCAAGGGTGGAACGCTGTGTAACTCAAACCTGCTGCCAGAGACGTCACTGAATCTGTCCACAGAAAAGATGAAGCAGATGAAACATTTCCTGTTTCCTGTGTGCCATCTCTAACAGGGCAGGTTGCCTCGACACAGCATCAGGGCAGTGGAGCGCTCAGCCTTGCCCGGACGGCTGGAGTTTGAGCTAATAGGTAATCTGCACACGTGTGGGACTCTTTTTGATATCTCATGCCATTTATCTGTTTTTTTTTTTTGGTCCAGGTGAGCTGATGGAGCCCCTGCAGGTCTCGTGCACCTGCCTAGAGGATTATCAGAACTGGATGTTTCAACTACAACAGGTTAGACTGTAGAATATATAATCAAATTGCTTTAATTCTTATTAAAAATAGATTTTCTAGCACATTATGCAAGGTTCCTAGCTGCTGGGCAACCCTCTGGTTTTAGTTTGGGGTTAGAAAAAAAAAAAAAAGATTAGCTTCTGAGGTGGCAATAAAAATGCCTGAGGAGATGAACGGCACCTCTGCTGTGAAGCCGCTGTGCATCAACAAGGTTTCTCTCTCTGAGATGCAGCCGGACAGAAGCAGCCACATCACCGTGAGTCTGGCTGCACCTCCAGTCATGCCAAAGCTGCAGAGGAACAGGAAGGAGTCTCAGGAGCCGATTATAACCGCTGACCACTGTCGCATCAATGGACGCAGCTGACTCATCACAGAGAGGACAAAATCATATAAAGACATGAAGTTCATTGTTACCAGCTGTGTGGATAGCATGTACATATTATTTCTATTTGATGATGTCCTGAAATGTTCCTAGCCTCATTTTGATGTGTGTGGCTCTCGAGGTGAAAGATACTTTCAGTTCTTCCGTGTGGGGAAGAACGGAAAGTCATGACCTGAAAGCCACGACCTGGAGTCTGAGCAGACGAAGACTTTGTAGAGCTGTTGCGGTTTTAACAGAAACGCGACTGATGAACATTACTTTTGCAGAATAAACTGTTAAAAAAAAAGAGCTCAAATTCATCTCTTCCATGCAGCATACTATGGAAGTGTTTTTATTTCAGTGGTTAAACATTTACAGTAGTGTTGAAAAATTACGTAAACATCCAGTGTATCACAGTTTCTATATTCACTGTGGTATATTAGAAATCACTCTGACTGCAAAGTTTATTACTATGGAACGTCATTGTAGATTTTTTTATATATATAAATTACTGTTAAAAAAGTAAATGAACAATGTTCTACTCTTTACACATGAGGCCATCTACAGAAAAGTACATATACATCAAGAATCTCCTTAGAGAACATCCAGCTAGAGGAGTATAAATACATATGCAGCCGTAGCAACCACTTAAATTACAACTAACAACTTAGATAAAGAAAAATTTGGGGTTAGAAACATTTAATGTGCCACTGCTGGAGAGAGTTGATTATAGTGGTTAATGTACACCAAATTTAGCACAGTTACACTGCGCTCTTGATCATTTGGGGATTTTTACACTAATGATATAAAGGCCTTACTTTAGGTCAGTGCTATTGTTTACAGTCGTATTAGTGTAATGCAACAACATCAAGCTTCACTGAACTGCTGCTAAACTAACCTGTACTTTTGAAGCTACATTGACAAATTTTGAATTATTTTTTAAATGACAAGGCTTGTGTTATGATAATTAATTATTCCATGGTGAACAGATGCCATGAAAACCTCAAATTAATTAATGTGTTGGTCAATATTTTTCTATTTTAGTTCCTCAGGCCAGAATGTGTTTTTCAACACCGAGCCCATTACATCCTGCTGGGTGCCAAACGCTTTTAAAAACACAACTTTAGCTTTAGCATTAGCTTACATCTTCGAAATAAATGTTTTTCATAAATTAATAAAGTAGTTGGGAATCTAAGCTTTATCCAAATGTTACTTCAACCTGAGTAAAGAGTGGATGTGTTGGGGGCTATAATCTGTGGTATATATACAGTATATTTAAAGCTCTAGTCAGCGTTTACAACAGTAGGATGGTGTGTACCAGCAGTAAATCTATGAAGCACAAGTATAAGCTCTGATAGACAATTTATTTTTGTGCTTTGGTCTTTTCATTATTTAAATAATAATATATACTGTCAAATCCTATTGGGGCATTGGAAGTATTTTGTAGTGCAGCCTTTTGAAGAGACAGTCATTACTGACATTACTGCTTCAGTGATATTATATTGTCTGACCAGACCAGATAGTTACTACATACCATTTACAGAATACAACTAGGATGGTGTGATCCCTTTTTAATGAGGGCTTCTTTCAACAATCCACATCTTTAGCACATGCGCATGTCGAGTTCTGAAATGAAAGCAGCAGAACCAAGATACCAAAGATAAGAAGCTTTTGATGTGTGATGAACTGTGGTGATGATACATGAACGGATATCCTGCACCTCTCAGAGCTGTCCGAGAACTTAACCTCGTGCTACTGCTACGATTTGTACTCCTCTGACATGTGTTCTACTTCATGTGCATTCATGCGCAGTGTACCGAGATATACTTCTCTGATTTTGAAATGGTATTGAACTCCCATTATAGCCAGCATGCACAAAGTAAACGCTCTTAAAGTGTTAAGGACACACAGAGTGGCAAACTGCTAAAAAAAATCTTAACGTGAACTGTTGTCGACAGACTCATATTGTATGAAAATGTGAGGGGAAAAGCAGAAGCTTTGTACTCTGATAGTACGAAGAGCTGTCAAAAACGTTGGGTTTCAAATAACCTGCAACCTACATGAAGGTTCCACAGAAACAATGATCTAGAAGCTTTAAAAAAGAAACAGCTGGATTGCACCTCTGACGCAGGACGAGCTGCGGTGAAGCCGGTCACTCGTCTCCCTTCAGTTTCTGTGTGACACATTTGATGCGGATATTTTCCCGGAGGTTGCGAAGGCGCGCGCTGCGACTCGTGATTTCCTCCACATAGGTTTTGGGGAACCAGCCCCGTTCGCCATCCGACAGGCGGATGCCTTCCACCCAGCCTGGTGAGATACAACATGTCTCAGACACTTTGCCTTTATCCAAGATCAGGCAGTCAGTGAGAATCACAGACTTTCTATGGCCACTAATGACATGGCTTCAGGAGCAGATTGAAGGTGGAATGCCATTCACCGAGAATAAGACTTAATCCAAATTCTTACCATCACTTGTAATGGTCTTAGCATGAAGAATGTCAGCCTTTTCCAGTGTTAACTCGTCATGCTCTTGGGCCTGATAGCTTTTGATGCACTGAACCTGGGATATATCTGAGGGGGAAAGAAAGAAAAGATGAATGGCCGTACTACGGAGGCCGGTGCAGCAACGTGCAGCTCTCTACTGACCGTCGTTTTCATTGGCCTGCTCGATGTCTTCCAGTGGATCAGATGGAAACATTGCCGTGATCCATCTCTGCTTCCCGCTCCTTAGAAGCACATGAAACCAACAAAGCCAGTTAAAGCGCTATCTGCTCCAGGGTCTCGTTTTCATTAGCTGAGTCATCACTGCAGGGTCGTTACGCACTCAGTGTGGGATTTGAGCAGGATCTGGTGTTTAAGCTGCTGGCCCTCGCACAGCTGCAGGTGGAAGATGAAGCCTGAGATGCCCTGCAGCTTCTGACTGAGATCCTTCACTTTCAGCTCTCCTATCTTGGCATGTACAAACACCATGAACTTCCAGGTACTGCAGGGAGATAGTTTTCCTCGTTAGAATAGAGCCATTGTGTTGCTTGGAGCCCATTTCATAGACTTAGCAAAATCAATTCATGTAACTGAGACTTAATTTGTGGAATGATCATCAGTGCAGTTTCTATCTATTGACTGAACACCACGTACTCCTTCCTCCTGGACAGCAGGAGACAGTCGTTAAACAGGTGGAGGTACACAGGCTTGGTGGGTAACTTCAGCTTGGATCCAGAAATACTCATTGTCTGCGTGTCCACCTCCAGGAGCTCGCCATGTTTCACCAGCCAGCGAGACTGAGAGATCAGAGGAAAGATCTGCAACGAAAGGAAGAAGCTGATGAACATGTGCATATTAGAGCAACACGCAACACGCAACACACTGAGACCTACTTTTCAATCAGAATGAATGACTTTGAATTCTCACCCAAATCATATTATCATTGGCATCTGAGTATTTGGAGAAGGGAGCAGCTTTTGAGCTTTAGCAACCAAGGTTTGACTGACAGGTGAGGCCAGGATGATATTTTTGCCACAGGTTTATATTTCCTATTATAACCACACATTGTTTAGAAAATTCTTCCCATCACTGCTACTGCCGCCACAGTAAACCTCCAGTGGCCCTGCTCTGATATGGCTCAGTGATACTGTGATTGTATACACAAAGACTTCAGTCACCTTTCCCTCAAAATGAATTTTCTTATTGAGGTGTATCAGTTCCTCCATCCTCTTCATCGACTGCACACTGGAGTTACATTCTTTGATGATCTAAGAAGACACACACACACACACACACACACACACACACACACACACACACACACACACACACACACACACACACACACACACACACACACACACATCAACACAGTCATTACTGCTGTGCCTCAGCAGCCATAATACTGGAGCTCATCCAACTGACTATTAGGGATGATCACCACCTTTTTCAGCTCATTGAAAGCTTTCGTGGCAGTGTCCTCATCACGGGAGCCCGGTGTTGTCCTCTTTAAGATATTCTGAAAAATAAAAAAGAGTTTCAGAAGATATGCCATGGACGAAAAAAATGCTCTTATCATGTTCTGCTGGAGAAAAAAACTTGCCGGGGCAAATTACTTGGCCAGTCTCAATATTACTCCATTTACAATTTCCCATAATTGGGTTTCAAGTGTGAACACGAATCCTGCAGCGAACATTTAATCATGTACCTCCACCAGCATTTTAAGCCGTGTGATCCTCTGAAATGGGAGGATTAGAAAAGAGGTCAGGGGAAGTCTTTGGCAGATAGGGTCCTCCTCCAAACGAGCCAGGATGCTGGGGAAGCGAGGGTTGTCGTGCCTGAGATGACAGGACGAGCACACTTAGAGAAATACTCGAATGACTTCTTGAGAAACTCTGAAAATTCCAGTATCTTGTTTACCTCGAAAACAAAACTCTTAAGCATACTAAGAAGGAAAAAATGTGCAAGTTCAGTCATGCAGGTGTAACAGAACACACTCAGGGAACATTTTGGACAAACTGCATGAGATTCTGCACTACAGCCATGAATGTGTACAAAGAGACACACACAGAGAGAGAGAGAGAGAGAGAGAGAGAGAGAGAGAGAGAGAGAGAGAGACAGAGAGGGCCTGCAGGCATGTACAGAACATACAAGTTCAGGTCTACCAAATCAGGCTATGTTTTTATTATACATACAATGGACACAGTTACTCACAGCAAACGCTGGTATGTCTGTTCTTGGTAGGCCTGGTTGGTTACATAGGGTAAATAAACCCTCCGCAGAGCCGGGCAGTGATCCAGGACGATGTCACACACATCAAAACGCAGAATATCCAGCTCCAGTCTGTGCTCCAGGTGCTGCAGGAACCTGCACACAATGAGTAAGCAGAAAACAGAGTCAATGAGGGAACACAACGTGATCACTGAGATGTCGAAACAAGGACTTTCTTCACCTCTCGCTGACGTCTTTGACCTCAGGCAGCTTGGAGAAGAGCCACTGTCTATCCTGAGCCCCGAGACACTCGGCGAGCTCCTGCGACAGCATGAAGTGGTCCACAGCGATGGTTAAGCTGCGGATGTACGACGCTTCCGAGGTCACCAGCTCAAACTTTGCCTGAGTGGAGGAGGACACGGGATATCAAGCTGCCAGCTGCAGCACTTTAAATCAAATCCCATGAGGTGAAACGTCTAAACTCACCTCCTGTAACTTTCTCTCCTCATTGCTGAAATTGTCAAGCTGACCACTGGTCCGAACATCAGGTATATCCTGCCACAGGGCAAAAGCAGACCCTCGTGAGGAGCGGAACGAGCTGGATGGAGACAGGTTGGACGGAGACGGGGTCCCGTCTGAGCCCTCGTCCCTGAGCCCCTCGTCCTCTGTGCCTGGCTCCTTCCCCTGTTGCCTCTGAATCTCTCTGTTGATTGCGACGTCACTGTATTCCTGGTACAGAATTGCTGAAGGAGGAATCAAATGAGAAATAATAATGGCTCTGGAAAACATGGTTCTGCAAATATCTAGACAGACAGTCTGCACAGAAACTCACAACTCGGTAAAAACCTCGACAGCCGATTTGAATTGGCGACAGTTGGAAGCGTTGCCAAGTCGTCTTCAATGGATTTCTTTCGCATTCTGTGAAGAGAATGCAGAATGACATTGATCTTTCCTTTTTACACGTTTTGTGTCGAATCAACAGAAGTGTGTATTTACCCGAGTCTTGTGCTCCATCGATGTAAAGGCATCCCATTGTCACTGCTGGGCAGAGGAGGTGCCGGTCCTACAGGACTGTGGGGGGCGCTGTTACTGGAGCCGCCTGAGCTTCGGTGCCGGGAGTTGGACTTGTCTGAAGAAGATCAGAAGCAGGATTTGAAGTCAAGGGAGGAAGAATAAACCTTGGCCAAATCACATTTCACCCTCAAGAGGCTCAAGAGGCCCTGTACTGTAATTACCTCAGTTTCAACCTGTCTGGATATATTAATTGTTCGCTTTTCTTTTTTTTTTTTTTTTACATACTTTTTTGCAAAGTATTTTTTGCTGACTAATATTATAGTTGATTTAATTGCTTCCCTTGGTCATTACTGAATGTTAAAATATACATTCTTATATGGTTCTGACAGAGGCGATGGTAAAAGCAAAGTGATTGGGTGACATGGAAGGTTGAAAAAAATGACATTAGACCTGTCGTCTACTCACAGTCTGGGTTTGGACTGAGGCTGTTGGAGCTCTGTCTGTCCCTGGACGCTACCCGTGCCGACAGACTCTTCCCCAGCTTCAGGGTGAAGGAGTTCTTCCTCTGAGACAGCTGAAGTCTAGAGATGAGTTCTGAGGCTGAGAAGCGGCGCCGCTCTTGGTCCCCGTGACGACTCCGCGCCAAAAGCCCCCCCCCTGCTGCATTGGACGTCTCTACACTCCCGTTATCTTCCCTCAACCCCAGTATCGAGTCCTCTATAATCTGCAACGGCTCGGTCGGTAGATTAAAAATATCATCATGGCTGAGGTCTTGGAGATCTGTCGCACCGTCTGTGGATGAAGGAGTTGACATGGCCTCCAGGGAGGACAATCCACTGAGGTCCTCCTCCAGAAAAGATGCAAAAGGTCCGGGGAAGATGTAGTCCAGGATCGGGCTGCCGAGAGAGTCATCGCTCAGGCTGTCTGGAGAATAAACCTGCATCTTTCGCCCTGGAAACATGAAATAAACCCTTGATTAAGAAGAACTTAAGAAGAAGAATTTAAAGTGTTTTCCCATCTTTGTCAATGATTAAATGAGGCGCACACTCACGTATGGACTTTTCTTTCACTGAACCTTGTGATGTTCTCCTCTGGAGCTGGCAGGAGTTTGGGCTCTGACACCCTGGACCTTCAGGCGAGGATGGGGAGCAGAATACCTGAGATTCCCACGGGTCCGTGTTTGTGTACAGAGAGGACAGAGGGAGCGACAAAGGGAGACTAAGAGCTGTGGGGGGAGGACAACACACTGTGGTGGTCTGTGGCTTTTCAGTCCGCTCAGGTTCATCCTCACCCACAGGTGTATGACAGTTCAAATTCAAAGTGGCTTCACGTTCATTGTCTGTCCTGTGGCAGCCGGTCTTCATGTCATTCAGCTCGTTTAGTGTGTGTCTGTAGCCATTCAATGGCAGGGTGTCTGTTATGCATTGTGCATCTGGAATAACTGTCTGCCTGGGGGAGGCGAGGCCGTTTATTTTCGGAGCCACTGGTGGCTGCAGCTCAATAAAAGCCAACGTTTCCTCCTGGCACACCGCAACATGCTTGTGATGGCACGGGTGGAGAAGCGGCCTGTCCTCCTGGATCTCGCTCAGGGCCTGGGACTCTCCTGAGCCGGGGATCCACATGCTGGGGCTCTCTCCCCCGCAACGAAAAGCATGCAGGTGAGGCTGGAAGTCAGGAAAAGGGGAGAATCCATACCCAGGGAGCATGGCTCAGGGAAAACATGGGAGCTGCAGGAGGAGAGAGGGACCAGAAAATTCATATTAACAGTGAAATTAAAACACCAAACTCCAATCAAAGAGAAAAAAACAATCCTACACAATATACACTTCATGTGTTAAAGGTGCTTGTGTCACCTCATGACAAAAATAATTTGGACCCAAACCCCAGAAGGATGATTACAAGTTAGAAGAAGAAGAAGAAAAGAAGAAGATTAGAAGGAAAAAAAACACACATTATACTGATGGGGTTAGTCCAGTGTTGAAGCAGACTTTAAACTAACTTTACCATTTTGAAAAGTAAAACATTTCTCATTTAACATAACTAAGATAAAGATGAACTATATATAAATATCATGCACTATTGTTGGTGATTTTGGTGGTTTCATGTTGATGCCCAAGAAAATGAGACATGATTCTAAAGTCTAGGGCCAAACTGGGCCAAAGTGGAATGTTTCCACAAGAAACAAATTGGTGCCTTAGTTTAAACCAGTACAGCAGCAAAGCACTTATCCTGCAATCAGGTCTGGTTGAGTGGACACAGCTCACTGTCAGATACTTAGCTGCAACTCGCCAGAGATTCCTCAAACCCAACTGAGTGTTACACCGTATATTCGTTTATAATGAACAGTAATGACACTTATGCAAGTTTAATAGACTAGACCGTCTGTATATGTTCAGTCGACAGGGTCAGATAGGATGACGCGCTAAAAGGGATTCTGCACATTTTTGCGATTCATATATCAAGATAAACACACACACACACACTGAGCAGATGCCCTCCAACTATTGACACGTGCAGGATGTTTCTTAGTCTGACCCATTCCTCAAACACACGCACACACACACACACACACACACACACACAGAAACTCACACACTTAAGTCTGGAGTAGTGTGTCTCCTGAGCTGTGTCTTCCTGCTCTAATTAAAGACCTCTCTACACGCGGCATCCAACCCCTGTACTTAACAGCTTCTCTCTGCCACACACACACATGCACGTGCATGCACGCGCACACACAGACAGACAAAGCAGTTCCAGACAGAATACCACAACAGACAGAGGAAGACAGCACATCCTCAGCACTCTCACCTTTCACCTTAGATCTATACGCACCTGCCACCCTGATAGTTGATCTAACTTCCTGTCTGCTCACGATAGAGAGCTGGCACCTTTTCTGATTGAACATTTACATGTGTTAAAACTCAGCAGTGGGTCATAAAGTTGGGCCTCCTGTCAGACTATTTAAACACACACCGCAGGAGCTCAGAGTCTTCTTCCTGAGCAGCTAATCCTCAACTTCTGCCTTAAACACCAGGTGAAACAAACGAACACACACACACACACACACACACACGCAGTGAGTCTATGGTGCATACACATAATTTCTCAACAGTCAAGGTCAAAATTTCCTTTCAAACAAATGTTGATAGCAATTCTCATTTATGGAAATAAAAATGTGTAACAAAATAAAACAAGTTTCAGAGCTGGCTTCACATTTGTGTAGAATTTGGGGTCACAGTGGGTTTTCATTATTACACACAGCCTCATGATGGTGGATAATCCTCAATGAGTTGACCAATCAACTGATGAATTTTCTGTTGAAATTTAGACTAAACAATACAAATTATAGTAGTACCACATTAAATAGTATTAAGCGGTGCACCTGTAATTTACACCAAGTATCAGTGTGTCTCACAGGGAAATAAAAGCATTAACCAACTTGTATTTTCGTTTGTGATGTCACTGAAAAGGCACACCTGCTCTTGTGGAAACTGTGGGCTGATGCGTCAGTCCTTCTGCTCCATTTACTGTGTTAAAAACACACACAATCAAATGTTTGCATGTATGCATGCACACACACAGCAGTGCAGGCACAATTGGGTACCTGTTCCTTGCTGCAGACAAAGGAAGCCTTTATGTGTGAGCCTGGGCCCGGCTGCCCTGAGCACAGGACACCTGAGAGGGTGTGGGAACTGCTTATACTGATCCACCCATATAGTGCAGCCACTGAACCTTATAAACACATCCAGACCACAGCTGCATAATGACTCAAGCTTGCTGCTGTCTGGATGTGGTTACATGGTAGAGCTGCTGTAGATGTGCACCATGGTACAAGCTCGACTTTGCTCCGTCCTCTTCCCGTCATATCAGATCAAATACGAATGGCTTCCTCGTTTACAGAGTATTTGCTGACAAAGCACTGGGTCTCATCTTGGAATATTTTCATAATGAATGGAAGTTGACTTGATCCTCCAGCAACAGCCTGCTCGTCATCAATCAACCTAATCTTTGTAGAAAATGTGTTCACGGTCCATGAAAGAGACGATAAGCCAGAACGCCATATTTAACAAAACATGAAAGCATGCGATCGCACGTACGACACATTCATCACATTTGATGCCGTTATATCAGGCTACTAAACTTCCAATTCCAAAGACGTGTAATTTCCCTTGTCATAGCAGGCTGTTATTTATGACTGTTATGGACTTTGCTGCCAGTATTTCCCCCTGTAATTTCACAAGGCTGCTCTAACACCACATGTCTGCGTACAGCAGTTAATGAATGGCACTCCAGCGTGACTTCATTGCCAGCAGCCATGAGAAGCATATTTTTAATTGTGACATTCTTCATCATAAAGGTTGGAACAATCACATGAACAGAGCGTTACATCTGCTGCTGGTTCAAATGAGTGTCGAAACAAATTGATTCAGTGTTGGAGCTGGTTGCCATTTTTTATAACTATATATGAGGATATATTGAGATCTGGTTGCATTTAGAAAACATTCTCAGTGACTTCAGCCGTAATTTGTTTATTTACGTTGAACAAAGCCATGGATTTTCCCATAATGAAGCCAAGTGTTGCTGTTGACTCATTAAACCACAACTGTGAGTGTAGACACCAACGCTCATCTCTGGTGTGACACTTTTATCTGTTGTTCACCCACATTCACCACAAAACAGCTCCACTAATAATAATAAATGCACCTCTTCCTTACTCATTACACAGTTTAGTTTGACCATGAAACGCCTCTTAAAGGGTTCTACACGAGGATAACTCTGAGTAAGCGGCACATCTGAGATGTGTGTGATCAAAATGTAGCTATACATGAATATTTAATAATTTCCCAAATTGGGATAATTTAGTACATCAACCCAAATCCCAGCGATCAGTGAGAAACGTAGAAAATGACCGAACTGCCTTCAGAAAATGAGAACGTCTGCTCCCTCCCCCGCACGCTCTGTGCCCATGAGCATGAGTCCGGTGTGTTTGGTCAGACGGACTGGGGTGTCCTGGCAGTGTGGTGCGACCAGCTCATGTGTGTGTGCGAGCTAGCAGTTTAACTCAGTCACATCAGACCACTAATTGCCAAGCAGGAGACTCAAGTGCCTGCATTGTCTGCCCAAGCAAGACGTGGCATCATTCAGCGTCACTTTTGTGAAAACCTGCCTCCGTGTGCTCTGTGCTGCCAAACCAGTTTCTTTTTTTTTCCAGTCAAAGTTCAATCAAAACACAGTCTGTATTTAATTCATCTGTTACAAACTATGTTAACAATCTTGTGTGTTTACTGAGTGAGGGGGTATAGTTACAGTATGCACTTACACTCCATTATTACCGGCAGCCCTCGAGCTCAAACAGCTTTAAATGTTTAGCCATGGAATTATTGTGATGTAAAATATCATGTGTTGACATAAAAACGAGGGCAACTTGGTACTTGATGTTTAAATGCAGACGTTCTTGATCTTGTGGGAGGTTGGCATGTTTTTTTGGCAGTAAATTATGTGACTTTGAATATTTTGTCCTCCCTATTGTCTGTTGATCTGTTTTGGAATAACGTCAATTTAATTATTCTCCCCGCAGATGCTGATGGCAACTCATGTGGCTTCAGTTTGAGCCTGGAAAACACATTTTGAATGTTCACCTTGTTTCACCTTAAATACCTGCATGGACATCCAGCAGATATCATCTCGGTATTTTAATGAGCTTCACCTGAGTCTCTCAATCAAAACAAACTGCTCGGCGAGACCGAATTCCAATCAGCGAGAGCGCACCAGATGTCAAGGTGACGATGTCTGAGCGCTGTGAGAACACTCGAGTGAATTCGGGTCAGGGAGTTTCTTGACGTTCGTTCCTCATCCAGTCTCCACCCACTGAGACAGGTGAGGACCCCAGAGGCTATTTGGGGGGAGGGGTTACCCAAATGTTTACACATGGTGTGGGACCTCCTAATCCTCTCCTGCAGCCTCAGGCAACTTACCCGCGACCTTCCAAGACACTATGAAGATGCATGCTGACAACACGGCTTATGATCATACAAAGCCAAGACACACACACACACACACCTGATGGGAGTTTGTGCGTGCTTGAGATGCTATGAGCCTTTAACTGAAAGTGACAAGTCATAGAGAGGCCTCCCCGGACCGTGTCTCACTCGGTGCCATTTCCTGCTAACGGGAAAAGGACAAAAGGGACAAACAGCAAAGTCTTATTTAAAAGTCTGAAAAAATGGTGAACATCTCACATGTAAACACCAGGACTTTTTGACCTTTAACCTCCCCTCCCCCTGCTTTACTGCCCCACCATAACAACTGCAGGGGGAAGAAGCCGACATGGGAGAGGAGACAAGCCTGGATAGTAGAGACACAAAGGGGCTATTGATGAACTTATGGAAATAACCGGATCTAATTATGGTGCTTTATGATAAGTCACAAAAGCTAGCAAGTGGATGCAGGGGCAAGGATCCAACACACAGTAAATCCAGAAGATCCCATAATCAGCAGCTTCTGACAGATCACGGTGTTCCTGTGCAACCAGGCTGGAACAAAAGGAGCTCTGACTTCGGCAGGAACATATGAAAAGTCAAATCCAACACATATCTGAGCCCTGAAGATTTACACTCATTCTAACTCCACAGGAGACCATTTCATGTTTCATATAGAGCTTAACAACAACACGGTCTCCAACATCAGATTTAATTGTGTTGCACGAGCCTGTGTGTTTCTTGTCAAATTGCCTCATCTGATGCTCAAAACATTCTCAACACGTGCCAAGAAAACAATGCCAACCGCAGCCTTTGAGTATCACGGTGGTTTGGTTAGCCTTTAGCCTAGTGAGCAGTCCCGCTCTCTGGCTCTGCTTCCATTTCCACTTCCTGTCCAACCTGACCGTCATTAATAGTTCCTCTGACATAATAGTTTATAGAAAACCACAGCTTTCTCCCTGTTGCAGCTCAAAATTATTAAAAAGTAAAATGTGACCGTTTCATAACCAGTTACAAGTTGCCTCAAGGGGCTTTAAACTGAGAGACCATTCATTTATTACCATGAGGCCAGGCTCTGTTCATTCCAGTATATCGCTAACACACAAACGTGTATCGCTCGGCGGCTGAATATAACTCCAACAAATGGACCATTTAATCCTGTCGGAGACAGCACCCAATTATCAGGAGGTAGCTCAGCCTCAAACTAAACAAAACATAAAAACTCAATATTTATGACCTATTTTCACAGAATCACTTATTCAGCGGGAACCCTTTAGGATGAGGAGGCTGGGAAGAGAAAACAGAATAAAAACACCTCTGGTTTAGTTTTTTCAAGGGATTTGAAGACAGTAATTGGTAAATAAAGCAAGTTTATCAGTTTAATGTTTTAGTGATCTGAAATGTGAGGTTGCTCTTTGATTCTATTTCAAAGTGGTTCCTTTTCTGTCATCATATCAGCACCAGAGGTTTTTTTTAGTAACATTAAAAGTGCCATTTGTGGATCTGCAGCAGTTTCATGAATTTTTTCTTCAGCTTGAAAATAATTAAAATGACAAAGTGGCTTGCTTTGCTCTACTCAAATAGTCAATCAAAGCACTTTAATTCCATTCTGATCCTTTGCCACCGAGCTGACCTACTTTACCTCAAACTGCTGAAGCATCTCTCGCTTTCATCTGCTCTTGTGTTCACTCGCCTGCTCTTCCATGCTGTTATTTAGCTCTCTGCTCCACTTTTTCCCAGCTGAGCACCAGCAGTTTCTTCTGCGGCCCCCCCTTCCACCTCCTCCTCCTCCTCCTCCTCTGCTTCTTGCTTTCATTATCTGGACAGGTATGCACAAGCAATCCACAGGCCTGCATGTTTTGAAATGCAATGTGGAAAAGGTGGAACACGCCAATCGAGCTGACCATCCTGAAACAATTCCACCTTAGCCCACAGCTACAGCTGTAAAGCACTGGGACCCTCAAGCTAGCAGTGCAATAAGCATTAGAGCAATGGATTGAGAGGTAATGTTAAATGGACTGAGACAGAAGAGTAACACCTGGCTTCTCTCTTTTTTTTTTTGAGGAACAAAGATGCACAAAAATGCATTTCAGTGACGAGGCAATGTCTCCTAGGCCAGAAACTGATTATCTTGCATGAGTGAAAATGTGAAACACACACCACGCTGTATCAGATAAGTCACCCGGTGAAATGGCCGGAGGGCTACAGTGCTAGACAGGTGTGCTGCAACGCAGCCAGGGCAGCGTTCTGCACACAGCAGCTCCAGGCCCAACTTTTTACCTTTTGTTTGTTTTAACCCTCACATCTGGGCTGAATATTCCCAGAGACACAGATTTGCATCAGATGATAACGCCTGTGCACTGCTGCCTTTCAAAGTCAAGTCGAAGCAAATCACAACTTCATATTATTATTAACCCTGATGCACAATTAGAACCTCAGCAGGTGGTCTGATTTACAATCCAGTTCTGAAGACAAGTTCATGTCCTACTTTCGAAACGCCCAGCCCTCAGATCAAACCCTCTGACACACGGAGACCCTCTTACACATTCCCCGCATGACTCTGCAAACTCATTCCTCTGAAATTGACTACGAAGCTGGCCAGGAGACAAACAAAGCCATTCGGCCATACACGTGCAGGAGCGAGGGCTGTTATTACGGGCCATTAGTGCCCCAGTTATTTAGGTCACAAGTCGAAAAGCTAGGAAAGTGACCGTGTCTCCAGGAGATATCAGTGTCAGTGATGTTTACAGGGCAGGTAGTTTTCAGTCAGCGATGCCTGTAATGATTTAAGCCTGGGTTTGACCAAAACAGGTCACTGCAGAACACAGAACAGACACCGTGTCGCGTTCAGGTTAGCAGCAGAGCCTGTGTGTGTGTGTGTGTGTAGGGGGGGTGCAAATGAGAATGTTAAAACCTTGAGGAGCACAGGTAAGATTTTGCAACACACTGCACGTACACAAACATCTACTGCAGATACACCTGACGTAGAAGCATATAGATCTTAAGAGGTCACAAAAACAAGGCTCACACCCATACACACACAGACACTCACACATGCTCAGACAGTGTCTGAACGGCAGGTGATGGGGCAGGTGCTCTCCAGACGTAAAGTTGAGCGGGGGAGGGAGGAAGTGGTGGGAGGAGGGAAGGGCCCTGCGGTGAGCTATAAATCTTTGATTGATAAGAGGAGGCCAAAAGAGTGACATCAAATCTACAGCAGAGCGCTGACAGGGCATACAATTAATTCACAGCTAAATCAAATCAAACAATGTTATGAAGAGTCGCACGGTGGATCTCGGGTCTGCAATAACATCCTGACGCAACGCCGATCCAGATCTACCACAACATCCAGGTGGTGCGTTCGAGTCAGACATGGCGTAGTAGATCAGATAATCCAGAAAAACACCCACGGCTGTCTAATTGTGCTCCAGCCAAAATATGCACCTCTCAGACGATCCGTCCCCACAACACACATGACACTTCACTTACTCATGAGGACGCCAGACATCCCCACAGCTCGGCCGCATTCTGGACGGCTGTGAAGTGTCCCACATGAAAAGCAGCTGGGAGGGGGCTTTATTAAAAAGTGGTTGGTTGCCGAGCGTCATCCTGTGTTGTTGTTTATTTCTCATGACGCTGTGTTAACAAACTGCGGAAGACAGAGGGAAAGAACACAGAACCATGCAGGCCTCAGCTAACAACCACAAACCCCGGATTCATCTCAAGCAGGCAGGGAAGGTGTTTGAGTCTCGTGCTAAAATGTCCCAGAGTGTGCGTGTGTGTGTGTGTGTGCATGTGTGCTGCGGCGCCAAGTTTCAGCCATGTACAGTTTTTAACAACCCCTCATCCGACATACTCCAGACAAGCACTTACCTGCCCTGCTCTGCACTGTAAGCATCACATCAGAGGCTCGGCTCCCTCCACACTGCCTACAGGGAGCTGCCCGCTGGAAACACACAAGCCGTGCAAGCAGCAGCGTCTTCCAGGAGAAGCAAACCCTCACGCTGGCAGGATTACTGCGTTCACCTGAGCTGGATATTTGCAACATGTGTGCTGGTGTCAGGCCTGTGCTGTGAAGGACTCGGTTTAAATGGCTGGTTTGTTTGGCTGAGAAAGAACTGAAATCCAGACAAACAAGAGTGCAGATAACCCATGTCTCTCCCTATCCACAGACAATATCTACCTTTGTTTCCGGGGCATGTTGGCTGTCACATGTATGCAATGCACCTGGCAGGCTGCACAACGCTACTGTCTGCAAGTTGCACCACACAAAGAACAATTTGCACTCTCAGGCCAACAACGTGAGTCAACGTTCCCTTCCTGCCGCACAGCCATCCGCCTTGGGCGCAAAGTTATTGAAAATAAAGTGAAGTGTGTGTTGGGATTTTCTGCTTTCATTTTCATTGTGTGTGCAGAAATGCCTGTTCTCCAGCACTGTACCTCATTGGCGTTGGCCGTCTAGAGCGTGTGCTGGCCGGCAGCCAGCAGCAGTGTGTGAATCCAGGCCATCCCAGGGTCAGACTGAGCCACTCTTCTATCCATTGCTGCCTTGTGTTCCTCCTGGCTTCTTTTCCTCCCTTCTCCTGCAACAGCTTCTTCTTTCTCTCTCTTTTTTTTTTTTACAGAACGCAGCTCAGACTCCTCTCCCTGACACTTCTCCTTCTCGTCCTCCTGCTCCTTGAGAAAACAAAAACAGGTTGAAAAACAGCCACCACCACTTGCTGCTCTCAGAGCTACTTACAATGCAGATCCCCTCTCTAAGCTCCTCTACTCTCCCTTCCCTCTCCTTCCCCTTTCCTCCCTCCCTCCCTCCCTCCTTCTCTCTCTCTCTTGCTGCTACTGTTGGGGAGGTGCTCTCCCATTTTCTCTTTCTCCTCCCCCTCTCGCCCATCCTCTAACTCTAATAGTTATTTAGTGTCTCATTTCAGCACCTGCTTTGGGACACGGATGAGGGAGCTGACAGAGATTTAGCTCCTCTGCTCAATAAAAGTTTGCTCGTATGTTTTAATGACACAAGTCACATCTAATTTGTCAGAGAAACTGTGTGCAGTTTGTTGTTTGATTGTGTAAGATTGTGTGAGAAGTCAGTCCAAACACATTCAGAGCAGGGGCAGGGTGCATGCTAGTGCAAGTGCAAATTTGCATGTTCGTCTTTGTGCATGTGTGCATTTGCATCACTGTGGGAGTGGATCTATTATTGCCTGTAGCTGTGTGTGCGTGCGTGCATGCGGGTAACATGCGCACATGCACCAACATGGAGACTCCACTGAATGTCTGACAGTGAGATAGAGCAGACAGAGAGAAGCGTCTACTCCCTCAAATGTCTCGGTGCTGCCTGGTGTACCAACCACATTCACTAATCAAACATGAAAAGAATGGTCGTGGGTGGTGGTGGGTGGGTTAGATTTTTGAGCAGTTTACACAGCAGTGTTGGAACTTTAATTGTCTGCATCTTTTGTCAGAAGAAAACAGGTCACTAAATGTATTTTTTGTTTTCCTCCTGTATGAACATTCTAATAGATTCTACTGAATGTTTTTACCCTTATTTGACTTGGTAGAGACGTAAACTGTAAAATAAAAAAAATAGATATGTCTAGATTTGTGTATCTTTGGTTCAGATCAGTGTCGAATTTTGTGCAATTTGGACTCATGGCACATTCAAAAAGTTTGAAAAAACAAGAACCCGGAGCTCCGCAGTAGCTGTTAATGCTGCAGCAGCAGCAGCAGCAGCAGCTTCAGTTTTCTGTGGTCGGCCTTTACTCAATTACACAATTACAAGAAGTGCAGGCCACTTTCAGTAAGGAAGCTGCAGCCAGCATCACCACAGGCAAAGCAAACAGCCCATTAAACAGGGAGGTTTACGATGAACACAGCACTTCAAATTGGTCATATGTACAAGTATTTAATCTCTGCTGGAGAAACCATCTTCTTCCACACTGTCAGACAGTATCAGGTTTGCTATTTATGGATGCACCACCCAATAGAGGCAGGTGTAGATGTCTTGTCATTATTGTTTACATGTATTAGCAACATTCAGCCTTGTATTTGACTTCTAAAACACATTTCCTCAATTAGATTCAAGCAGGAGACTCACAAACGGGGCGATAAGGTTCACAGGTATTTATAAGGCTAATTTAAATATAAATATTTCAGTATATTATTTTCAGTATAAAATGTTGAAATATCTGCATAAAGGTGAGTGATAACTATGTGTCATTGACAAATAAATAAACGCATCTCTGGATACGTTTCTCTCACGTGCAATGATGCATTGTCTCCACTGCAGAGTGAGCATGTGCTTGACTCAGATGTCTGTTTGGCGTCCCACTCCATATTCCACCAGAAGGAGAGACAGGCAGCCGGGTGTCCACCGTGCATACCTGTTCACACTGACAAGTACTAACTCACTCTTCCTGCAGGCCATGGCAGAGGAACGCGCAGCAATCATAACAATCAGCAGATGAAAGTGGCGCAGAGAGCGAAAGGGAGGGGAAAAGAGCATACATTAAAAGAAATTAAACAACACGAGGATAAAATGAGGGAGACAGAGGGAGGTGAGGGAGGTGAAAAAGAGGATAAAGAGGAAAAGGCAACAAGGAAGAGATTACATACAAGTTAGGAATTGCCCAAGGGCATTAGCGTGGGTGTGAGGGGAGGAGGGGGAGGAAGAGAGAAATCATTAACCAACACCTGTCTGTTTCTGACTCCTCATAAATCAGTGTCCTGCAGGGAGGGAGGCTACTGTACATCCTGAGGTGAGATGGAGAGAAGAGAGGAAAGTGGGGAGGGCAGATGGAGGCGACTGATAACATTTCAAGTTGATCCCTACAGTGGAGCGAGTACAGTGACGACCAGCACACACATCAGCACTTCAGGAGCCCACGCTGAGGAGACGTTCACGTTCGTCAAACTAGATTTATTCTTAATGCAAAACAGCTCACACACAAAATATGTCCTACACTGAGGTACTGCCTCCTTCCTGTTTGTACAGGTATCTACAGTGGTAACTGTGAGATGCTCTGTATGAAGACTGTGCAGGTTCAAGTATAAAGACAGGCATGCTCAGCATTCAGGGGACAGTTTTTTTTTATCCCAGACACAACAGATCACCCGCTTTTACTAGGCAGGTCACATGGTCTAGTCGAGCAGCTTTTGAAAATGAAATCCTAAATGTTGTTCGATACACAAACACAAGAAGGTCCCGGGTAGTGCAAGCATACTATATGTTTATGTTGTGTTCAACAGTTATTTTAATTTCCATTTTACAATAGAATTAGTTAATTACCTACCTAATGAGAAACTTTAAGAAATCCTTTCATTTTGAGCTTCAACCTTTGTTGCACTGGAGAAGAACTTAGTCAAAGATCTGACTGGTCAGGAATTCACAACACTTGTTACATTTATCCAATTATTTATAAATGCAACTCAAAGGGATTTATATAAAATAGCCTTTATCTGGTCAGTGCAGGGCTCCCTTTCACATTATGGCATTCACTTTTCAACCTGTCTGACTCACAGCTGCAGGTGAAACTGTGCCATGTGATAGCATTAACGGATAACGGATAATAGTATAATGGATGTGGCGTCACTGTGGTCGACATTGTGCCTGTTCCTTTGAAACGGTTGCATTTTTGCTTCAACATTTTACCTCTGTGTGTGTTTTATCAAGATAAAAGAATAAATAAATCTCCTTGTTCCTACAGTAATGTTGCAGTTACTAGATAATGATATAACTATTACTATTTTTTCATCATGTACTAGTCACTGTAGTCAGTACCCGGCCTCAATCTGTGCAGCAGTGCACATTAGTAGCAAAGCATCCCAGTGCTAAGACCGGGAAAAACTTCATTCCTAGTAGCAGAGGTGTGTGTCTTACTCCTCTGATATTCTCTCCCACTGCAGCTTCAACCACAGCAGACTCCTAACTCATGTTTCCAAAGGACGTGTGGCTTGCTTCAGGGGAGGCAGTGGAGTTGGGTTTGGACATGGCAGGAACAGGAAGGAGAAGAGAGACAGGAGAGAGAATCAGTTCTGACAGACTAACCACTGCAAGAGGAATGAAGTTCCAAAAAAAATAAAAAATGCTGACACCTACAATCTCTGCTGCAACATGCTACTGAATTATAGCCTGCAACCGTGATACTGCACCCTGGTGACACACTGGTCATAAAAGTGACACAGACTTTAGTTACTGCGACTTTGAGACGTGGTGGGAATTTCTATGCATTTATGTTTTTTAGGGTGGGGAAAAGAACCAGTGATCTGACTGGGTAGCTGAGGGCTTATTATACTAAGTTGTGACGTGACAGGGCCTGCAAAGTAAAAACATCTCTGTGGCCACCTGGTGGCAGGTGCAGTGTGGTCATAAATCCCACCTCCTCCATGTCAATGGATGGGTCATGAATGTAACTAAGTGAAAACGAATGTCAAATGTATTTTTCTTAGTTTCTGTCATTTTCACTATTTCTGAGGTATATACAAGTACTTTATATACTAATACTATAAAAACAGGGCGAAATGTCATGATTGACAGCTAAGGCTGACTTGTGATTGGCTGAGGGTTTTTATCAGTGGGACCTTGCCAGCATGGCTCCACCCCCTCCGATCACAGCTACTTTTAATTCAATTGAACTAGAGTTCAAATAATTCAAAAATATTAAAGAGGTCCACCTAGAATTCCATTTACTTACTCGTGACCAACTCACCTGTCATCATCCGGGCAAAAATCATCACATAAGACAAATGACAACAGCATGTGTCAGAGCACTGGGACACACACACACACAAAGACAGAATAAGATGAGTCCACACCTTTCTTCACTTTCTGAGTGCAATTATTTTTCTTTTCTTTTTTTTTAACTTCGATCACTGAGTCCCCTTTACTTCAACACTGACAGTCCGTGGATACGATCGTTTGCATCTGACATCGATATGCCTGGCTCCGATCCCACACTGATTACCTTTAATGATCATGTTGCGTGGGATGAAGCAGGTTTATGGCAGCTCGTGGAGCCGCAGGCGCTTTGCAAACACTCTGAGGAGGCGAGCTGTTTAAAGTCTTTAAAATGTGGAATTCATCTATGGGATTCAGCAGCATCAGTGACAGGTTTAACACCGTGTGTGACCCGTGAACCCTGCCGGTGTCATTGATCAACTGTGTGGAAACATAGAGACGACACGAATCCTGTCTGGAAACCAGGTATATGATTGTGATATTTAGGTCAGATTTCATTGTACTGAAAAAAGTATTTTATTACAGACGACAAAACAGTGAGGTTAGTCACTGTTTTGCCATTTGCCAAACTTTTGGTTATGCTTTTAAAAACAGCACAACCAAAAGCCTGCTCCCCTTATTGTAGATAGATATTAATCCTGGAAAGCTTGACATATATAACAAAGGTTATTAATGACCTTAACAGCTTGATATTTGTGTGTGTGTGTCCCATGTTCTACTGACCTTTTCTAGCGGTGCCCACAGAGGCTGGGGCAGCCCCTCGGTTTCGACTCACCAACAGAGCCTCCTGGTTTTCAGCCAGAGCTTGCTTGGCCAGGTAGCGCTCCCTCTTGATCTTCACCTCCAGCGACTCAGGGACGTCAGGCACGATCCAGTCGATGGCTCGAAGCACAAAGAACACCACGTGCTGGGGAGGAGAGACACGCAGAAGACAAGACGTTAGACCGCAAATTCAGAGTGAGGAAAAAAGACAGGAAATGTGTGGAGACTTGGAAACACTACAAAGCATGTCATCTGTAAAATAACGCTTAAGTGTCTCACAATAAAAACGTGACAAGTATACTCCTGAAAACAGAGGGACAGCTAACAAGAGAGGGAGCGGATGAAAGATAAAATGAATAAATAAATAAACAGGAAAATAATTCGAACAGACAAGAGAACACTGAGCAGCATCTTCATACCTCAAAAGCTATGATAAAACCAAGTCTGACAGCCAGGAGCTCCCAGTAGAACAATGTGTGGTTTCCATCGTTGTCTCTGTATGCTTTGTATCTGGAAAAGAACACAGTGTGAGTGTGTGGGTTCCTCAGCAGAACAGTTATTCTACCCCCTATTAATCACATCTATTCCAAGAAGTCAACATGTTAAAAACTGTAAAATAATAAAAAACATCTTTGAGAATTTCCATCCAAAGAGTGTTTCTGCATTCATTGAAACTATCAACGTACCTGCACATCTGGTGGTCAGTGTAGTTCTGTGGGGCGTAAGCCAACGTAAAGTTGACGTATCCATGGAGCTCATTATGGAATTTGTACTGGTAGAGCAGGCGAGGTAAGAAATCAGACGTGAAGGCTATTAGAAAAGCCTGCAGAGAGACAAGATGTAACGTCAGAGATAAAACACGGTCAGCGTCACACGTGGGTCAACAGCGACGTGCCGTGACGATGCTGACGTCTCACATTGGCGATGACGGACAGATGCGACAGGCCCTCCAGTATGTTGAACCACACTCCGATGTTCTGGGCACGCTCGGCCACCGGCCTCCGGTACTCGCACACAAACTTATGTGCGTCCAGGCGGATTTCCACCCAGTTGTTGAGGAGGGCGAAGAGCGGAGCGAGGGGGAACGCGGCCACGAAGATGGTGATGAACCCAAACTGCAGCACTGCAGCGCAAGAGAGTGTTTGGTATTTGTGCAATGAAAGACAGACAGAAATTTGCACGCGCAGATTAAATGGCACCACATGCTTTACACGGAGTTCCAGACTCTCACCCATTTCCAGATACTCTTCAAAGAGGCCTTCACACTCCACCAGCTGGTAATCTTGCTCCCAGCGCTGAGGCTCATGGGATGCCTTACCCCCCAGAACCTTGGCCACCGCTCTCTTCTGGCGCCAGGCCTTCACTTTTCTGTCAGTGCAGAGAAATCATGTGTTCGAAAGGAGCATGGACACAGTTTTAACGTGCTAACACAAGTTCATCACACACCAGGCTCATTGACAATGAACACATCTGCAGAGACATTGTTTTATCTCATTATAATTTGATCAATATCTATTTGATTTCTCTCCTTATTTCATTTCTGTGTAAACTGTGATTCATATCTAGACCTGAGATTTCAGATAACATGGCAGGGCTAACAGGGCTAAGTCGGATCAGTGTTAATAATTTGCCGAGAACCTGACTTTCTCATGCCTCAAAGCTGGATTGATTTAGAGCTGCTGATGCTGTAACGTGTCCCTCAGGGTGAATCCTAAAAATGCAGCTGAATCTTGCTTTGCTGTGTTTCAAAGCTTTCCATTATTTTTATCCTGAGACAAAGTCACAAGCGTCTTCCTTCCATCTCCAATCGACACAGATCGAGGGCTTGATAGGTTTCATTTAAAACAAGCCCATGTTGTCTACTCTGTGGCAGCAATCCTCTCAGATTTGAGCAACAGAGCCCAACCGGAACACATGTCCTGATCCAAAAGAGGAAGACGGTGCCTCTTGAAGGAAGTCCTGCCAATGTCAGGGTTAGATTAAGGCAGCGGTTTGTGAATAGCATTAAAAAAAAGTCTGTGGTCTGTCTTCCTCAAAGGATTTAGGACCTAAATCTGGATACAGCTGCAGTTAAGAAAAAAGAAGCTGAAAACCACTTAGGCAAGCAGAAGAAACCTGGCTCCAAGTCACACACACACTCAGCTACAATCATTGAATCGATCACACTGCAGCGGCACATTAGGCCGAATCATTAAAGACTATATATATATACATACATAAAGCCCTAACCCCCTGATAGCTTACGCCTTGGAAGAAGCTCAAGATGACAAGTACTACTGCAGTATGGAACTGGCTGTGTATGGGACTCAGTGTTTTTAATATGAGAAGAAAAGGAGAGTCGTGTTGCCGGTTGCATTTCCTTTACTGTTCCACACACGTCTCTCTTTGCGTCACAGCGCCACCGGTGGTCAAAACCTGGAAGAGCAGCCTCTACCTCACTCCTCCTTAATGTTTCGTTTACTACAGGGACACAACAGTTTAGACGAATCAGTAAAATCCTACATACGGGAGAACGAACTCTTGGATGTTGTTGATGAGCTGCTTTCCCACCATGATGATGAAGAGTTGTTCAGCCAGTTCAATGAGACATCCCCCAGGACCACACTGCAACATGAAAACACCAAGAAACACAAACAGACAAATGATTTGTTTTAACTGCTCAGATAAAAAAAAACAAGCATTCCATGATCAATAAAATCCTCCTCTTTATCATCCAAATGTAGAAGAGGAGACTCACGTCCTCGTTTCTCATCCCAAACAAGGTTCCATAGTTGGTCGGGTATCCCACAAACCTGCACACAAGCAGAAGTAAGACACTCAAAATTGAACTGGTCCCAATATTCTCTTACTTTTCTTATTGACGGACTCACGTCTCACCTTCCTTTAAAGAATGCCACATAGAAAGGAGAAGAGTAGAAGTTGACAAACTGGAATATGAACACCTTGAAGATGAAGGCATTGTCATACTGGGTTTGTGTTCGGTGCATCTCTGCCAAAAAGAAAACAAGGACGCAGTGTTAAAGGCACGAAAGCCTTGATGTCAGTGTTACTGTTTGCCTTTGTTTGTTAACTAACCCCAGGGTCTGTTTAAAACCTGTCTGATCGTGTGACTCAGCTCCCCAATTGATTTTTCACTGCAGTGTTGCAACGACCTTAATGCTGCCAGATGTGGCTGCTCTGTGGTGCATCTGCCATTTGTAGAAATAAGCACCGAAAAAAGAAAAGACAGGCGATGTGATGCGGCGTGCGACCCTCCCATGCTGCAGGGTGTGTTGGTTTTAAGATGATAGGCAATGTAAGAGTTGACCTACTCAGTGAGAAACCTCCACCTACAGTGAGATGCTGATATCAACATGGTTATTACAGAGCAGAAATGGCTCTTACCCCATTTAGTGAGCTGCTCTGCTAGAGCAGTGTAGACCCGGCCCATCAACAGGATGAGGCCCAGATTCACGATACTGCTGGAGATGTTGGCTATGGTCCCAGCCTGAGGAGGAAGTCACACGCGTATGAACGCAGACTAGATTCTTGACAGTCAGACCGACATGTATGCATGCGGGACAACGAGTGAGGCACTCTGAGGTACCTCTGTGCGCAGGACGGGGCTCCCGGTGTGGAACATCATCACGCTGATGATTCCGCGGCACATGACCACCGTCACCAGGAAGATCATCACCACACACAGCTGAGAGCACAGACACACGGGAGCTAAAACAATGACGTTGGTGGACTGGATTTATTTATTTATTTATTTTCAGTAGATCCACAACACTGACTGCTGCTATATATGATGTGAGCCCCAGAGCTACCAGGCTCAGTTTGAGTGAATAATGAATTATCAGACAAAGTTCACGAGAGTGTAGGGAGCTCTGCTGTTGAACATATTGATCCTTCATATAAATACCATGTATTATTTCGATTGTAAATCATTCCAGGAAAGTTTGCCTTCAGCAGGAAACATTTCATTGCCTCGTTTTCAACCCAAATAAATTACAGGACCGATCAACTTGAGTCTGATTTATCTGAATTTTCCACATCCCACCTCTGTGGCTGCTGTCAGAAATAAAGGCTGAGGGAAAACCGATCCTCAGAGTCCCAGCCAAGAGGAAGTGAATCGTTAATACAGTATGACAGCGTTTAGATGAGATTTTCAGATCATATCCACGCCCATGGGCAAATGACCTGGATTCATTTTTAGAATAGTGTTCAGTTACAACTTTAGGATTCAGCGGGACAGCACACAGGTGTGAACCCCACCTCTCTTTCTCTTCAGGATGTAAAGAGTCAAAAGACACTGAGACTCTTCACTGAGACCAAGGACAATGAGACTGAGTATAAAAATAAGAAAATGAGAGTTTATACACAGTCTCACCATCATTATGATGACCATGGAGCCTGTGAACATGCGGGACAGCCTGGTCTTTTCTGGAAAGTAGGGCTCTTTGACCCCAGTCACTGGATTCTCCTCCATAGTTGGGGCCTTGGCTGCAAACTCTGGCCGAGGACGCTCCTGAGGGAACACAGTGATGACATCAGCCATGTGGAATGGACTTTTTTTTTTCCCTGTATTGTTTACTCATGGTCGCTTGATAGGAGAAGGCAGCATTACTGCAATATAAAAAACTACTATCGTCCATGACAGATTTGGAGGCTATTATATTCACCCCTGTGTGTTTTCTTGTCTGCAGATAACATAAAAACTGCAGAGCAGATTGTGATGAGACCTTTTAAGAACTGATATCGATGTTGGTGCAGCTTAGCTGGATTTAAAGGGGACTGTTGGGCCTCGGTGGAGGGATGCAGCCTTCGAGGTTAGTATCTAAGAAAAATACTCAGAATTTAGGGTTGCTGTGTGACTGTTAAACTTCCCCCATGTGGAAAACTCACTGTAAAATCTTATTTAGTGGTGTTCTTATAGAAAAGCTCTAGAAACCAACTGTGGCTAGTCTTCAAATCACGACATAACCAAGAGCCAAAGACCAATGTGGCCACATTCATACTGAATTCAAAGCAGAGACCTCTTCTTCATGGAAGTCCATGCAGTCCCAGTGATGAGCCAGGGTGGACATCTTTCGCTTCCAGTACTCCAGAAAGGTCACGGCCCAGAAGGACATGAACACACTGAAGAGAACCGTACCTGGGTGGTCGAATAAGTAGCCCAACTGCAATGCAGAGAGATCCACACCTTAACTCTCAGTCTATCTCTATTAACAACTAACAGATTTGTTGACCAGTGGAACGTCTCGGCAGTTCCTTACCTTAGCCATGGTGCAGATTTCCGACATGTTCCAGGCGTTACAGGTGTTGCAGAGAGGACACATCAGATAAGAGGCTCCACTCGTACAGATTTCCTTCCTGTACAAACACAGATCAGTCACATCCACTCAGAATTATTAATGGAAGAGCCGACGTACACACACACACTCACATTATTCTGCACTAAATGTGCATTATCACATGGCATGACTGCAGTTTATTGCTGCTGCTGGAGGACGCTCTCTAACCATTCTCCTTCGATCAGTGGTTATAATCTAGAGTGCGAAATAATTAACGACATGAATCTCAGCCACTGGATTGTTTCCTTCTGATCGACTCCTCTTTCCCGTGTTATTCACCATAGATGGATGAATGTTCTTTCACTGAAACCAACAGGATCTCTCAGAAAGGGACTGAAAATATGAAACAGATGCTGAGTCAATATTAGATATACACGAAAGAGAGGCTCTGGACATTAAACGGTCTAAAATACACAAACACAAACATTAGCCCATATGAACTGGTCAAACAACACCATGTAAGGATTTAGCAGAAAAATGTCATGATGTTATTGTTATTTATGAAGTCAGGTTGTATATTTTAAGAGGAAAACTGTCATCTTCATTTCATCCCAAAAAACATGTATCTTCTACTGGGAGGAAAAAGAAGCAGGGGTCTAAATGATTCATACAAAGCATTTGCCGTTGTCTCTCAAGACATAAAAGAATATATATTTATGAGTTGATGTTAGATATGTCCTTGCCTGATTATAGTTTTACGTCCTGGGGAACATCTCTAACGCACAGAAGCCTCTTGTTTATTTGGTGATGACTGAGGCTGAGGAGCATTTTCGGCCTTAATAATGAGAGTGAGATGACAGGAAATTAGAAAAGACAGATGATGGGAGACGATAAGCAGCAGACATCCTCGGAGGCAAGGCTGTTGATAGATTAACTAAATCAAACACAATCAACTGCGTTTGAACGTGTGTTGGTTTGTGTAACGCTCCACTGCTCCTTCTCCTCCTTCTCCTCCTTTCACCTTTAGGCGTGTATTTAGAAGGTGTGACTCACGCTGGTGTGTTGGTGCCCATGGTCATGACTCCAGACACAAAGACTAGGGTTCCGACCACTGCTGCCGGCAGCAACCAGACTGTGTAGAAACCTGCAGAGACAAAGCTGCATTAGGCCGGGGGGGGGGTGCACTGCTGCTTCATGCTGAAGAATTTATAATAAAGGTGCACATTTACCCAGCCATGCAAAGTAGAGTGCTATCTTCTCTCCAAAGTACTCCCTGATGTGGTCCAGAGGTTGGTACTTGTACCATTTGAACCAGCGGGCCCAGTAGTGGTAAAGAACCTGCCTCTGGTTGAGTTCCTCAGGATGGATCTCGGACTTAGGCAGTTGAAATGGGCCCTAATGTAAAAGAGGAAAATAATCAAAAATACAAAAGGAAGGAGGACAACATGAAAACCCAACATCAGACTGAGGAGCAGATAAACAACATCTGACCTCGTGCAGGGGGAACGCTGCAGTGTACGCCCCTTCATTTATCAGTCTGTCCACGCCCACTTCAGCCCTCTTCTTCTTCCCATAAACAGTCTTGGTAAGGATTTCATACACCTGATAGAAAACACACAGACCTTCCCTCCATTAGAGAAGGTGATCACTGAATACATGAAATATATTGTGGAGGATACTCACGACACGGTGTCTCTGTGTATTAGTGAAGTAAGATTCATGGTCCTCACAGTCCAGGAATCTGTCAAAGACACTTACTTACTGAGGATTCTACAAAACAATGTGAGCTGATTCCCAGTGTTGACAACGCTTTCTGAACCCACCTGTTCATCTTCGACTTGCGGAAGGCACATGTGTAATAGTCCAGTGGCCTGTTTGGCACTGACTCCATCATCACATTAGGTATGCATAGTCTGCTCAGAACCCGAGCAGATGTGTTTAAATCCAGATGTGGTTGTGCCTGGAATTCAAACATACGATGATTCAGAATTAAGACTATATTATAAACATCAACACCTTCCTTATGTTAAGCGATATTCCTTAAACTCTCATTTAATTTGGTTACAGCCACGGTTATGCCAGAATTTAGTTAAAATGGGAGTGCTGGGAGAGCTAAATCTGTCCACAGCTACAAAAAAATCAAGGGTTTAATGTAAGAGGAATAAAAAAAGGCCTGTATGTTTTTGAGTGAAATGCTCATGTCAGCATGTAAAAACATAACAGTTACATTATGGCATAAAAATTGTGACATGCTAAACATGGCAACAATGTCAACATCCACATTTACACACAGATGAAGTAAATAACGTGTAGTTCTAGACGGCCGTGTGGACCTGTAATGGAGCTCTCAGACAGAGTTCCTCAGCATAATACACCAGCACATCCCAGGGAGCATTGACTTTCAGAAAGTGTATTGTTCTCTTTTCATTCGCTGTTTCCTCCTGAAGGGACGACAGGTCACAGTGAGAAGCTGTTAGTGAAAGAAAAAAAAACAACTGACTTAAGACTCATGTCAAAGATAAATAATATGTTGTGCTGAACCTTTTCCATAAGCAGTCCAGCACTCTCCAGATTCTGGACAAACTTCTCCCTCCACTGTTCCAGCTGGGCCTTCCTTCGCTCAGAGCGGCTGGTCTCCTCGGTGGGCACGGCCTCCCCCTCCTCGCAGGTCGCCTCGCTCTTCCCCTTCCCTCTCCGCTTCCTCCGCGAGCGCACCTCCCACACCAGCACAAAGTCTGGACCCAGATCGACCACAGAGCCAAACGTTTAAATGAGTCGGACATTCAACTCTGAGCTGTTGACAGCTAATACTATGTGAACTGCTGATGCTGCCTTTACCAATTTTAGTTCTTCCATCTCTGAAGTAAATGCCCGGGTGGGGAACTGGCTGATTACTTCTTGTGTTCCAGTGAAGGTGAACAGGATTGTCACTGTCGATATCTTCGCCAGCAGCTGCTGCTGACAGCTAATGAGATCCACAGTTCATGATTAAAAACAAGACGGAGCAGCAGCCAAATGACTCCTTCACTTTTCTGTAAGTTGACCATCTGTTCTGTATGAGAACAGTTAACTTCACTGAGATGAGGTGTTTGAATAAATCCATGGACGTGCCCCAGAAACCAGGGACATGTGATAAGGACCATCACTCATCAATGGATTCCACAAAAGAGCAAAACCTGGATTCACTGCATCGTGTGTGAAGGCATGAGAGAGAGAGCAGCAGCAGCAGCTGTATGAACCAACGTTCAGTCACCCTAAAAGTTGATGCCATTACTTAAAAGCAGCAGTGTGATTAAAATATTGGAAGTGCTCACATATCTGGGTGGGATGTAGACTCCGTTCTGCAGACTCCCGTAGCTCTCTGTGCTTTGTGCTTCGCCTCCATAGTCCAGATCCAGGAGGACTTCTCTGTCGCCCCTCACTGGCTCCGAGCCCTTCCTCAGCATGATGTGCCTGGACGCATTCAACTGTACAGCTGAACAAATCTGTGCTCGTCACTTAAGTATCTCACACATGACGACTCAAGACCTGCTGGGAACAGAGACTGAAAAAGGTTGATGCTTTACCTTTGCCGGAGGGAAAATGAGGCTGCTGCTGCTGCTGAGGATTTGCACCAATCTGTGCCTTTCTCTGCCTCGTCTCTATCTCCGCATCCGCCTGGCTCCTTGGCTCCACTGATAAAAAGCTGTGAAATACCGTAATAGATGTAGCGCACAGGCAGGAGCTGGTACTTCTGCTGCCTGCGCGTGTGTGGAAATGTACTTCAGGACATACAGTAGCGGCAGTGCACATAAATAATGCAGCAGCAGCCAGTCAGGGGGCAGTGGATGAGAGAAAGATGCAGGATAACACATTAGGGAGAAATCTCCTTGATGTTAATGGGTATTCCCTACGCCCACACAGGCTCATCTGTTCTTTTCATTTTGTGGCTTTTAAAATGTCCACACAATTAAAATTAATTATAGATAAAGGAGAATCTCCACCCTTCTGTGTTGCATTTTCTTATTTACTGCAAAATATCACATCTCTCCTCAGAGGAGCATCAGCACCATATGACACATTGTTTACTTTCTGCCGCATCCTGCCTCCTTTTTGCTAGACTGCATTGCTGCATTCAAGACGGGGCTGGATGTAAGGAGTGTACGAGGACGTACGTAAGAGGATGAAAAAGGAGACGGCAGGAGGAAGTTGCGAGTGAAATCAATGAGGGGCAGCAGAGACTGTTTTACACACAAATTGAATTCAAAGTTTAAAGGGAATTATCTGCAGAAATTGAATATGAAGTAATTGTTCTCATGGTTCCAACTCAACTCTGTTTCATCTAGACTGTAGGGAGTTATTATTTACTTTATATTCACATCAGGAGAGGCTGAAATTTTTTGTTGTCAAAACTGGACATACCATTTTTTTTATTTTAATGACAACTGATGTTTCCACGGTTTCTCTTTCCTGTTTAGAAGGGGAGGGTGAGGTGAGGGGTGTTCAGCTGCAACATGCAACTTCGCACTAGATGTCACTAAATTCTAGACACTGAAACTTTAACGGCCAGAAACAGTGTTTGTGGTCCAATAATAATAAGATCAAAGCTCCCTGAAATAAGTCTCTGATCCTGTTCTCTATATTGTTGTGGTCTGACAATATGGGGGACAGTTACCAGCTTGTTGAAACCATAGCAACAGCACAAGCACACCCAAGGTGGCATTATTGAGCTACTCTAATGACAGCAATGTACTGCTTGTACTTGGATTTGCTCAAAATGTGCACATGCACTCAGATATTCATGGAGATTTTTCCTTCCAGTCCATCCCATTTGTGTTGGATGGAGTCATGGTCAAAATGTAAAAATATTGAATGTGGATTATTCACCATTTGTGCAGTATATACAGTTCAGTAGATATACTCCGTAAGTGAAGCTTTTAACAGAGGAAATCGCATATATGACCTCTACTGGTGACTAGGGAGAGCTGCAGCATGGGCAGGGTTAGAACAGTGGTGCCGAGTGGGGAGTTTTATAGAAAAGAAATTCAAAGAATTACTTTGTCACAGGCAGAAATCAAGGACCACCTCTCACCTGTTTTTGAGCCAGCAACAATAAAATTTGATATTTACACTTGGATTCTTCAGTAAAAAGAGACACAGGCCAAATCCACTTTCTGGCCTTGTGTTTTCAATGCAATGACTCAACCGATGAGTATTTCACTTGTTTGATCTAACCCAGAGATGTGATGAACACACACACAGCACATGTGTCACCACAGGAGCCATAGTTTGTGTTTCAGTTTATTCAGTTAGGCTGTCCGATCACAAAGGTTTATTTGCACAGTCACTGCCATTATGACCAGCATAAAACCTTCTGGACATGGACTTTACAGTATGTTATATTGATTAGTGCTATATTTACAATTTGATAAAACTACCAAAAAAACAAATATTACATGCATTATACGCTTATGAACAAAAATCAGAAAAGCGCCTTTTTCCACAAAGCATCACTCAAAGGATGTCAACCACCATTGGCCAGCAATGACCTACATTCAAAAGACTAGTTCTTCTTTATATACACTTCATAGGTCACAACGCTAAGCACTTGATTTTCTTTTCATAGATAATAAACGGTTCTCTCCCTGGCCAAACGTCCTTCAGTAATCCACTGGAGGGAGAAGATTTCAAAAACGCTGCCGACCTAATCCTGTTTAGGAACCCACTGAATAATTCAAGGGTTTTAAAATAAAGACTTCTCCACATAATGCTATCACTTTTTAGTCTTCTCTGTGCACGCGAACATAAATTCATAATGCTGCATGGAACATGGGAGGAACAGAAGTAGAAAAATGGATATTAAACAACGTGTAATTTGACTAAACAGCAGCAATCTTATAAAAACACATGGTGACTCTTAAGGTTTTGGATGTGAAGTACCTTTTCACCTGAGATTACATTTCTTTGTAAAAAGAGCAGAAGATGAGCAAGAACAAGTGGCACTTAGAACGGCTTAAAGCACCGAGTGATGCTGACGTCAAAGAAACGGACGCATGTGCAAACATGCAAGTGGACATACTGAATGTGCTGGGCTGAAACTGGTGACCGTTCCACGCCTATGTTTTTGTTATTCAACTGACTCAGGATTTGTGGCAGGACATGTCAGAGATTCAGACCTGTCCAATAATCACAGCATAAACTGTGACTGATTACCTTTTCCAATGCAGTCGGCCAAATGTACAGTGTATGACAATTATTATTATTTTTTTTAAGTTTAAACTAACTGGTCAAATGATCCAGTTCATTCAAACAAGGCAAAATTCTCATCATTTAAGTAACCCCACTTTTCTCTGCCTTGTGATAAGAGCAGTTACCGACACTGACACAGAAGCAGGCTTCAGTGTTGACGATTGTAACATGCATAAACACTCCCCATGTCCTTCACAGGGAAACTAAAAAGGCTTGATTTAAGATTTTCGAATCCTCATGCAGTGTAATAAGTGATACATTTGCTTCAAGTTAAAAGGCTATTTGAGGATTATTATAAAACATCAGACATGGTCCTACTTCCCAAAAACTAGTGAAAGTTCTAAAATCAAGTGTCTTATAGGTGGAGCCAGATTTTTGCACATCAATGGTGTAAAAAAAAACAGCAGAGTCTAGCTCTTACCATAAGTAATTCTACTTTATCCAGACTAAAGAGGTACACATGTTTTGATTCAGACACAGAAATCTACACAAGACGTGTCATCACCTAGCGAATCGTTTTGTAACATTTGTTCCCGCCTTCTTCTAAAATGAAACGAAAAAACAGGACGTTATGATGATTACAAAAAAGCTAAAATTGGTACCGTTTCAATAAAAGAGACTAACAATGTGCAACTCTGCATGGAAGCCTCCGCTCATCTCAGAAGCGGAGAAAAAGGCAAGTCTGTTGCAGTTTGTGTGACTGACAACATTTCAAGTGGTAAAGCAGGGTTTCAGAGAAATGAGCATGTGGTGTAACAGTGCAAATATCCAGGTATGCTTCATATGGAGACACTCATTCTATCAGGAGGATGTACAACGAACTGAATCAAACACATACGCGACCATACTGTAGCGCTGTATATAAGCCGTCTTGTACAGTGGCTCTCTTTACCAGGAGTCACTGAATCATCACACGGTTGTGCGAGCTGAGAGCAGTACTTATACTATACATATTCTATAAATATACTGTATATATACACAGTATGTATGTGTTTGCAAGGCAAGGAGTGTGCATTTTTCCACATCGCAAAAGAGCAGCAACATACCCTTCATATATATATGGCTTTCCTGATACATATATTAAGTGTATTATAAGAAACGCCCATATTATTTTAATAAAGAAATCATTAATAACTTTCTTCTCATCTCACTGTGCAGAGAAACTTGCAACAGATCTTCTATCTTTTATCTTCCTCCCAATTCAATGCGTGCGTTTGTATCAAAAAGAAATCTATTTAAATGCTCACTGAAGGAAAGTCATTGCTGTAGACAAAAACTCTAAATGCCAAGATGAATGAATTCAGCAGGCTACATCTGAGTGCAAAATGCATTGAAAATCGCTTTCAAATTATTTCTATGACACGGCTACTCAGTGTGCATTAGTACGTCACCTTCAAATCTTCATTCCTCATGTTTCTTCCTACATTGCTGCTATGTCCCAAGAACCTCGGGTAAAAGAACAGCAGTAATGGATCTATAGGATGATTAACATGAGAAACACTGTCACGATTTCCAATCTGCACTGCTACTTCCGCGGAGGTTTCTCTGACAGAAACTTTCCATCATCGCCCGACTGGTTGGTTTAGTTTTCCCTCATCAGACTACCAGTGTGTTTCCGCGGCTACCCAAAGGTAAGCTGCATGAGTGCATGTGTGTGTCCGTCAGCACCAGGGTTCACGTTGGGCTCTGCCTCGGGCCAAGCTGTCCGCTCTCTGCCAGGCACTCTTCATCAGGGCGAGCGCCTCACTGCATCTCTTCTGCACTGACGGATCGGTCACACCTTGGTGGGGCAGGTCGACCTGTGGAGAGTGGGGATATTTCTGAGCCAGTGGTTGCTGGATGTATTATACTTGATAGTATTATTAAACGGTTAATATTGCAGTTATTGAAATATCACTGTGTTGCCCATGAAGCCCATGTAACAACGGCAGTCTGCAGTGTGTCCTGACCTGGTAAATGTCTTTCCACGTCTTGTCCAGTGCCTCCAGCAGCCGGTCCCTCTCTTCACAGCCACTGAAGTACAACACCCATGGAGGGAGGAACTGGGTTCGATCTGTTGCAAACTCCTGGTTAAAAAAAAACTGAGGGATGAGTTTTTAAGGCCTCACACAGAAGATAAAAATAATATTTTACTGTGATGGATTAAAAACTCTAAAACAGACGAGTCCCACTTTTTCACCTTTTGTGAAAATTAGGTGTGAAAGGATAATGTTTAATATTTAGACCAAGCAGCACAGAGCAGTAGAGTTCTCATAAGCCTAGTTTTCTGTTCATTCAGCTTTAAGACTGAGTTCAATCACGTGGCTTGATTATAAGAGCAACTGGGAAAATCCAGCTTAAACCCATCAGAGACACATGACCTCTGCATTCTAATACCAATGATACCAGTGTCAGTTTCCAGTTTGTTCAGCACTAATTGTAGTGTAATGATCGCTGGGCCCCTTCTTAGACTGGAAATACTTTACATACATTTATTGTGATGCTCTCTCCTCTAAAATAGTTCAGTTTAATTAATTTTATTGTCACTTCATGTGTGACTGTTTAAAAATGCACTCTTGTTCTTCCATGTTAATATGGTCAATTTCACATTAAAGAACTAGAGAGAGCAAAATTAAATTACTGTTTATGGTATGGCGTGGAGATCACGTGATGTGAATCAAATGGAAAATGTTAATATCAGTTCTAATATGGAACTGCTGAACACTCACGATGACACAGTACTCCTTGTCGGCCTCCAGGTTGACAGAGGTGACATCACAGACGTCAGCGCTGCCCAGAGAACGGAAGAAGCTTGTCTGACAGTCCTGATGGCAGGTCAGCAGCTTCCTGTCTGTCACCACCAGGCAGCATGGGATACAAGGGGTGGGAGCCACACCCTGAGGGATGACCTGGCGATAGAATGGTTGTCGTTTAATTAGACCTTGCTCATGTGAACGGCGGTCAATATCAGTCCACGTTGAGATTTGTGCACACAAGCAAAAACAAGATGTTCCCTGCAAATGAAGATCAGCAGGTTCTGGATCAAATAAACCAGCACAGAGGATCCCCACAGGGATCATTTGACATGCTATTTGTGCGTTTAACCATGGTCATTTGCCCTCGTGTACGAATCCAACCTGATTTATAGGGGCTTGTTGTGTTTATGTTAGAGTGATTGTAGTTTGAGGAAAGAGCACAAAGAAAGGCTTCATCTGCAAATGCTGAAGTGAGAGTAAGCACACATCATGTGACTGAGGGGTGGAATGTGTTAAGTCTCACAGCCTGTACATACTGCACAACATTAAGTTCATATGAAGCCATACTGAACAGACAGACAACCGTCACTAGCTCCCTGTGTCTCTAGACACAATGAGATATATGCAACACATGCACTGAGTGACTTTCCCTTCTTACCCCTTTAGAGACAGACTGGCAGAGCAGCTGCATCCATTCGGCCATCTCCTGCTCATGGTTGGCGCTGAGCTCCAGAGGCGGGCGCTCTGTCAGGATGACCTGGAATGCATGGGGACGCTCTGTGCTGTTTGAGCGCCGGCAGCCGCCACAATGCTCTCCTCTGTTGAGTAATGGGGGGGGGTGAAAATATATATAGTTCTGTTTACTGCCTTTGAACAGTACAATCCCCACTGGGATCACTTTTCTTCTAACTTACCCCATAGTGACAGACAGCAGAGGTGTCACATCTGTTCTTTCTGCGTACAGGTAAAGAATCCCATTGCTGCAAGAAATGTGGACAGAATATTTTAACTTATTTAAGACTAATGAATTTTATGTTATAGTAGAAAAGGGAAACAAAACGTTTGCTCATACCTGAGCACAAGGTAGCAGCTTTTCCACAGCTCTTTGCCCAGGTACGTGTTTCCAGACCGGTACTGTAGTATCCCCTCCTTGGTACTGGAAGGGACTCTGGAGCTCGTGGGGCCACCTTGGGGAGACATAGCCATGTCCATAGGATCCTCCCAGTGGACCAATGAATAGAGTTGGATGGACACTTCCATTACCTGGAAATGCAGGCAAGTATTGTCTTAGTGCAATAGATCAGAGTATAAAAGCAGGGACAATCAAACATTTATAGAACTGTGTTATGGCTGAATGTTATGGCGGTACAGCACATTTATATACTGTAAATGTGAATGACTATAATGGTGTTTTGCACAGCATTTCAAGTTTACATAAGTTCTAAATCAGGTTCCAAAGACTAAAGCTCTGAACATTATGTTCGAAAAAAAAAATTCTATTGACAAGTTTGTGTAACAGTTGCATGGCAACATAGTTGGTGGAAAGTCACAACTGCATTGCAGTTTCAGTTAATCTGAAACTCATGTTCCAAGTGTGTTAGCCTGTTTTCCATACGACCAGCTCTGTGATGGAGTTCAACATTTCTTTACCTCACAATGAGATTCCTGGGAGACAAACTTAGTGAGAGCCAGTTTTTCCATGGTAGCATCAGTCAGAACGGAGGGGTAAGGTGGCTCACGACAGCCCTTCACCATGGCCGACTTTAAAACCGAAAGGAACCAGCTGTATTCAAGAAGAGAAAACAATAAAACTGGATAAAGTTATACACGTCTTCTAATGCAAAGAGCACAACTTCCAGTTTCATGTTCCAACATCACTGATTGTTAACTTATCAGTCAGTATGTGTGAAAAGAAAAACTGAGACGGGTGAATGTAGGTCACTTGATTCCTGACCCATAAGACCAGAGATGAATAGAGAATGTATGTGTTCTCTGCCTCTTTACACGCAGACACAAAGACAGTTTGACTGTGGAACTATCTTAATGTGCCGGACACAGTTATGACAATGATATAAGGGTGCACTCACAGTGTCAGCGAGGAATCAGCCGTGTCCAAAAGGAATTTTCTCCTTCTGTTGGTGCAAACCACCGTGACTGTCTGCTGGTCAAGGCCCACCTTCAGGAACACAACATGAACTACTTTATTAGACACATCACTAATTGTGTTGTGTTGCTCTGTTAGATCAGCTTGAGTCCCAATGAGTATCGTGTCATAAACATCCTTTGTTGTGTAGGTCACTTACTGAGAGATAGTCCACCTCATTATAAGAAACAGCTTCTTCTACTGTGTAGGGTTTCTCTGCAGCACCTGTGAGGAAAATTAATGAAATAGAGCTACATTATGTAACTCCTAACTCCTCTTTGACAATTTGTAGATTTGATATGTATATATGAATTTATAATGGGCATTGTAATTGTATAACCAAACGACAGGAATGCATTCTGGGTCTGGTCACTCACCCTTCCGCAGCAGGTAGATGTAACAGTCAGTGAGGAGCAGATAAAGGGGCTGCAGATCTCCCTCCATGTGGCCTGTACTCATCCTCATCATCTGCAAACACAATCATTAAGTGTTGGAAACCTCAAACCTCAACCTCAACCTTAAGATAAGCTGCGAAAAAGGAATTGGAGACAGAGCCTTGCAACACTTCCACTAAGCTACAGCCTCCAAACCACTTTGATGTCAAAACAAGTCAAACATAAAAACTGGTTTGAACAAGTGAGAAAGAACATTTCTAAAGAGGGTTTATTCTAAACAATCACTGCACAGCACCATGCTAAAACCCACAGGTGGCCATTCAAATACACATTTTGCACTTTCACGTTTTCCAAAAGAATGTAAATCTTTGTTCAAAATGAGTAAAATCACCTTGAAGAGCTGCTCCTCATTCTCTCTGAAAACATGGATCATCAAAAGAAGCAAGTGATTGTTGTCCACCCTGAGGAAGAAGGATGGAGAACATTAGACATGCTGGGTACCGCTGCGACACAAACAGCACATTTTGTAGAAAGTACATACCTGAACTCGGCGGGGTGAGAGCTCTCTAAGGGACTAAGCTCCTCTTGAACCCGTTGTTGTGTTTCCACATTCAGTGAATTATTGGCCAGAAGCTCCTCCTTTACGTCAAGCTCCTGTTCTGTTGCCGTTTTTGCCTCTCCTTCATCTTCAAGGCAACCTGAAAGAGTCTGTGACTGGCTATGCTCTGTAGAGTCATGGTGGCCACCACCTGTGGGAGCAGAGTCTGGACTGATGGCGGTAAAGCAGCATACGTCTGTCGGTGAAGGAGAGGCCTGCAGGAAGTTGAGACCTGTGGCCAGAGTCTCTTCTGGTACGGGGTCAGGTGGCTCGCCCCCTGAGTCCTCTCGAAAGGGCAGCTGAGCAGGGGGCTCGGGGGCCCTGTCACAGCCGTTACCGTTTTTCTTCTCCTCTTCCTCCCAGGCCCCCTCCCTGCCTAGAGCCCCATTGAGCCGCTCCATGACATCACGTAGGGGCTGGCCCACGCTGTCCATGGAGGTGTCAGTCATCTCCGGGAGACGCAGGAGGCCTTCGACCCCGTCCTCATCACCTTCGTCCACCGCCTCTGATCCCACCCTGCTTCTCCTCAACTCTCCTTCATCCTCCAGATGAATCACAGTGCAGTTTAATGAATCCATGTCCTCTGAGGCCAAGACGCTGCTGTCAATTTCCATGAGGTCAGACGAGAGGGAGTTATGGAGGCTGCTGCTAGAATCTGTAGACCCCTTCCCTCGACGTTTCTTGGCTGGTTTCCTTCTTCTGGCCACCCTGAAAGAAAAAAGCACTTAGTTGCGTTCCTCCCAGCTAAAACCATGCTGATTGGCCTCTGCAGCTGTAATGTGAGCTGACTAATGCATCCCTAGCTACTGCACCTGATGACCTCCAGCTCGTTGCTGGTGTACTCTGTCTCATCTCCAGCCGTGATGCTGTTGTGGCGGCTCACTACGTGAACTGGCGTGACGTCGGCTGAGGTGTTGGTGTCTGAGTCCTCGTTGAAGGGGTTATGTCTGGATGTGGGGCTGTGAGGAGGAGGATGAGCCGCTGCCTTCACCTTCAGAGAGCTGACAGAAAGCACCACTGTGTCGCTAATGACTGTTTGGGGATCAGATCCACTGGATCGTGGGCAGCTGGCCTGGTCGGTCAGGTCACCCTCTATCATTAAAAGCCAAAAATAAAAAAATTACTTAACAAGGCAGCAGATAGCAACATTAATGTCTTTATAGTCAAAGAAACACACTTAGGTTTTGGTGATGTCTCGCTGGTAAGTTGAGCAGTAAATGTTGAGGTTTTGCTTGAAATCGTAACTCAGAGTAGAACCATTGTACTGTATACCATTAGATATACATTTTTGCACATGAATTTAATGAATTGGTACTGTAGAGCTGACCATCGAGGCAATTTCACAAAAACCTTGTGTTTTCCTTCTCAGCATCTCTCACACACACACACACACACACACACACAGACGTTAGGAGCTGCAGCGTTCTTCACAATTCTTTGGTGAGAGGGTCAGAGAGGCACAAAATCCAATGCTGAAGAAATTAAGTCAGTACACAGGCAGTGGCATTCTTTGCAGTGGCACAGGCCGAGGTCAAACTCTACTGATGTGAAAGTGATAAGATAAGAAAAGATAAGAAAATGTACCGAATACGATGTATAAAATCACTAGAGAGCTTTTGTTATCATTTAAACTAATATCCCAAGTTTTTTCATTTTTTTTCTATGAACTATATTTAAGTACTGTTAACAGTTTTAAGTCTTCAGGCAGGGTCAGGACAAACTACTCCAATCTAAGATCAGATACAAGGATGATCTCAAAACCTTTTACATTCTCAGTCCACTGTTTTAAATAGATGTTTGTATCTTTTACAATTTCTGCATTACCTGCACTATTGTGTATATCCTGTTCTATCCTTTCCTATGCATACTCTTGCACATTCGTTCTACTGAGCTACTGTAAATGTGTGTTTTCCCCCCCGGAAAAGGAATGAAAACATTCTATTCTATAGTTCTTTACACAAATCAGGAATATGGACTTTGATTAAATATTTATATAAATAACACAAATAATTGAATCACATCATCTACACATCCTGTATGCAGCATACTGACAACAAATGTTGTAATAATGAACAGCAATTTATACTTAAACTATGAAAAACTATTATTGAGTCAACCTCAACTCAACAGTGGAGCTGAACCTCGGCCAGTGCCAAACATCATACAGGAAAAGAAGAAGTTACAACAACATTACACCAGACAGCGGGTACACAGTGTACAGGAGATAGACTGGACAAGGTGAGTACCAGATACGCCAGGCATTTATCTTGCTGTAGTGAATAAAGTGAGCATTAGGGTCCTCCGACAGATGACGAACACATGCACAGCATGACAGAACAGTTCCCATGTGCCCACACAACACTTCCCTGGAAAAAGCAAACTTACCAGCAAGCATAACATGAAAAGTGCCCCCTGTCTTTCAATTACTTCAACATTATGGTAAGCTTAAAGCAAGTCTGTTGGCTAATGAGCAAGTTCATGAAATATTTTCAGTTATGCAGTAATTTCAATTATGTGCCATCCAACTGTAGATGGAAACACCAGTTTTCCCTGTCTGTGGCTAGAACAGGATGCATATGCACAGAAGACCCAGATCAGAATAAGGTTAAAGATACTGAACTGAAAGATACTGAACAACTGCAGCTGAAACTGTAAGGTCTGCAATGATGGCAAAAACATGGATCATAGCACAAGCATGTGGTAGCTCGACTGTGCAAAACAGCATGCGGCATTGATCATTGCAAATTCTACACCAAGCTACAGATCTCTCATTCTATTATTAGAAGTGTAAAATGTTTTGGTTCCTTGTGAAACTGTGGTGGACACTGTAACCGATCCTATCCCATCCAAATAAAATCAAGGCCCTTTCCACCAGGTCCTCAGATCAGCAGTATTTTATACCACATAGCTTTTCCTCTATCAACATTTCTAATAACAACAGCTCAAGGACCCAGCATGAGTTTAGCACAAGCTGTGGGATTGCCATGCAAAAACATAAAGGGAGGGAGGGTAGGAATGATGAAGGGGTTGACCAATGTCCCACCTTCCCAGTCCACATTTGGCAAAGACGGCAACACGTGGAAGATGTCACCAAAATCATAATCTAAAAAAGGAGGGATAACATTCAGCATTAGAGATGTGAGAGAGATTAAAACAGAAAAAGAGTGGTATTCAAAATAACTGAATCGATGGAGCAAGGGACAAATGGGAACTAAAAAAGGGGAACTGACGTAATAGCGTAACTGGTGGAGAGTGATGGGGAAAGCATTGGCTAGCCGCTGCAATCATACCAATCAGAGTATTCTGTAACCAAAGGTCTCTAAAGGCCACATGATCCATTTGATGAACTGCTCTTTGGTTTACATGAGTCACAACAGTCGATAAAGTATAAATCCAACTTCTGCTTCCACATCATAAGTTGAAATAAACATTTGAATTTGTGCCAAAGCATGTGACTGTAATTTGAGGTTTGATACAAGTTTATATTTGAGGGCTGCTATTCACTGTCTGGTTGATCAGCAGCCAAGTGGCATGAGGACAATCACTGTCCAGTTAAGCACCAACAGCCCATTGAGGTGAGGTGAGGTGAAGAAGTGTAGCAATGACTGGACTTTCATGAGCCATTTCAAGCCCTAATTGGTTTCAAACCTGTTACATATGCATATCTGCGCTCAAATTAAACAAGTATTTCTGGTTAAGTGAAGCATGGGATCCATACACAAGGAGGGCGTATGAGTATGTATTGTCATAAGAATATCCCTGTGCACCTTACCTTCACTGGATGGGGCTATGGCACTGTCATCCCACTCCAGGTTGGTGGAGGTGAGTGATGTAAAGGAGTGCAGGGACAAGCTGTCTGAACTGGGCAGCCGTTCCTCAAAGTCTAGCAGGTTGTAGGGTTTGTAGTATTCTGGCATGTAAGGGGCCACATCCAGATAGGGCACATCCTGTCCCAATGGGAAACAACAACAAACAAACAACAGTGTTAGTGATGTGCTGATGATGTTAAAACTCTGCATTTATACTGGAATTAAATGGATGCTCACCAGGTCCAGATCAAAGCGAATGAACTCCAGACCGGAGACCAGCGTGAGGAAGAGAGTGAGATGGTCATGACTGCAAACCAGTGCGTTCCTGGCAGGAAAGGACAGTAATATGTTTTTCAAAATGCAAGAATGAGAAAACAAATATGCCCCGCTGAAATGATGACAGTGACGTAACCTTAGAAGACACAGACAAATACATCAAGAGCGTTTGTGGTGACAAGAGCTGATGCCTGTGTGTTGCAAGGGAAATCAAATTATCCCTGCAGCGGACTGATTACGTCACTTCCTGCTTCTGCCTCCTGCACCAGGCTGCTCCACCTCTCATCTGAATAAGGTGAAGGATTTGTTACTGTTGTGAACGAGTCTGTGTAGATAACCTCCACTTGTGCAAATGTGAAAATGCCATTTTTAATCAATTTGTTATACAGGATAAAACAAAGAAAGTTGTGAGGTCCGATCGTCTTCATGCATGTACATCACGTGATCAAGTATTGCTGGATGACTTACTTGAAATAATACTTTTGTAGTAAACCTTGGTTCTCCTGGAAGAGGCGCAGATAACTCTCTAAAGAGCTCTCACTCAGCGCCAGGTATAACCATGCACGGCCTGAACAGAATAGAGAACAGTTCTTTTCAACACAGACAGCATAATCCCACTGCTTGATGACTGAATATTTAGCCCCCGCCAGGTACTGTCCGCATTTGTGACTTTAACTGTGTAAGAGAGATGTCTCACTTCGACCAACGTTGGTTGCTATGTGCTGAAGCTCATCTATCTGACGGACAGCTTCTCTCCGGGTGAAGTGAAGGACCAGGACCCAGTAGCCTGAGGAGATGTCCTGCAGCCTGCAATGTTAAAACAGTCAACAACATCAAACATGTGAGCCCTAAAGAAGAAAGAGGAGTGGAGTGATGGGACCAGGGCTAAAAGCATTGAATCACGATAGGTTGATCAATTCCATCTAGCTTGGTTTTAAACATTGTCAAATCAGGAAAAATGAACTTGTAACTTCAACAAACACTGAAAACACATAAATAATATGATCTACAAAATGCCTTTTGGTACGATTAATAAAAATAAATCTGAATAATAAGTGCACCTTCCCTATTTTCAGTGAGCAATTTATTGTCAACAAGCCTCTTACCCATATAGCAGGGCATGGTCAAGGTGTTCACAAAGGCGCTGTAGGACCCGGTCGTGATTGCGTATAGCAGGAGTCTCATCTTCACAGGCGGCAAAGTAACTCTGCAACTGTATAAAGACAGGATTTCCCTCCCGTTTATTTTGGTATCGAGAGGGATAAATGTGCTCCTATTCTAATTACGACGTGAAAGGTTATGGTGTTCAACTTCCCAACACAGGTATGACCCTTCTTATACATCATGTCTAAGGTTTGGAGAGTGCAGCAGGACAATTATCCTACAGGAAAACATTAAGTCAAAGCAACAAAGAAACTTAAAGTTCAAATGAGTACATTTTTTACTGCTGTGAATCCAGTGTGCATGTACTCCTTGTATTTACATTTGACTGCTGAGGTTCAGAATTAGGGTCACATAAAAATCACATGAAAGAAAGCAGGTATCACTAGGAAACATGGCCCTGCTACTGATGACTTTAACTTGGAGACTTGAGGAGTAAAAGCATTTCCAAGCTTTTCCGGCTGTCTAAAATGGAGGTAAATGTGCTATAAGGAACAGCATGGATTTTGGGGGGCAACACTTGGGGAGAAAAATCATATTTTAAAATGAATATAATGTTTTGCACTTTTAGCTTTTTATAATCATCATCTCATCTCAAACCCAGTCCCAGTACGTTGAGCTAAAGCAACATTAAACCACATTACAGTCAGAATGTTTTCCTTTCTGTAAAGGACCATTTGACAATGTTTGTCTGAAGTAAACACTGAACGCTTCCTTAAAGACACAGCACATTCCCTTTACTTATCTCTTCACTCATTGTCACTACGATGAGAGATGCACTGATGAACTAAAACCTATAAGAAATGTGGATTCAAGACACTGTTCTACTAGCCTCACTGCGCAGTACACACAAAGAAGGGTCCATTCTAATGCTATCATCTTTTATGCAACATGCAGATGTGAAACACATCATAAATATATCCAAAAAGGACATGCATGCATTTGAGAATGGAATGTGCAACCCTAAGGTCGAGGAGGAGGAAGATGCTGAGATCTCCATCAGGTCATCTCATAATGCCAGAGATTACTGGTCAAGACATTATTAATGTTGTATTCCATAACGGATGGGAAGTTGAGGACAGATGAAGCAGGTAACCATTGTGACGTAATGTGTGTGTGTGAGCAACACATGCCGCAGTGGACAAACAACAGCAGCTTCCACTATTATAGCAGACATGAAATGGAATTTAGTGTGTGTTCCATTCTATCACTGCGGGCAAGGCCCTTCATGACAGCGAGCTGGAAGTGAACCCCCCTCCTCCCCATGACTTGAAAGTTGCCCTGTTCAGCAGACAAAAGATCGGACGTTAGCTCCCTCCAGTACTTCACCCATGAGGAAACGAATAAACTCCGACAGTCTGACCGGGCGGTGCTCACCTTCTTAACAGACAGGGAGATGTTTTCCAAAATGCGGTCCTTCACTTTCAGTTGATCCATCTCTCGTCCGTTGGCAGCTCGGCAGGTTGTCAGCTGACTCCCGCAGCACGGCTCTTGTTTTGCTAACGCTAACACCGCCCGCGCATTAGCTCGCTAACATGATCCGAAGCAGCTGTAAGTCGAACCAGCGACAGGGCCGAGGCTGGTGGCTGTAAACCCGGAGCTGTTGGGGTTTTTTTCAGCAGAGCCACTGCCTCCTACCAGCCATGTTAGCGCCTGTGGGACAGGGGGGATGTGTCGACCTCTGTCCGCGGGTGCTGTGAGCTCCGGTTAGCTCAGGGTTGTAGCCACCAGACTTTTTAAACGCTGGTCGAGCAGGGGGCGGCTACAGTCACAGTCCGCCTGTGGCTGACTTTAACCGGAACTGTGCCACACTGTCGGCTCCAGCTCTTCGGTTGTTCACCGATCACTACCGTGTGTTGTCTTTAGACGTAATTACCAGGAGAGGTAATTATTGCACCAAACTTTTTGGTCTCACTGACCTACATGTTCTGATATGAGACGGTGACGTCACCAGTGGTCTCATTGCGCCTGCGTGGGGAGGAGTGAGGACTCAACCTCACGCTCAAGGAATAAAAACATGTGCAAGACTCTTGTTTTATCTCAAAAATAATAATTAAATCTATATTTAAATTTACAAATTTGCTACCTGTCTGCTCACTCAACTTTATAAATGTATTATATACTTGTCACGTTTTATTTGTTGTAAAACGCCATTTCTGACAATCGCTCTAGTTGCATTGCAGAGCTCACCTTTCTCATCCAACACTTTTTATTGGACGGTTGGCCTATTGTTTGCTTTTTTTTTTAACCTGTCCTGTCCAGCATTTAGGCATGAAGCATTGGCAGTCTTGGTGTCAAACGTGAACAGGAACATCAGCATCAACATCACTGAATCACTTAATTATGCAGGAAATAATCTGCTTAGCAACAACCCATGAATTATATAATCACTGTAAACAACAGTGTGTAGAGCATTAAAATATCAAGAGTTATCAAGTCTTTCTTTCCCCCAGTGCATGGTGAAAATCACACAATTATATTAAATCAGAGAAATTTCGACTGAGTGGAATGTCAGTATTTTATTAAGATGACTCCATCTTTTTTGGAAACACGTTACAAGTTTTATCAAAAAACATTGGCATATTCAGTGCATGTATTTACCACCAATGTTTCCTGACTGAGAAAATGTAGGTCAATTTTTAATATGGACTACTGTTCCAAGGCAAGTGCTCTATGTAAAGCAACTTTATTCAAATACCGACTGACTTCTGAACATAAAGAGGGTCAACGTAGAAAAAAAAAACAAATAAGAATCCCATTTGGCCTTTACTTGAGAGCTCCAACGACCGAACAGAAACTGTTTTAACAGAGGACTAAAGTCCAAGTCCCTGTGTGAGGATTCCAGCCACCGAGACATTCAATTTCAACTCTTCACACCACAAGTTCAAATTTATTACCCCCCCCACCCACTGTTTCTCTGCATTAGTCTGATTTCTCCTTCTCTTTCATGTGTAGGAAGACTATGCTGAAGACAAAGAGGCCCGTCATCATGGAGAAGACGCTGGCGTAGTACGGGAAGGCTGAGGGGATGAAGCGCTCGTACTGAGTGTGCTGCAGTGGACGCACTGATACCTGAGGTAAAGAAACAATCATAGAAGTTAGCCATAGCCAGCATAGATTAATCATCATGGAAGCCTAAGATAACACATACAATTTTTGAAGATTGGCTGACTGGTCTGTTTATTTGCCATCTATACATTTTTCACGAACAATTTCTACTTAATCAACAAATTTAAATAAGGTATTAATCTCCCTTTCATGCAAAGAGATTTGCCATGATTAAACATACTGGTGTTTTGTGTAAGTTTAGGGGAAGTGAACTGTCTGGTGAACTAACCTGGGTGGAGGAATATAGATGTGTGTATCCCAGACGGTTGTAGTCCACCTTGAACTGGAAAACTCCATATACATCAGGCAACTTGAACTGGATGGTGTATTTACCACCTAGGAAAAAGCAGCACAGAATTTAATGGGCACAAATAGATGTGTGAAACTCAAATCCTAAGAAATATATCTGGGTTGTTAAAATGTTACACTAAGCTCACAGTCGGTTCTGTGAGCATAAATACCATTTTTCTTGAGGTATGTCCTGACGAAGGGATCAATTCTGACAAACTCGAGCTGAATGTCATCTCCGTCAAAGGGGACCCACTGGCCATCAGCCAACATCTCAATGACGATGCTGTACTCCTGCAAGGGAAAGTTTTACACTTTTCAATATAGCATAGAAAACACACCTCCTCACTGAGGTGACAATAAACCTACAGAATGAGAAACTGTGCAAAAATACCATAGACAATTTAAACTCACCACAAGGTCAGTGATGGTATATGCTGCAGGGGGAGTGTTCTCTCCCACAGGATGATGGGTAACAGCTCCTACTCTGAGTACACCGGCCTCCTTAAACACCCAACGGGACAGAGCCTCTGCCAGATCCTTGTTCCCTGTTTGCTCATACCTAACAAAGACCAGAACACTTATGTATAACAAACAATTTTCATTGACTACTGAAGATAATTATTAGAATGTAATCTTAAATCTTAAAATGCACACAAGTGGAGTATCGAGGCAACATTAATGGACAATTAAGACAAGGAGAAAAAGCCATTTTAAAACTGAGTGCGGACAACTAACAACAACTAAACAGAATGTAACCGCAATGTCACTGACGATAGCTTCGCTTCACTGACTACAAGCTGTGATAGTGTCAAAGGCACTGAATGGATGCACAGTGAGGCCTACCTCTGGGAGCCAGGTGTGGCCTTCTGCACTGCAGAGTTGAAGAATGCATCGCTAAAGAAGTCCAGAGAGCCGCTGAAGACCACTCTCGCATTGTTTCTGGCCTGAAGCCCAGCGATTAGCAGGGTGTTCTTGCCAACAGCATGGGGATACTAGAGGAGGAAAAAAAGGAATGAATGGTAACCTGTGCTTATTTCATGAAGTGATCGTAAGAGTTCCAGCAAATCAGCTGCTTCTAATCAATCTCAGCACAGAGCGGGATCTCCAGAGATTTAGACTTCTTCTGAATTCATAATTTGGCATTATGATGATATGTAAGGTTACCTGAGAGATCGGTCTGTCAGGGAAAAAGGAGTAAGAGGTGGAAGAGCCTGTCAGGATGTCCAGGACAAGAGGGTTCTCCGGGTCTGCCACCATGCTGGAAAAGAAAAATGTTTATATCGTTTTTAGTGCAAGTACTATAATAAGTCTTTGATTATTACTAAACAAAATAGTAAAAAAAAAACTAAGTAAAAACTAGGGAAGGTGCTTCTAAGAGTAAAAAACAAACAAACATTTTAACAGGGTACACATCTAAACAAGTAAAAGACAGTTTCAATTTCAACTAATTGGATAATGTGTGGTGTCACACATTGAGCGCTGTTCCGGTGTTAATGGCAATAAGTTGTGCTTACCCTACACCCTTGAACAAAACAGGTTTGTCAGAGGGTTTGCCGACAATAGTGGGAGCTTTCAGCAGGTTCTCTGGGCCAGCTACAATCAGGGTGTGCTGGAGAAAAGAGCAATCACTTGTAAACAATGTTCTACAGTATGTCAGTTCTTAAGAACAAAATGTAGAATATCAAATTTAGCCCTGTGGTCTTAGGAAAATTAAATTTACCTCTCCAGGGTCAGACACATCATAATTGTGATGGTCAATGACGGCAGTTTTCTCCTCATCAAACTCAATGCCACACTCACTGCCCAGCTCCCTCAGAGGGTCGCCTGTGTAACAGCACAAAACATTAAATATATGATAAAATTCCAGTGTTTTAAATTAAATGTAACATTCCTGCACATGTTAAAAACCCACTCACCAATTTCTGAACTGGCAGCAACCAGGACATTTCCTCCACCATCGATGAAGGACGTAATGGTCTCTAAATTTACATTTCCTCCAAAGTCTGCAGATGACCAAAAAATAAATACATTTAGCAAATAAATTCAAATGTGCAAGTGTCACACACCATAGCAATTAACGATTCATAAGTTACACATTTACCCTCAACTGATGGTGAGAAGATGATTAAATGGTCGTACAGGAACTGGCCATATTTGATCAGTGATAGGGAGGGGTCATCGGCTGTCTTGATTGTGAGGTCAAAGCCGCGATCTAAAAAAAAGAGAGGTACATAAAAACACATGATAGATATAACAAAACAGGGCTATCTATTTTAAACCAGTTCTCCAGTACTCCTTATGCAACTTTCTAAGCTCCTTCATAAAACTGTTGATGTTGGGTTTTAAACCTTTAATATCACTAACAAAATGGGAATGTTTCCTCTTGAATCTATACGTGTTTAGGCAAAATAGGTGAAGACTGCATTGGTAAGTGAAAAATGCAGGTAATATAACGTGTTGTAATGTGTTCTAATGTGACACCGAGTCACTTGGAATTCGAATTTGTTAATGTATTGACTATATATATATCGTCACTGCGGTATGCCGCAATAAAGTATGAACCATTGCAGATTCAGTGCGGCATTAGTCAACCATACACAGCACGGCAGAATCATCATCTGGTTAGAAATGCGTTGAACTGTTACAGATTTGAATAGAGTTTGGTGAGGCAGGGCCAACACAGTATGGCTAAGCTAAAGTTAGCAGCCTCGGTGTGTAACTAGATGTGCAGGTCGCTAAGAATTAATATCCACCGCAGAGAACCGTCTGTAACAAAAATCTGATGCTTGATGGTCAAATGCAGAGTTAAAGATATGCAGAAGCATTGGTTGTGTACGCACCTGCCAGACTGCGGAAGAACATTGAATGGGTGTCTTTGATGTTGAGGTTGTCCAGTAGAACCAGCGTCTTCCCGTCTGCCACAGCGCAATGCAACATAGACGCTAGCGACAGGAGTAACAAGACGTTGTTGACCAACACACTAAACCTCCTCTGGGTCATCGTGGCGGTTCGTTTTTTGCCCTGTGACACAGAACCGGGCCGGTTCGTCTGCACCACTCCTGTCAGCAACGCCATTTTCCTCGCAGAGGTGGACGTCAGCGTTAGCAGCGGAGTTAACTTTGACCCCGAGATCCAGCCAATCACAGAGAGGTACGCGTCATCACGACTGTCGCTCAGCCAATGGGATGAACGTTTTATTATGCAGCGTTACAATCGCGGAAATGCCACAGATTTGACACATTTCTTGAATAATCACAAAGAAACTTGGTATCTTCCGACTCACCCAAGTTTGGATAAGGTTAATAAATTATTTTAAATGCCCACAGATTTTTGTGTATGCATATTTGAATGAAAACGATTAATTTATATGGAGAAAAAGTTAATATGCTAAGCAGTGTCTCATTTACCTTACCTTTTCATCACTATCTCTATTTATTGTTTGTATCAAATACTAGTATGGATATAAATAAATTAAAATCACAGTGGAGCAGAGGGCTGGTCAGACTGCAGTGGTTCTTTATTTACCTGATAACCTCAGTTGATTCTTGTAACGTAACCAATACACCAACATAATGACACTCTGAACTATCTTTGTATCAGTGAGATCGTCTTACTGCAACAATGGAAAAAAAGCTGAACATGGTTAAATCTTTATTACCCTACATGTTCATCCAAATATTCTATAGAATGAATAATGAGCATTTCATGAAAATATTACAACTAAATGCAATAAAAGTTTGACTGCTGAGGGAAAATCTACATATTTCACCTGAGTGAAAAGAAACATTAAGAGAGGTGTTTTAAATTATATTAGGACTCAATTGGGATTATGTTTTATAGAAAGGATAAATGCAAAATCCTGCATTCATTCTAAAAATATACATACAACTATACATCATATAACCTCTATCTTTCTTTCATTTATTACACTTCCTCCTCCTGTATAAATAAGATTTCTCCTATAAACAATTTTTCATACATCTTTCATAAATCTGCTCCAGTCAACATGGTGGGTTTCCACTTCTACCTCAGTCAACCCTCCAGACCGATCTTTTTATTGTCATGTCTCATCCACCATCTTTCTCTCCCTCTCCTTCACCAGCACATCAGATCAGTTTTCCCCTTCCTGGATGACCTGCTCATTCGTGGGTTGCCATGTTGTAGTTGTTTCCCCCTCAGCGGTGGTGGTTGTGGTGTACTGGTAAAAGTCAGAATCTGCCTGGAACATGACCAAGGCCTGAGCTGTGTGTATGCGAACATGCTGGGCAAGGGAACTCGCATCCAGGAATTTATCACCACAGGAATCACATGCGTATAAGATCTGTGTGTTGGGGTCTGGCAACAGAGAAGAGGTAAGAGATTAAGCATCAAACCATGCTGTATTATATCCCTACAGTCCATTAAGTCAGAATTTGGATTCGGTTTATAAATTAAATTGTCATTGCACTTGCTGTATTTGCAGTAAAATCATTTTAACTTGAGAAAGGACTTTTGAAGCATTTTCTCTGGATCGAGTGAGTTCTGGCAGTGAATGTTAAATTATGGAATTTATCTTTTACGTGCATATGTGCATAAAGTATTTTTGTCATAAAGCAGTTATAAAATATGTTAATAACTTCAAAACTGAAATTTCGAATTACAGGATGTGAACGTGGCCAATTATGTTTTTACAAGTGTATCAACATGTTTGAGTTGATATACTTCTCAGTTTTACCTGCTTCTTGCACTTTCTCTACTGCCTTGGTGATTTCAGCTTTCAAAGCCTCCGTCTCATCTGCGGACACTGAAGCAGTCACTGGAACAACTGTAGACAGACAAACGACACAAGGTAAACAAACATTCGTCTCTGCCTAAACCAATTCACGCTTCTCTTATCTCCCGCCGGGTGCTATCAGCAGCCCCTGTCACGCTCTCTCCAGCCTCCACGCATTTCTCTAAAAAAAATAATAATTGGGGATGCTGTCTGACCTGTCAGCTGAGTCACCGCGCTTCCTGTCAGGGTGACGATATCATCTGTGGTAACAGTCACTATGTTGATCTCGCTGTCAGAGTTGGCTGCAACTGTGCACCCATCAGCCCCTTCGTCTGTGTTGGCTGTGGCTACTACCAGCCGCTTCATGCCGGCTTTGCCTTGGTGGACGGTCTTGACATGGGAGCGCAGATTGTCCACCCGATTAAACCCTCTGCCACATTTGTCACAAAGGAAAGGTTTCTCCCCTTGGAAAGTCGGACAGAATAAACAAAACAGTTAGGGGTGTGAGCTGTGAGTTCAACTGGTGTGGAGCAGCAGCAAGGGAGACCGACGCACCCTCAGTCTCCTCCCTGAAGCAACAAAATAATTTGTCCTTACCCGTGTGTATGATGATGTGCTTCGACAGGTCTCCCACGTTGACAAATGCCTTGTTGCACATCTGACATTTGTGCGGTCGGACGTTGTCATGATGGCGAATGTGATTGGCCAATTGACTGGACTGAACAAACCTGTGCAGAGAGAAACATATGATACGTTGCTCATCCAGCTTCCTGTATTCACTTGCTGACGTGTGAATTCAAAGCAGAATCTGAGAGGCAAACTCCTAGACAGGCAATGGAAAAGGAATGAATCACATTTTTATCAAGCATATAATTGCAAATATGTACAATTGAGTTTTTGAAACTGAGACTAGTATTACTGCTTCACTGTGTCCACTCTGTCATGCGGCTGACCTTTTGCCGCAGCGATCACACACATAAGGCTTCTCTCCCGTGTGCTGGCGGACATGAGCAATAAGGGAGCTGGCCTGGGTGAAGGCTTTGCCACAGACAACACAGACGCAGGGCTTCTCTCCTGTAACATATTAATGAGTGTGTCACTCAGGATGATTGCTTATAAATGGGCAGTTCCACAATGAAGAATGGGAATTAATGCATGTTGTCTTCACATTCCATCGTCAGTCATGGAGATACCTGTGTGTATGCGTTCATGCCGTTGCAGAGCTCCAGGATCACTGAACGCCCTCTGACAGTGCATACAGGTGTAAGGTTTCTCCCCACTGTGAACCCGCAGGTGTCTCTTCAGATTTCCTACACAGCATCACACAACGGTTAGACTGAATGACTCAAAGCAAAGAAACAGCCACTTCCTTTGTATAAAGTGCAGACTAGAGGGAAGCTGCAGACAAAGCGACTACAATGAAAATACAGTCAGACTGATTGATATGTGGAGTTTCAATTGATTAAGAAAAAGAAAGATGGCTCCTACTGTCTTCTTACCTGAAGTGGTAAACTGTTTGCCGCATTCTTTGCATTTAAGAGGCCCATCTGTAATGTGGATCTTTAAGTGAGCCTTAAGATTTCCCACCTAAAGAGAACACAGTGCAGTTAGACTCGAAACAGATAGTTCTGAATCCCAAATTAGGAAACCAATTGTTTAAATTTAAGTTATGACCTTTTGACCTTTTGAAAGTCATAAAAAACTGTCATGCAAAAGAAGAGCAAAGGTGTTATTATGTGGGCTTTTTTTCCCACTGAGGAAAACGCATATGCAGCGTTACCTGGTTAAAGCGTTTTTCGCAGTGTGGACACTTGTTTCCTTTCCCCATATCGTGCGTCTCTAGATGTCGCATCTTGGCGGTGGGGTCTGAAAAGGCCTTCTCACAGAAGTCGCAGTTATAGGGCTTCTCACCACTGTGCACTAGCTGGTGCCGCTTGAGGTTCCCAGACGTGGTAAAGAGCTTGCCGCAGACATCGCAGCTGTAGCGTGCTTCACCTGTGTGGCGCTTGCGGTGCAAGTTGAGCAGGCTGATCTGACGGTAGCTCTTTCCGCAAACAGAGCAGCAGTATGGCTTCAGGGGGCTGGGAGACAATAACTCAAGGTAGTACTCAAGCCGGAAAGAGCTAAGTATGCTGGTGTGATGAGAAAGGCAGCAGAGTAAATTACATGTCTCTGAATAAATAAACTAATTCACCTGTGTGTTTTCTCATGGGCTTTACAGGCTGCTGGGTCCGAGAAAGCTTTATTGCAGTCCCGACACCTGAAGGGCTTCTCTCCTGTGTGAATACGCATGTGTCTCTTGAAGTTACCAGTGTGGGTGAACTTCTTCCCACAGTCCTACACAGAGGAAAATATGTCAGGAGAAACATTTTAATGCCAACACGTATATGCAAATAAAGAGAATAACTTGTACAGCTGCTGGTTGTCTCCTCCTTGTAAAGCTCACCTCACATTTGTGTGTCACAGAGCTGTAAGACTTTGACTCGGACCGGTTGCTCATTGACGCTGACTGAGTTTGTCTCCCCTCTATCTCGCTGCCAGAGTCAACACCTTCCTCTTGCCGGCTGACCTCGCCATCTTCCTCTTCAACCCCATCGTCATCATCAATTCCACCATCATGGGCCTCCACAAACTCACCCTCCTCCTCTCCTTCAGCCACCTTTGCTTCAGTGTTTGTCTTTGAAGTGCATTCGCCCTCCGAGTCACTCTCTAAATATACAATAAAAATAAAATAACATATTGTCTAGAATTAAGAAAATAACTTCTTCTAGCTAAATATATGTATATACCTAGTTTATACTGTAAATAAATACAGTCTAAAGTCTCTGGAGGGGGATCTTGTGCTCACCAGTTTGGAAGTTCCGTCGCAGAGGTTTCCTGATTCTTCTCCCTCGAGAGCTTGTGTAAGATGAGCTGCCACCAGATTTGAACTGTAATCCTGTAAAAACAGTAGTTTATTCATTACATAAAGTGAACAAAGCTTGGTACAGATGCTTGAAGGCATCATGTGGGTCTAGAAGACATGATTATCAGATGAAAGCACACACGCCAAATGGACTTTCTGTTGCTACTTACTGGGTGCAATATTGGGGTTGCAGGCCTCATCCTGACATTCAGCTGCATCTTGTGCAGAACTTTCAATGTTCTTTTCACCAGGACGAGGTGTGGTTTGGGTTGATTGTTCCGCAGGACTGGGCTGAGAAGTCTGTTGAGTTTCTGTAAAGGCGTCTTCCTGATTTTGCATGGGTTCCTTATCTTCTGTGACAACGCAAGAAGTGTAAGAAACACTCTGCTCTGCTTGCGCTGCCACATCTGCCATATCACTCTCCTGCTCCTCTTTCAGCTCTTTTTCTAAGAAAATAAGGCACACAGTTAACAGACTCCATATATTGTGGATTATTATGTAAAACCTAAAGCGATATTTTTACACAGATAAAGTGGGAGTGAAGAGCAAATATTCATAACCTGAACTAGCTTGTAGGGTTTTCTCTAATAATAAAAAACTAATCATCCTGAGTATTCACTGCAATGAAATGACCAAGAGGGCAACGTGCAGTCTGAACTCACCCACAGTGAAATCCAGTGTTATGAGGGAAGGAACTGGATTTGCCATTGACTGGTACGCAGAGCAGGCATTTACAATCTCTTGCATTTGCAGAAAATTAGCAACAGCCAGCACATCTTCAACATTCTGTGAACTCAAACTCAGCTTGGCAGTGTACATGAACTCCAGGACCTGACCCAAACCTGCAACAGGAATGAGGATCACAATTAGTCGAGCGAAGGAAATAGAGATGATGATGATGATGCCATTATTTAAGCAAGGTACTGTAGATGTGTGAGCTGTGAAAAATCAAAGCACTGGAAGTGCACTGAAAATGCAAAATGCAAAACTGAAAAGGTGTACAGATATGTGCATCCAAAGCAAGGCTGGAACCTACCTGCTGCATTGCTAATGTCCAGATGCACCACATCTTTCTGGTCCAGGAATAGGGTGCGGAAGTAGATGCTGCAGGCTGCCAGCACAGATTTGTGGGCCTTGAAGTCCACCCCGTCCACCACAAAGGTGCAGTCACACAGCAGGCCCTGCTTGCGCTGTCGGTTCAGCTGCTCAAGGACCTTGCCGCTGTGCCATGGGAACTCCATTGTTCTGAAGATTGAGGATGGTGCTGGCAGCCAGGCACCGTCTCTGTGGGCCGATGAAAAGTCATATTGGTTGACAGTAGGTTTAGGTTCAAACGGCTCATACGCTAGATGACATTGTCGATGTCTAAATGGTGTGTATTTATAGAGCCCTTTTGCCACAATCTATATTCAGCAGTTTCACTGGCCTTTTATTAAATGATACCAATCTATAGGTTTTATCTTTGTTATAAACTGAACTTAGTGAACATGTGATTCATATGATTTATCCAACAGACCAGAGCTCCATGGTTTGAGATATGTGTTCAGTGAAACAACAAACAAAATTTTTTTTAATTCCATTTGCATAAACTTTAAATTATTTGATAACAATTGATAAATAAATAAACACATCAACTTGTATTAAAGACGATGTAGAGAAGCAAAATGTGGCCTAAAATTATATCATATAACAGCATTTTTTTCCACTGAGCTCTCTTCAAACTGGCAGGTAAGACTTAACTGTACATAACAACACTGTAGAATATGATGTCTTATTAGTGCCTTAGTATCTGACGTAATGTAATAATAATAATAATAATAACTAATAATTACAACGTCTATTGGGTTTCAATGCACATGTCAATGTGTTGTCTGTAGTGTTAAACCCGTGGCTTAAGATATAACAGGGCTTCTTTCCCTTCGGGACACCACCGGGAAATAGAGAGAAAGGTCCCCGAAACTCTAACTCATCAAACTGAAGTAAACGTGTGGCACCTGATGGGCGACGACACCGTCAGCTAGCTCAACATTAGCCAGAATAACACGTGAATTAAGCTATAACTAGCTTCGTCACGTTTGTGCAACGAGGCGCCTCCTTTCCAACAGCACCGAGGATGGTTTCAGACTGGGACGACAGCTTCTCTAAACTTTTAACAGATGGGTTTGACGGTGCATCGATTACAATTCCTCCATCCTTGCGGCTTTGTTATCCGGGATTAATTTAGCATGCCTTGACATGCATGTACTGCAGGAACAAGATGGCGGCTCGGGGAGCCAGGCCTGGGCTCATCCCTTGTGTTTTCTTCAGCTCTTCACTCCCTGGGCTCAGGTGAAGCGCCATTTTAAGGAAGACCAACTCGAGCTTTACCTCCGTGATGTGTGCTCTTCGCTCCGGGTTCAAACCCTCCGGCCAGGCGCTGTTTCGCTGTCTTTAGCTCAGTTATGAGCAGCGATCCCAATCGAGTTTTTCGGTGATCGATCCTGCGGCGCTGACTCCATCCACCGCCATCTTCCTCTCTCTGATCGATTGATAGGGACCGGGCGGATGCTTCTGTGGAGCATGCGCAGTGTGAACACGCGCTGTGGCCACAGTGACCGCGTGGAGGCGCCAAAGGCTCTTTCTGATATCTGTGATTAAAAAAAATACTCTGCATGTGACTAACAGCACTAATTCTTTCCTGGCCAACATACACATACACATACCCTGAAAACGAACCTTTATTTTTGATTTGATGAGTTCAGTGTCCACCTCCTGTGATAGGAAAGCTGTAACACAATCCAATTGAACCAGTACTTTTTTTATTACATGACGTTTAAGTTTAATTAATATGATAAGATTAAATCTTTGTGAGGCTACAGAGTCAAACAGATGTTTTAATTCAAAACAAGCCCAAGACAAAACATAGTTAGACAGTGCAAGTAAAACACATAAAGGATCAGTCATAAAGGAATAGCAAAAAGGATAATATCAATAAAACTGTGGCAGAAATGTAAGCATGGCGCTAACAACATTAATAACAACTACATTTGGGAAGAACTCATACATTTTAAGCTTCTTAAAAGCACACGTTTTTAATGTTTACTAATAACTAATTAACTGTTTGTAGAATATAAGTCTGTGTTCCAGTTCAGATTTGAGATCAGCTCTGATTAAATCCCACCCAGGCTATTTGAGATTCAAAAATCAATGAGAAAAGAGAGGTGCCTAAAGCTAAACACACACAAAATTAGTTAACACTTAGCTCTCTGCCTTTTATAACAAACATATTGTAATGTGTGCTATCTAATTTAAGATGAACAATCATCTTCACCTTCATTATCTGAAAGAAGTCAACCAAAGTGCAAAGGCCACAGCACAACACAGTGGAGCAAAATAACAAAAGGCTTCCAAATCATTTTTGCTTGAATGGCGCCTTTGAACATTTTTTCCATGAATACAGCACAGATGCTTTACGACTGCCTTGGTACACAAAAGACTGAATAGAAGCACCTCCCATTATCTGAGGGGTGGTTGAATGCAGCTCTGTCTCTATTGATTGTAAGAGGAGTTTGCTACGTGCTACTCACAGCCCAACCATCTCCATACTGCCCTTACTGTAGAATCTGGACATCTGGGGAGGAAAATTACAATCAGGTCATTAAACATTTCTGAAAAGATGATGTTTTATTTACTGGACTGTAAATTTCACGTCTAATTTCAGTTGCTCGGAAGTCAATATTGGGAATATTGGGATCAGTACATTTTTGATTTATTATTCACCCTCCAATTTGTATTCTTTATATGTGTGTATATATACATATATATATGTATTACGCTGAATGGGAAACAGAAGTTATCTTCATGTTTATTGTCAAAGTATTTTATTCGCAAAAATAATACAACAAAATAAATTAGTTATGAGAAATCATAAATTTTACAAGTCAGAATTGATTTACGTTCCAACTTAGATAGGCAGTAGAAATGTGTTCCACAACACAAGTGAAGTACTGGACTGATCAGTACAGGGTATGTTTGTCCAGGTGCTGTACATGTCTAAGCTTCTACGTCTGTTATTTGCAGCTATGACCTATTGCAGCTGTGTCTGGTGAACTAGCTCAGACTTTGAATGAGGTGCTGATACAGAGGGAGGACGTGGTTGGTTTAACGTGGTGCGAGTGTTACACGTAGAATGGTTTCAGTGAAGACAAGAAATCAAGGAAGTTGCATTTAAAAAAAAAAAAAAAAAATCTGTTGTCTCTAGATCTTGATCTCGGTGCGGAAGGTCTGTGCGAGCTCGTGTTTGGCTGGGTGTCGCCGGGCCCGGACTGTTAGGGTTCCCTCTGCGTCCAGTGATGATGTCACTGAGGTGGGGTCTACATCCTCAGGTAGCTGGCACTTGTGGGTAAATGTGTTCATCACTGAACCGTCCTGGGCCAACTGAGAAGGAAATACAAGATTGAGAGAGTGAGTGTAACTGTGACACCTATGAAGGCAACAGATTGTCATCCCAGGGATCCAGCATGGATCCCTTTCACACCCATCATCATCATCCCACTGCTCTGAATCAGGAGGAAAGCTGCCCACCTTCTCCGCGCGAACTTCTATCTGGTTGTTGGACGTGGTGACAATGACGTCTTCAGGGGAGAAGTCTCGCACATCAACTGTGAACTGGTACGAATCCCCGAGAGTTTTAATGTTTCCAGCTCCACCTGAAGGCACCACAAGATGAGAAAGCTTGACTGTGACCTCAAAGGAAAAGTGTGATGGTATCATAGCAATAATATTATAATCACCAGGGTTGAGCCAGCGATGTCAAGACAAAATGTAATAAATCTTCAATTATAACATGAAACATGTTTTTTTTTAGAGTAAATAAAGATGAGCAGAATGATCATTTGCACTAGATGTCTGTGGCCCTCCATCTGTTATTCAGTTATTTGCACCACAGCCTTTAATTGTGATTTCATATTGGTTTTGTCATTCGTATATTTTCTATCAGTCCCATGTCTGGAGTCTGAGCAGCAATGTAATTTCAGGCCTCAACAGATCTGCATTTGAGAGAATCATTTTGTGTTTCATCAAACCTTACTAAAACAACAATATAACTGAGAAGAAAAAGCTTCTCTCTCAGACTTGAGAAACTTTATGATTAGGCTGAAGGTTGAGACTGAACCACAACCACATGACTGTGTCCTATCTGTTGTTCACCAGCAGAGAGAAGAGGACCATCGTTATAAAGTCTGATTCTGAGCTCAGAGAAAAACTATGTGGAAAGCACATGATTTCACTCACGGCATCAGACTGAAGTCACTGAGTGTGTCAGTGACTTCAGACCCGTGTGACATCATTCGAAAGGTGTGTGTGTGTGTGTGTGTGTGTGCGTGTGTGTGTGAGTGCACTGGTCACCAGGCAACCATCTGACCATTCCTTGTGCAGGCGTCATCCCAGATACTCGGCATGTGAAGTCACACTACTGGCAGTAGCCTGCATTCCCGTGCATGAATGCGAGTGTGTGTGTCTATGTGACTTGCTTTGCTTTTAGTGTCCTGCCATCAGTGTCCTGTGCTGCTACTATGGAACACAAACAACCCTATATCCTGCCCCTGAGTCACCGAGTCCATTTACGGTTCACACGTTCACACGTCTGCGTGCACCTGCACTGAACGGTTTACAGCAGCTCCACACTTTACTGAGCCACAGGAGAAACCAGGCACTGGGACAATAAGAACCAGCTTAATGAGTTTAATGTATACTTTAAACATATAAAAATAAATCTGTAGATATTTGAGTTTAAACATGTACATGTGATTTATGTAAGAGATCTCACAGATCCTCCATATGAGTTTTCTTTTCTTTCTGATCTGACACAAAGCTTCAAGTGTTAGACATGAGGTCAGTGAAGGTCACAAGGGCCAGCACATCATACAGTACATGACGGTCTCAGGACACTGTGAACTTGAGGTACTCCATCAGTCGCTACCATGGCTACACTATTTGCTTAGAAACACAGTTGTCCACACACACCAACCACACCACACTCCTTTAATGTTTTGAACTCAGCCCTGCCTGTTCTCTCCCTCCACTGAACTGTCACCTCTGACATGCTTTATCACCACTTTATGGAGCAAAACACCACACTGCACAGAAGTCATTTCCCAGCAGACACATCAAAGTCAAAACTGTCACTTCAATTGGCTCAACTTACTATTTTTATACCACCAATGTACACAAAGGGAGTTAAAGAAACCTGACATTGCGTCTGACTTACCGGAAAACCCCAAGGCGTCGCTTCCAGGCCTCATGAAGGAGCCAAAGTCCTCCGCAAACATTCCCCGGCTTTTCTCCATGTATGGTTGACTAGAAGATGAGGAGGAAGATGAAGTCTGGTGGAAACTACGCTCCGATCGATAGGCAGAGGAGTTGGTCCCACTCATGGATGGGTGTAAGTGCTGGGTGAGGCAGAGGAGGAGAGCAAAGGGGAGAGAAGAGGGAGGCGGAGAGAGTTGATTTGTCTGGTAGCTCCTCTGGGAGTATTAAATGTTAGAGATAAAAACCACAGCTCCTCAGTCTTCCCCTTTTGTATTCCTATGTGCTTTATTATTCTCTGTGTGTCTAAGATAACTATTTTCCCATTATATCCTGCAGCCACTCTCTCACTGGCCCTTATATATACTACAGTGCAGTCCTATACACGGTTGGGAGGAGACACGTGTCACAGCTCGTTGGGAGAGACAAATAGTGTTCTATATTTATCGTGAAACACACAAAGTGATGGAGAGAGGGGTCGGTGGTCGGAAAAGTTCTGGACATTGAAGGGCCCTGAGGTTAAGAGCAGGGGAGAGAGGGGGATTTGACAGAGAGGGGTAGAGAAAGAGAGGGAGGGGAGGGGAGGGGGGGGGCAACAGTTGTCATTCCATAGACACCATCCCTGAAATAGCTCCCCTCTCCTGTCTTTAATCCCCCCTCCCAAAACACTCTGTCCACTCCATTTGTCCGTTTCTTCTGCTTTCTTCCTATTTAGTGCTGTGTCTGTGACCCCGAAAATGGATCCTCACATGGTTCTGCCATTAAGTGATGTAACGGCCGATCTTTCCACAGCATGGTTTCATTTCATTAGTGAGATTTCTTGTGTTTTTGTCAAGCCCCGTCTCATCTGCTCATTGATTTAATCTTTCTCTTTCTGAACATGGAACATTAAGAAGAAACTATTGGCTGGAAGGCGTCGCATTCTCCTGCTGAGCCGGATGAAAAGAGATGCGAGTGACTGGAAAAGTGGAAAAAGGGAGACGCGCATCTTATCTCGGAGGATAAGTAAAGAGCAAAACAAAGATGGAAAGAATGTGCTTGAAAACAAAGCCGTCAGCGGCGAGAGCGAGGGACTTAGTAGGGACATTACTTTGGGGCTATAAATATCTGCATGAGGTGCAGAGCCTATCGTGATTTAACAACACTCACCACTCTCCCTGCTGACTGCAAATCCTTAAAAACCTTGTAAGGAGTAAATCACTATATGTTAACAACGGCATTATAAGTATTCAACCGTTGCCTAAATCAGTCATGAGTATCAGCTGTGCACGACCTGTGCACGACAACACGTGACTGATTTACTGCGTGACATAACAATGACCCTGACGCTGAAGCGTCTTGATTCAAACAAATCCAGCACGTGTTGCCATCTTGTGTTTCGAAGCCACGTTTGAATAGAAAGGTTACAGCCAATAACAAATGCTACCATGCGGTGTTACGTGCCTCTCATCTTATCAGTACAGAGCTTAAATCCCCCTGTTGAGGGTCTAAATCCAGCCCAGCAACTCAGCAGCTCCTTGCCAGGAAGCGCACAGAGCCTGCTCCCCTCCCTAGTAACAGCAGAGGTATTGTTTATTCATACGGGTCCAGTATTTTAAATGAGATATCTGGTACACTGGGGTCTGTGCTGCTGCTGGTGCTGTAGTTGAAAGTGATGCTGGAAGTAATCTGCAAATGTGCTATCACATGTCACTGACAGTACTCACCTAACTTTATAATATATAGAGGATAATCATTATCCGTGTCTCAGTTGTATTTCTTTTTCAAGATCGTAATGATTTCTTCTGCTGTCGCAGTTTTCAAAAGTTTGATAACAGGTTGATTTTTTTTTTTTTTCAAGGAAATAAAAGTCAACTTTGGTTTTTAATCCCGGGGTCATGAAGCCACGTTAGGTGTGGGAAGGTTCACTTTTGATGAGTCACAAGATGCTGAACATGTTAACAGACACCAATGAAGCTAATTGTATTTGTATAACCAAATATACACACAGTTTACCTCATAGGGCTCAAGCAGGAGCATCATCCTCTGCTCAGACAGGATGAGGAAAATCTACCAAATGCATTTAAGAAGGAACATTACAGAAAAGGAATAGAATCAATGTCACATGCAACAGAGCATGCCAGCAAAATATAGAATGTTGGCAATATTCATGAAAAAATATAGAAATAGAGATGGGCTTTGAATAGTGTTAGTGCTATCTAGCAGTGAAGTACAGCATCAAAACCAAATTCCAAATCCAAAAAAGGAGAGAAAACAAGACTCAACAATAAGTAGAGAAGATGAAATATTACTATTATTAACTTCAGGCAGTCGGCCAGGAACACCGAGTTTAAAGGAATCACAACAACGAGTGGGAGGAAGAAACGTAAGCGGGTGAATGATCCAGTGTTCTGTAAATTCCACTCTGACCCAACACTGACATTGACTCACCTCTGCAATGTGTGTGTTTGTGTGTGCATTCCTGTCCGTCCACAGCTGAAACACACACACGCACAGGGGTTGCGTCTGCTTCAGCTGCTGTGTGTTACATAATGTCCCAAACAGATGAATAAATTCCAGTGATACACTGTGACTGAGGTGGAAGGTCATCTCACTGCAGCTGTCTTATTTTCAACAGCAGACATTCTGCTTTGTATGCAAATGTGGTCAGAATGGCATCAGTAAACAACAAGGCCCTCAGACACAAAATGAAATGTCAAAGTCTGGTGCTGAACTCTGTTCTTCCCCTATGTGCTCTATCCCATTATCATGCTACGCCTGATGACTCATGGTCCTGTGCAAAACGGAGAGGAATGTTGATCTAGAGTGACGTAGAAGTTGCAGTTAATTTGGATACATGTCTGACTGAGGTCACATTTCAAAAACTCTGACTGAGAGCCACCTATCTGATTTGAAAAGATCCGATTCCATTTCATTTGTGCTGTTTGATATTTTGCAGCTGAGTCGATTGGATTTGGGTGAAGCATCGCTAAAGTTAGTTTGAAATGGCAAATCAATATTGGACTGTAATCAAGGACAATTAGTTAAAGTCCCTTACTGTTTTCTTCCCCATCTGGCTTCACTAAGATGTTGTTGTCATAGGAACAGCACAGATGTGGTTTTGGATCTCATTGATTTTCCATTCCTTGTATTTCTGGAAAAATTCCTTGCAATAAGACCGAAGGTATTTACCTTGAAATGTTTTGATCTCAAGGGTGAAGATATTTTTTATTCTGTTTTAAGATTTTATTACATTATTTATGGACTTATTGTATAATTTGTCATAGAGCTGTGTGATTGGTAGGTATGACAGTTTGTGAGAAATGAGTGAAGTAACCTCCGGTCTGGCTCTTGTCACCTCATTTTGCTGTTACCATGGAAACACATTTTTATACTGAGAGGAGCAGTTTGAACGTGTGCACGTTTCTGTGGTGTATATGCATGCGTGTGTACATTTGGGAAATAAAGATTAACTTTATAAATAAAGATTAACTTGATAAATAAAGATTAACTAAAAGCTTTAAAGTTTCTCTCTCTTGAGCTACATGTTATAAGGATTCCTGATCATAGCTCACCACCCTATTTTTCTGCTCCCGGGCTCTTTTCCAGTGAGAGTCTTTGAAGCCAGTCACTGACGCGAGGAAGGTCATTGCAATAACATCATTCACTCTGCATTCTGCAGTTCTAGTTAGTCAAATGTTAATATTATTGACCACAGCTTTAGGGAAGCGTCTTTAGAGAACACCCTGTTTCTAAAAGCTGTTCAATTTAATACAGCATAACAAATCGTTTGGGTTTGTTTTGATTGCACAAGGACCATCATCATGTTCTTTAATATTTTACTGCTGACAAAGAACGTGTTTGATTTTTAACATGCTTGGAATTAAAATTGGGCCATGACTTGATATACAGAGAGAAATATGGAAGGAAGGAAGTAGAATGCTCTTTGAAGTGCAGAGTTTCAGCTGCTATGGTGGGAGAGATGGAAAATGAACCCGCAGGGGATCTCCTCACGACGAAGGCAAGGTGATGATGAGGGAGCAGCCTTAGCAGGATGAGCTGTGAGGAGAAGAGAAAAGATCTTCACAATCATTTAAATCAATGCAACCAGTCACAGTCTGAAAACATCTCTAAGAATGTGTTAATCATGCTTCCACCCAAAAAGAAATATCTACATGTAGTAAGACAGCCAATGTCACACCTGTTAACAACAGGTTACTGCTTAAGGAAGACTGTCAGCACATTGATAATGTTTTCCCCATGATGAGCTGAAACATAAATTAATAAATGATCATGATAATCTGTTTTACTTGTTGTTATATCTTAAGTTTACATCTCCATGATCAGGTATTATGAGATTACTTCTGCAGAGTGGTTAAAAATATGACCAGGAATCTATTAAAAAGCTCAGTAGCGTGAAATCCATTTCTTCCTCGCTCTCCAAAGACAGATGAAGGGCACTTTCCTCCATAGAGTTAATATTACCTTAATATTAACTTTTCAACCATGACTGCTCAATATGCTAATACCTTCACAGAGGTCAGGTGAGCTACTGACTCACTTCTACCACACACACATACACAAACATTGCCCCACCACTTCCAAGGTAAGTCTGTCTGTATTCGCACATTGCTTTAGCTGCATTGACTAAACTGTGGATTTGGTCATTGATGTTTCTTAAACTTGTATTCCTGCAGTGTTTGCTTGAGCCTGTGTTAACCTCGGTATAACACAAACACTTCCAGGCAGAATGAAAAGCCTGGTTGAGGCTCCTGGCAGCGAAAGAGATGGAGAGAGCAACAACCAAGAGCGAGAAGATCAATACCAGACATCCCATTATAAGAGCGCGCTCCTCTCTGATCCATGGAAGCCATACCGACGGCCCCGTGCCATTATCAAAGGTCAGACTAAAAGTCATTAGAATCTAATCAATGGAGACCAGAGCAATAGCACACTATCTTCATGATGCTTGTGATAACTGTTTAACTGTAAATAGTAGGTGTTTAAGAGAATTTTTTATTTTATTTTTATCTTGTTTTATTTTATTTCTTTATCCTTACTTGTTTTTACGGAGCTTCTGTAAATGTGTGTTTCCCCCATGGGGGAGGAATAAAAACGTTCAATTCAATTCAAAATTCAATAACATGCATGAATTTGATCTTTGTTTGTTTTGTATGTTTTGACCATATATGTGAGAGTAAGTGAGTGATAGTTGTCATTAAATATGAAATAGATGCTATTAGAGGGCACTGTGAATTTATAATTACCCTTAAAATATGTATATAGTATCTGATACTGGGCTCTGTAAATAAATTCAGGAAATTGTCCTTCAAGCTCTGCATTGGAATAACAGTACAAACCCAGAAAAAAAAAACCTGTGTAAATCAATCTCAAAGAACTGTTTTTAATTCTAATGGCAATGCACACGTTGTGTCCACAGAGGGGCTGCTGAACCTGAGGCGTTGTTTGGGATCAATGTGTGGGGTGGAGTGGTACGCATACGCTGCTCTTGGTGTCATGATGGCTTTTCTCAGCTTTCTCATGGACCTGAGTGTAGCAAAACTGCTCAGAGGTACACACACTCACACACACTGACAGAGAGAGAGAGAGCGAGAGAGAGAGCATAGGGCAGAAACAAGTGATCTCTCTCTCTCATTTCACTTGCAGCTCACCAATGGCTTTATTTGAAGCTAGCGGGCAACACTCTGCTGCAGTTCTTCGGCTGGTCTCTTTACCCAGCATGCCTCTGTGCTGTCGCATCATCATTTTCCCATCACATCTGTCCCTTCTCCACAGGTTTGTGATACATAATTCAGTGTTCTTTCAAAAACAATATTTAAATTAGCTTTTGTCTCATCACTGTTGTCATCACTCACAGTAAGTGACTCCATACAAACACAAAGATGATAGTTATTCCTTAAAACTGAGAGAAACAATGATTTTTTTTAAAACCACATAAATCGTTGAAGTACTTTCCACTTTATCTTGATCTTACTCTGCATCTTATACACACACTTTTTATTTCTGTCTAAAGCAATACGCCTTCATTGAGTTTCAAAAGTATCAGTAGTATCATTCCATTCTATTCCTTCATCTTGATTGAATGACTCTGAAACTATTACCCTGTATTCACCCTGATTTAGATTTAATAGAAGTCTTTGATTGCTTTAGAAGCTTTGGGCTTTTCCAGACTCTTGTCTTGTTGTTTATTACTGTCCAGGCTCGGGGATACCAGAGGTACGAGCCATGCTGGCTGGCATTGAAATGCCTCATTACTTGTCTCTCACTAATATGTTTGCCAAGTTCCTGGGCCTTATCTGCACACTGGCAGCAGGCAGCACTGTGTTCCTGGGCAAAGTGGTGAGAGACGTCCCAGTGTACCTGTCTACCATACAAATATATGTAGCTGTCTTTAATATTATCTGTAGGTTTCATTATGAGCTGTTAACGCTGTATGGTCTCTTGCTATAAGGGTCCGTTTGTGCATCTTTCCACCATGGTGGGGGCCTACCTCAGCAAACTATGCACCCTCATACAAGGCAATGAGAAGGTAAAATCACAAGAAAGTCCAATATATTAAAGGTTTTACCACTGACTTTTAGTAAAATTACACACTTTACTTCTGAAAATACTTTAAGCTTGCTCATTGTCACTTTTTTTGCCATCCCTTCTTCTAATCACCTATTTTCTGTGAGAGAGGGTTGACTGTGTGGAGTTCTCCCCACAATATTAAATATTAAATTAAAAAATGACATTCTATGATATTGTATTTCCCTAATATGTTAAAAATAAATAGTATATAAATAGTATATAATAATATAAAAAGCATAAAAAAGATGTTTATAGCATAGACTCTTCTGTTGTAGGACAAAGCAGATGGAGAAATGTTGGTTGTTGCTGCGGCAGTCGGGGTGGCCAGCTGCTTTCGAGCGCCCATCAGTGGTGAGAAGGTTCAGCTTTAGAAATCAGTGATGCTTAAGGAGTTTCTCACACCATCTATGTCCTTCTCACATGTGTGTGGTTAATGCACCCACCTTTGAGTTCCTTCTCATACTTGTCCACCCCCCCCCCCCCCCCCCCCCCAGACAGCCCCCCCCCCCCCCCCCCCTTTCAGACAGCTGCTCCTCCTATCACCCTTTTTTCTTTGATTTCGCACATCAGTCATTTCCCTTTTACAACCTCGTTAGCTGTTCAGCCTCTCAGGTTTAAACTCTGTCTGTACCTGGACTGAAAAATCGATTCATATTTCAAATTCAAATTTAGCCGTGCCCACAATATATGAATAGTTCCATTAACACCTGAATTATTTAAATATTTCTGAATTTGTATTTCATATGAAGGCAGAAAAATGATTCATCACTATTGTCTGAAGACATCTGCTCTTTAAATTTGTCGACACCTTCGCTCGTTAAACACCCTCTTCTCGACATTTCTCTGTTGTCCCTTTGTCTCTCCCTCACCTCTGCTCTCGTAGGTGTGCTGTTCAGTGTGGAGGTGATGTGTTCCCACTTTGCCCTGAGGCACTATGTCCCCTGTTTCTTCTCAGCGGCCTGCGGGGCGCTGACCTCTCATCTCTTCACCATGTGGAATGGAGATGCAGGTAATGGAGGCCCTGACCACCGCTCGCCCTGGACAAGGATAAGGTTCAATTTAGTGTCACAATTATCTGAGGAAAAGTGGCCACAAAACGAAAACATTCACGCACCAGGCTGCTACACTAAATGGTCAAAAGGGAAATGCTGAAGATTTAGATCTGTTATTCATGTTAGAGTAAAATTATGGAAAACATTATATGGTGTATTTTCCTGAATGTACTCCCAAAAAGAACGGTCATATTAAAATGCCACATTTTGTAAATTGGGTTGGGTTAGAGTTTTTTCCTGGAGTCGCAAAGTCCACAAGCTAGACTGATAGCCTACAATACTTTTTGTTAATTACATTTCGGTTCATTTTAATGCAATTTAATGCTTATAGATAATGTTGACAGCTGTATAACAATAACAGTGAACAACATTTACAGAATCACATTGGATGACAGACTCTATATTTCAATATAATACAATACAGCGAGGGGTAGATTCAATTTTTGTAGAGAGAAAGAAGACGGATAACTCCAATTTGTTCTGTGTCCGCAGAGACTCTTCAGGCGCTGTTCAAAACAGATTTCCCCACTGCTCTGCCTTTCTACCCACTGGAGATTCTGCTGTTTGCTTTGTTAGGGTAAGTGTGTTTAAATGACCTCTGTTTTTTTGCTGCCTTACAAATCAGAGCCGACATTTGGTCTTCCTATTCATATCTTCATAATGAAAATCCTTTGACCATTTTTTTGTGTTTTCCCCTCTTTCCCGTTGGCATTTAGTTTTTCTTTCTTTCATCCATATGATAATTTCCAGGTCTCCTCTTCCCCATTTAGATTCTAATGACTTCTCATAGACTATTGCTCCCAGGGTTAAAATAAGCCTGCCGTCTCTTTCTCTCTCTGAACACACAGGCTGCTGTGTGGAACTGTGAGCTGCTGCTACCTCTTCTGCCATCGGTGGATGCTGCAATTTACCAAAACAAGCACGCTCTTCGTCAAGATGCTGACGACAGAGTGAGAGCTCGGTCCTTGACATGTGAAAGCTGTATTATTATGAGTCACCAGCTGCGCACCACAGACGTACACATGGGGTTCCAATGCAAACGCATTTATGGGTCACTGCTGCAAAAATATGATGCATTGCATCATACTGAAACCTGGTATTTAGTATGAAAAAAACCAACTAAAAAACTAGCATTCCATTTCTTCATCACACTCTTTTTGCAGCCATGTTGTACTGGGAGAGATTCATAGTTATAACTGTAAATTCGAGATAGCAGTCCACTTGTTTTTTGTGAAATCATTGTGTGCAGTTCTGATGCAAACCATCGGAAACTTTCACACGAGTCAACAAAAATGTTTTGTGTATCACAACACACATTATCTGAGGCATACTGGATGAGAGCAGAGTACTTAGAGGGCTAATGTTTATTCTGATGTGGGCACAAGAAGCACTCAACTGATTTATTATTATTTTCTAAATAACGGCGTCTATCTGTGAATGTCTCTCTGCAGGAAGAGTCTGTACTCGGGCTTGGTGGCCTGCCTGCTGGCATCTGTGACGTTTCCTCACTCTGCCGGTCAGTTCATGGCATCTGAGGTGGGAATCTTTAGCTTCACAACCCCATTTGACGGATTTCACAAAGTAATGTGAACGATGTCTTTTTCCCAGTATACCATGAAGCAGCTCCTCACCTCCTTACTGGAGAGCAGGCAGTGGGGCTCTCAGCACCATAATGCCTCTGTGCAGCTGCAGCCTGAGCCTTGGTCGGAGTGGAGCTCATCAGGAGCTCCCGTCTACCTGACTTTGGCTTTCTTTCTGATCATGAAGGTGCACAATTTTTATTCTTTTATTCTAATAAAACTGAGAGTGCTGCCTTTGCCCTGCTCGCAGATTGACAGTGACTTGTGCAGTCTGACAGGGTTTTGACAGCTTGTGTTGTTGTTTTCTTCTGAGATGTGGATGCTGGTCCTCGCCTGCACTCTGCCCGTTCCAGCTGGATTCTTCATGCCTGTCTTTGTCTATGGTGAGTGAGGGGAAAGTTTATTTCAGAATAAGCAAACAGCTCAAGCTGTAACAGAAGTGTGACGTATATGCCTTGGAGCATCCTCTCACCAGAAAACTCTGTGAGGGTTCTCCTGGAAAATAAACATAGAGAAATTCGGATGTGTTTTTCCCAGGGGCAGCTTTGGGCCGTTTGCTTGGGGAAGGAGTGGCGTATGTGCTTTCACTTGGAGTGACTTCAGACCAGCAGCAGGTGTCCATAAATCCTGGGGGCTACGCACTGGCTGGTAGAAAATGATTTGGGTTTTTGATTTATCTACTGGTCTGATATGTACTCCTGCCTATATATGAGCACTAGTGCTCTTAGATGTTCGTTCTGCTCACTGGTTTCACACAAAACCTTCCAATAGATTATGCAGGATGTTCATTCTATATATTTAAAAAAGTCGACAAATATGTATAGACATATCTTGAGTATGAGTTATAGTTTTCAATATTATCCTTTCTTGAAATAGTACCTTTGTATGTTTTGTGAATTAAAGGTGCAGCAGCTCTATCTGGGGCTGTGACACACACCTTGTCCCCAGCTCTCCTGGCGATAGAGCTGACCGGCCAGTGTAGCCATGCCGGGCCTGTTCTCCTTGCCACTCTCCTGGCCAATGCCCTGGCTCGCTCGGGACACCGCCCATCTTTCTACGACGCCCTCTCAATCAGCAAGAGACTCCCACACCTGCCCTCTCTGAAGAAAGCATGCCCCCGGTAAGATAAAGCGTCGGTATTTACTACTGAATGAGTAATGTTAACTTTTAAATCAGTGTGAAAATTCAACACTACATGTTCTATTGTTGCAATAATCTACTGAATGTGAGTTGTCTGCCTCATAACAAATGAGCCTTCTGTCATGTGAGCCAAATCTGTTTATGTACAACCTGAGCCACAGCCATTCACATTTAAGTAACATTTCTTCTAGCACCAGAAGACACAGAAGACACTTTTTGATGGAAATGGTGTAGAAAGAGTGTTCCATGCTACTTGTTATCCGATGTACGACTGAGCTGAAGACGTCTCATTTTTCTATTTCTATTTCTTTGATAAAAATCTCAGGAGCTGACTGACTAATGGATGAGTCATTGTTAATAATAAAGAGCCCCAGAAGCCACCCCCGCATCTGTTACTTTCAATTTGTACTAGGAAGGAAAACCTCCGCTACAACTGAATGAGTGGACACAAACAAACAACATTTACGAGTTGAGAGAGTATTACGTGGAAACAGCTGTTCCACAAAAGCGTCTCTGATGATTCAAGCTCTCCGAGAAATACAATTTTCCCAAACACTACACCTGCGAAAAGGTCACTTGAGGCTGGAAATTTCCTGTTTTATCTGGTTTCATGTATTTCAATGTTGAGATCTGTAAAGAAATGTAAATGTCAGAGCAATCTCATGGAATAAGAGCCCTGAACATATACATGTCCCTGTGGTGATAGCAGCTGTGCCGTGGAGGTATTTTATCTCTGTCGCTAGACTGAATGACATCCACTAATAACAACATCCTGAGATAGAAATTCAGACATGATTCGCCACGGCTCGTTGGTAACAGCAATCAGACTGAGCTGACTTTAAATACTCCTGTATGACATCTGTCATACATTTGACAGATGGATACCTTGAACCTGAGCTGCATTTATTGCAGGTGTAACATCACTCCTCTCTCTTGCAGGCTTCCCTCCACAACACTTGGACAGTTTCTGGGAATGAAAGCTGTGGCGCTTCACAAAGCCGCTGGTCTAGCAGAGATTCGACGTGCTGTCAGAACCAGCAGTGAAACACAGATCCCTGTGGTGGAGTCACACGGTGTGCACGCAGGCATTAAAAGCCGGCCCAGTAATGAGTCACGTTCTGTTGGATTCTTTTGATCGAGAAATAAAAAATATTGGGAGCATTGACATATGAGCAGGAAGTCATCAGGATGGCAAAGAAAATCAATTGGTCCTGGTCACACGGACAATTGCAACATCACATTGAGCACTGAAGAGAATAGAGAGAAATGATGAGAGAAGTTAGGAACAATTTGAACTGCAGCTAGTTAGCAGAGTGAAAGGTCGTCAATTCACAGCTGACAAGTGAGAAAACAGTAAATCTGCCAGCTGAGCCTTTCAGCAGCAATCACACGGACGAATCTTTAGTTAGCGACAGACAAAAGCAGCCCACTGGAGACCTGCACACACTCGAAACCAAAGCACTGACTGCGGCAGAGAAAATTGATATTCCTTTCTTCTCTCCCGTTGAAGAGTCGCAGATTTTACTGGGGTTCGTGCTTCGATCAGAGCTGCTGATTTTCCTGCATCGCCCCAAGACTGAGGTAATGGCTTGGACTGAGCTCCAGAGTTCAGATGGAGGCACAGGATTGATCTGAAGTTTTGAAGTGATCCTGATAACAGCACACCTCTGATAGAAATGTTTGTTTGTGCTGTTTTTCAGACTCTGGACAAACATCTGGATGAGGTCTGTAGTATTCATCCCACCTCTGTCCTGTTATCACCTCACAACACTGTTCAGGAGGTATGACACCCTGATACTTGTATATTAAATCATTGTTTGAGTGAAAGCCTGTTCACTTTTTAATGCCTCACCTAGAGGGCAGCCCTGAGCTTCTCCTGACATGTCTGGCGCTAAATGGCTAAAATAATATTATTTACACTTGGTTCCAGACCATTACATTTTCATTATTAACATATAGTATCTACTGTGTATTAAAATTAAAAGAATAAAATACACATTTTCTATTATCTTGACAATACCCTCCCATTCTGTGAACGCATTTCAGTTGGTCATTTTGGTATCAATGCTAACTTGTAGAAAGTAAACAAATGAGCATGGTTACCCACATTTTAAAATTTGACAGTTTAAAAACTTGGACATCTCTTGTCTGGTTGCAGGCCCACAGAATTCTGAGTGTCACTGGAGATCAGACTTTGTTTGTGACAGACAGAGGACGGCTGGTCGGGTTCCTCACACGGTCACAGGTAACGGTCACTAATGTATGTTTTTACCTTCCTCAGTTACCATTTGTCGTATCCACATAATGGATATGCAGATTGTGAATTAGATATATATATTTTTTTCTCTTCTAATTTATGCTCTAGATGAAGAAGATATTGGAGGATTTGGCCAAAGAAATCTAAGCTTTGACACAATAACTGAGTGAAACCCTTGACCTTTTATTGAAGCATCTGTGAATCGTTCCAGGCCTGGCTCGAATAATGACATGATGTCATCAGTTCCCATAACAACATTCCCACAAAGAGCAGATTGTCATTGTACTGACAACTCCTTGGGAAATGGATAATGAGTGAATATCCATTTGTCAAGGAGCTGTCTCTTCATGTTTCTCTTCTGACCTGACTCCTCAGACATTGCATTGATTTTGACATGACTTGGACAACCTGCAGCCTGTCAGGAGCGACCTGCACTCAATTAACCACATTTCCTTCCCACACCACACCGAGCCCACGTTGTTGCAGTGTCTCACTAATTATTGCACCTGAGATCAGTTCTGCTGGAAGAGTTTGTTTCACATGTATGACACGTTTATCCTCTGCATCTGTCACCCCTCAGGCAGAAGAGTAAGAGATAATCATGACTCCTCAATATAATCTGGTGCACACTTTCTTTGCAATTGCATCCGCTTTCGATTCAATTGAGAAATCTCACTGGAGACACAGAACTGGACAGCATTCTACAGTACATGTATTACAATTTCGATTTTATTACAATATGTGACATATTTACACCAGCGTCGTTTGCCTCTTGGCTGTTCAGTCCAACACATGATATGTACAATGAATTAGAAAAATGTTAATGTGACAATAGAACTGTACACATTCACATGGACAGCTATATTGCCAGTCTGTTTTCCTGCCATCCTAGTTATAAAATACATCATCCTCGGATAGCGAGCTGCTGTCTACGTGTCGGACAGCAGCCTCTGCCATCACAGTGCTTCTGTCCTCAAATGGATGGGGATCTATATCCCGCTGAGTGGCTGATAATGAAGAGATTTGGTCGACCTGTGGCAGGGGGACCAGGTTGGCTGCCCTGCTGTTGCCGTAATGGATGTTGTACAAGTGCTGTGGAATGCCGATGCTGCCTCCGTCTAGAAGGAACTGGGACAAGAAGTGGCTCTGTGCTGTTGACCAGGGATGACAATAATAATAACAATAATAATGAGACAATGTCAGATATTAAGTTGCGTATTGAAGATAATGACAAATGATTTGAGGAACTCAGAACAGTAGCCTTTAACATGCGCACATGCCTGCATGCTAAATTCCCATTAAAAAATATGGATCAGGTTGACTGGAATATGGATGTTTTGTGATGTGATGGGTATTTTCACCTGGTAAAACATCATAGTATTGCCAAAGACAACAGTCTGAGACCATGAATGTCTGTTTACAATTTCCTTCAAAGAGATCTCATACGCTTAAAAACACTTTGATAACCGAATTAAAAAGGCCTGCCATCTTAGGTGATCTTCTCTGTGATTTCAGGCTGCTGAGACACTTGTCGCATCATTTGCATAATCTTGTGAAACATTAATATATTTTGTTATCTGTCTAATTTGTCCCGCACATCCATCAGCAACATAAAAGAAAAGTCTTCTGGCTAAAATTAAAACTTTGACATGACAGAAGATAAAACTCAGACACTGATGAATCAAGTAGATTCATACAGATGTTGGCTCTTTCTACATGGTCATAGTTTTAAATGGAGCAGTAAGCCGCTTTGGTACAACGGAATAAATGCCACCATGTCGTCCTTTTTCCATGACTGACCTTGTAAGCTGGTGGAGGGCTCCTCTAGGTTGTCATTCATTGACCACACGTGCATGGCCGCCTCAGCCAGGGCAAACTGCTCTGCCACCCCTGTGAAACAAAACATCCATAAAAACACATTTTATGAGGCTATTTCAACCGCTGCTGTTTGTCCCCAAGTGTACCACCATCACAAACAAACAGGAATTGAATAAGCACCCTGGATTTGAGTCCCCATGATTGGACATCTATTGATTTTCGTTAAAGCTCCCTCTGCACAGAGCTAATCGAATGAGAATGCCGCCCAGAGAGATTTGAGCCTCACTTCATCTCCACTGACCACATCTTGTTTTTCCTGAAATAAATGCCTCCCTCTGCCTCACCTGCAGCGAAGCGGGCCTCCTTGATTTCGTCCGTCATTTGAGAGTAGTATTGCTCGTCCTCTTGCAGCTCGGCCCCCATTCCCCCCCAGCCCCCACCTCCTTTTCCACACGACCAGCTGCCTCCACGTCCCCCTGCCTCGCCGCCTCCGCCCCAACCTTTCCACTCAATCAGATGAGCGACTCGTCCCTGAGCCATTGCTGTCGGCTTGGTGATATGGTCCTTTATCGTGGCCACCAGACCTAAATAAGGCGAGGAGACGGGAGGGGTAAATCTTGATTAGTGGATTAGATAAAAGGTACATTTCCTGAAAAGATACGGTAAACAGTGAGTATGGTCATTGAGGAAACATGGAGATAAGATGAGGAAAAGGTAAAGAAATAGACTGCATGAAATGACATGGAGAGGGTGCAAAGGAGGGAGAGGAATGGTGGAAGGGACGGGGATATTGAAATGGAAAACAGGTCACATGATGGCCTCGTCTTCACTTGCATAACATGTTTGTGCTGCAGCCCTGATGGAGATCTTCACACAGATGTAAGTGAAGAGGTATGAAAATGAAAGTAACAGAATGATTATACTGATATGGAATAAATGGTAACTTGTGACTTGAGTTCTGTCAGCTGCTGTGCATCGTTCACATGCAAACTCTGATTCAAACTGATCACAGCATTTGATATACATGTTTATTCTTGAGCTTTCAAACAATTTCAACACATATACGATTAAACAATAAGCAATGTTCTCTCCAACAACTGTACAAATATTGTGGTAACAAACTTGAGTCATACTGCAGAAGAGGAAAACTAAACAATGTAAAAAAGGAAAGGCTGAAAATCAAAGGTAGAAAAAGAGGAATAAAGGCTAAGACAATTATAAGGCTTAAAATGTCAAAACCATGACTTAAAAGGGACAGCGTCAAGAAGAGCAACAGAGGTGGCAGTCAGCAGAGTTGGCACTTTGTGCTAATTGAAACAGAGAAAAACATCATGAATTAATTTCATATTTGGTTGGCTGTCTCACATTTTATTCATGCAGTCACACCTCTGTTGACAGGCTCTGCTCTGACTGCACATTGAAGGAGACAGTGCTTTGTTAAGTCTATATAGACTGTGTGAAAACTGCAGGGAAATGCCACTTGTTGTGTTTTAACATGGAGGTACTATGGGTTTACTCTCCCACTGCAACACCAGAACAGTCATGTCACATTAGGCTGGCGTGACAGCCCATATGATAGTTTGCTGCAGTCTGTGTGGAGGGAGCAGAATGAGACGTTCCTCTCCTCCTCTCATAGCTATACTGCAGCAAACACGCGCTGACACACACCTGGTGCATATTTTGTACAACAAAATGTCAGATTTGCATAGTCTGTGTGTGAGCCACAGAGTTTCATAACAATGGGTGACATGAGAGCTCCCCCAAAAGTGGAGACAAATTATTCTTATCAGACAAGATTTTAAAACATTTTGCTCAAAGTTGGTTTCTGTCATGGAGGCACTGATAACAGATTGTAGATTCTAAATGCCAATGTCCATCATTTGCTAAACTGTAGCTCCTCGAAACCTGCACCAGCTCGATAAAATAATTTCTCCTTCTTGAGTTGGTGAAAGTGTCAACACCTCATCCAATCCAGAGTTTCTCTGGTTGTTGTAAGAAAAGATTGGATTTTTCCCACATGTAGCAAAAGGTCAGAATACCAGTCAAGAATAAGACAACTCACAAAAGATATTTGTCCTGGGACCGCATTCACCAGGCGATGTGGGAATCATTTCAGAAAATCACAAATGTTCACACTGCAAAGGGGGTCAGAGTCATAAGCAAGCTGGTAAGTGACTTGTGTTGGTTTCAAGCAGTGGTAGATGGAAACAATAAAAACAACCATAGCCAATTAAAGCTGCAGTGGTGACTACAGTAAAAATGTAAAAATAAGACCAAGGGCTCTATTTGAACAACTTAAATGCATGGTTGAAAGCATGTGGAGAGAGTGAATGGTTGGAAAGGGTTGCTTCTTACCAGCAATTTTATGCTGGTTAAAAGTGTATGATACTGATGCTCTTGCATCAGGTGCATGTAAAACCACAGCTCTGTGTGCTTGCAGCAGCACAGTATAAAACATATCAGCATTGCAACAGGTGTAAACTCTACCAGGTGTTCTATAATCCCTTTAGCATGTTAGCATTCACTTTTGCCCTCCATGAATTGATGCCTAAAGCACAAAATCTCAGGCTTAATCAAAGAGGGAAATTCAGAGAATGAACAAAAGTTATTCTATATGTTTGAACCAGTGCTGGACGGATCTCTGTGTGACTCACTTGCTTGCACCATCACACTGTAAGAATAACAAAACCGTCATTATGCGTATCTCGTTTGTTTGCTTCAACACAATTGCATTTGCAGAATCTAATAAACATTTCATTTTCTCCGAGGCATGAGCAGGGCTTTAGTCATTTACAGTGGCTAAAATCTCATCAGTTGGAATTATCTATTAAACAGCTTCATACAAGAAGAACACAAACAGCAGTGTGTGCTACATATGATTATGTGCTATAATATTTACATTTGCACAGTGGCATCTGATTTGAGAAGTCACAGGTTGTCAGCTGCGCTCTGTGACTGAGCAGGACTTTCTTCACTGTCAGAGACGAGTGACAAGTGATTACGCCTGAGTAAATGTTAAAAAGATTTGATTTTCTTTTTTTTGCAAATCTGATTCGGTCAAAGCAGGTGTCAGCCTCTCAGCTGTCTGCCTGAACCTCCGTCTTTTTCTAACGTATTCATGAGGTTTCCATGGGCTCCATAATTATACTGTCAGGGTAATAAAGGGGCTTTTACTGGGAAAAGTTCAGCAGGGCGTACCACATTAACTCAGATAATTAACCTCCCGCAGAGAGATGGAAGCAGTCGAGATGAGCCAGACACAGGATGGGGAAGAGAAAAAAAAAAAAAAAAAAGAGTAGGAGGCTCAGACGTGAAGAGAGGAGGAAGCAGAAGTCAGAGCAAAATCAGACAGGAGGGAATTGAGCGTGTACTTTTGTCTGGTTGTTTACTCATGTCTGTCTGGGTACACTTGTGTTACAGCATATGTATGAGAGAAAGAGAGGACATGAAGGATATTACATGAGTGACTTCCACGGTTCCTAATTCAGTGACCCTGCTTGTTTTTTACAGTCTTGTGTATTTGATCTTTGACAAAATGCAACTTGGGCCAAATCCCAATTGTTCACGTGTGAGCGTGTGTGTCCAGTCTCACCAATCAAAGAGGAAGTGGCTAGCTCTCCAATGTCGTAGCGGCTGGTTTTATCAGGCACGTTGCCGTTGGAGGGATTCTGCACAATATACAAGAAGAAGAATATCACAATAAATAAGGTGAAATGTTGTTGCTTTGTGTATTTCCAGTGTCCCAGTGGCTTTATGTCAGTTGTGTTGTCCCTCTCTCCGTATGTTGTACTGCTGTGAACGCAACATCTCAAAGCTAATTTGGTACAAATGTTCATTTAGACATGAGCTGATTGGAATTTGGTGGCAGAAGATTAAGATCAATGTGACCTCAGCAAACATTTGTTTTGCCTTGTGATGAGGAACTCCCAGAGAGAATGTCTTCGCTTTGCAAACCTTTAGATGAACTTGAATGGTATTTATATGTTGCCCACAGGTTGAAGTCACAGTGACCTCATTTGAGTCTAGAAAAATAAATTCATGCAGAATGAAACTGTGTGTTGGCGGAGACAAACAGACAGGGATCATTCTAACTGACATTTTCAAGGGGATTTGAATGGGTTTAGTGCCCAGGATGAAGAGAGCAGAGCCATGTGGTTTTGACAAAGATAGCACAGACACATCTAGCACAACACACCCACCCACACATGCGCACACACAAAGGACATTTGCATACATCCTCCTTGACAGTCACCTTCTTATTTGGTGTGACACAAATTTCCCACTTTTTTTTTCCTTTTAAGGTGATAATGACAATAGCAGACTTTGAAGTGGAGTCATGGAAATCTTGCAACATTCACAGCCGGTCTGAACAGGCTGTGAAAACAGGAAGGTATTTTAAACTCCAAGCTGTATGGCGTTTGCATCCAAGTAGCTACAGTCAATATGGAGAGAGGAACAGCACTTCAAACATATTTCTTGGTTTAGTATTCTTGGCCTGAGAGAGTGAAACCTTTAAGCTTTTTTCTTTATTATTATTTTTAAGCCGGTGCAAGTGAAATGGAATTGCTGGTAAGTATGGGTTTTTTTTTTAAGATCAGTGCATGATGCATGGCTCCAATTCAAACTGCTGGGGTTCGGTGCATTTCAGGTTTTATAGACAATATAAATCTGAATAAAATTAGCCTGAATGTAAAATGGTCGAAATGGGGAAACCGAGCATCCTCTTGGGTAAATGAATGCCATTTCTGTTTTTCCACTTCAACACACTGCTGCTTCATTGCCAGATGTGTGGTCACTGCAAAACCACAGAGATCTTTTCTATTCCTTTGTTTTTCCTTCTTCTTAGTCCAAACTAAATACAATTGTTATTCAGTGCGTTTCAGTCTGTCAGAATGTTATAGAAACAAGAATGTTTCATATTGCTCGCCAGATTCAACATGTATTTTAATTTGTAATCCCATAAATAGTATTTTATAGAGGCAAATAAGAAGGATAATAAATGGCTATTAATATGATAATTGGTATAATTGAACAATCTCTTCCAGTAAATCTGTATAACATTAAAATGAACATTTCCAAGCTTTTTTCTGTGACGGTCACATCCATGTTTTTCCTATGTTTGCATTCTGTCATGCCTGAAAACCCCTATCACATGGTCAATCCCATGAACTGCGCATGCATGTGCCTTTATAAACAGGTAGCACTTGGTTGTTAGTTGCCTTATCGTTGCAGGTTGCTGGAACAATTACTTTAAGCATGTTAGTAGTTGTATTGTTGTAAAATGCTGAATTGAATTGTAAATGGACACAGTTAAGGCCGACAGCCATGTGTGTCTACATGTGGGATGGATCAGGCAGACATAGCCAAAGGCCAGTGCCAGACCAGAACTATAAGAGGAAGAGTTGGGACTCTCACTGACCTTGACAGTGGATGGCTGCTCCTCCTCTGTCTGGTCCTGCAGTCCTGTCATGGGAAGGTGGAGCTCTGTAGGCAAGCAAACCAAACACCACTATGAGTCATGCTCTCTTTGTGAGTTTCTATTGTGTGTCTGTGTGTGTTTATGGCACTTGAGAGAGAGCATTGAACCCTCTTGGCATCATTTAATCGCAGCCTCTCAGTATATTTAAATTTGTCCTGGCCTGTTTGCTGTATAATGATAACAATGTTGATGAGGCTCATATGAATGACAGAGGAATTAGTGCAATGGAGAATTAAAATTATTAAAGGTCGGTGAACACACACACACACACACACACACACACACTAAGGGTATTCCCCCGGGAAGTGAGGTGTCTACGAGACAATCGGCTGTCACTATGGGAACAACACAAGAACAGGAAGCAAGTAATAGCCTTCAATTAATTTAGGTGCCAGTTGCCAGCACACACATCCTGGCCTACACGCATACACGAACAATGGTAAATGGGCTCCCTGGCCTCATCAGACACTATTAGCATACCTAAAAACCCTGTTATGATTCTAAGGGTTATATAATTCATCAATAATTTCATTGTGATTAATTGCATTTTTCTACTTAAGACTGAAGCTTATAAGGAATATTTATTTATATGTAAAATCATGAAAGTAATGTCATAGCAACATAAGGTATACTTAGCTTCACAAGAGTATTTTAATGGCTTTATTCAAACTTTGAACAGTTACACTTCCTTGAAGTACAAATTGGGGACACAGAAAAGGCATCTTCTTCTTTACCAGGGGAATTTTTTTTTGAATGGATCAGAATGTTCAAATGGAAGTAGCCTCGCGGCTCCAACCTGTCCCGGCTGTCCGCGTGGCCAACTCTTCCTTGATTCCCCATTCGTTTACAGCAGCTCCTGTGTTTTACTCACAGTTAGCGCCAACGACTGCAGAGTCCAGTCTTTATCGATGAAAGGCGCTGTGACGCCGGGTAGTTGACAGAAGTCCAGAGGCGGTGATTAGCTAGCCCCAGCAGCCAAGGCCCCGCGGAGGTCATTTCCGCTTTGAGTTGCTAGGCCACAGACGAATTACTTCTGCGCTCATTAAATATGGCTTTACATACTGTGCGAATCACTTTGATTCTGTCCAACAAACCGTCGGTCAACTTTCCGCCTTAAAGTCCGTTTTTATCCGTCTCTGAGCCACGGACTGGGCTTTAGATGTGGCTCGGTTTTTCCCCGGCGTGCCGGTCACGTGACCAAAGGTTATGGGTCAGCCGCCACCGGAAGTAAATAAAACAGCGTTAATTGCGACATTTTTTTTTTAATCCGTGAAATGTTTGAATGTAATATAAAAAAATTAACGCCTAAAATTAATCTCGGCTACAGCTTGATGTAAACCTAGTCTAATCCTTACTAAAACTAAACCTTAAACATGCTGTAACTTTAAATATCCAATGATTTACACATAGTCAAGACCCAGTAATGTAAGAGTGTAAACACACACACACCCACACCCACACCTCTCCTCTGTTGTCTCCCCCCTTGACAGCTGTGCTCTCATTCTTCCTCCACCCTGTTAAAATACACCTTTACTGAACACAAGCAGACTTTTATCTTACAGGACATTTTTAGATTCCATCGCGGATTCAGGCTGTAAATAACGTTGAAGACTGTGACGAGAAACATCATGTTCTGACAAAGTAGCAGGTGAGTGTGGACTGGAGCTATTACAAAACATTTCAAGTCCCTTTTCAGCTTTTATATTTTTTCTGTATTGACAGCACAGTTTCGTGTGTGTGTTCTTCCTCAAAGAGGCCCCTGCGTCCCACTGAGCCATTGTTACTTTATCCAGACACAGCAAACACTGCCTTATTTCCCCCTAAACCAAAGACAGGAAAATTTACACCCAAGGTACACCTTCAGGTCAAGTTGGGGATGAGGTTTAAATGGAGCAATCACATCGTAAAGCCAGTGCTGTCCTCCACTGATCCTCACAATCCCTCTCATTAACCCCCCACCCCTGGCTGGCTTCCAGAGCTTTCTCCTCGAATTCCCTCAAATAAGTTTTTAGTGAATGACACAATTTAAATTGTCCATTTGTTAAATATACATCATAGAAATTATGTAAAACATGGGTTTACCCTCCATCTTTGCAAGAGACAGCTCCACAATGTCAGACAGTCTGCCTGCATTCAGCTTCAGGATGAAATGATTCAATGTGAAAATCTAAATTCTCTAGTTTGAGCTTGCTGGCTCCTGTCAGCAGCATACCTGCAGGTTGATCCAGCCTTCACACACACACACACACACACGGACACACAAACAGGTGGAATCAGACACTGACCTTTGTGACCTTTGCAGAGGCAGGCACCCATGGTCTCAGGATAGCTGGATGGTTATCTGTTCACCATGGTGACTTGAGGATGAGGAGGCTGAGCAGCAGGAAGGTAGAGGGGAAAGGAGGGTTGGAGAAAAGAAAGTGTGGAGATAGCACTTGTAGCAGAAGTACACAATCTGTCTGCAGCAGGAGCCGGGAGAGGAGTGAGGACCTGATGGAGGGGAAACTAAGAGTCGCTGTACGGCAGATGCGAAAAATCTGACTTCTCTGTATTGGAGGAGAGAGGTGAGAGAGTGACACTGACTAAGTGTGGGGAGGGGGCATGGAGGGAGAGAGAGAGAGAGAGAGTGTGTATGCCTGTTTGGAGACAATTTTGAATCCCCTCCTCTCTATTTCTCCTCCCCCTGTAATCTTCCTCTCCACATATAGAGTACTCATCTATCTATCTATCTGTCTATCTATCTATCTATGCGCCTTTGACCAGGTCTATCTGAAACACACAGACACACTCTATTACTCACTCACACCAATTCTGGGATAATATACCCAAGACTTTGCTGACATCAACCTGTATCAACAGTGGGGGGGGGGGGGGGGGGGAACCCTTCCTGTTGCCATGGCAACCAAGCCACTCTTTGCATTTGGAGCTTGTTCTCCACTAATTGGTCAGAGAGGAGGCAAAGAAACATTGTTTAATAGACAGGGGAGAATGATGCTGATAAAGTTTGCAAAAACACCAGACGCTGTCAACCCTGAAAAATACTTACTAACAGGCGCTGTTCTCTCGACAGTTGCCCTTAAGTCTAATTTTTATTCATCCTCAGCTCAACATGAGGATATAAATACTGCATTCAAGAAACACATTTGAAGTCCAAATGGTTAATGCTCGTATACAATGCTCACATGAACAGTACGTAGCACACTCACCGGGGGACCTGTGCTGGTCATCAGCAGTGAGGCAGCATTCATGCTTTACTTCTACATGTGGACAGAACAGACCAGTTCACTAAGCACATTTTAACAGAGCTGGAGGATCGAATTATTTTATGCACCATTTCCGTTCGGCTTTCGCAGCTTTATGTCACCACAAATTGGATTGGATGAAACACAGATTTAGAAAGAAAGGAAAATAAACTAAATTAGCAATGAGCAAACCTGCTGGGGTTCAATATTGCTTAGGACATTAGCAAGGACCCCATAATGTGTCCTGGTGTCTTTAACGGCGTAGCAGTCTCTCTGAGGGTCATTCCTGAAGGGTTTTTCATTTTTAAGCAATGTGCGTGACTCCTTTGAGAAACCCAAAGACCTATTGAACCCAAAACTCTCCAGAGGCTTCCACATTTATTTCTGAATCCTCCGCCCAACACCATGACACAAAAAAACGGGAACGGGAAAAATTGATAAAAAACAGGAACCCACTTCATGAACCTAGAAAAGACCCCTGGTAGCCTTAGGGACATTTAAAGGCTCACTGAACTTTTTTTAAACCTCCAAGGAAAACCCATGTAGAACGTGTTTTTAATTTCTGAATCCTCCTCAGTCCCACAATGATTTACAGAGGACAGGTTTGGGAGCAGTCTGACATCTTGTGGTGAAGAGGTAGAAGTGCAGCAGTGCCGTTATCATACAGCTTATATTATTATAATTAAATACACATTCTCAGTCTGAAACCTTGTCAAAGCATTTTCAAAGGGGACAGGGACAGAGAAAATTTTTCAGAAAATGTTCGCTCAACAGTTTACGATCAACAGACACTGTCTCTCAGCTCCAAGGCTTCAGTTCCTGCCTCTCACTTTGCATTTTGCAGAAAATTCGATGCTCCATTTTCTTTTTTTCTGTGTGCAGTCATTGTCCAATAGAGCAGTTTACTGTTTCCCTACTCCAGTCAGTTTCAATCCTCCATCTCACTAAATAAATCTTGAATCTGATTAGATGAAACTGTCTTTTTTTGCCCAGTATTTCAGGAGGAATGTGTAACGTCCACATACACACATACACAGTGATGCTCCTCGCTGCAAAGCCACAGACATTCTGCAACACTCATTTCTGTGGTCCCTGCAGGCGAGGCAGGAGTTGGACGCCTTTCAATTCCAGATGATTCTCAAATATCGCCACTTGTGTGCACATCAAACACTATTTTATTTTATACTGTCAAGTTGTATGTGATTGATTTGATCTCTTATTGGAAAGGAGTCATAATTCAGCCTTTGGGAAAATTGAACATCTTTATATCCGTCTGAATAAATGTGGAAACTCCCCACCCTGATGAAAGTGAAAATTGATGACATGATTTTCTTGGAGGTATTTAAACCGCTAACAAGGTCAAACTGACACAGAACCATGTTTTTTTAACAGACCCACCCTATTTCACATTCACGCAGAACCGCAGTTCACACTTAGAGCTGCCCAGTGAAGCCCCGTGCCGTCGGCTGGCGGGAGCTGACAAACAAAATCAGCAAGTCGAAGGTTTTATGTGAAACCTCAGCTCATGTTATGTCTGCAGCAGATTTATTTGAGGTCGCACGATCACGTGCGGCAACCAAATCAGTCCAGCCTCGGCTCCAATGATGGCTTGTTTTGCGAATGACTTAATTCTTCATCAAATAAAATATGAAACTGAGATTAGCGTTTGGAGTTTCTTGTGTTTTCAGAGGGCTGGTTCACGTCAGAAGTGGCCTCTTCAGTCAGGAAAAGGGAAATAGTTGTGATATTGAGATTGAAACCTTTCAGCTAAGAATAGTTGAGAGCATAAACTAGAACTGCACCACAATTTACTGTTTCTAGTTTATTGAAATTAGTAGAAAGTAGTTGAAAATGAAAATTTCTTATTGAAATGCAAACTTCAAAACATCAAGCTTCATCCTTTGTGGCGTTAAAGACGGCTCTTCCTCGGGTGTTTTATGGTAGATGCAGCAATCACTCAGCAGATCAAATGATAAGGAAAAACCTGGCAGAAATTCCAGGCCCTATTCTGATTCTTTGGCAGGTCATGAAAGTGAAAGTACAGGTCTGATTAACAACTGCGTTCCTTTTAGGCGAGGTGTTTCCGCTTGCTGCCTTGCTGTCATGGTTTACTGGAAGGGACTGAGTCATGGTTTATGTTTTTTCTTGCTGTGACAAGCAAAACATGCTTCTGTGAAAAGTCATGCTTAAACTCACATGATCGAATTTGATTGTCATTAGAAAACATTTTACGTTAGAAATGGTCAAACAGATCTAATAGAACTTGAGTGTAGTGTAAGGAAATCTTGGATGTTTTGATGTGGATCCAGATCAGGGGGGAGGTCAAGGATTTTTTTTTTTAACATAGTGAGATAAGAAGTTTTTCAACATTTTCCTTATTTCTCTGAGAGTACATCACAAATCTTGATGAAGAAAAGGGGGTAAGAAATGATGAGTTAATAAAAGCTTCAGATGTTGTTGTAGTTTTTCTCTCTGTTTCCAGTTTCCTTGCTGTAAGTGACAGCCTTAACCCCCCTCCCAGCTCCGGCTCTGTTCCTGCTGAACACATGTGGCAGTCGTTGATCTTTTCCTCTTAAAAAGATGCATTTGCCAGAATGTTTAAAAGCAGCCCTGCAAGGGAGGGTGAAATACATTTCCCGATTTCCTCGTGTGTCATTCATTCCTTGCTATATTTAATACACGTTTCATAACGTCTGAGTTTCCAGCAGCCGTGAATAAAGCACACAGCTCTAATAAAAGAGTTGGCTGGAGCGTGGTCTCATAGTGTGATGTGATGCCATGATCTTATCTTCAACCTGCAGGATTTGGTTTGCCTTTCTTTGCTTATGTGCTCTAGAGTGATTACAACATCTAGCATTTCACTCAGGGATGTCATTCATAAGTCAGCAGACCGAGTCTGTGTGGAGCTCCTTGTTCTCTCACTTAAGCTTTTTTAAAAAAACTCAGACCTATGTGCCAAAAACAACCTGAAGCGTGCTGGGCAAACCCTCGCAAAAACAAGAGTGGACAGTCTGTTGTCCAACATGACGAACGTTCTGAGACTTTCTGAGGAAGTGTGAGGGACCTTCTGTGGCCAGCCTGCACATGTGCACGGTGACTGGAAGTCTCACTTCCATCGCTCCCAATAACCAAATAATCAAAGCTGTATGTATTATGTGTAACAGCCTCGCTCTGCCAGAACTCCCACTGTGCACGGCACCATGACACCATAATATTAGCTCTAGAATCCTATGATGGACGGAGTATGTTGAAAACCACTGTCTGCAGATTGACCACTCTCCCCTCCCTTTCCTGCCACTTCTGATCTCTTTTTCTGTGCTCTGCCACAGAGGAACCAGAATAGCCCTCTCAGCTTTTGCAGAAAACATATTTTGATGACACCAACGTAAATGTCTGCTTCGCCCCGCAAAAAGAAGGATGCGAACATTTGGGGAGGACTTTTTCTGGCCCTGCAGCAGCGAAGTTGGCAAACTCTCTCAAGGCTACACCAACAGGAAATTGCATTAATCCAGAGCTGGAGCTGAAGTAATTCACTCCCTTCTTTATTTAAGGCTTTGCCAAAGTTTTCAGCAGACCACCTCGGCCGTCCTGGAAGAGGAGAACAAGAGTGGGAGGCCTCAGGGCCTTACTGAACCTCCCCTCCATGTGCTCCCTAATTGGTTTAATGACGGTGATTATCTGCTGGGGTGCCTGTTGTGCAAAGGACGATTAATGGCCTCTAAAACGTATGCAGACAGACGGAAATTAAGGGAGGGGAGGTTGGTACTAAAACAAAGAAATTGTAGCACAAAAAGGGACCCACGAAGTCGCAGGGAGGGATACACCCTACTGAGTAAGAAGAACAGAAGAATGTTTTCTTTCTTTAGCCCTTTGTGAACTTTTGGAGCTGTTTAAATGTTAATTAAATTTCTGTAACTTTTTTTCAGGAGAAAAAAAAATATTTGGAAAGCCATCCTATGAGACACCTATATGAAACATGCCACCCATGTAGTTTACAACTTTAATGACCCAGAAAACATCCACATCCTTTCACAGCCACTGATAATTGGCCGACTAAAGCTGCAGTACCACTAACTTCCTCTAGGTGATGGGGCTGAAACGTCTCGAAGGCGAGACAAACTAATTTAAGTAAAGTAAATTTCACTTCATAAACTCTGAAGCAGGGGCGGATCCGGGGATGCATGGTGGGAGGGGCCACGGGCACGCAATGTGCTTGAACAAGGAACAATTTAATTCGAAATATATCAAATAATATCTCCCCCATCTCCCTGTAAGAGTTATAAAAGTAGCTATTGATGATAGCTCATTTATTCACTGACTAAATGTTGCCGCTCTGTTTTCTTTTGAAAAAAAAAAAAAAAAAAAACTTCTCCTGACACATACTGCCACCAAAGGAAGCTGAGCCACAACACTGATATCTGTGCAGAATATGCAAAATCATGTGAATAGAACTAAATGCTTTGAGGCTCCAGCGATAAAGGATTTGCATATATTTTCTCTGACAAGGTTTGAAATTGACAGGCTCAAAGAATACTCCTCAACTTACTGCGAGAGGCGGCTCAATGTACAGACAGCACTGAACCTTTATGTAGTATGTTTACCTCCTGTGACTGCTCCAGTTTTGGTTGAGCTCATTTAATTTCTCATTCACCTATGTCACGACAATAGAGCACACACTGTTGGTTCAGAAAACACTGAACAAAATTAACATTCAATGCATGTTGTTGCGATGGCGTTTTCATACGTTGGTGCACATGTCAAAGAAATGTCTTTTCAGGGGCAACCATCTTAAATAAGAACCATGTGAGTTGTTTCAAACTGTAGCCTCTAATCCTGACACTTCAGGTTTGGACCAGACCCTTTAAACAAACATCTTAGAGAAGATTTTAGGTTATTTTGTTCGGCCAAAGATCAGGTACAGATGTTTGGTTTAAAATGTTTAGTCTAAACCTGAAACTGCATGATTCCGTCCTCAACAAAAAGCTTCTGCAAAACTACAGCAGCCTAAATGGCTCCTCCAGAGAGGCGGCGGCGTGTGTTCGGGCTCTCGTAAAAGTCGGACCTGTGAGAAATTTTATGTGTTGAGTGACATCAGCGGTGCCATTAGGAGGAATATGGAGTGAATTAGGCGGGCATTGCAAAATATACAGAGAGTCTGCGGAAAGACGAGGCTTATGTCAACAGGGGCTTGTGTTTCTGCTCTCCACTCCCACTCATGTCGCCTCGCGCTGACATCAAACAGATCTCAGCAGCGCAGTTTGGGGGAAAGTAGGATGCTGGTAACAATTATTTGCTCCTCACTATCTTATTAAGTGCGTTTATTACAGCGTTAAGGCCCAGCAGCGTTCTTTGTTTCTACGTGGATTAAACCTGGAGAGGAGATCTGGCAGCACTCAGGGTGTAATCTTGGATCATGACCTATACAATTTTTTTTTTTGTCAAAGAGGCAGAGAAAATAGGAAAATTGAGGGGCTCAGAGGAGGCTTAGGGAGAAGAAGAATCTGCAAAAAGCCCTGGAGTGCTGGTGAGAGAAGCAGCAGCGGAAAGACGCAGGAAGACCAATATAGACAGAAATTGGAGGATGTGTTTTCTGGTCAGGAACCCATTGCTAAAATTAGTGAGGATGTAAATTCCTCAGTGTAGCCAGTTTTCAAATCCACGCATGACACTGAGAGTTGCCAGGAGAACATAAAACAAAAAAGAAAAAAAGAAGAGAGAAGGCCGCGGTAGAGGGAGAGGTCATACATGAACAGTGCCATGGTAATGTTTTCCTTCTTCCTTGTTTCTTTTTAAATTGACCTTCGCCCAGAGAACAAAGACATCTAACGGGCCACAAGAAGGAGGGAAAAAAGACATTGAAGCCACGGGCCCCCACACACAACAGTCCACGGGGGGAGGCCTCGGCCCTGGACGCCAAGCCTTCAACACAATCACCACACATGATATTGTGGCCTGCAGTAAAGCCCTGCTATGACTCAAATCTCTCAGCTAACCCCCATCCACCTCCTCCACCAGGCCTCACTCTCCCCCCTGCTCTCTGCCTGTCTCTCCGTGCATCCCTGTCATTTACAGTCCAAATGACAAGACACAAACTTCCACACACTCAACCCCCGCAGAGCGAGGATAATCACGTTACAGCTGAAGACAGGGGCCACAAACCGAATTCCTCCAGCACGCAGACGGGCATTTGCATAAACCCAAACAGCACAATCAGCAGCCGAACGGTGCGGCGCTGCTCCTCCTTTTTCCACCGTGGATGAAAGAGAAAGAAAGGGAAGGGGGGAAAAAAAAAGTACCACGCTGTGAAACACTGAGGGCAATGGATGGATGGAGATGGAAAATAGTAGACGGACTTTCTCGGTTTACATTTGCCACACAAAGCCAGGACTATTTTGAGGCATCCTATTGGTTTAACAGAGGCAAGAACACACATCCAGCTGGAAGTCAAGGACAAAGGCTCATGAGGGACTTAGCGGTAATCCAAGTTCCCATACTCTGTCCACACTGGACTTTTTCTTGCTGCTTCCCTGTTGACCCACAGATTAATTCAATACCTAAATATTGACATTCTTCTTTCTGCTGCTCAGCTCCTATCTCAGGAATGCATTTACGGCTTTTGTCACTTGCATCAATCAAGCAAAGCTGATAACTTCCAAAACGCAAGGCGCCAGGGACTTCTTCGCCACCGCAAGGTCAGGTCGGCGAGATAAGGCGAAGTGGAGCAGTCAAGGTGAAGCACAGCGTGTGTGTGGGGGCGGCGGCATGTTTGGAGGATTTCTCCGACTTGTACCGTTACACTTTGTTAACTCTTTCATCCCCAGCAGGTGTGAGCTATGAAACACGAGAGGGTGACTGCTGCAGAGCAACAACACGACATCTGACCCTGACATTTACCCATTGCTCCATCTGCCCACTTCTCTGCTGACTCTGACATCCCATAAAAAAAAACAACTAACTAACCCATAGGTCATCTGAGCAAGCAGCTGATTACAACTTGTGGTTTTTTATTGTGATGTGACTTCTAATGCTTCTTCCTCACACCATCAATCTCATCAACACATGACCCAAAACGTCACGCTGACATTCAATGGACAACACCCTTTAGTCCCACAGTGATTATTACTGTAGCAAAAGGAAGAGGACAGTCAGTACAGCAGCAAAGTCCGACTGGGTTACAGTTAAGTTCTACAGCAGAGCCCATTCTAAACCTGCCTGACATCTGTATGAACAGTCTACTGCGCAGAGTGAAGACACTTTGCGTTCATCCTACCTGGTGTATCTGTAATGAGGATTTTATTGTCAATGTTTTTAATGAAATGAAAGATAATCAGTTTGAATGATTTACTTAGCGTAGTTTTGTTTCCCTTATGCACATTTTTAATTAAAGCAACACTTTTTAGTGGCAGTGACTTTGCTGTCAGTTTGTATTTCTATGGGATTACTGCCTCTACTAAGTGAAACTGTTGGGCCTGGACAACGCTCTGGTTTTTTTGCACCACTCTTTTTATTCTCGTACATCTCTTAAATTTCTTTATAGTGCTCTGGTCACTGTTTGTTTTATTTTGCTTTATAAATAAATTTAATTTGACTTGACTATAGCGAGCGGATTGGTTCGGAAGAATAGGTTGACCACCATTTGTTTGCTGTTTCTAACCAGTAGTCGGCCCATGCACACTGCGACAGTCTTCGAACTAAACTAAGTAAGCAAGCATTTCACAACACAATCTCTCACTAAACCCCGTTTTTGTGCGCATAATAACTAACCACCTCTTAACCAAAGCATTGTCACACTGTAAGAGGGTTATTCATTTGTTTTCTACTGTGTCGTTTAACAGTTTATCTCGTGCCTCTGATTTGCTTGGGTTCGAGGTCTATTGAGGTCAAACTGAGTGCTGACTCACACCCTCGTGCATAATGAAGAGTTTAAGAACTTAAGGGATATTCCAGTGAATTATAACCTGGCAATGATTGGCATAGACTTTTCCATTGTTTTTATTGGCCATGATTGTGCTGAGAGGATAACAACACAGAATAAACAAAGTGATTAGCTAAACATCAGACACTAGATATTGGCAATAATCGTTCTTGTAAAATATTACCCAATGAGTCCCTCTGTCTACAATAGATGCTTTGAATAATCAGTGGATTTATATGCAGCTCATCTGACCCTTACATTAATCATCCATCTGGGACAGGAAGTCATAATATGCACTCTGGCTCACTGTCACACTCGCATTAGCAACACCAGCGCTTTACAGTGACAATTATAGGACAAAAGGTCAATCATGACCAAAACTATAAAAGTTAAACAAACGCCATAAACCAGAATTTATCTCGACTGCGGGCAAACTAGAGGCAGTAAATTATTTTATAACTCCAGATCGGTATTTAGGATTGTGAAGCAGTTGGAAAGAATGATTAGTGAAGCTTGACAATTCAAAACCATAATGAAATAATGTCTTATTAAATTAAGGAACATTTCTAGGCCCTATTTTCCTTCTCATTAGTCCATAGTAAAGGGTGTTTAGTGAGAAAGAAGTTCAGACCTTGGAATTTGATGCAGCAGAGGAGTTCATGAGAGAGGAACATCTGCTATCACACTGGAAGTCATTTCCCAGGGCAAGAGTCGTCTAATGGCAGAGCACAGTGAGATCACTGTTTAACCAAGACAAACTCAAGAGTCTGGGTTTCAGATTTACCTTGATCCCTCTGTTTGTTTGATCTAATCTGATAATATGAGCCAAAAACCATCTAATTCATAGTTATCGTAAAGCATCAAGTACATAGAGGGTGTGTGTGTGTGGTCATGAAGCTTGTGCGTGTTTATAACAGGTTATGACGGTGGATTGAGCAGCATTACGAGGATATCCAGGTGGAAGTAGAAACATCCTGGCACCATTTAAAACAAACATGAGCTTGTCGCCGCCGTGTCAGTCACACAGCAAGACGTTTCATTTAAGGCTTTATTGCTCAGCAAATGCACCAAAGGCAATCTCAGGTGAACAACTGCAATTTAAAAAAAAGGACATTTAAGGTTGTTTTTTTTTTTCTTTTCAATTATCATTATTATTATTCAGAATGTGAGAGCAACCTTCAGTTATAATCCCAGCTCAGTGTTTATCAGGATAAATAAATAAAAGTAAAAAATAAATAGACTATTAAATACAGTATAAAACAACAGGGGAAAAAAAGAAAAGTTTGCTCTTTGATGAGGGAACTCTCAAAATGTTTGGAAAGACAGCAGAAGACAGAGACATCACTTTGAAAGTGATGGGAAGAAAATAAAAAAATATTCAGTTTGGTTATATGGCAAATAGTCAAATCATACAAAATGAGTGTAATTGCAACCAGTAAAGCAGAAAAACAAAATCCCTTATCCAAAGATGGGTCTATCAGCTACAATTGAATGAAAGATACATTTGAAAACAAAAAGTAAAAATTCAAGTAAAGGAAGGTGCACACCAGTAAAACAACGATTTGCAGTCATCAATTAAGAGAAGAGCACTGGGGGGGGGGGGGGGGGCCCCTGGGGGGGGGGGGGGGGTCCACTATTCACTCTCGGCACCACTGGGACAAGAGACACACAGACTCCTGCTCCCACACTCACTTCTAAATGTCTTCAAATGTCTAGAAACAAGTCAAAATGCTTTACTGTCAAAGCTTATTTTCCATTTAGTTCCATCCCCTCAACAGAAAAAGTTTAGAAGAAGCTTCTGAAACATTAACATTGAAATTGCAAAACCAAACTATTATTAAGTATGAGATCATTTCAGCCACAGCCAAACTCATTGAGATTTTTGTTTTCTTTTTTCACTGGGTGTGGGGCAAACTTCACTATCTGCCTCTTCATGTCCGGCATGCTTAAACCTGTGCTGCACTCTAAATGAAACTTGTTGAAGTTGTCACCTCATCTGATCTCAGACAAGCACTGAACTCCGTACGTTCGCTGGAGGGCCTGTATGTGAGAAGTGACTGCTGCCAGCCCGCTGGTGAGACCTTTGGAAAATGCCAGAAACACAGCAGGAGATTCCCCCAGAGGATTCACCGGTAAGAACGTCTGAGCTGAGTAACTCTTGCTGCATTGATCACGTGTTTAAGTCTGCTCTCTATTGTGAGGACATTCTCTGGAGTTGATGTCTGAAAACAGCTTCCGATACCATTACTTTAGTTCAGGAGTTTGTGTGTGGTAATTTTTCTTGCAATTCTGAGACAAAAAAGAAAAGATCATGAAATTCCTGATCCAAGTGCTACATTATAAGTTCATAATCGCAATTTTTTTTTTGGTTTTTGCCCAAACACACAGAAAAAGGAAACATTGAATCTGTACAAAGAGTACCTTATATATTCTAACATCATGTATATGATTCTAGCTTGATTATAGCTTAATTTCTGCACAGAGCCAGTAGAAGGTCCAGAAACAGCACCAGGTCAGTCTGTGTTCACGCACCTAACGACACCGTTTCTTTAAATCTGGGCCAACTCAAGCTCATCTCAGCCCTCCTGGCGCTCTGTCCTCGTTGGTCCAATGGGAATGGAACCAAAAAGTGCCAATTAAAGGGAGACGCCATGACATCAGCACCAACCACAGACTGAGTCGGGGCTGGATTCCACTGCACCACTACTATCGCACGTACTTTGCTTCCCTTGTTTGTTGGACACTGGAGGGAACTAGGTCAGGGTCTCGTCCTGCAGCTGAGGCGGTTCCCGACAATTCTATTGATGATTGAAAAAATAAATGCACTGTCAATGAATTGTATCTGTACAGAAGAGATGGATAATAAAAATAGATATCTAAATATACAGAGTCTAATCGAGTCATCTACTGCTGTTGTATAATTTGCTCCATTCCCATGTGGACACGATGAAGCAATCATAAAGCCAGTCTGATCTGGCCGGCCCCAGAGGATGGCCTGATATTCCCCTTGGTTTTGCCGATCTGTCCCTGCAGAGTCGCTCCAGCTCAGCTTAGAGTTCAAAGGGCTGCCTGCTTCAGTGCCCGACTTGAATTCCCCTTCGTCATCCCGATCACACTGCAAACACGCTCAGGGTGCTCGTCTGGTCCTTTAAGCCCAATATGCTGTAGGCAATTCTCTTCAGATGGCCAGGGAGCCTCACGCCGATGTTTTTAATATCCCTGTGAAGAGAGACATTAAAAGAGAGAGTACATAAGCAGAGCTGCATGGCATTTACAGTCTGGAGTCGCTCCAACACATCCCACACACCTTCCTGTGATCAGACAGCACACTGAAATACTACACGGCACACAAGCTTGATCACTGAGCCGGGTTAGCCAGGTGGGGCGTCTTCCATTTGAAGTAATCTGCCACGGTTTGAATTTATCTTTCGCAATTAAAGGATAATACAGAGGGATTCACTCTTCACAGGCACATGATGCAAACCTGCAGGAGCCCTGCAACACAGCCGTCCAACGTCAAACCTTTAATTACAGCCTTAATTACTTAACGAGGATTCTCCCAGTTGACCATGAATCACTTGTCTGGCGAGCAGAGGGTGGGCTGTAAATAACTGCTGGTTTCTCAAGAGTGCTACCAGATGCCCCGAGATGGAAAAAACGGGGCCATGAAATCACACCCCTCTGTATGACAAATACTTCAAAAGGGCTTGTCGTCTGCTTTGCAGTCTGCCCATCTTCCCAAATCCTGAGCAAGACCAACGGAGCTACGTATACCATGGTCGAGGGGAGGGGGCAGGGGGCTCCTTTTGGCTGGTCATGTGGTTAGGAAGCGCTCTGGCACTCATTATTGCCCCAAAACAACCTTATATCATGTGCTTCACTGAACCCTTTTTTTCCAAAAGGTTGAGCCCATTTTATTAAATTGCCCGCTTAGCACTCCCACACATCTGAGAAGAACCATTTGCCTGAAAGTATCCTGGAGGTGGGTTCAGGGGCTGCGCTCTGAGTGCACCTCCTCAATCTTTCAACAAGAACAAATGTGACGACTACGCGGCTTCAAATCTCATCCATCTATTTCAGTTTCCTAATCTCCTCTAGTTGCTCCCGCTCTAAAAAGGTTACTCTCTCCTCCTCCCTCCGCCCTTTAATGTTTGGAGAAGCCACAAAAGGCCTTTGCCCTAAACAGGCGAACCCGGTGGGGTTTTTTTCGGGGCTCCAGCCGAAGTGCTGCCTAGGGCAAGCGAGTGTGTGTGGGTGAAGGGAGGGATGGATGAGAGAAAGAATGGAGAGAGGGAAGAAGAATAAGGGCTGCAGCGACCACAAGCCACCACCACCAGCCGACCACAAATGAGCCCACTCCTTCTCCATCCCTCTATTGCTTTTTCCATCTCAAACATTTCTCAAGTTGTAGCTGAGGTTAGAGATCATATTGTGCACAAACTATTCTGCTGGCCGTTAAAAAGCAACATTCATAGGCGAAAACAAATATGTCAACTAGAGGCGAGAAGTTCATAACAGGATTCATTGGTTAGCAGTGGGCGGGGCAACGTTTAGTAAATACATCCAAGCTTTTTTTTAAAAATGAAATCATGTCCCACGTACTCATTCTTCATCTGGAGGACCTGGTCCATGGTGACGATCCCAGCGCACGTGAAGTTCTCACTGTACTGGCTCATCTTGATGGACTCGAGCCATTCAGACACCGACCTGAAGGGGGAGCCGTCGGAACCGCTGGTGCTGGGCAGGCGGATGGATACGCTGCAAGCAAACAGAAGTAGATCCAAATAGTTGATGTGAATGATAATAATAAGCAGGCTTTCCCACAACAAAGGCGGATGACTTGGGACTGTAATTACTGTGCAGGAAATAAGCTGGTGGGAAAAGAAACCAGTTGGAGCAGTTGGGGCAGGGGCCGATTAAGATACGAACACCACAGCCTTTTGTTCTTTCTCACTGTCTCTGGCTTTAATGCTCCCTCACAATAGAGAAAATATGCATTTATACATACAATCCCAAACAAAAGAGCTTTATGTTCACACATACTTCTTCCATTAGCCTCGCAGGCATCAGGTGTCACTTTGGCCTTTCAATGGTTTAACTAGACCTTCTTAAATCTATTCCGCCCCCCCCCAAAACGACCCTCGACATGCCCTGCGCTGTTTTTAGGTTCAAGTAAATGGGAAACTGCTGCCAGGGCTGTTTTGAGTCTGTTTGAGCAAGTCCAGGTCAAAACTGCAGTCAGTCCACATACATTAAATCCAAGTCACTCAATAAGTTTGAGTCAAGGGGCATGTGGGCAAGACAAGTCCAATAAATCAAACCCAGACCAGTCTCAATTCCAGTTCAATTGTTTGACTTTATCCATTCAACTTTGATCTGTAATGGTGCTTTCTAACTTTAATGACACTAGAATTAGCACAGACTGCTCAAATAATGACTACCGCCCTCACACGTAATGACATTTATCATTGTGAAATAAAAAAAGAATTTTATTCACCAATAGCTGTAAATGATTATCCATGTTGCGTTTGCAGAGGTTCTTATATTCAGGCTAACGTTATTTTTGTGCAAAGGCCTCATAATTCATACTGAATGTGTTTGGTTAGACTGTTGACACTGTATTATTATTGTTGTAACAGGATTTTCCAGATGACAGTTAATCATTTCATGAGATCACATATTTCAGGTTTTCATCTTTGTGACTAAAGTCTGACTCAGGCAGCAAACAGAATGTGACCATCATTCACACCCTGCTCTTGAGTTATTCATCTTAACTCCTTCTCTCAAAGCTAAGAATGTTCTCCTTCCTCGTGGTTTTCATATAGACTAAGACAGAAAATAAAGAAATGAATTAATCCTATTGAAAACATTTGGTTACAGCGCCAGTACAGAAAAAAAATGTGCATTTTAATTGAAATCCTACCGTGGGTCAAAGTCTGCGATGGTCTTCAGGGAGTCTGGGCTCCGCAGCAGCTTGTCCAGCAGGCTGACTATGTCTCCGAAGCGCGGCCTCTTGGAGCGATCCTGCAGCCAGCACTGCAGCATCAGCTGGTAAACGGCTGACGGGCAGTCCATAGGCGCCGGCAGCCTAAAGGCCTCGTTGATAGCTTTCATGACCTGCAAGCAGTTTATCAGGCCACAGATTAGATCTTGATCTAGATCTGATAGCACCCTATCAGTGGCAGAAGATCTATGTTGACATATAGCTCTCCCAGCTACAACCCCAGAGGGAGCTCACCTCATGGTTACTCATGTCCCAGTAAGGCCTTTCGCCGAAAGCCATGACCTCCCACATGACGATGCCGAAGCTCCACACGTCACTAGCTGAGGTGAACTTCCTGTACGCTATTGCCTCTGGAGCTGTCCAGCGAATGGGGATCTTGCCCCCCTGTTCAAGAAACATTATTCCAGTTAGAGACGCCGGGATGTGACTGAGGTGGGTATTTTTACCATATATATCCACTTACACTTGTGGTGTACGTCCCCTCAGGGTCGTCGTCCAGCACACGGGACAGGCCGAAGTCTGACACTTTACACTCCAGGTTGTTGTTGACGAGGATGTTGCGGGCGGCCAGGTCCCGGTGGACGTAGCTCATGTCAGAGAGGTATTTCATGCCGGCGGCAATGCCACGCAGCATGCCCACAAGCTGGAAGGAGGAAAACTCTCCATCGTGGTCCTGACGGGAGAAAACAAGCACAGATTCATTTAGTTTGTGACCAAAACAAAAAAGAAACAGAAATACAATAGCTCAACATAAAATGATGGATGTAAATACCAAAGAGATATTTCCAGCAAGATAATGTGGGCTTACCCTCAGGTATCTGTCGAGTGCTCCGTTCTCCATGTATTCAGTCACAATCATGGCATGTTTGACTGCACACACACACAGAACACAACTTAATATTTGCCCAAACTGGTAAAAATAAATTGGGAAAAATGTGCAAATGTAAGTTTGATAAGGCGGAAAACTCACAGAAATCCTTACATTTGGTGACCACCCCTTCCAGTCGAATGATGTTCTGGTGGGAAAACTGGCCCATGATGGACGCTTCGCTCAGAAAGTCCTGCCTCTGCTTCTCCGTGTAACCAGGTTTGAGTGTCTTGATAGCCACCGCCACCTCTTTCCTACCCGGCACCTTCAGAATACCACGGTACACTTCTCCAAACTCCCCTACAGGAGGAAGAAAAACACATCAGGAAAGTGATATCAGATGAATGTGCATTTGATTTGCCTTGTTAAGCATCCAGCTGAGTGATGAGAAGGAAGTTTTGCCCGGGGCGCTCCTGCAGAGGTGTGTCCTGGCTTCGTGTTGAGAGGCTGAGACTATGTTGTGTAATTGGTGGATGGCCTGTGGTGTGGGAGCATGGGAATCAGCTGTCACATGAGGAGAGATGGGGGGTGTGCGGTCGTGGGAATCAGGGGGCGGTGAATGGGGGGAAAAAAGCCAGTGGGTTCAAAGGGTAAAGGTGGTCGCACTTGAATAAACGTATCATAAACGAAAGATGCGTAGAGCTCAGGAAAGTTCTCTGATATCCTTCCAACAATACCGTTTCTGCAACAATTTCTTTTTTTATAATTGAGCATGTCAACCTGAGCCAAAACACATAGATCCCAGTGCCAAGAGTTGCAACACAACAAAATGTCTCGACTTGTTGTGAGAGGGCTGAGCCAGATAGATAATAATCTGGCTGTTAACCACTGTCAGTCAGCTGCTTGAGCTGTAGAAAAGGCTCAGCATAAACAGAAAACCTGGGGATTGGAAAATCTATCAGCATCTCCAAGTTAAGCCCCTCAGCGTATTGTCCCAGCAGGGTCGTCACTCACCAGCTCCAATGACTTTCTGTTTGGTTATGTGGCTGGGTTGGATTTCAGTGGCAAACTTCAGCACGGCTATGTTGGGGTCCTCGTATGTGTGTGGATCCACGTAGGTCTTCAGAGGCTTCAGTTGCTCTGCAGGAAAAAGAAAGAGATTTGGATTGAAACAAATGATTCATGTAAATAAAGTAAAATGACACTTTTCTTTAAATTTTTTTTTTTTTATACCTGAGCTGGAGAAGTAGGTGTCCTCTGGTCCTTGTCTGGTGTGAGAGTTTCTTTTCCTAAATAAAGAAATAAAAATGTATATTCCACATTTCCATATTATCAATAACACATTGCGACCTTTGTCACAGTTTCTTTAGGTGTACCAAGATCCCGACACTGGTGCAATGCGTCCATTCAGAGAGAAGCGGCCCTTTGATAGAGGCTGACGATAGACTGTGTTTGCCAAGCTGGCTGAAAGACAGACAAGCAGGCGGGAGGGAGGTGGACGGACCTGCCACTCACTGCTGAGTACAGGCCCGGGTCACCTTTACAGAGAGCCTGGAGTCTGCTGCAGAAAGAACCAAGCTCCTCTTATCACCCACAATGTACCACTCCGGACCAATTTCCTTTCAAAAGCCCCGACACTCACTAGAATGTAATCGCTGAGCAACGACAATGCTCATTCAACGCAAATTCTCCCCCAGCGAGTGCTGGTACACAGATACAGATGAAGGGGAAAGAGAAAGGTAGCTAAAGGAAGAGTGCAGGACGGAGTGAATGCAACGGCCATTTGGCGGCCCGACAAAGGAAGGGCAGAAGAATGAAAGAGGAAGCCGGTAAATGAGAGTGAGCGCCAACTGATTAACACGAACGAGGGCAGCACTGACCGTCTGCGTAGGAACAGGACCACCACCACTATGAACAACATGGCCGCTCCTCCAACTGCGGCAGCCAAGACGACCGCTGTGTTGGGGTTGGGGTGTCCTGCAGAGGTAAACACAGTGGAGGCGCACATCAGAGAAATCCTACAACACCTGCAGAGCTCCTTCTACGGGGGGGGGGGTTCTTCCTCTGTACCTTCAGAGGAGGTTTCAAACTGTTCTTCAATGCTGGAGCCTCCGGGGCTGCCGTCGCTGCTGAGGGCCTGCACCCTGAACAGGTAGGCTGTGCCGGGGGCCAGCTCGCTGATCTGCACGGAGTTCTTCTCCAGCATGTGCACGACATAGGTGGTCACATCCAGGTTGTCACCCTGGGAGACAGAGGAAGAGAGGTCAGCGAGTTCAAGTTGTCGAAGATGGGAGGCAGGGATTTAATTTTAGCATAACCTGGTTTGTGATGAGTGTCATCAGTGTCTGTTTTACTTGTTATAGATCTATGAGGGTAAATAGCTATATCTGTTTTAAGTGGGAAATGTAGAACAACATAATATGAACATAGAGCAGAGGAGTAAAGCAGAGTGGCGTACCTTCTTGCGATAGGTTAGTTCATAGCGGATGGGCTGAGGGTGGGCCCGTGGTCGGGGTGATACGTCCCAGGACAGGGACAAGCTGGTGGAGGTCCTGTCCACCAGTCTCATAGAGGTTAACTTGGGAGGATCTGGAAAGAGAGAAGTGAATGCTTCAGTATGTAAAAACGTAAAGAAATACAGCAGGAACAATCTGTGCCTGCGGCTTGGTTCTGCCTCACAGATAGCATCTGTCATCACTGCAGCACAGCCATCATCCCTCCACCGCCTCATATCAGCAGCGCTCACCTGTGTAGTGCAGAAACGTGGTCAGAGCGCTGGTGGACGGCGGTCTACTGGCGGACAGCGTCACGCCGCTGTGCGCCTCCACGATGAAGGTGTAGTTGAGGTGAGCATCCAGCTCGCTCACTGACACCTTGGTGTCGATCAGGCCCACGCTGGTGGGCTCATAGCGGATTTTCTCTCCACAGGGCTGGCACACTGTGCCCTCGCAGCGCTGGCATTCCACGCTGTAGGTGATGTCGGTTCGGCCTCCGGTGTCTTCTGGGGGAGACCATGAGAGGAGGAGTTTGCCTGCTGAGAGCTGGGTGGTGGTGGCCACCAGGTCCCGCGGGGCAGAGGGAAGACCTGATTGGGTAAAAGACCCACGGAAAAATAAGTGTTGTTCCTTTTTCACACGACATTAGAAAGTCTCAATAAGTCTGCTGTGTGTTCTAAAGGAAGTCAAACCATTTACCAACATTTGCAGGGAATAGAAAAATGCAACAAGATTCTGCTCATCCTACACAAGTCAAACAAAAGTCACTTCCTTAACACGAGCTTCTCTTGTAAGATCAATGGGTCTCATTACCCGAGCAGGGTCCAGTAGGGGGATCAGTCGGCGCTCTGTAGAATCCATCCTTGCAGGGACAAAGCAAAGCCCCGGAGTCCAGCCTCTGTGTGTTGGCAGGACACGGCTCGCACTTGTCACTGAGAGTATCGGCTTTGAAGAAGCCAGGCCGACATTCTGCGAACACAAGAAAAGACATTCACATAAACAGGAGAACAAGCATGACAGTGACTTAAGGCAACATCCTGTACGATGCAGCACACGGGCAGTTCATTTAAGTAAGAGCGATCGGCACCGGTGTGACCTCTTGACCTTGTGAGCAAGACAACATGGTTGAGTGGATGCGTTATTATGTCAAGGCTAAAGGTCAGAATTGGACATGTCACAGAGACACGGGAGGGAAAACAGAGGGACGGCTCTGCACAGTGTTGACTCCCCTCTCTAAAATACATCGCGGCTAAGACGCCGCTCACATGAGCCCAGCCCTAAAACAAAAACACACACTCCTTCAGTGCAGGGCCGGCACTCCTACTCTTTACTTTTCAACCTACAACCTCTCGGCTGTTGCTTTCTGACTGTCTCTCTCTTTCAACAAACACGACCAGTTGTCCCACATTCCACAACAGTCAATGTAGCAAGACAATAAAAAACGAAAGGCAACCATGAAATAATCAGTGAAGCAGCTTTATGGACTCAATAGGTCATTGCATTTTTTCCTCCAGACCCCCACATGCAGACTTCTGAAACTGTATCGCCGAGATAGGATGACGTCTAATTTCACACGTCCAGCACAGGATAAAGCAACGCAGGTAGAGGATCCAGCTGCACGTAGCGGTGGTGAAACCTGAACTAAATGCGGCGTGAAATTTGCGAGAGGGCGCGCCATAAAGGAGAGTGAAAATGAGACGGCCCCTGCTTTAAGTCAGCGAGAGCATTCCAACGGCTGCTGCTCACGTCCTCACACCATCGCACATTCATACACACGCGCACACACACACACACACACTTGTGTGTGCACTGCAGACATGCAAGCACGAGCGTATGTAGGCACAAAATACACATACATGTATGCAAAGCACACCCATGGACATATGGCTAAATCAGAAGACGGATTATGTCCACTGCCTGTCACCTGTTCATGTCCCTCTTCCATGTCGATTCAGCCCTGCGCACACCCATACGCACACACACACACACACACATACATATAAGTGGTAGGCATACATCTTTCCTTCCGTCCCTCCAAGTCATTTGCCTGCAGTGTTTAAATAGCTTGTGAAAGATGATGTAGATATGTTGACTCTGTCAATGAGAAACAGCATTTGCAAGGAGGAGAAAAGAGAGAAAGAATGCAAGTGAAGATGTTCACGGCACACAAGTGATTAGAAGAGGCAGGAGGAGGACACGATATCCTTTTGAAATGAAGCGTGCTAAGCCAGAGTCGCAGGCTGATGCCAGTGACCAGAGGAAGCAGCGAAACATAAAGTCAAAGGCAAACACAGAGTTTCAATGTCAGATTCCAGCTGAGGAGAGGAGACAGAGGAGATTTAAGATGTGGAGCCAAGGACGAAGATAATATCAGATTCACCCAGAGATACTGTCTTGGTCCATGGCTGCGTTTCAGCACACTTCAGCTGAGTGAAGCTGGTTCTGGAAGCCTCCAGTGACCACACATGAGACACAAAGCACACGGCTCCCACTCCATTTAAGTCATATCAAGGGGATTTACTCGACTGACCATGAGGTTCACTTCGCCTGCCATCAGCGTACTTTTTCCATCGTTGTGGCTGAGCTGTGGCGGAGCTGCTGTGAAGAGTTGTGCATTAACTGAGGAGGAGTGTGACAACAATGGTGGAGAGAAAACACACTCAGCATGAGAAGAATTTGTAAGTTTGTCCAATAGGCTCACATGTTGGTCAATCCTCCCCTCCAACACATCTTTTCTCTTTCTGTGCCAGCTGTTTCACTAAACACCGCTGCTACTCATTAACGTGCACGAGGCCAAGGACGGGCGAGGCAGAGGAGAGGTGGCGTGAGGGGACAGAAGGTTCAAGAAAGAAAGACAGGAATACTGTATCCTGCTGGGGGCTGAAGAAAAGACGGGAGGAAGAAAAGAGACAGGCTAGGGTGAACTCCTCCATTGAGAAGGGGGAACAGCTGCTGCCTCGAACCCAGATTCATACCCCGACCTCTCCTCCTCGTAATCCCCAAATTCCTTCTTCCCCTCCTTTCTCTCCTCCCAGTCCTCACTAAAAAGGCTCCCAGCTAACCCATTAACATTGCTATTCACCACTGACCAGCAGGCAGGAGAATGCCACGCCATTCAAGTGCTGAAAGAAAAAAACATACACACACACACACACACACAGAAGCATTGCAGATGGGAATAACCAAGATGCCACATGGCAACTGAATAGAGGAGGACTAGCCTCTTTTTGGCGCTACAGTGCCGGCTGCAATGCATCGTGGTCAGGCCTGCGGAGACGATGGCCTTACACTGCGAGCTGCCTCTATAATCAAGATGCATTCCAGTGCACACCACCCAACAGGAGGCCTGTCGCACTGCTCCACTGCTGCTTCTTTTTCAGCCTGCCGCACTGACGATAAGGTGAATGAGTTTGTATATCTCTAACGCATGAGTCACAGGGACAGTAAATCCGATCAGATGACTCTCCGCCGAGGTATTTCACAAGAGGGTTCTTCGACAAAGGAGCAAGCACCAGTGAAAGGAAAACTTCCTGGTTCCATGGGCAAGGTGGAGGGGGACAAGTTGAATTGTTGCTGGACACAACAGGAAGCAGGAAGCGCGGGGCTGACGCAGCCTTCCTTCCGAAAGCAGCCAATCAAAGCATGGAAACACGGGGGAGCGTGACCAAGAGAAGAACCAGCGCTGAGACGACCAGAGTCCTGCGACAGAATAATAACCTAAAAGGAAGCCAAAACGTGTTGACCCAACATGAATGAGGGCTTTAAACCTGGGAGGGCGGGCTGTTCTCAGATGAACACATTGCCTTTCATAAACAAATGTCTCTCAACCTCTTCTCGGTCCAGACATCTGACAAACATAGACCAGCCACTTTTTCCCTCCCGACTGCTACAAAGCAAGGAACTGTTTGTCATGTGAGAGGCCCCTGTGCACCTTGAGTGGCTCTCTGTTTGTTTATTGAGAGTGTATGCAGGGGCCTGTTACATTCTGGGAGCCTGAGTGGCTGTGGAGTGGGAGCGCCCAAGGGCCCCCCCCCCGGTTTGTCGGCAGGAGTTAAGATGGATGAGATGGCGACAGTGATGAATGCGTGGTCGGATAGATGGATGAATGGGTAACATGGGGGCTTGACAACAGAAATCGGCCTCGGGACTGCAAGGGTAAGTGGCACGGCGGGGCCCCCCACAATCAAGTCCGGCGCTGGGCTGCTAAGAGACAGAAAGGTCATGTCTGCCTCAGGGCAGTTGTGAGTTAAACTGTGCATGGCTTACAGGAGATCAGTGGCCAAGTAAAACAAACACATGCTCGCAGTGATGAGGAGGAGGAAGAAAGAGTTGCAGCAGCAGCCGGTGGCCTGAGGTTCAGTTCAGATGTATGGCCAGTGCACAATAAAAACATTTTTGGAAAAATAAAGCCATACAAAATACAGACAACATCTTGATTCGTATCAGTGCAGCTCCACAAACATCTTCTGGAGGAGAGTGAGTCCTTTCTTCAGCCTCAACTACTGCACCTCTCCTCCCATCCCCCGATCCCCCCCCCCCAGGGTGCTCAAACCCGTAATTGCAATATGTCATGTCATTTTGTTTGTATGCATGGTGACAACGTGTCATTAGCATTTTGGGGGAGTCGGATGGTCTGTGGAACAAAGGGGGTCTCTGATGGGGGAGGTGAGCCAGTAACATGAGCCAGAGGTCAGCGAGGTAGAGAGGAAGGGAGGAAGTGAGGGGTGGGCAGCAAAGGTGTAGGGGCTGATGAAAGTGTGTGTGGGGAGGGGGGTTGCGGGGGACATTAGTCAAAAGGATTAGCTGGCCAATGGAGCAGCTGTAAGGGCATTACATCTGTTTTACAATTGCACTCAGGCTTTCATCTGGGGTTGTTAACAAACGTAATAAATTCCCCGAATCCCCCCTTCTCCTTTCACTGGCTCTGTCCACTCAGGCCCACAGACAGGAGATGAATACAAGGACTGAAGTGTGGCGTCAAGGAGGCACGCTCAAAAATAAAGTGGAATAAAGCAGAGGCACCGGGGAAACAAATCCTGGCTGACACCAAAGTCACAGACTGTTTCCAGAGTTTCCTCAGCCGCACCACCGCCACGGACATTTGGTCACGTTTCTCCGTGTTGCTGGTAAGATCCAGACAGCCAGGTGGGAAACACAACACCAGTTTAACTGCACTGCTTTGGGCCAACAGGTCACACACACAGGAAGCCACTTCCCGGTAAGGGGAAGGGGACAAAACAGGACCAAATGCACCAATAAACGAAATGACTTATCAGGCTGGACAACAAAATGGAAAGTGGCTGAGCGATGCCGCTGAGGGCAGAGCGACAATGGAAAGCCCTGAGCCAACGGGTTGGGGTGTCACCGAGGGATTAGGTGACCTCCGGTTTCCGCTGTCGGCTCGTCCTGTTAGCAGTGAAGGGAGGGTGGGTTGGTGGAGGGGGGGGGGGGTTACTGACTGACATGGTGGAAGGAAAGTGCTGACCTCACACACCAGCAGTACAATACAATGCGCTTAACATTGCTTTGGACCCCCCCCACACACACACACACACACCCTCCAGGCTCAGGAATGTCATCAAGAGGAAATATGTCCCAACTTCCCCACCACAACCAACACACATGCTGAACAGCCGAGAATGGCTGAAGCTCAGTTATGTGACTAATGGCAGTCATTTAGAATGGAATCAGCAGACTGTACTTGAACTCAAACAAAGAAACAACAGCTCCCTTTAGCTCCAGTATGGGCCTCTTTAACTCATCGTTTTGGTTTTTAGCACACAAACTCATACACAAAAACATGGCTATGCTCATCATCATTTGGTGGCAGTCAAACTCTTGCTCAAAGAAGAGTGAATATTCACCTTAAAGGACCAGTGTGAAGGATTTAGGAGAATATTTAGGCAGTAATTTAATGAAGTATTTTTTTAGTTGTGATTTGTTATTGTATTGTCACCTTAAAAGAGAGAATGGTTGTGTTCTTGTACTACACACCTTCAAGAACCTAGAAGTTCTTTCCCTAGAAAAATCTCCTAAATGTCTGGTCAGATTGATTTTTCCCACCATTCCATCAACCGTCCAACAAGTCAGCAAAACCACCATCTGTGGGCTGACATGATCCAGCAATAACAGATAGTCATTAGCTTCAATGTGAGCTTCATCCAATGACAACAGACAGCTTTGACGTAACAGTTGACACCAGCCGATTTCTATGCATTCTGACACCTCAAAGGATGGAACCATCAGACTGATCAACACTTCACAAACCACAACCATACAATGACTCAAATCCACATTAAAGCCTGCAGCTCTCCTCTCTGCCATTTCCTGTCATCTTCCTGGCAGTAATTGCCGCAGCTCTGTTAACTAAATATGTGACCCGACAAGACGGTGCACGACGACACTTGAAAGCACCTTCAGGGTGCCCCCCCATTATCTAACCGACTTCCACAAGTTCAGCCTGCTAGGCAGACGTTACCTTGGCGAGAGATCTGAGAGATCCACAAATTCTAAATAATCACTGTGGTTCTCCAGAACTGAGCATAAAAGAGAGGATATATCCAGCCCGTGCATCTTAATGAGCAGCGCTATCTGACTTACACCTTTTCTTTATGTTTTGGAGTCCAGGGAATTCAAGCAGAAAATGTCAATGTGGGGATTATCCGACAGGAGTGAGATGATTCCATTATGTGAAATCCACCCTAAGCCAACTAAATCAAATCCCTGCGATGCTGAGGTGTGGTGCTATGTTCACGCCGCCTCGTATACTCCGCATCAGATAAGCTGAAATTGCAAAAGTCCTGGGTCTTAAAGGGTTTGGGGATATTAACCAGCTGGCTCCAGGTACGAGCAGAGTTAAAGACTAGTATGAAACACCTGATCAACCTCACCTTTGACCTTCATGCATGCATTTATCTCTATGTGGGAAAAGGCTGTTTTTCTGCCCCTCTCTGATTGGCAGCATTGTTCAAATTTAGCCCATATTTATATTTACAAGTCAGGAGTGGAGAAAGGTATTCAGGACAAGAACCGTATACAGTCTAAATAGTTCCATTAGGGCCGTGCGAAACGGGATGTTTAAACTCTATTGGTGTCATATTCCTGACCTGTGCCAAAAATACAGCCAAAAATAACAGTCGCTCTGTGATTTCATCGACAACAAGACCAGAACACGAGGAAAAAACTTTTTGTTTGGACTTGGTACTGCTTGCGCAACAAGCTCTCGAGAGTGCGTTGCATTTGAGGCTGCAGAATACGCATGGGAATTCTGCCCTGAGATAAGAAACTCTCAAATAAATACAAGACAAGAGCAACACTGAGGCCAAAGCAGAAGGACTCTTAAGGGAGGACGTGGAGGGACAGAGAGGCAGAGAACAGCAGCAAGTAGAACCAGTAGTTACTTCGCTTAAAAAGCACAAACACACCCAAGTCAATTACTACCCATACAAATCACTCACCACAGTGCGCACTCACACAACTTAGTCACCAACTGTTACACATCAGCTGAGGATGAGTTTGGAGACACGGACAGAGAGGGAAGGGGGGTGGGGGACTCAGGAAAATCACTTACTGGAACTCTTTGGCGAAAGAAATAATAACTTTACTGGAACTCAGTGGACAGTTGTTCCACCAAGCGCCATTTCTCCAAGACACCAAAACTGCCTTAAGCGGTCCAAATATTCCACCAGCGTCCCCCTCTTTAAATACGGCCTTTTGAAACCCATAATATGGGATTAAGCCCTATTTGTTGAGGCTTTAGTGGGGCTGAAGAGGTGTGGACCTGGACGGCTACACACAACCTCGAGGAGCAGACGGGGCAGCCAGTGGCCCTTTGTGGGGGTGACACAACTATGCTTCTCTATTGTGCCAGAGAGGATTATGGGTAAGGAAGGGCGTGATAGGCAGTGGAAGAAAACTGTCTCAGTGTCAACAGTAAGACACAAGTGGAAACCCGGCCGGAATTAAAAGCAACCACCAAATTGTAAAAGAGGTTCCGATGTTTTTATTTCCAGAGTGAAAAGGGAGATTAAAGGCATGAAATCCTGACGTCTTTTATTTTCATTGGTAACACCAATTACATTTACTCACATTCTGCGCCCTCATATACATTTGGTACTCTATCGTATTCTTCAGCAAAAAATACACATAACATTGAATATAATTACTTTTTAAACTTTATTTTATTAATAATTACTATTAATTTGTGTTATTTCTTATGTTAAATAAAAATCACTGACTGACTTATGTGTTTTATGAGTTAAACTTCTGAATGCTATTTTCACTTGAGAAAAAAGAAGGGTGATGTCTTAAAATTTCATGAGAAACTGAAAAAAGTAGTTGGTAATGTAAGGGAGAGCGTTTGTGTGAAAAAAAGCAAACACACATCAAAAAGAGTACAAAAGGAGGGGGATGAATAAAATCTTTAAAAACACACGTCCCTGGTCTTATGGCCATCATGGTAACAAACATCAGTCCTAGAGAGCACTTTTCAACGGGCCGACTTCACAGTCATTCATTCAGTTGATGCTGATGTATTTTGAGGGCAAATGTAATTCTCCTTTACTGATGTCTGCAACGCTCACATTAAAAACAAAGGCCTGCTCTGTGCCGCGCTCCTGACTGATATGATTTACAACGAGCTCATAAAAGCTTTTACATTTGCTTCTCTAAACACTCTGGTGAGCCTGTGAGGCACAGGAAGTGATGTGTTTTATCTATAGAGTTTGTTTGCCTGAAAGGCCGGCTCTACAGTTAGTGCATGAGCACTCTTGGCCTCTGGGAAGAGGAGCGCCTCATGCCACCTACAGATACCTCAATGAGCAGCTTAAGGAAAAACAGAGACTGGAAACACTCTTTGACGGACGAGTGATCTCGAAGCCAAGAGCACCAGAGCAGTGAGCGCTGATGACGAGACGGAGACGAAAACCAGATAAAGTCACAGATTTCTCCTTTAACAGGTCCTGTGGGGCCGGGGAGCCATAAAACTGAGCGATCACATCACTGAACATGGAAACTCTCAACCCAAGCAAGAACAAAAAGCACCACAAGTGAAGTTTTGCGGTTTTTCCCTCATCGGGCCACGGCACAGGAAAGGAGTGGGGAGAATGATTAACTGTGTCTGTATTAGATAGAATCTAAAGCCTTTCTGAGCCGGACAACTCCAACCTGCACTGCAGCCCATGATTCATGTGACCCTGCATACACTTGGTCCAGTCATCCAGTGGAGATGGGTGGGGGGTGGGGGGGGGGGTTCTTTGTTCAGTATATTTTATGTGAGGCCTGATGCTGCTGCTCTTCCTCCCCTGGGAATTCCACAGGTCTGGAGTAATGCTGGGAGGCTCCTCCACGGCAAACTGATCAGGAATGTACCGACCGGGCGGGAGAGGAGGTGGAGGTGGGCTCCTCAGGCCTCGCACGGGAAACACAGCTCTTCATTGTTCCCCCTACCTTTACATTCCATTCCTCACCTCCGTTTCAAAAAAAAAAAAATCACACCCCTCCACTAAACACAACCTCTCCAATTCTATTGTGTGGCTCCTCTCTCTCACTCCTTCCTGCCTCTCCTACTTCTCCACCTCCTTCCGAATCATCTCAGCTGGCACTTTCCCGCAGCTAGAAACTACGTAGTGACAGAAAACTTCATCGCTTTTATCAGCCCGCTGCATTTGAAGACAGGTCGACATGAGCAGGCGGCATGTGGATTAACAACTGTAGTCATTTGCGAGTGTGCCAGGACACAATTACGAGTATCCAAACCCAGTAGGTGTGTTTCAGGTCACGCGTGCATGTGAGTGCAAATGAGCCAAAGGGGGAAAAAAGCAGCATAAGCAGAGGAGAAATGCTCTGGGCTGTTCTGTCATGGAGCAGATCTCAACAGGCCCTTGCATGCCAGCCTGTCGTATGTTCACATACTGCTTGAGTCACACAATACACCCCATAGCTGAGGCTCAGTGAATTTGTTAGGACAGACAGGGAACAGGCAGAGGAGCGTGACATGCTCGATCACACGAAGAGGGCCTCTGCTTTCTGTGATGTCCTGAGATGAACATCGGCAGAGCGGCGTCTAAGATGCTAATCCATCACATTACAGTAGCCTCCCAACTTCTTTCATCACTTCCAGGCACGCTGACAGCCCTTCCCACAACAATGGAAGTCTTAAAATACAACTACGCCACAACTACAAAGTCAGTTGGATTGAGTGATGGCTACATGCTGCAGCACACCCATATCCATGTAAGATAAGAGGGTGACAGAGCAGGAAATCACCTGACGCAACCGGCTGGGAGTTCTGCAGTAGATGTTACCTGTTGTAACAGGTAAGTGTTGGAGCTTGACTTCTTAAACAACTTCTTCAAAGGTTTCGAGTTATGATCAAACATGTTTTTAAGATCCAAACAGTGATTAAAAATAATTAATTTAGGTTGTGTCAACAGGTTGTAGCCTAGATGTGAGCACAGAGCATGAGCAGGCGCGTTTGATTGTAAAACCAAATTGTGCTTGAACAAATCTTTCCACTGAGATCCACGCCTGAAACTCAAAAGTGCATTTCCTAATTTTATAGGTATCGGCTCAAGGTCAGGGATGATGCCGCGACATGTACAAGTAGGCCTAAACATTCCTTCCATTGCAGAGGGGCTGTGGCAGCCGAGGGGAGAATTCCATTGAACAATGATAATAACACCTATGATGAATATCCGCAAACTGCCATTCAAACTTGTTTGACAACCAACAGCAAAAATACAAAAATCTAAAAGGGTGGCCACTGGCAAATTTTAAAAAATTACATGCTCAGAACAACTTAATCCTGCATTCACAAGATGATGAGTCTGGGGATGACAAGACCAAATATTCAAAAGGTCCTTACCTTGACATGAATCTTTGACCTCCTCATAGCCTGGTCTGCACTGACACTGTCCAACAGGCACCACCCACTCTCCATCTACGGTGCAGTAGATGCGAGGCAGCTCCTCGCTGACTGCGTTATCCACACAGACCCCGCTCACCTCCCTCAGAGCCTGGTTTTCGCCTCCTGCCACGGTCTCGGGGAACGTCGCGAGGCTCTTCACTGTGGCCGCACAGATTTTGTAGTAGACCCTGACGGAGAGGAGAGCCGCGCAGGCTCCGATGTCCTGAAAAGCCAAGTAGAAGCCCTTTCGAGACAGGTTTTCCACCACTCGTGTCTCTGTGTTGATGCGAAGTTCGTTTTTGCTTGTGATCTCATCAGGAGCTATGGTGGCCACTTTCTTAAACTGGCCCTTGCGGAAGGTGGTGCCCACGTCTGCATCCGACTCAGATGTGAAGAGGTTGAACGTTTCTTTGCAGGTCAGCGAGGCGCCGTCGAACGAGTTGCAGTCGCGCACAATAAACTGGATTTCTACAAAAACCCGTGAAGCTGACGGACGCCTCTGGATGAAGGTGGTGCGCAGCCAGTTGTCCTGCTCACGCTCACCAACGTTGCAGATGGAGTAGGTGTAGAGCTGGGAGCCGTTCAGAGTCCTCTGGACGACCTCCCACTGAAACAAACCACAAAAATCAACAAGTTTAGAGGTAGGAACAGTGACCCCTGGGGAGCCCCTAAGAAAGCTGGGCTGAACCAGAGCTTTAAGGGAAGCCAAAATAAAAGGGACCAAAGCAGTTCACATGTGAGTTCCACCACTGTAATCTAAACCTGGAAACAAAAACATTCTGCCCGAAGGGACTGCCATGGCTGCACACATTGCTTAATTACTACCCCTGGATATTTTAGTAGCCCTTCAATGCTATAACACATTTCTGCAACATGGAGAACTTGATCAGCATCTGCAGCACGGACTGCGTGTGGGAAAGTATGTCTGACATTGCAAAGATAGCAAATGACTTCCTGCGTGTGCCAGTTGGCATCTGCCCTGAAGCGTAAAAGTTAGCACGCTTAATTATAGTACAAATATTTATTAAACAAAAATCCATAACCTTGGTTCTTGGAGAACAAGTGGTCCTCACAGCGGCAGAGACTGTGCTTTAATCAAAGAAATGTGCTTTGTTGGCCGAGTGTGTGGCTCTGCATTTAAACTTGATGTACAACAGCAGGACCAACACCTCTATTAAACAGCTGGTGAACAATTTATGAGGGGCCTTTAAAACTTAAAATAATAATTGCCATAAGTGATGGTAGTTACACGCATATACATCACCGTATGTTTCCAGTTTCCAGTGAACTTTTAAAAAAATATAACAGCACACCGCGCTTAAGTGAAACTTGGGTTCTAAGTGATTATTTAAGCAAAGAAACCTCTTTGAGAGAAGAAGGGTGAGCCACTGCAAACAGCCCCTCTGCACATGTCATCTGCATATGAAATGAGGCTATTTACAGCAGATTTGCATGAGGCCGACCAGGCAGTTTCTTTGAAACCTCAACACAGACCAAGTCACACAAGGCTCCCGTGTACTAAGATTATTCCCTCGACGCGTCTCTGAACACAGATGCTTCACCACAGTTAACGGAAAAGGTAGCTCTGGCTGATTAACGCTATTTAAAACCATCCCCCCTTCTAGAAAGAGGTACCGCATGCTGCAAACTTTAAAAGTTAATTGCCCTCTAACATACAATTCTAGAGCTGAAGCCTTGAAACCGCAAGAAGCCACAAGTATTTCCAGTTCAGCGCTAGCAGCTATTCTGTCTGCCTTAGGTTTGGTGCAGTCCAGACATGCTCTGCAGGCAACTTCTAATAGGATCCAACAATCCCTCTCACATCCAGACCCAGGCAACCATTAGGCTCTAATTGCCTGATTTTTATAGAAACCTGACATGTACTCGCACACACACACTGATCCACTGATCGGCCGGCCTTACAAGTCAATCTGTCAATATTGTACTGGAGGCTCTGTGTTGATCCTGTAGATTTTCTCCATGAACATTTATCCTCAGGCAAATTCCAAGTGAAAAGTGCATGGGAGCTTGGGGAGGAGGGGGACGCAACAGTACTCACCCCGGGCTTGTCTCCCTGATCTATGGGCCATGTCAGCCAGCCCAGTTCACCTCCTATTGCCCTCATATCCAGAAGAACCTCTGTGGGGACATGAGGACACAGTCAGGACTTGAGAATAAACATTTAAACAGAGATCATCACATTTATGAACATGTTTATTTATTGTCTGTTGCACAATCACCCAAAAGCTGAAAACATTTACTCAATTTATTCACAGGGCTGTTTAACAAAAGTAGCTTTAGTAAAACAAATAAATCTAAACACATGATGTCGGCTATTGTGAATTTTAACTGTATTTGGAAAATATAGCCTCGTGACTTACAGCTATACTTATGTATGCACATGCATAATGATGTCTTTACTTATACACGACTTTTACCCAGCTACACTTCTAACTCGGGACGGTTTGTTCAGGTTTCTTATGTATACGGATGTCAAATAATGTAATACACTGCATACACACAGCTCATTCAAGGACACAACGTGATCCACAAACTTTCTCCAGAGGAATTCACCTGCTGGCGCTGGGACGCTCAGAGGAGCGCACATGCAGACTACACGCTCAAACCAACACATCATCGACAATAAAATGAAGGACAGCCATAGAAACGCTTGTGAACATGACCAGTGTCGCGGCGGAATCAGACTTTGAGCCACAGTGTGACTGTCACAGGAGTAAGGGACAGTGTTTCCTGGTTTGAACGCGTCTTGAAGGAGCTGAGCCCGCATGGCACGCGTGCTTCCCCTCAGTGAGCTCACAGCCTCCAGGTTGAAGTTGGAGAGCTTTCTTTTAAAACTCAGCAACAGGTACTCACCCTCTTTGCTCTGCAGTGTGATGAGTATGCCGTTAATGAGCACATAGGAAAACAACAAAGGTCTGACTCCTCCATAGAAATCCATTTGGCAAACTTCTCTCTCCCTCTGTGCGCTCCTGGGCTTGGCTGAGGCTCTGCTCTGAGGAGCGAGCTGCTGCTGCTCATTCACAAACGGGCGGCACGTCACCGACTCCTCCTGCTGGAATGTGCGTGTGTGGGGTGGGGTGGGGTGGGGGTGGGGGTGGAGGGTGGGGGGCGCATGAGAAACTTATGCAGCCTTTAGGGACCATCGGAAATTCGAGCTCTTACGCACATGTGTTGAGCGCATGTCAACAAAGCGAACAGCACGAAACCCCTGGCTAAGACTGATTCATGCATTTCTTTTACTTTTCCCTTTCAATTGTGCATTATTGTATTGAAAGAAAAAACAAACAAAAAAAAGAATATTATCTGAAACAAGCCATAGAAACTTAGTTGCCCATCAAACTGATTATTATATTTGAGCTATGACTCTTGACATGTCAAATATTGGTTGAACCTGGGAGAAATTCTGTTGTCAAACATTTAATTTAAAACCATGATGGACAACAGTATTTACCACTGACTGTATTACATACAGACTGTATATCAAAAGCCATGTAGGTTCACCTGCATTTAAAGTGACACACAGTGAAAGGTGAATACAGGAGGTCAAAGTTCACCAAAGTTGAGCTCCACCCTGAGCCAGTGTGCGACTTGCCTCATGTCAGGAAGTGAATGTTTTAATGGCCTCCTCCACTGATTTAAAACGATCGATTGAGAAGTTTGGCCTCAGAGCAATCGCTCACACGTGACTGGGACCATATAAACACAATCTGACTCTAGCAGTCAGTGGGGTGGGGCAGTGTGAGTTGAACATGTTCTTCTTCTACATCGTCTGATAAACAGCAGTGATCGACAACTACACTGAAGGTCCTTCATTCAGGAACATTCCCAAAATCATTTCTTGGTCTTAACAGACAAAAATACCAGCAGTTTTAATAAAGTTAACATGGGTAATGAAGAGAATTCAGTTTCATTTCATGAAAAACATTGAAGATAACATTTCCCCACTGCTGGCACAACGTCCAGTATACAAACAGTAAAGCGACAACATACAATATCCTGTCACCCGTGGTTCCAGTTTTTCCTACCTGGCCACGAAGCTGCCTGCAGGGCACAAGAATCATTTGCATGGGCATATTGATTTTGAATTGTTTGCCACACTCAATGGGCCTGAGGAGGGAAAAATGGAGCGTGAGCCGTTTTACTTGACACCTCTTTGTTCTGAGCATCCCCACATACAGAGGTGGAATCACTGTGACAAGCGGAGAGAGATGTATTCATATCAGCATAATAGCTGCTCTGAATGCCAGGATTCAAGAGTACAGCTGGCCCGCTGATAGCCCTTCATAATTTATGGGAAATATCCCAAATATGTTGCACCCTGCCAACCGTGCAGATAGAGCTTTAGTCGAGTCATGGACAAAAAATGTTTAATCTAGTTTTTCCGTCTCAGGAGGGCATGTGGGAGCAGGAGAAGGGAGTTCACTTTGAATATGGGGAATTAAAAAAGTCCTTCACCTAGCAACTGGTGCAGAGTGGAATTCTCCGTTCGGCTTTATCGGCCTAACTTTCATTGTCTGTTGCCCAGTGTTACTATGGTAAAATGTTGAGCAACCTCTTATGGAAGCAATAGGGAGGGGCTGTGCTTTACATGTTGCTTCCCACTCCACCCCTGCATCCTGTATTCCATTGAATTCACTGCTCTAGGCATAAGGTTGAACCTGGTTCCCAGTGGTGTTTACCTTTGAGAACCAGCCTTGCCTCCATAATAGATGATTACAATACAGTGTGTCATTGATTGGACGTGGCTCTCGCTCGCTCAAACACCCACATGCATTGTCGTTGACACACCTGTGGCGCTGACACTGCGGGAAAAGAGGTGGGCCTCGGCCGGTCGAGGCTGTGTCCCAGGCCCCCACGCACCCGCCCCTCCTCCCATACCTCTCCCCACCCCCGTGCCTTCTGGGGACTCCAGTTTCACAAAGGCAAACCGCAGAAGAACGCCAGGGCTCTGTGTGAGCTTTTGAACCCCTAAAATCCAACCACTCTCCCGCCCACTCTCGCCTCCACAGCCACCCCAAAGCCTCAATTATATACTCCCCTGTGAACGTGCACGCTGGCAGCTGTGGACACCACGGACACATAGCTGTCCTTATTGTACAACTTTTCAGTGCCCTTGGAGATCGCTTGGTGGCGAGCACACCCTCAACAACTTGCAAATGTACAGAGTGTAACTCTCATCAGTCCTTGTTATGAGCAGTGGGATGGGTCCAGCCTCTGGGATGAGTGGAGTTAGAAGAGAGCTCTGATATCATCCCTCTTCCATCCGTTGATATGAGCTGATAAGATACGCCTGAGGGGCTACATGTGTGCCGGTGAGCCTGTTGAATATGCATTGTGCTTTGTAGTGTAGAACTAAAAGCTAACGCAGGATGTAAACTGAGAACCAAAGTGGATTGGGTGTGTGTGTGTCTGCAGGTGAGAGATAAAGGCAGGGGGTGGAGCTGGGTAGATTGGGGTTATGTTTGTGTGTGTGTGTGTTGGGGATGGGTTCTTGGGGGGCGGCCAAGCACAGGTGTAAGGCAACTACAGCAGCAGTGGCGGACGGGCAAACAGCAGTGCCATTGTTTTTACACACACACACACACAGCCTGTGTGAGAACAGGATATAGGCTCATCTGTTAGTCTGATTAGCTTCCATCTCCTGCACCCCCCCCCTCATAAAAAACACACACACATACACTTGCACACACTACCAACAAAACAACACTTGATCCTGTTGGTCCAGCAATGTTCAGATTGGAAAAAGTAGTTCCATGTGGCTCGTCAGAATTAAGAAGCAGGATCAAGGAACAACAGGTTGTTTGTGTGAATAAATTCCCAGAAGTGAATGACCTCAAACACATTGAATCTACATTTATGCAGCCTTCAACAACCCGAAACCACACAGTGCTTAAAAGTTTTCATCAGCCACTGTTGATGCTGCACACATGGCATCTGGATTTTTAGAAATCAATAGAGAAGAGGGCCATGTGTGAGCCGTATATGTGATGCATACGGACGTGTATGTGGTAATGAGCAAATGTTGGTGGTAATGTGGCACTGGTGTGAGGTGAGAGGCTGGAAGCCTGAGGGCACGTGTGACCTACGTGTTGAGTTGTAATGTAAATCATCCACGTGTGGTTGGCTTCAGTGTGGTCATTTGTATTTCAAACAATAAGAGAAGCGAAACACTCAGTGACGGCCGATGCTGAAATCAATCTCCCACATGTTCCAAGTTTAGCCCGTGATTCCTTTTCATGGTCAACTGTTTTGGCACTTTGATTACTGAGCGGTTCACATTAAATTAAAACAGTCCTCGTGCCCAGTTTCCAAATTCAATAGATGATGTTTTAATGTAATTGTATATTTTCTTTTACAAGAACTCAAGTTGAAGTTTTCAATCAGTTGCTCATATTACACTAACAATCAGGTTAAAGCAGGACTCTAGCTCTGATTCTACCTACTGAGTCCACATACCTCATTTTTCATCTTATCAGGTTCACACATGGTCAGTTTTTTATCCACGTTGAACCTTTTTTTTTACGTCCTCGGATGAACTGCAGCAGTGCTGCGCTACAGCAGCCTGTGGAAAATAAGATCTGCCCTGTCAGATCTTTCTGATGTCTGATTATTTTCATTTCACCATATTGGACTGACACAGACGTTCAGGAATGTCATGAGGGCTGCCCTTGTGCTGACTGGATTTACAGATTTAGAGTTGTTATTTTTGAAATGTTGGGTCTAAAATTGTGTTTTCGATTGTTCAACAGGCCTCAGATGATTCAACTTTCAATGTAAAAAAATAACAGCAGTCTAATAAATCCATCCAATCCATCCAAAAACACTGAGTATAAAATCCAGACAAACCAGTTTTATCACTTCCCTCTTCATAATAGATTGTTTATAAAAAAGCTCTGCACACAACTTCCAGCTCACAAACACTGCAAAGTTGTAGAACTGTTCGAGGAGGACTCACGAAAGACGAGGAATAAGTCTGAAGTGGCTCCTGAGCATTAACACAGGCAGGATTATTTCCATTGATTGTGAAACATGCAGTTTCATCACATTGTAGCTGACAGAACCCACCATATCCTGACTCTCAGTCCACAGTGTCTATAGATCAACCTCCAGAAAAACACGGCGCTCCCATCGCTCCCATTTTAACCTCTCCAGAGTCACATTAGACTGTTTTCACAGCAGCCGAGTGTTCATGGCCAGCATGCTAATGCTTTGGGTTCCACTTTACTGGAAATATGGTCTTGTGATAATTTTTGTTGGCCATAGTCCTCGACAGTATTTATCTGCAGCGGGCTTCTGATTTTGCGATTTGTCGACTCAAGCGTCGTTAAACGGGACTATTTTTACAAGTTTCAAGTGTAAGTGTGGTGTGTTAGTAAAATGTTAATGCAATAAAAGGATGAACTAAATCCTCGGGACGGCACAAACCCAAGCTTCAGCTGCAGGTTGAGACTTAAATCTCTACACGTGCAAATGAAAAGAACTTTATAATCCATCGACTTCTTTCACTGACCTGAAAACAGAACAAGCTTGACCTTCATATGAAATGTAATGATAAATGGTTTGTCTGACAGAGGGAAACACACTGAGTGAAACCTATCCAGTTGAGCTATATTGGTTGATAATGGACCTTTTGGCTGCTCGTGCTGAAAACTGCCCTGCTGCACTGTTGTATCAGCAGCAGGGTTTAATCTGACCTGACCTTCCAAAGATGTTTGAAGTTACATACAAATTCCTCCATGAGTTATTATCTCTGAAACTGTCCAAACACGATTTAAACAAGTATTTGTGATATCCTTCATAACCCACGTAAGCTTTCCCTTGTCTCTATATATTGGGGGCATGACTCAAACTGGAGTGACAGATGTTCCCATTTGTTAACCCAAGTAGAAAGACCCACTCCTTAAGGCGCATTCTTCCTCTCCTCCATCCATATCGTGTGACTGCTGGTCGGAAGGCCATTGTGGATGTGTAAGGAAGCGCAGAGGGAAGAGTGAGAGGCGTCGCAGCTCAGAATAAAGTTGCGGTAGATTCCTAAAGGGCTGAGGAGTGAGGTCGTCCTTCAGGCTCTGACCGGCACCCCACCCCTCGAGGCTCCTCAGAGACTCCATTCAAAACCACCTGTTGATTCAGTTCCAGATGACCCCACTGGACTCACTGATAGCAGATGAGCTGGAGAGAGCCAGGGAATGGAACAGGAGGGTTTGGATAAGGGGGGATATTCGCTGTTTGTGGTTATCCAAGCAAAGAAACATTAGTCTATGAGCAGCCGGGCCCTACTGGCAATGCAATCATTCTCTTTGCATTTGGCTTGAACACGTCATAACTCAGAGAAACCAGAGAAAAAAACCTGCACAGACACATGGAGAATATGCAGACTGTGTTTTGTTATGGTGTGCAAAGGCATCAAGATATAGAAAAAATGTGAGGAATCGCATTGACGTTGAATCCCATCAGGTGGTTTATCACAGCAGCATGTTCGGGTTTCAGTTTCCTTTCAGTGACGTGTCTGGGAAGTCTCCAGAGAGAGGCCAGTGCCCAAACCACTTGACAGCATTCAATACAGTACCAAGGAACAGCAAGCAACTCCCCCCCCACCCCACCACAGCCGTTTGAGCTGCTCGTCCGACAGACACCCTGTAAATAAAATGAATGTTGGCCGCTCGTAACCACGGCATCATTCTTTCTGTACGGTCATGACCCAGAGCTCACGACCACGGGTTGGATTGTAAATCGCCTGGTAATTTGAGACCCTTCGACCTTGTACACCAATCTTGCTCCGCAGCAAGCCTCGGTGTGTGAGAGTACGTTCAGCTGAGCTTCAAATACCTCAATGAGAAGCTCCAAAACTGCTTTTCCTTGTCTAACTGAGCCGCAGCGCGCTTGTGAGGAAGCGGCGTAATAACGGCACCTCAGCAGTGAAATCGGCGGTAGGTAAGTTTAAAGATCAACAGTAAGACAAACACTCGCAGTTTCCGTTCCCCTCCTCCCTCCGCACAACCCGCCAGCAGCAATTAGCAGCAGCTAGTGATTGACAACCCAGACGTCAGCTTCCACGCTGCACTGATCCTACTTGGTGTGATGCCCGAGGTTCAGACTCAGGTGGAAAGCAAACAGAGGACTGACAATCATGCCAAGATTCTGACATCTTTCTCATGTGGAAACAGCATTTATATTCACACAACATTTGCTGAGCTCACAAAAAATATCCACGTGTAAACCCTCTACGCCCACAGGTAGTTTCACACCGCAAGGATTTGGATTATTTCAACAGCCAGGAGTGATTTTAAAATCAAGTCCTGTGTCGATGTATTGACGATGAGTCACTCCGCATTTGCTTTTTTTTTCTGTGATTCTGTCTCACTCGTGAATCTCCGTCATGGCTGCAGTTTCCCTCCACGCCGTGCTGGCACCACTTGCACTGGCCATCACGCTCTTTCTGATCATATCTCCATTATCTCACGGTTGAAGCTGTCATCACTGCCAGGGCCTGGGATATGTGAGATTTTTTGGAGCCGCGCCGGCTCACAATAGGCCCTGATGTCACCTCTGCAGCAGCACCTGTCCCGTTCCTCCCCTCAGCAGCGTGCGGTTTGCTGAGGTAGGCATGTCTGGCACGTCCAACGCCGACTCAGAGTAATGGAGGGCTGTTATATGCCAGTGAAAGTGTTGGGACAGCTGTGTGTATGTGTGTGTGTTGTCCTTCATACACACTTGGAGGGGCTTTTATTTAGTGGTGAAATGTACCAATGTACATTTAGTTTGTTACTTTTCTTAATCATTGGCTCACGTGTTCACATTGTTTTTTATATTTTATAAAGTCATTAATTATGAGAGGGGGGAGTTGCTCCACTGATAATGTAACATTAGACTGCGCCATCTCCAGCAGCAGCATCGCTGCAGACATCTGGAGCGGATTTAGAGGCTGAGACACAGCCATTAATCATAGGACATAGTAAGTGTATTGAGTAGAATCGTCTGCAGCTCTCTTTATTAATATGACATCAGAGGATTCTGAAACTGCAATTTGTGGGTTTGAATTTCTTCACTGCAACAAACAAACCAGTTCAGAGTCATTGTAGTATTTATAGAGAAGCTGGAGCATCGGTTCAGGCAGGGGCAGTGTGAACTGCTTATTCCAGGTTAAATATGTGTTCATTCAAATTCTAAGTTTTTTTTTGCTATTTTTGTATTAAACTATATGCACCAGTGGTGTAGTTGACCCTTGCATTATGGGATATATTGTCATGTCAGGACAGACGTTAATGCCAGGTCTGAAGGTCTGACCTAATTCAAGTGTTTCATAATGCCATTGAAGTGGACTAGTTCAAAGCCAGTACAATGTGACATGATTCTATAACAGTCAAATTATAACAGAATAATATGCATTGGTCATAATCGTCACTCATGACCAGATTTCAAGTGGGATTATAGTTGCTTTTGAACAGCTGTGTTGAATCCTGTTGAAATGTTTCTGCTCAAAGCTGAATATGGTCAAGTTAGTGACAGTGACTTATAGTACAACAACAGCCTGATAGCTGAGCCATCTGGAGATAAGAGAGGTTTCCTTCAAATTCATTCTTGAGGTGCTTGACAATACTGGTGATTGGAATAAGTGCATTTGTTGGATTATGTTTATTGAAGGACTGGTTTAGAGGGGATTCATTCTCAGAGGCGGATCACTGTCCAGCTTTGAACAGTGACAACAGGCAGCTGTAGGAGAGAGTCAGTAGCTGTTGTGGTGGTGGTGGTAAAAGTATCCCTGGTCCACTGCAGAAATGTTTTGTCTCATTGTGTAAACTCTGTTTCTGTTTCCACACTGCGAGCTCAAAATTCCTGCGGTAAACACGAAATACTTGTGATGTTTGTTAGTTTCATTTATGTCATGAAAAGGGTTTTTAAAAAAAGTTGAAGTATCCCAGCACCAAATACTTGGAAAGCACCCACACGCCTGAATCCTCTCGGACTGACACACCTATCTTTACCAACCAGAATTACAAAACTAGAGAGAGAGAGAATCATGTTATATACAAGGTGAGGCATGTATGTGTGTGGGCAGATGTAAAATACCAGCATAAGAGATGGTATCACATCACTTCCTTGTTCTCTTGTTTGGAACTATCTGGAGGTGGTGCCATGCAACTGCTGCATTCACTGGAGCGGGGTATAAAACCTCCGAGGTCGCGTCACCTCTCGCCACCATAAACACCTAAAATGACCTTCCAGATGGCAAATTACTACAAACACACACGTTCACTTTCACTCGTGGTGCTGTCACTAGAGGCTGCTGCATTGCAGTGTTTAGACAGCCTCCCTGCAGCTGTTCCATCCATACTTTCAAGTGTGTGTGTGTGTGAGCACTGACAGGCAGGTGCATTCATGTACCTACTCGCTCCACTGCCATGTGTGCGAGTCACCAGTCGGGAGTGCCGTGGGAGCTGCTGGTGCCGGAGTGTGGTGATGGTGGTGGAGCAGAGCGATGCGTATGACAGCTGTTTGTGGAATGGCAGTTCATTTCCATGCCTGTCTGTCAGAGCCGCTTTACCGCGAGCCTGTTCTCGCTTGTTGATCCCCGCTCAACAAACACCAAATACCACAGCGAGCCTCTCTCTGCACCTGTGAGGCCGATCCGCTCTGCCTCCACATGGGTGTGAGACGGGAATAAAAAAAGAAAATAAGCCTCATAATGACGGTGAATTTTTTGACGTGCATAGTTTCATTCTCTGTAATTCCAGCCCACACATGTTCCCAAGTGGATCTGTCCAGTTTCACCAGCCCAAACCACAAAGCGAACAGAGTTCAGACACATTTCCAATTACCTCTATAACTTGATTTCTCTGTACAATCTAATTACTTGTGTCTATGTGAACAGGCTGTCTCCTCTCCATATCTTCCCACAGGCTCAACAGCAATCCACAAATACAGAGGCCTGCACTAAATATGATGCAAATTTGTCAAATAAATGTTGAGACTTCGCTGCAAATGAAAAAAAAAAAAAAAAAAAAAACTTTGTCGAATCCAACTGCAAGGAGCAAATGTTTGAACACAGAGCTGCATTAGAGTGTTAGCACATGTGATGTTTTTTAAAATCAGTAGTAGGATGAAAGCAAGTACAATGACTCAAATGGTGTACTAAAGTACAAGTCTGGGGTACCTGTATTGTACTCACGCATTATTTCAATTTCAAACAAAGTGCCTTAGGGTACATTTTGTGGCTAATATATTTGTACTTTTATTTATTTATGAATTAATTAATATCTGACCTTTCCCTGGAAGTATTTCTATACACTGTTAAACTGATTATTTTACTTAGACAATAGATAATATAATGTTATAATATTCATAGTTATTCATGTGCTGGCTTAAAGTGCTGTGAAAGGCTCTGATAAATAACTGCATTATTAAAATTTCACCTCGAAATAATGAGGTGTAGTATCAGCCATATTTCATCACGCAGACAGCTTCAGTCTTATCTGCTGAGATATCACTTTGGGAGACTTCTGCCACTACCAAAACACATTTGAAGTAAATGGAGGTGTATTGGCAATCATCAAAACATTGTGGACAGATGGGCAGATATCAGCAGCAGCTCAGGAGACTCATTCAGTCATGAGATATTTTTTGGAATTTTTTTTCTCCTGAACAAGGCGTCTGAGGTGAGGCGGCGTCCGTGACAGCTCCAGAGTAAGACGTGATGCGCTTTATGTGCAAAACGATGATGATAAGAAAATTGGGACTTTTCAAAATAGGTTTCAGCAGCGAGAAATGTTTTGGAGCCGGCAGCTGTGAACCATTAGCGGTGCAGCACCTGAAGGCAGCGCCGCTCTGACCTCAGCTTTTGGCTGTGTTGCCGGCTGCTTGATTGGCCCAAATGTAATTTTGGTGTCAGGTACAATCAGCTCTCCTCAATGCACAGGACGCTTTATGCACATGTGTAGAAATTACATCTTTAACCTTTCTTTCTCTCTCATGAATCATCATAGAGAGGCTCGGCTGGTAAATATAAGTGTGCGTGCAGCTCGCTGAAGTCGCCTTGCAGCATTTTTCAGTGTTGACATGTTTTAGAACAAGTTGCATCTTGATGGCAGCTTTTATGACCATCAAGATTCCTTGCATCTAAGAAATGGTCTGCTTTTTCTTTTCTTTTTTTTTTTTTTTTGCACAGGAAATCCAACTGTGTGGCTCTTTTGTACCTGGTCAATGCCACTAAAGACTGCTTATTTGTCTAAAAAATGTGGAGTGCAGTGGAACGAGACTCTTCCAACAAATGAGAAACTGCTCTCGTTTCAAAAACACATATTCAAAAGCAACATCACAAGAGAGAAATAAACTGAGTCTGGGAAAGAAAAGAGACTATAACCAACCTCCTCTAAGAATGCAGGACAGCCAAATATTACTATTGTCAGAGGCACAGCTTTCCGGTTTACACAACTTAAAAGGCTCCAGAGTTTCTCACCAAGACATAAATCCATGTGAAACTAGACTTTGGTAATTGCCTAAATCTCTGGTGAGGCCACGTTTTTCCATAAATCATAACATGGCTGAGGTTTGAGGGCAGCAGGGATATTCTTGTAAACAGCTTATAGCTTGTTCGTGCCCTGGATGCTTCAGCAGAGGAGACTCAGAAACCAGCAAAGAGCAGAGAAAACAATTAGCTGCACACACACACACACAGAAATAAATTAATTTACAGAGACTTGGCAAAGAAACTTTGCTACTTTCCAAACCTACTCGTAAATTTTAACCTTAACCTAAACCCATATTTGAATGAAGCCTAACCTAACTGTAACCTAAATAAACCGAACCTAACCTTAACCCTAACCCTACCTAAGTCTTACCTTACCTGGAACATCAGGCAAAGTCACAATCTTAACCTAAGCTTGTACTGTGGCATTTTAAAACAAAAAAAGATTCACTTAAATGTACATAGAGATTTTGACCATATAAGGGAGCGACACAGGGAAGACGAGTCCCCATAATGGGCCTGTGCAAATAGATATAGGTCCCCACAACATGACTTCTACCTGGAGTGCACACACACACACTGCTCCTCCTGTCCTCTTTAAACGACTTCCTTCTTGATATCTAATATCTCCTTTATTGCCACTTGAGTCTTTTCCAGCATTAAAAGATACCAACCCTATAATTTACCCTCCCAGTGTCTTCAGTGCTGTGCCCAACAATCAGCACACCCTGACTGGCACAGCAGGTCTCGGCACTCCTCCGCCCGCTACATGGAAACATGGAACCCTGATTTATTCACATGCACGGCATTCAAACTTGCATGCACCTCATGCAAACTAAATCCAGTTTTGCTGACCAAGCATAATCTCAGGTCTTCTACATGTATTCACAACTGGCTGGCAGATTGGGTTCTGGAGGCCAGAGAGTGGTATAAAACCCAGAATAGATGGAGGGAGAAAAAAAAAGACAACACACAAGCATGTCTCTTATTTTGTCTGAAATTTGAAAGAACCACAAATCAACGTCGCATCTCCCTGGAGCCAGATCACGACCCAAAAGCCTGCCACTCCCGGGAGGCAAGGAATGGAACAAGACACACACAGGCTCCGTGTAACATGTGGACCATAGCACTATATTTAACGACTGCTTATTTGAATGTCATAGTAGCCGACGTTGAGTTAACTTGTTCATGCCTATTGAATTTGAATGTTTTAGTTAAAAATGTGCGTTAATGTCGTGATAAAGATTTAAAACATCTTCGGTTGCATGGTGTGAAATAAGAACACGACAGAAGGGAAATAGAATAAAAAATGAAATCTCATGCATTACATCGCAGATATCAGATTACAACGAGGACATGATGTCACAGAGCAGCGTTGTGTTTATGAGGCTTCAGTCACCAGGGTGAGCCCATACAGCTGCAGCGCTGCCTGTCCACACCTTTGTGTGTACTGTGACCCCCCCCTATCAGTCACCTGATCTGGGTCCGACTGTAAAGTGGAGCGATCGCATCATTGCATTTCATTCAGAGGCGTGGGCCTGACTCCGACCTTACATATCCGGAGAAGTGTTCTCACTTTACGTGGGCAGGTATTATCAGTCAGCTCGGTGTCACACTGTTTGCACGACAACCTGTTTACAGGGTCACAAGATGGATTGGAGGCTGAAGCTGAGTGTTACAGAAATCATAAACGGTGGACCTTTTGAAGGGAGAGCGGCGGCATGATTGAGCCTGTGTATTTATCTACATGACCTTTGTCTTTATTTTAGCCCAGTAACACTCTGATATAAATCTAAAACTACTTTAGTGTTTTCAATGCTTCCACGGTAACTATATATAACCTGTCTCATTTCAGTTTAACTTAGTTTAGTTTATCTTATCGTAACTTAACTCGGCTGATTTGTGTTTAGCTTGGCTTTGCTACGTCTGTGGAGATTCTCATTCATCCAGGTCATAGTATCAGGTGATCGTTTAGTCAAGGCAACTGGACTTCTTTCTTTATTGAAGACGTTTCGTCCTTCATCCTTGGCTTTGCTAAATGTATCTTTTTTTAGGTTGGCTTAAGTTATCTTGAGTTGAGTTCATCTTAGCTAATATTAACATAGTTTAGCTGAGCTTAGCTTAGCCTCAGTGCATGTGTGTTTGCTTGGGAAAAGTTGAACTCCAGAGCACTTGTTAGTTGTGGATGTTTTTTTTTTTTTTTTTTTTTAAGACAGGGGCCATAAAGGGGCCACAGTTTACACAGGGGGACAGATACATGTCAACATTCTTGTGCAACACCTGATTCAGTAAAGTGCAGTTATAGGTCTAAAGTACACACAAGTCTTCCTTGTTCAAGCCCACTGAGTATCTCAAAAAACAATTTTAAAATGTACTACCCAAGACGTTGTTATTTGTATTGTTAAACTACTGCTGGGACAGGGGCACTTCAGGGACCAACCAGAACTGGGGCCAGTGCCCCCCTTGCCCCCCCCCCCCCCCCCCCCCCCCCCCCCGGAGCTACAAAGTCACCAGAGTGAGCAGTACATTTCAGAAAAGCTCATTTTTCTGTTAGTTTCTGTTCCCTCATGTAAGCATAATTTACACAAACACCAGCACGAAATGTCAGGAGTCCAGTGCCAAAAAAGACACAAACAGCAAAACAAGCACTTATCAGAGTCTGAAAAACCCAAACTGTGAATGTTCAACATTCTTTTCATTTTCGAGCTAAAGCTGGATTTTCCAAAATGTCATCTTGTGGCGAAGAATCTTAGCGGGGAATGGCTCAGAAGTAAGAATGAGGTCTACTTTAAGCACAAGGGCACACGACTCCTCCTCGACTCGGCTTCTTTGCCCAAGGGCAGAGCCTGTAATCTTAGAAGAACTGTGAATCAAGGGAAGAGTGGGGCAACAACTCAAAGGAAGTATCTTCAATTTCCTACTCCGCCACCATCCGGTCCCCATCTCATCAGCCTGTTCTCACACTGCAAGAAATACATCCATTCACATCCCTAGATTGGTCCCGTCAGGGTACGATAAATCATTAACGCCTCTCCTCTCCTGCACCACTTTCTCTCTACTGTTGGACAGGACACTGAAATGTAAGTTAATCATGGCTGTGACCTGCTTTACCCCCCCCAGGGGACTCCACAGATGGTGTTTCTCAGTGTTATCCCTAAACTGCCGCTTCAGACTTGTGGGTTAATGATGAAAAATCACAGCCCATGATGCATTGCAGCCATGTGTTTTGTTACACAAGCGTCACAACTTCATGGCCTCAAAGTTTTCTAGGATCGAAAAGATTAAGATTAAAAGAGAGTTGCTGGAAGCCCGTCCAAACTTCCCCAAACACAGGTCTGACTGCCTCTGAATACCTGCAGGCCTCCATCATCTGTCACGCACTCCTGCTCTCGGGTTTGACGGGTGCAGTCGGAAACCTTGATGTTGAAGCCACAGTCTTAAAATTACAAAAACACAGATCTGTTTGCCTCAGGGAGGAGTTTATAACAAGCATGACGATCATGTGCCTGACTCCGCAGCCATTTTAAAGTCAGATCTATAATTTGTCTAAATCTATGTAAACCCCTGTTATGCTTATATATATATATATCTATATATACGTTTCAGATCATTAATGAATGATAAGAATATACACTATATAAGATACTATAAAAGGGGTGGAGCAAGCCAAGTATGCTACATTCAGGATGCAGTACACATATGCAAATGTCTTATTCCTAACCAAGACATGTCGAGACAAGATCTCCCACAGCAGACCAAAATTGCACTCAGGTCTTGCCGGTTGCAAACGAAGACAAAAGAAGTTGACCAAACACAAAGATCTCATCTGCTTACATGTTTTAAAGCTCAAAGTAAAGCCTCTCTGTTCCATCGGTGTAGTTTTTACTTGTGTTATCAAACTGTCTTAAGGCTCCATGACTCATATCATGACAAAACATTTCACACAATCTACTGTATTTTCATGGTGAACTCAAATCAAAACTGTAAAATGTCTCGTGTGCTGATCGCTGAGTCCTGGCTGTGTAGTTACAGTCATTCAGTGACATCTTCTGACGGCAGAATGGACTGCAGCACCCACCCTGATGACCACTAAGAACATGTACGGCTCTACTTTTTTTAAGCCTGTCCTGTCCAGCAAAAAGGCATGAAGAATTGGAAGCCTTCATGCCTCATTATGCCTGACAGATTTTACTCTGACATTACATCCTTCCTGTTACTTAAAACTTTATTTGGAGGATTATGTTCTTGAATGTTGCTCACGTACTGTGAGTGAGGAAGTCAGGACGGGCAGAATGCAAGGAGTGGATAGAAGGAAAAACAAAGAAGCAGTGGTATGACAACACTGCAGTCATATCACACATACAGAGAAAATGTACATCTCTGATATAGATACTGATACTTTCACTATTTTAGTATAAGTTTTGCAACTCTTGGAAAATGTTTAAATAAGTGTTGGTGAAACAATTTGATTCCGTGTGCAGAAAACTGGAATGATTAGGTAAAGCTTTGACATAGAATATAATATATAATAGCACAAATAATATCAGGACATTTTTAATTAACGTTTTCAATTCAGTTTCAAAAATTCAAGTGATGGAAATATTCTTAAGCAAAAATGTTTTGAAAAAAATTGTATAGACTTTTTTTTAAATATATCACATTGTTTGTAATAACTATTTGCAAACCGTTTTTACGAAGTGATAAATTATTTAACATTTTGTCTATCACCCCTGACGCACCCTTCTCATCAGATTCTAAATAAGACACAGAACCAGAATGACTGACCATTTAATGATCTTCAGAAGTAAGTTAAACAACAATTTATTTTACAGTTTAAAATGTCCTCATGGAGGAACAGCAAAATACACTCAAAATGAAGATTGATCAAAAGACAGTTTTCAAATTAATCACCTTTTTAAGTTGTTTTTTTTCTTTTCATTTGTTTATCAAAAATTATAAGTGCCTTCAACATAACCATGAGAGTATTCAGCTTGCAGTCATAGAAATATTTACACCACAAAAACTGACGAGCATGGTTTTACTTTCAACATCGGTTTCACACACCTCATCCCCCGTCTCTTTCAGACTGCTTTGTTTTGTTGCACAAAACAAAAATAAAGACCCTGAAGAAAGACAATTATAACGGGGAAAATACACAAGAGCACAGATTAAGGACGTCAGTATTTACAGCTCGGCTCAAGGAGACAGTTCAGGGAAGAGATGGAGGCAGATGATCAACACATCCAATAGCGGCATGATGTCAAGTTCAAGTCACATTCTTTGCCTTTATGATTTCACTTTGATTTGAAAATAAAGCATGCTCTATAACACAGCTACCATGAATCGAAAAAGGACCTCAGGGTGCAGAGAATGATTTCCAGACAGCAGGGGGCAGTAGAGGACCATATCACAGAGAAGGAAAAACAGGAATCTCAACACTAAGCAACCCCGACGATACAATGGTTCCTTCAAAATGAGGATACAATTTCAAAAATGTAAAAGCGCTGCCGTAACAGAGTCAGGTTGATGAACAATACCAAAAAAAGTAATCAAGTCTGCCCTCTGAGTGGCAAAATACAAAGTCACATATGAAAATAGGTTCTGAACAAATTTGTTTTAGATACATTGTGTTTGAGCGTTTGCAAAAGATATTTTGGCACATAAGTAATTTATTTTATTTTTTTTGCGAATATCACTCCTGGATCCTGTATAGATCCCTTCTACCAGTCCCCTTTATGCCCTTGCAAGAGAGAGAGAGAGAGAGAGAGAGAGAGAGAGAAAGAGAGAGCAAGCAAGAGTAAGAAAGCAAGAAAGAAATCAAGAAATACAGAAAGAAAACATTAAGATTTGATGATCTGTCTTGTAAAATAATTCACTTGGTCTCTTGACATTGCTTCAGTCTTTAAATATTTATAAGATTTACAGTTTCACAATTGTCCACAATACCCTTAGGCGTAAAGAAAATGCAAACAAAAATAAACAAATTAAATAGTCTTTATATAGTCCCCTGTTGAGGCATTGAGTGTAAACTGTACAACTCTCAACATCCCCTCATGAGTTCCTGGGGGAGGGAACAAGTCATGATGGAGAGTCGAGTCCGGAAATGAAGTAGAAGTTGGCTGATGGTGAAGGAGCAAACGCAGTATGACCGATCAGGCCCAAAAGATTCCTGATCATTTTGCAGGCGATGATTTCTCTTTTATCTTGCACTAGCATTGCTGATTACAAGAGTAATTCCATAACATGTATAATAATATGCGCAAATCTGTACAGAGTTCCCAATTTTTTTCCCCTAACATAGTGCAATGACTTCTCACAGTCTTTAAAAAAAAAAACAATCACTTTTATGAAGATAAAAAATATCCCGAAGGAAGGTCTCAATCCATAGCTTTATGACTGCCATGAATTAGAAAAGGCTATGCACAACAACTCCAAAAAGTCAAAAATGTAATGAGTAATCAGAAATGATCGCTGAAAATCCCCATCTGACCCTTCATATCCTCAAGGTATAGTTTTTGTCACTGGGCGATTTAAGGACTCGGTGAAGTGAAGGAGAAAAAGTTGAGTGCATGCTAAATTGGATTTTTTTTTTGAGTCAAACTCATAAAAGTATGAGGCAATTCCAGTTTTACAAAACTGGATCCAAAAGGGCTGGTGTTGGCTTGTTCAGGAAGAAAACATGGAGGTAATCAAACAGAGGCAATGACAATCATGAGGTGAGGGGAAATGCTGGAGATGCTGTTGAGAAGATCTGGTGCCAGGTGAGAGAGGTGGCTCTCGGAGAACTCACACGGTGGGAAAATCTGCACCACATAAGCTGGCTGGGAATCCAAAGATAAAAATATTAGAATGAGAGGGCGAACAACTTGTCAGGATACAGAAAGTCATTATGAAATAGTTTAAAGAAAAACGAGAAGCAAGAAGCTGAAAGGACCGCAGACCTGATTAGAGCCAGGGTTGGGAACGTTGATGATTCCAGCTGCCTGTTTGGCTTGCAGGTAGGTGATGAAGCCACTTTTCAAAGCTTGGGTTTGACCAAGGACGTCTTCTTGGTCCCGACCACAGGGTAGAGCCAGTAACAAACAGTAGTCATTCTCCACCTGTCGTGAAAGGTATTGGTAAGTCTTTAGATAAAAAGCTGCAGGTAACAGACAATCTCTCTAAATACCAGAGGTAAAGATATATTTATTTATATAAATATATTTCAAATTATTTCCCATCTTGCTGTACAATAGTTGCTTAAAGCACTTTCGCTTTTACCATCAGCAGTTACAGGTGTCACCCAATAAACTATAAATATAAAAATAAATCCCAGCTTAAGTAAGTACCCCTCAAAGCCAAAATACTCACAGTCATTCGTCGGGCCACACTGTCCAACTGGGAAGCCTCCAGCCTCATTCTCTGAACGATTCGGAGAAGAGGACCGCCCTCTGGGGGTGGCAGAGAGCGCTGGGCCAGGATGGTGTTACCAGAAACGAAGTGCAACTGGACAGCAGCCTGGTCGTTCTTCAGTGCCAACAGGCCTTGCCATACAATAGGATATTTCTAAACAAAGCAAAAACGAAATATATAAAAAATTCAACATTTCCTCTCTGTGGTGTTGTTTTGGAATGGAAATGCATTCCATGTATTATGACAATGCTGATTCCTCTGTCTTCCTACCGTCATAAGTTGCACCATGTCAATGGATCTGTGTCCTGAATGTTCCAGCTGAGCATCGGGCCGTGACTGCAGGACACTTGTGGGTACTGTTGGCTGAGGGGTAGGCAAGAAGGCTGGGGGACCTTTTTGAAGAGACAGATCTGGCTTATGAGTAAGACTCATGGGGGAAGTCATGGGAGACTGGTATGAGGGTGAGACCGTATCCCCTGGTATTCTGGAAATATGGGAGAGGTCTGTAGAGGTAGCATGGCGAAGATGAGGACTCTCAGGCTTGGGATCACTTCCTCCCCCATGTGCCTGAGACAATTTTCCCCTGTGACCCAGGTCCGGCTCTGGAGAGACCTGATTAATAAAATGCAAATCAATGGAATTATGCATACTGTGCGTTATCATTCCATTGAGATGTAATTAATTGTGTAATGTAATTATACATGCTATATAATGAAAATTTTGATATATTTGCACAATTGTAAAGACAATAAAAGCATATCAAGTGACCTGTGAAGATGTAATCCCTTGGTTAGCCAGGCTGTGTCCCGATGATGGATGTCGTGGAAACTGAGAAGGGAAGCTTCGCATGTCCCGATAGACCGAAAAGGAGCCTGCACCTCCAGGAGACATCAGCTGGACCCCACGAGGGTGAGGAGACACCATGACAGGACTGGATGTATGAACTCCCCGGATTCTACTTTCACTGGAGGGTGGATGTATCAGCTTTCCTTCCAGTGGTTTGTGACATTCTTTTGTGGAAAGTTCAATGGCCTTCCCAACTAAAGGACTCTTCGAAGGCACAGAGATGTTGCTTGAAGATGCACCAGTCTCTGAGGATCGTGACTGTCTTGCATCCACAGTGGCCTGCTCTCCCCGCTGTTGGTGCATGAGGATGCGCTGGTGAATGTCTCTGTACTGGTCCATACGTATACTTGGGTGCAGCCCTCTGTGATCACTGTGAATCATCATTACATCTGACTGGAGCTGGGGCACTGATGGCCTACTAAGGGCTTGGTTAAAATGTCGGGAGTCTTCTTCAGTTACACTGCTGTTGCCACCACCAGACACTGACCCAGGGGGGCTTGAGTGAGATTGTAGAACCATGTCACGAATCACATTAGGCTGTGGTGTGTTGGAGCGCTGAGGAGGCCCTGGATGGGGAGAAGACAGGGCATCACCACGCCTTCCATAGTTTATCCCAGACATCGGTGGGGTGTTCATCCTGGCTTCATGAGTCATTGACTGTGTGACACTGTGAGGCTGTATTATGACAGAGGAATGTTCTGAATGTGGGTGATGCATGCCAGAATGATATGTAGACATTTGTGGCATCCCATGACCAAGAACTACCGAGGTTCCAACAGGAGAACCACTCGTTGGACAGGTTTTTGCAAAGGATGAAGAAGAGTGAACAGCTATTCGTGGAGACTGGGGCTCTTGCTTGAGGTGTAGAGCAGACCGATCATTTGGGATACCAGGGCTGGGGCTCATGCGGGTTCCAGAAAGTGATGGGTGGTGTGGACTCATCACTGGGCTAAGGTTGGACTGCTGAACAGTTTTGCCAATGTCCATCTTTTTTGGTAGAGGTTCTGTCCCCGTTCCTCTCTTGCCATGCTGCTGCTGTATCACAGCCTGGCTGTACATCAACACTTGAGGAGAACTCACTGGCTGTTGGAACATCTTCACCACACCACCGTGGGATGCTGTGTGATATGGAGCATCAGATTTATCACAAGCCTGACTCTCGTGTTTGGTACTGGAAATGACAGGTTGAGAATTATAGGATAGGACTCCTGTGTGGCCATAAGATGAAGGCAGTGGCGCAGTTTTGGGGGTAGGCGACTGGGATGTTGTGATGATTGGCTCTTGCTTTATCTGAGATTTGGACACAGATTGCTGAAACTCGATGTCACCAGCACTTGCTTGAGGGATTTGACTGATTTTGGCTCTCATCCTGTGAGGCCCCTCAGTTTTCTGACCCGAATAGCTCAGAACAACAACACCCTCTGATGTATTGACCCTTAGGCCAGGACTAGTGCCTGTATTATAGGGAGTAGTCTCAACAACCGAACGTCCTCTACTCCCATCTTCAACTACATCCATGCCATGATAGCGATTATTCTCATTGGAGTTTGATCTGAATTTTTGCTTGGGAATGGATAAGCCTATGCTTCTGTTACTTAGTGAAATACGTGGAGTTTCCTCTGTATCATAAGGCATTGGAATTCGACTTATTACCGATGTAGCAGGAGAAATTATTGTATGCTGGGTCTTCTCGCCACAGTTCTGCTGAGACTCTGTTAGAGGAGATGGTTTGTGGTGTGTGGGCTGGATGGGGAATGGTGGCCTCTCTTCTGGATGTAACTGTCTTGAACCAACTAAATCTGGGCGATTTTCATTCTCTGACACACGCAAAGGATCTGAAAGCGTAGATGTCACCATCGTGGTGGGTATGGAGTTGCTGTTTGATGCAGATACATATTTAGGTTCCATGAGAATCTTTCTTAAGGTACTAGAACTAGGGTCAATATCTGAAGCCTTGGTGTCAGGGGGCATTGGGGGATTTGTTGAGGGGGTTCCACTAAGTGTAGTTGGTGATGTTACAGAGGAAGTTACAACAGTAACTTGACAGGAGGGTGCAACGTAGATTCTACTTTCTTCGGATCGCTGAGGCCAGTCAGGTAAAAGTGGCATTTTGGCTGGCCGCATAAGGGGTACGTGAAACTGGGACGCAACCTGTGGGCGAGCAGGGGCAAGACTAGGTGGAGATGGCTCTGATGCTTGAGGATGCTTTTTGTAACTGGTGATGTTGCTTGTGCCTGAATGGAAAGCAGACTCTTTGGGTACAGGCTGCTCAACCTCAGGCTGTTCTGCCTCTTTGGGGGTGTCAACAGTTATAGCACTGGTAACATCACGCCTACAAGTTGCAACAGCAGTAACCACAGACGCTCCAGCAGTTGCTCCTGCTGTAACAGTAACTGCTTTTGAATTGATGGTTTCTGGGTCTTCTGGGATAGACTCTGGTAACTTCACTGGAGGGGGCGCTGGTTGTGAAACTTCTTCAACAACATCCCCTTTTTTATTAGCACCTTTACGATTGCGTGTCTTCTTCGGGGTTTTTGCTCTCACTTTTCCTGTTTTCTTGGGTGTGTCAAGTAGCGGGAGTTCTTCTGCTGCCTTAACCTCTGCCATTGGGCCCTTTGGGCTGGGTGTTAGAGGACCATCATCTGAGTCTGCTGCAAGAATATTGTTGATCATCATGTGTGTTTCAGGTTCCATAATCTCATTAGAAGAGGTGGATATTAAAGATTCAGGGGTCGGTATAATAGTATTGTAAGTAGGAGGAGACGTGAACCCATCTGCATCTGCACATTCTTCTGCTGTAATGGAATCAATAGCTGCTGCAAGTTCTGTTTCACTTGCAGGAATTGCTGGCTTTTCTTCCTCAACCTCAATTTCTGGCTCCACTATGACAGGGGGCAACGTCGTAGGTTGCCCTGCAGGCGGTTCCTTGTATGGCCGAGGAGTTTGCTCAACTGTAAGTTTGGCAATATTTTCCACAGCCTGCTCTAGTTCCATCTGCCGTGCTAAGAGAGCAGCTGGATCAGGAGGAAGTTCCGGTTCTGAAAGTGTATCTTCACTGTCCTGCACATCAACCTCATTTGATTCTTTTGGAAAACCTGTTTCCTTTGTTTCCTCATTCTCTTTTACCACTATTTTAGTTTTTGTAATAGCAGGAACTTCAAATGTTCCCGGCACATTATCCTCTGAACGAAGTAAACCTTTTACATCATCAACACTGACACGGATCTCAAGATTTTTTAAGCTGTGCGATTTATCGTCAGTGAGCTGCTTAGTATTTCTTTTCAGCCTAGGGGTTTTCATTTTCGCACTCTTCACAGGTGGTCTTCTCTCTGAGGAGCTGGTGTCTACCTTCTCACCATCAGTAGATTTCTTTCCACCAGAATCTTTTAAATCTTTTTCCTTTCTGTCAATTGTTGGACTTCCATGTTCTGTTCTTTCTGCTAAGTTCATAAATAGGTCTGGTTCATCTTTAGTCTTAAGCTCTGACTCATCATGACTTGATAAACAAGTTTGTTCAGCCAGCAGCATAGTGCCTCCAGGCTGCTTGTCTACTCTAGTTCCTTTCTTGTTAAGGGAAGGTGTTGTCAAGGATAGATGCGATTGTTGCACCTTCTGGGTGCGAGGTGAACGCCATCCTTCAGAGGCTTTTACTACCTCTATTGTACTTGAGGCATCTTTAATTTCTGTATCTTCATCCACACATTTTTGCTGATCACTTTTCACTGGTGATGCATCCTCACTCCGTTTGATGCCTCTTTTAGGTGGACGGCCTCGTCTGGTATTAGTTGTTGGAATTTGAACATCTTGCTGTATTGGGTCTTTGTCATTGCTCCGTTTACGCATTGAGCGTGCTGACTCAACTACATCTTTACCAGCTTGGTCGTCATCATGTAGCGTGGCATAGACGGACCTTACATTCCTTCGCCGTGCCCTCCCATGAATCAAACTTGACTCTAGGTTCTGCTCTGAGTCTGATGCATAGATTGGTGATTTGGACGTGGATTTAGAATCAAAAGATGCTTTTGGTGGTTCCGCTCGAGGAGATGAGGCCCTTTTGAGTTTCTCTCTGTCAATCCTTTCACTCTTTCGTGTTGCTGGCTTCTCAATGGCAGCATTTTGCGAAGGCTGTGAGCTACGAAGTACTGATAGGGGTTTTGCCCTCTTATTCTTGGGCTGCCTTCGATTTGGTAATGGTTTTATTTCAGCCTCTAGTTCTGGCATGCATATTTCACTATCTGCCTCAGTCTTCTGAGATTCATCAAAGCCCTTTATTTCCTGATTTTCTTCTTTAGGTTCCATTTCAATTTCAGGTTTTTCTTCAATCTTCGGGGATGAGTCGGAGTACACAAATACTGCAGCCTCTCTTTCAAACCCACCCAGGGAACCACCAGGAGTTGGCGGCTTATCTTCCACAAGAGGATTATGTTCCACTGCCAAACTATCAGCACTTTTTACTTTAGGTTCATTTAACTCAACTTTCATTTCCTGTTCCTTTTCTGGTTCCAAAAGAGTAAGTGAAGGGGTAATGGTTAGCTTCGGAGCACACATCTTAAATTCTTCCATGGGAAAAGAATGAGGAGGAGACACCTCAAGAATTGGCTCCACTTTTTCTTCTTTGACAATCGGTATGGGCTGATCTGAAGATGCAGTAAACAACTCTTTCTTTTCTGGAGACATTTCTTTGGGGGAAGGAACAAGCGGGGGAACAGACGAGGTTAATTGAGGGCTGGCTGATTTCACATCAACCTTTACAGGCTCAGATTCCTTATGAGACAGCACATTTTCACAGTTTTCCACCTGCTCTATTTTAAGCTCTACTTCTGAATCATGCTCTGTGTCAGTTAGGGTCTGATCCTTGTCCTTTTGTTGCTGAAGCTCCAAAAACCTACTATGGAAAAGCACGATGGGCTCTTGTGGAACATCACCTCCCCCAGGTTCAGCCTGTGGCTCAGTTGCACCTGGCTTACTAAAAGTCCTCCCAGTTCCACTTTCTACATCTTGGTCTTTACGTTCAAGATGCTGCAAACGGCGGGAGTCCTGTTCAAAGATTGAGCTGTGCAGGAAGCGTGACGCAAACAGTTCCTGACGCTCTTGATCCTGTGGCTTGAGTTCCTCCTTTTTATCGTGAAGCTTTTCCACAGAGTCAGTACGAGTCTTCTTCTTTTTCATATACCAAGATGGAATAGGCCGAGGTGCTAACTCTACCTTGCCCTTAACTGAGCAGCTGTTGGAGGTTGGAAAGCGCGAGGGAAGAAAGGACCAGTTATCTTCCCTGGAGGAATACAGCGTTTTGGCTCTTTCAAGGAGTGCTTTTGTGTCTGGAGTTATAGTTTTGTCTAATGCAAAAGAATAAAATTTATTCTTTTCCAAGGAGCCAGAGAGTTTCAGGTCTGACATTCTCTCATCACGGTCTCTGAGAATATATGACAAGGAGCTACTGGAGTCCGGAAATGTGTGTTTGCTTTCCAAATCATCATCTGAATCAGACTGCACTTCACCAGGTTCTAATTCCTGCCCAAGGCGTTTGTGGATACTTTCCTGTTTTGCGATGTCACTTGGGAAAGTCATTTCCATTCTAAGTGAATCAGACTTGATTCTTCTTTCCCAACGTTGCGTTAACTCCTCATCGCACCCAAGCAAGGTAGTCTTAAGTTCTGCAAGCTCAGGGTCAGCAGACTGTAGATGTCTGGCTGGCAAGCTCAAACTGTTTTTTAATGACTCTGTGTTTGGTATAGAATCGTCCACTTTTGGAGAAGATTTCCTTTCTCTGTTAATCAGGACGGTCTCATCTTCATCATTTGCAGAAAAATTCCCAGTTCCTGTTGAAGATGTAATTCTAGGATAAATGACCTCATTCAACTTTTGTGGACTTGCAATATTACGCTCACTTTTTGGAATCACTAATTCAAAGTCGAAGTTCTCCAGTTTCTTTCGTTTAGAAGAGGAACAGTCATCACTGGACACATCCTGATTTGGTTTTCTGAAATCCTGCATTACATAATCCTTTTCAAAGTCGTGATTCTCTGTGCTTGGTGGGTTTTCAAACTTGACTAATTTATCAGGATCACCAAGCTTGGGTCGAATCCATCGACTCGGTTCAATTTGTGTTATGCAAATATTGGTCTGGTCATTGTGCAAACAGTGTTCATCTGTACTGTCAGAGTCTCTGCACTTACCTCTTCCTTGTTCATACTCAAACAAACCCTGTTTCTGTTCTTTCAATTCATCCAGATCTAGACCTCCGTCATCTGATATTTTTGTGAGATTGTAGGTGTTTTCACTTTTTGAGCCCTCTACATCCGTTTTGAGGAGGGCCGGATCTAATTTATCTGTTGAATCCCCAGACATATCCCCAAACCGTGACTGACGATCCAAGGACAGGCTTACAGAGTCACTTTCACAGTCTTGTCCATCCTTAGGACTATTAACTTGGACAATCCGCAGACATTTATCCTTGTGGTGCTCTTTTTTGTGAGTCCCTTTTATCAAAATGTTCTTATCCAAATCTGTCTCCTTTGCATTGTTCCACAGTTTATGAAGTCCAGGTCTGCCAAGGTCATCCTCACTAGTTCTCTTTTGTCGATCCATTTTCCCAGACTCTTCAAAGCGCCTCTTCCTTGCAGCTAATCGGTCAATATCCACAGAAATACCACTTTCAGATTTTCCATGTTTCTTTGATTTGACTTTAGCATCCTTATCAATAATCTCCACCAAACTGTGCATATTTTTGTCTCTGGTCGCCTTCCCATGCTTAGAGATATCGCTTTTCAATGGTTCAGAGCGGAATGGAGGACTCCTCGTGTCAGCTGAAGGTGATGCCAATCTAGGACTATCACTCCCACCTCTCTGTATCTGTTTCTCTTGGATGGTGTGACCAATCAATTTTCCCTCTTTTTCTTTGACACGCGTTAACTGTACAACACAAGGCAGCAGGTCTAACCTCCCTTTGCCGAAGTTTTCCTTTGGAATTTTACTGTTTTTACCACGAATGACAGAATCAGGGCTAATGTCTCTTTCCAGCTCAGGTTCTGTCTCACACGTTTGGATAATAGGTGATGCAACTTTGAGCTTCTTAAGCTTCTGTTTCTCACTCTTGTCCTTGTCACCACGATCCTTACATCCAGCTCGCTTCTCCTTATCAACCAAATTCCCTCTTTCAACTTCAAAGAGATGGTCCTTTTCAAGTTTCTCAGATTTGTTATACCTTTCAGAGCGGGCTTTTTCAAGTTTTTCAAATCTGGGTGGAGAGATTGAACTGCAGCTTCCGCTTCTGTCAGAAGAGCGACAACAAATGCGACGGTCTGAATCACTTGGTATCCTCTCAGAGAGCGAAGGGGATGCAGTGGGGCTAGCTGGACGACGACTGGCGATGTGTGATGGGCTTTGGCTACGCTCTATGGTCCTCCTCCCATGATCACGTCCCCGATCTGTTTCAAAGCGCTCCCTCTCTCTTTCGCGTTCCCGTTGCAAATAGCTGTACTTGCGGATGTCCTGCTCATAAGGGTCGGTTCTGTATTCCCGATACTCCCGTGGGTCCTCAAAGTATTGTGGATCATAGTAATCTCCCTGGTATGGGTCCCATTCAGTGTAAAACTCCCGACTTCTAGCAGGGTATTTGCGACGTGGATCTTCAGTATATGTTCCCGGTGTCCGCACGTTTTCATAATATTGTCTTTCTGTTGTAAATTCATATTGAGTTCGTCGGTCATCTCTGTTAAAACAGACACATAAGAGCAAGCTGTAATTTCATCATTCAATCACTTTGGGACTTGTGTTCTGCTGGATTTAAGCTAAATTGTAATTATTACTCAAGAAAGCAACACAAACCTTCTTTCAGAGAGAATATCATAAAAGTCTCGAATGTCCTGCCCAGACGATTGCATTGAACGGTAGAAAGCCATCTGACTTTCTTGATTAGCAAAGTCCACCTAAAAAAACAAAAAAGAATGTCAACAGTTTTGCTTTTTTCAGTTATTAACAATTACAACAGGGAAACCTCTGTGAAACAAATCTTTTGTTTCACTTGCCTTGATTTTACTGCCCCCAATCTTCCAACCCTTTGTGTCTTTGACAGCGGCTTGTGCGTACTCAATGTTGTTGTACAGGATAAGAGCCATTCCTTTCATTCGGTCAAATACAACCTGTGGAACATCAAGGAAAACTTGAGTAGTTATAAGGTCCCGGAAATTGAACAATGGGAAAATATGAGGTGGGAAATAAACTGGCAAACCTTGACCACATGTCCATAGCGGCAAAAATGTCGGGTGAGAAACTGCTCAGTTGTATTCGACGCTAATCCATCCAACCAAACACACGTCGTAGGCATACTCTTCCCAAAGCCCAGCTGAGAATGGAAGAATAAAATGGAAGATTGATGTTAGTTTAAAAAATTGCACTCTACTCAAAGATATCAACAGTTCAAACTAATTGCACTTAAGAATGTGGTGGTAGTGGCGTAAAGATTTGAAAGACTGTTCACCTTTAGCCTGTTGTTACCGAGGTACTCGCCATCCATCTTCTTTATGGCCTTGCAGACGCTTGCAATGTCACAGTACTGTAGAAAGGCGTACTGTGGGGCTCCATTTACCTTCTTAATATCAATATCCTTTGAAAAGACAATGAAAACATAAATGTGTTGTGAGAACATTGTGAGCAGGATCATCTCTAAAGTCGCAGTCTGATAACCGCTGCATAAGAAAGTGTAACTCAACCACTTCACATTAACCTACCACAATTTCTCCAAAGCGCTGAAAGATGTTAAGCAGGTCATGGTAGGTGGTGGTCTTCTCCAGGTTTCCAATGAATAATGTCCGTGTGGCCTTTGGATGAAACTCGTCTATCCTCTCATCCAAGGGCCGAAACTCGTTTTCACTTTCCGTCTCTGAAAAGTAAGTCATCCCACTGTATCTTTGTGCATTTTTTAAACATGTTATTTTTTTAAGGAGGCAGGACATTTTAAGATCAGACTTACCAGGTCCATTCCACGCCGTGACGTCAATTTGCATGCCAAAAAAAAGCTTTCCTTTTGATGCTCCAAGGGCTTTCTCTTGGTCTTCTTGTTGGCGGAAAAATACAAGCCCATAACGTTCCTCTGAAGCACCATGGATTTGCACAGATGTGACCTTTCCATGTTTCTTAAATTCATGGAACAAACCATCCTTCAGGCTTGTATCTAGAATAAAAAAACATGAATTATTAAGTATGTTGACTAAAAAGGAAACAGAAATATTTGTATATAATATATTCATTTTATATATGTCAATGTTTGAGGGCTATATAGAAACTGCACACCCTGGGGACACCTCATAACTAACCTGTGGAGCGTACAGGAAGATTTTGGACCTTGATGCCAAAGCTTTTACGTGGTTCATCCTTGTCAAGGGAGGATAGAGGAAGTGCTGAGGGCGCAGGAACAGCTGCAGACTGCACTGAACGTGCTGGAGACTCATCACTTGAGCTACTGCTGGAATCACTGTGGTAAAAGAAAGATCGAGGAAACATTGTGAGGCTTGTGCCAGCACCTCACTGACCGATACCTAAGTTATAGATTGGTGGTATATCAGTGTTACCCCTACTGGCTATAATAATATTAACAACTTGTTTAATTTCCTCCTCTAAACAATAAAAAAATTGCGGAAATTGAAACCAGTAAAAAAAAAAAAAAAATTAAACACAGATTCAAAAACAATGAGAAAATACAATTGATGAGGAAAAAGATTAATTCACTTATTTAACTGAACATACTGTATTTTGCCATCTAGATTTAATATAAATTGCTTATATTTATATAGTAGATAAATAATATACATTGTATTCTTTATACATTTTGTCATATCATAGTTTAAATGATTTTCCTTTTTTTAATCAATCCACTCATAACACACCGTAATGAAAATGCAAATACATTATTCAAATTTTTCTTTTTTACAAATTCAAAAGGAAAAATGGAAACATCACATTTACGTTCAGCTTGGGTGCCTTCGACGTCTTTTAATCATCTGGTAAATTAAATTGACAGACATCATTTAGACAGGCACACACTTGTCTTCATGAAGGTCTCACAGCTGACAATGCATATTAGCGCAAATGCCTTGATGTGGAAGGAGCTGCCTGCAGAGCTCTGAGACAGGATTGCGTTGTGGCACAGATAGGAGGAAGACTACAAAAGCATTCTACATGGAAGGTTCACAGGAGCACTGCAGCTTCTGTCATTATGAAATAAAAGAAGTGTGGAACGACCACGCCTCTCCTGAGAGAAAGCTAGTTGTCTGCACAATCAGAGGAGATCGGCCTCGGTGAGGAAGGTGACCAGAAACCCAATGTGCCTTCTGGCAGAGCTCCAGACATCCTGGAGCTGGGGACTGGGGAATCTTCCAGAAGAGAACTATCACTGCAGTACTTCACTGATCAGATTGGCCAGAATCCTCCAGTGAAAGACACATGAAACCATTACACTGATACTCATCATCTGCCCAATACTGAGGAATATCAGTGGGAGCATCATTCTGTTAGGATGGGGGGAAAACCTGGTTCACAGTTGATTTTAACTTTAGACTGGACTAAAGGTTCACCTTTTAACTGGACAAAGAGCCAAGACGACGCAGGCTTACACCTCTCTAAATGTTCTCGTGTGGCTCAGCCACAGCCTTGACTTCAACCCAATTAAATGTCCCTGGGACCTGGAAAAAGGCTGTTGGCTGACAGCCCTCATCCAACCCGACAGAGCTCGAATAGATCTGCAGTCAGGAATGGCAGAAAATCCACAAATCCAGGCGTGCAAAGCTGATCACATCATACTGCAGAAGACTTGAGGCTGTAACTACTGTAATGTTCTAAATTTGGTTTGGCTTTGTCATTCCAGGATATATAACAAAGTGTGGAAAAAGGTGAGAGGGACTAAATGCACTGCGCTGTATGTAGTGATTCATTTGCATTGCAGCTCATGCAAAACATTGTAAATGTATCTTTCTATTCTGTCTAAACTGCAATACGTCTCAGATGGAGAGAAAAAAAACAAGCCCTTTCTCCTCCGATTCCTAATGTACATGATGCATTTTTGCAAGAGCGTAAAAAGATGGAGCAGCCAGTGGAAAATTAATGCCTGCCTCGTGCACCTTTTTTGTCAAACCATTCCCATGCCTGTCTCAGCTTTCTAGGCCCTCTGCTGTTTGTTTCCCTCTCACTTTCTCCTCCTGCGCTCAGACACTCCCGGAAGTGCTGCTGATGGAGCCTGGCCTGTGGGAGTGGGCAGGCAGCCAGCACTGGCCAGAAATTTCCAGTTCCAACTGGATCTCACGGAGGGGGGGGAGCCATTGCCCATACAGAGAGGTAGGCAGTGAGAAAAAAATACCAGCCGTCTCCTGAAACCCCCGCCCCCCCACCCCCTGCACTACCTCGACAGGCCGCATGCGTCGCTGCCACTTTATAAACAGACCGTGGTCCCTGAATGTGATCAGAGCCGTGGACTCTGACCAAAGGTGAGGCAGTAAAACAATAAATAAACAACGTGTGGATGGCTTGTTTACCCAAAGGACAAAGAAGTTTCTGTTTTTATAATTGCAGATCTCAGTTAGAGATGGCTAAATATAAAAAACTCAAACCAACAAACACAATTGAATCAATGACTCAAACAAATGTTGCAACGCTTGTTAATGCCAATAAAGCCAATATGAAACATCAAATGTAAAGCAGAACAGATTGGACAGCATCCATGACAGCCACTGTTTTTGTTGGTGGACATTTGGAAACAGCAGAATTAAAACACTCGCAGCGTGTCAGGTTAAAGGGGCAGTTCACTGTAAAATGAAAATTCACCCAGCCTACACACAGTCAGCCCTTCTTCAGGTGTAATAAATAGAAAAACATAACATGCACGTGTTTTCAAAGTCTCTTCAAGCCCTGCCATTCATAATCAACTAGACATGTCCAATGCATCTTACACGGGCGCGTCCATAAGGACATGAATATGCCTGTATGAAGGGTATTAGGAGACGTTTGGATTAAAGCTTGTTGTAAATTCTGCAGGTGAGTCAGATCGGATGACACATTAAGAGCATGATGGGCTCCATCATTTTGTCTTGTCTGTCATTGTTTTGTTTGTTTTTTACTTCTGAAGAAGGGATCCAGTTTAATTGATTGGCATTTGATGTGAATTATCCCTTTGATTGCTCCAGGGGTTACTGGAGACCAGTAAAATGGATATCAGCTCTATTCCAAGTACAAAGAGCAGTAATAAAATAAAATGATTCAAGTGTGTCATTACAACAGTGATATACAACCAAGGTCATTTTCCAGGCATTCATCAGCGATCAAACAGCCGAGGTGAAGAGGATCAGTCATTTGAAAAGTTATGATGATCACACAGCAACGGGAGTGGACGTCCATTCACATTTACACATGTGCAGCTTGAGCCAGTATCAGCCCCGGTGGTGCCCTTGCCCACGTTAAAGACTGCTTCAAGTTCTCAAGAAATTTGGGCGTGACGGAAAGATAGACAGCTTTTCCTTGCCATGGTGTCTTCTCAATATTTTTTCTAACGTGCAGACACTTGCAGTTGGTGTTGCCTTCAGGGTGTATTATGGAGGTATGTTCAAATTTCAAATTCAGAAAAAGCAAGTCTGCCAATGCAGCCTTCAAAAATGAATGCGGAACTTTGTGATAAGCAATGTTGGCTGTTTGCTTCAGATCTCCCGCCCAGTGTCAAAAGACAATTCATAACTCCATGAATCAGTCTTACAATTGAAGGAAGTGCCGTAAAAACACAACATTTCTAGTATTAGGAGTTATGACATCTTGCAACCGTCGCTATAAAAAAACACAGCTTCCTCAAAAATGTTGTGAAACATGCAGTTCTTAATGGGAAGTCTCACTCAGTAGAAATTAGCTGCACAGCCTTGCTGTAGCTTGTTGGCAGAAGTAATGCACTCACAGTGTTCAACAGAGCCAGAACCATTGGACATCCATGTTGGAGACATTGCATTATGACTTATGAAATCAAACTGGCCCGTAACTATACTTTATGAAAGCAGGATATGCACCCTGTTTTTTTTTATTACTATAATTATGCATCAATAAAAAATAAAACTTCCCATCCTGCCACCACTATGTCCTGGTAAGCAGCAGAAAATGATGGATGGATGACGCCAATAATCTCCTGAACTTGTCCAATGAACATACACCCATTTGTCATTTTTAAGCAGTGTCCAGCTTTCTCTCTTAAAATACTTACCGTTTCCAGCTGCACACAGGTATACAACATTCCAACACCGAGGAGTAAATATCGACAGCGGGATTAGTTCCACTCACCTGCCACTCGTGCTGCTGCTGGTGCTGCTGACTGAGTCCGAACTCGACGAACGACTGCGAGAGCCCGACCCACTGTGGGAGCGCGGCGGCCGGGTGGCCTGGCTCGCCAGTCTCTGAGGAGAAGGGTTTCGCGAATGCGTCGAGTGCGGAGACCTGCTGCGACTGTGGCGGTACGAGCGCTCCCCACGCCGACCCCTGTCCTCCCGGTAAAGGTCCCTGTGAACCACACTGGCCAAAGTAAAAGGTTCCCTGGTACGAGACTCATAGCGAGACTCGGGCGTCTCAAAGCGACAAGGGCTCCTGCTGTGGGAACGGTAGAAGCCGACCCCGCTGGATGTAGATCCTCCACTTCCGCCCGCCGTGGCCCCCGTTGAACCACTTGTTCCTGTGTTGACAGCAACGGCGCTGACGATAGTTCCACCGACTCCTGACGACACAGTTGTACCACTTCCACTGGAGGTACCAGACCCGGTCCCCGCTGTGCTTAGAGTCCTGTCTCTTGCGTCACGGTAATAGTCTGTGTCGTAGTGCCGCTGGCGGTCGAAAGTGCTTCCGGGGCGCTCGTGATGGCCGTAGGCGCCGTGATCGTATGCCCGCTCCCGACTTTCAGCAGTCCTTTGCAAAAAGAGAGGACAACAAAACATTACACTTCCATCTCAGCATTTCACCAAGGAGTCAGCATAAGACTGTAGATAGGCTTAAATTTCAAGTGTTTCTGGTAGGGTCCTCTTAAGAAGACACTTGGGGAGACGGGGCACATACGTTTTTGAGTTGGAAAACACCATTAATAAAGAGACCTTTCATTTCTTAACCAATCGACAAGGGGACTGAAAAAATTCACTGTTTAAGACAAGTGACAACGGAGCATCAGGCCTCACACCTCACACTTAGAGTAAGTATTTGTATCAAGATTAAAAGCGTCACATCCTTGTGCCACTTGTTTTTACAAAAGAAAATATGATTTGAGGTGTTGACATGAGCTTTCAAGCATATTTTATTTCTCTTTGAACACTTGAAATGTGTTTTTATTCTACTTTTTCTCAGTTCAAGCATCAAAGAAATGCTGTTTTCCTTATTGTAAAACACCACACTACTGAAAATACATATCGACTCAGATCAATGAGAGGCCATTTTAAGCACAAGCCATGCATTCAGAAATCTGCAGCTCATTTCCAGGTTTAAGTGCAGGATATAACAGACGGGTACAAAGACTACTTGTAATAAACTTAAATGGGAGTCTTTGACTTTGCAAGACTGTCAAGTTGTTTTGGTTTTGTAACATCTGGCAACGCGAACAAAAGCCACTTTCGGAGGTGTTTCATCTGAGGGGATTTTGGAGGTGACTTGTGACAAGTCTTTTGTTTACGATGCGGCATGATTTGACACCACTTGTTCTCCCAAAAAAAAAAAAGAAAAACAAGGTTTTCAAAGAGTCTTTTATGAAGATAAAGAGATTTAAAAAAAACTATGCAAATAAGGACACTCTGTTCAGACCTGGGCTCCATCCCTCTGAATACAGCAATCACACTTTAATTTGGGAATACAACTGCTGTGTCATTACAGCAGTCATATTACCAGACTCCCTGTAATGAGCGGGACAGGGCGGCAATTAACGTTGTTTGAATTTAGATCTAATTATAATCAGCAAATTGGTTGAGATGCTCTGACATATAACATCAGTTACATATGCTTATTAAACTGGTGAATAATATGAGTTCTTCCAACACGAGGATAAAAAGTCAATACTTCCAAATTTTATTGGACGACAAAGCTGAACTGTCAATAACAGTAAAACAAAAAACAGGTTTGGGGGCAGTCTAATGGATAAAATAAATAAGTGAAAGAAATATATCTGGATATTCATTTCAATTTAAACTGTCCACAAGACAACTCATAAAAGCAAATTTGTTATTTCCCACGATGCAACATGGTTGATGAGAATACTGATGGTTGCGTATGATGTCTTGTTGGACTGGTGTCCTAATGCTCATATCACCTATCTGCCACATTCTCCGTTTGAGTCTTGGCAGCGACAAAGGTCTCATGTTCGAGGTACTAACATTTGTCAGGTCTTCACCACCTCCTTCTCTCACCATTACATCTTTTCTGCAAATGTTCCTTGGATATGATCCTGTTTTGACACGACAGTCTTAAAGAATGCCCTCAAGACAGAATCTGTTATCCAAGTTTTCAACAGAACAACATATTCCATCTCTGTTCAGCTTAGTAATGATCACAGATACTCTACTGATGATAAATTAATTAATTAATAAATAGAAGCACTCAAATCTTCAGGAGACGACCAGACGAGATTGTTGTGCTTATGTCTGTTAGGATGATTCTGAATTCTGCTTGCTTGCTGCCTTTCAAGCTGCTGGACTGAAACGCCAACAGATCTTTTTAAGAGCAAATCAAAGACAATTAAAACAAGAGAAACCTCTGAAATGATTTATTTCATGAGAGACCTGGCAGCAGCCTTTGTTTAATTAATACAAGTGCAAATGAGGGCGCAACGTGTTGTGTTCTGAATCTCAGGCAAATGTTTGTAATTAGTGTAAAACATCAAACACTTATAGTCTCTTTTGCACCATCTTTATTTTTATGACTTTCCAAACTTTCTAGGGCTGAAAGATGTTATGTTGTTATGATGTTATGTGATTTATGCTCTATCTTGTTCAGCTAGATATTATCGACGTTCTAGCCCTGGGAATCTGGTCATCACACAAAAGAACTACTTGGATATGTTCCACTGCGTTCGCCACACCTTTCTGATAACGGAGATAAAACATCTACAGATTCAGGATTCAGAATATGTGCTTTTCCACAACGAGATCAGTTCCTGAGGTGAACTGCCTCCATTTCAATCTGAGCTTCAGACACCAACATGTGTCACACCAGGTGCTGCTGACAGAGGGCCGCTGCCATTCCTCTGAAGATATACGACGCAAGCCTCTTCCTCTCCATCACTGATGCCCTGTGATGTCCTAAAAGCCCATTTGATGAATCACCCTCAGGCAAAAAAAACTAAACTCAAATCCCAACCTGACCTTTCACTGCTGACAAAAAAAAAAAAAAAAAAAAACATGATGCGTATATTCACACCCACATTTCACTGCCAATCTTGTCAGGACCTTAAATAGACTGCAGCTCATCATCAAGATAAAGCTCTTGTACCAAATAAAGAACCCTTTAACCTCTTTCCAGCTGTTTTTTTTTTTTTTTAATCTTTCCTCAAGCTACAGACATGACAAAAAACAGACAGAGCTGCCACTAAATGACGATTACTGACTGGATTTAAGAGATTGCAGGACCGGTCATTGAACAAAAGACTGCAAGGGATAAACACCCTCTTGCAGATGTTTGAGATAAATTTGCTTAGGAGACTTGCACTGTTTCTGTATTTCACTATACATTAAGTCCAGAAAGTCAGGATCTTATTTAATGTGATCATCTGTGTGCAGGATTCATGAATAACATCTATGGAATAACAATGACTGCTGTGAAATTGATGGATTACCTTGACCCCTAGATGCTCTCGAAAAATGCTAATTTGCTGGTGCAGGCTGGCGGCTCAATAGATAGCCTTCAATTTCACTTTAGACAAAACAGCTTCTACATTATTCATGGGGCTTAAAAATAATTCAGTTGGACTTTTTTGGCTGAATTTCCATCAGTGTTTGATTATTAGTCCGCTCCAGTGCATGCTAAGCACATCGACTGTTTTGGGATTACGTGAACGGCATAATTATAAGGATGCATTCCAGCAGCGTGCCAAAAAGGCGTCTTATGTGGAGGCTCAGTCATGTGGGAGCAAAACATGTGTTTCAATTTAATGCAACATTCCCAAAAGTGTTAAATGCAGTTTTATTGTTAAAAATCCTTCTGCCGTGCAAACTAACAGTTGAGCTGTGCAGCTGTGGAGCATCTGATTGTCCTCGCAGAATAACAGACGGACTGCAGAGCTCAGGTTTGACTGTGCCAGTCAAATCTTCTCTCACAGTGCATGTACTATACATCACACTGCTGAAATGGCCTGAAATAAAGAACTAAGCAAGAGAAAAAACATAGAATGTGTAGTGTGCCTGTTTTATTTCATTAATTCTGTAAATTAAATATCTGACATTCAGGGTGGTGATGATCATTTATCAGACAGAAAGGGATAGCTACCGAAGAAAAATGGTTAGGGAAAATCTCTGACGCCAAACAAATTGCATCTCAGGGTCACGATCATTTTATTGGCCGATCCTGAAAGCAGCTGCGACCTCCTGTGTTCATCTAATCAGGAACGTCAGAAGGACGTTGCTTATTATTTACACCAACATCCTGCATAGTAATTCCACAAGCAAGGGTCAAGAAACTGTTTTTGTTTAGTAAGATAATTGATACATAATTCATTAAACCCATGGTTTTAAAAAATACCTAGTGAATTAATGCATTTGGATTTTTCTGAATCTTTAAATTCCCTCTCATTCTTAATGATTGCATGGCACATATTGGAAACATTTATATATGACTAGTGTTTTAAGACTATGCTGGATATCAATGGAGAGTTTTTACTCAACAACTTCAATAAAAGAAGAAAAGGGGACAGGATCTGAAGGTGGGGTCAGGTGAGAGGAAGAGATAGGAAACGGTGTAAAGGGTAAGGTACAGATTCCTGCATTGAGACACACAGGCAGTAACAATAGCTTTTGTAGCAGCTACTTCGGTTAGTGGGGGAAATGGAGTGAGACAGGGGTTCAAACTAGGGGGTTAGAGAGGACAGCTAAAATACGCAGGGCAGGACATACCAACCTTTTGAGAGAGTGGTAACTTGACCTATAATTCCAAATACAATCTAGGGAGATAGAACTTTGTGAGCAGAAAAAAACGGGCAAAAATGTTGAGTGGAGAGGAAAAATGGAAGCAAAATCGCTCAGAGAGAAAAACGTAATCCTCATCGTTCAGGGCAGGAGGACCATGTGTGCACGGAGGAGCTGGAGTGTCTGTTTTAATGAAAAAGAAAGGGGGGAAAAAACAAGCTTGGCCTCACGTGAATCCAGGTTGGGATTTTCTGTATGCTGGAAAATGTCTGTTTGAGTCAATATATCCATCCAAACGTGGAAAAAACAATCAGCATTTCACTGGAGTCCAGTAAACTAAACATGATATCCTGAGTTCATCTTCAGTAAATACAGCAGCAGTGATCCCCCAACAGCAATTACACGTGTTACCTTCAAATGAAGTCTTGCATCTGTATTTGCGTAGTCCAGCACATTCCAGTTCACGTTAGCAAAGTAGTCGCAACTCCTTTTGTTGGAGGGGGTGAGGGACAGATTAGAAACATGTCTCTAAATGGTAATCCAGCATTTTGTCCTTAGCATCACTTTATTCATTCCCAGCCTGGAGGACATTAAGTTTTGAAGCTGTTGGACGCTCATGTCTACTGTCGATCCATGACCTCCTTTAAGGAAGATGACTCAGCACGCAGTTCACGCGCACAACCCAGTTCTCTGACTCTGTGCGCTTGTATCCAAGGTTTAGTTATAGTTCCACATTCAGGAAGGAAGAGATAATCCACAGACATGGCATGAGGTTATCTCCCAACAGTAAGGATGGCACGACTCTCCAGTCACACTCTCCAGCATTCTTCCTCCATCTGTACGATCCAAAGAGAGTCCGTCTTGGTCCTCAGCACATCTGCGAGTCCATTGGTTGAAAAACAGAAAAAAAAAATAATCTCCACAAAAATAAGGCGGATGAAAAAAAAAAAAACAGTCATTTGCTCACTTGTTTTGTCATCTCTACTGACATGGATCACCAGCAGAGGTCTCCCAGCACTCAATTTGTAATGCCCTGATCTCAGAAATAATCCCAAATTAAAACAAAAACAAACAAAAAGGAGGAGGTACCAAGAAAACCAACCATACCTTTAGCATGATAGCATATCCTTTAGGTGTGTGGCCAGTGTTAATCCAACAGCAGGGAATAAATATCCTGTGTAAATTATCCACATGACTCCGGCCCACGGGAGAAGTGTGCATGATAACTGAAAACCAGATTAGACTAATCCAGACAATGGTGTCTTAAATATTTATAATGTGTGCTCTGGGTTGTTTTATTATATGAGGAAAAAAGGGTGACATTAATCCATCGAGCAGGGCATGTAACTCCAGATTAGGGGAATCCCAGGGATGGCAGTTGGACCACTCTCTCTTTTTCTCTCTCTCCCTCTCTCCAGCAATCTCCAATAATCCTGGGAAATTTTACGATATCCAATCTTTGCCCCGTATTTTCAGGAAATGATATATCCACACCACAGAGATGTTTAAGATCACAAAGATAATCCCCAGCAGCCATTTAAACTACTCACTATGCGTTTAAGTGATAGCTATACATGTGCGCAAAACGCCCCACCTCACTTACTGAACATCTTGGTGTCTACTTGTGAATGAATCCACTCGCAGGACTTTAGTAGGGGATTGCGATACGATTTTATTCTGGAGCATGAACTTGTTTTCTCCTCTGTAACCCCCCAAAAACAAGTAAATAAATAGATGGTGGAAAGATGCTTGGAGATGATGTGTTTACCAGAAACCACGGCTCCCCCTGGCTTCAGAGAAACGTTGTCCACTTACCCGTCTAGCCTGCGTTCATAGCGTCCATCTCTGCTGTGGAGCGACGTGGGGGGCCCATAAATGGCCCCCCCTGCCGCCCTTGTGAACCCTGATACATCCCGTCCACGAGTGCCTAAGGTCAGACTATCGTCCAGCCCCCTCGCGGCACTAGGAATCGTGCCTGGTTCATTGTAATCAGTGCGCAGGTCTCTGTCCCCCATCTTGTTGATGGCATTGTGAGCCTTCTGAGCACTCTTAATGTCCACAAAATCCACAAAGGCTGCGACTCCACCTTCTGAACCCCGCTTGGGCAGGACCTTGACACTCTCCACACGTCCATATCTGAAAGAAGGCAAAGGAAAAATGTGATCACAGGGGTTTTTTTTGGTTTAGTTTTTTTAAAAACAGCATTCAATTTTTATTTCATTTTGTTGCAATAATGATCACACATCCTCAGGGTGCACAGAGCTAAATTCAGTTTTGTGTGTGCGAGAGGGAGAGAAAGAGAAGGGGGAGGGGGGTTCAGAGGGGGGGAGGATGTAAGGTGGCTTTGCTGCCCCTATTTTCTTCTCTCTGGTATTTTCTTGTGCAAGGCAAGGTAACCCAGCAACTGGACTTGAATCCTCTGCACATTGCATGTTAATCAATGCATAGATTTTCCAGTATTAGCATGTTTTGTAGGAGGGGGGGGTCCCTCACACGGGCTTTTAGCTCATAGATGGAAGCGCACACAAATGAGATTTGAGATTCCATTAACTGATTTGCAGCAGAAAGGTTTTCAATAAATAATATAAAGCAGGTGTTTCTGGGATTTTTGTTTCACTGAAACACACAAACAAAATCATCCCAGGTACAAACAGATATGAAATGAATGATCTCGGATTGAGTTTTAAATGCCAGGTGAGACAAACCATTGTTCATTCCATACATAAACGTGTGAGGTGATGTTTCATTGAGTGGTTACAGTAAATGCAGCAGCCCAGAGCAGGATTACAGCACTGCTCTCATCCCCGTGCAGCTCCGTGTTCCCCCCCCCCCAGCATCTGCGGGGAGCGTGTTCCTCCGTCCGACATGAGACAGTAGGGTGCCCATAAATTTATTGGCATGCCAGCTTCCCAACATCGAACAAGCCTCCGACGCCATTTTAGAAAGGCTGCTCTCACTGCTTACTCATTCTGCCGTCCCCCATCTTCAGTGACTTCTATCACACATCGGGGGCTGTCATGCACCTGCATGCTCGGGCTGCCGGAGAGCGCAGGCTGGATTTAAATAAAAATAAATAAAAGAAAATACCAAAAGAAAGCAACACAAGCCAGCACCCATTCCCCACAGCAGTCAGCACCATTCCAACCCACAACAAAAACATTACACGATCAGAGCTGATGTGCGTGGAGGTGGATCAGCATCGTGTGCTCCCCGCAAGGCTGCGTGAATCGGACATGTTTGTAGTCTCGCCGCTGCAGAGCAGAGCAAAGCAAAGCGCCACAGCCTCATCAGTCTATGTTGCGGATGGAGGGGGGGGGGCAGATATAATGCACCCGTGTTGCGGGGTTAACTGTGATTTAGCAGCTTCTGCGCCGTTTTGGTGACGCACGCATGGTTTAAAAAAAAAAAAAAAAAAAAAAAAACTCCGCTCAGAAAGGTGCGCTGATGTTTTTCAGCAGGCTGCTCTCCGGCACATATGGACGGAGAGAGGAGGAGGAGGAGGAGGAGGGACAGGGAGGCGGGCTGCTGCTTCCTTGACAGCCGAGGAGAGAGCAGCGAGAGCGGCCACACACCCGTGATAGAGACCCGCAAAAAACAGATCCTCTTCCCCTCCTCCTCAGGTAGAGGACAGGCAGACAGAACCCCGCACGCGGGTGCCGTGTCTGTCCCCAGCCAGGACACATTTAAAACAGCAGCAGAGTGAGGATATCATCATTACAATATCGACGTGTCGTCTGGTTTCCCTTCAGGCTGCAGCTCAGAGGAGCCAGCGTGCTCACAATGAGCCAAACAACCATTTTTTCCACTCTGCGCACAGTAAACAGCGTTGGTGCGGTGTGACTCCCGCACACGAGCGAGCACGCAGCGCTCAATCACAGCCCAGCCTGCGGCTCCGAGGCAGCGTGAGCTCCACCGTCACCCAGACCAGTTCAACACACACCGTGCAGCTGCAGCAGTGACAGGCAGGTACTGCTGCACGTCCCCCCCCCCCCCCCCCCCCCCCCCCCCCCCCCCCCACACACACACACACACGCACGCACAGGCACAATGTGACCTGACTAACTCGCAGAGTCAAGTGAACACACACGCCCGTGCTGTCTGCCTCACACGCACGCTGCTCCGTGCAAGAACCATGAGGAAAATACAGGCTGGCTGGCGGGTGGGTGAAGTTTGTTTACACTGGCGGCGAAGGGGACGTGTTCCCCGGGAGGACAGACGTGCTGCTCTGGGGTCTGGGATCGAGCTGGTGGAGGAAAAGTGAAGCAAGCGCAGGTGAAGTTACCACGGAGGACACAAGTTAGCCCCCCCCCCTCCTCCTCCTCCCGGTGTCGAGATGGCAGAACCATATGTCTGCTGGCTGCTGCCCGGAGCTGACAGCAGCTGCCAAACGGGACTTTGCGACGGGGGGGGAACCTCCTGCTTCATCCCGACACAACTACAGTGACACAACAGAGATGCTGGCGGTGCAGCCGTCCTTACATTGCAAAACACACACACACACACATACATACACGCGCACGTCGCTCATGAACTCACCGCTTGAAGTGCTCAATGATTTTCTCCTCTCTCACATTTTCGGGTAAATTGCCCACCCATAGATGCCTGGTTTCCCGGACCATACTGTGAGCTCCGGCTCCGCGACCATACACAGCGCCTCGCTACGTCAGTCTCCGCGCGTGCAGATGGGCAGAGGTGTGCAAACCAAGCGCCTGACGGGAAAGAAGAGCAAAACGAGAAACACGCTCCGGTCGCCGTGGCCCAATGTAAACCATTAGTCCCCCCCGCGCGCTGCCTGATACTGTTCACTGCTGGAAGCGCGATCTTGCACCTCATGAACGCGCTCCGGACTGTTCCCGTGACTAGGCGCGTCCCTGACACCATGCGACCTTTGGATGTCGAAAGAAAGCATGAAGCTTCCTAAAAAGATGCAGCAAGTCCGCTCGTAATGAGAGGCACACCGCGCAGGCGTGGCTTTGTGTGTGAACTTCTCTCTCTCTCTCTCTCTCTCTCGCTCTCTGCCCCCCCCCCTCCTCCCTCCTCCCTCCTCCAGCGATGAGCTAGTCGTCCCCCCGTGCGCATGCGTGAGAAAACCCCTGGCTGAATGTTGGTGCTTTGACATCTGAGAAGCTCTGACTCTCAGGAGGATCCCATCATCAGTGAAGGGATAGCAGGGTGAAGCACTCAGCGCGTGCTGTCCCTTCATGGTTTGTTGTTGTTACGTTTATTTTTATTATCAGTACAGAAAGGAAAACAAAAACAACACTGTCACATTCCAGATTTCTCCATCGAGGAATATGAGTCACTCATCGCTCAGAGTAAATACTCCCAGGGTGTAATTGTCTCCTCTGAACCTGAACACAACAGCCAGTTTGAGGAATGGCTGGATTGACTTATGGCTGAAGACCATCACTAATTGCTCTATTTATCTACATAACTTACACAAACATTGCGTCATTGCATGCAGAGGATCAGTCATACAGGGCTTGATGGCCTGAGCCAGCTCTGTTTAATAAAAGGCTGTGTGGAAGACTGCCGCATAAACTAAAACTTTAAGGAAAAGGTGAAGTGTGTGTTGTCAGTGGTCAAATGTTAATGATTACATCATCTGGGCCTTTGATGAGCTTCAGCGAAGCATCGGGCTGTGACATGAGTAAGAATTTATCAAATATCACGGAGCGTTTGTTTCTCTGAGGCTGATAGAGAAACTTATATTCTGTTGATCCTCACAAGACAAGAAAGCCAGTCTAAACTCACTGTTTTCTAATTCAAGAGCTTGTTTTATTTAGATTTCAACTTGTAGAATTAACAGGAAGCGTGGATAAATGGCTGGCAAAGAAAAGGAAGAGACCTAAGAAACACAATAAATGTAAATGTTTCAAAACATCTTGGTTTGATGGGTATGAGAACAATGTGTATCTTGAGCTACAGCTCTTTTTAATTTTTCAGAGATCCAGTTCAAAGATCAAAAGCAAAATTCTATATATTGTAGCCTGACTCAGTGTATTCAGATGAAGAAACCATGATGCAGTAAATGTGAGCACTGAAAGGATTCATTATATATCTTCAACTTGTATGCTTCCACATGGCTCTGCATCCATCTGCAGATGCCACTATGGTGGTAGAACTGCTGGTCTGTTGAAGTAAATAAATATTTGACTAATTTACTTGTACAACTGCTCGTGGGTGGCGGAATAGCACAGGGGGCCATTTAGTGAAGAACTTTGACCTGGTCGGAGCTCGGTTTTAAGCTAATGAGTAACATGAGGGAGCAAGTCCTGAGGTACAAGAGAGCAGAGAGATAAGCTCTGCTGAGAGATAAAGCTGCACTTTCACTTCCCACATTAACCCTTCACACTTTAAGGACGCAAAACCAAATGTTTTGACCACGTCAACCTTCACTCAAACAGTGGCTCACCTGGGTTTTAGCGGACTAGCTGCTCAGTGCATCATGTCTTTGCTCAAACTGGAGCCGAGCAAAGTGTCATCCTTCAGGAAACGACAACTAAACACAAGTTTAGTCAAGAAGCCCTTGTGTTGCCACACTGCTCTGCCGTGTTACTATATTAAGCGGGCACGTAACAGCAGGAGTGCGCATGCGTCAAACTGCGGTAACAGGGGAGACGCTCGCCCGGAGTGCGCGTGCGCCCCGCGTGCCTATCACGTGAGCGCGGGCGGTGTGCGAGAGCTCGGGAGGAGCGGAGCAGCCGCGGAGCAGCCATTGTTGAGGACACCTCCGCCATGACCGGCCGCTCATGGAGGACGTCCTCATGTGGGATTCTACTCAGCAAACTAGCTCACCTTAGTAAACCCGTGGGAGTACAATGATCTGTCTGGGTGGATCGACTAAGACCCCAAATTCAAAATGTTCCAGACCCGCTGGATTTATCCTGGAGACTGGAGCCGCCATTGTTGTCCACTGTCATTTCACAAGCTTTACGGGATGAAGGGACTGATATGAAACCATCACCATCATCACAAACCCTCTCATGGAATATGTTTCTGTCCGCTCTCAATAAAGGCTAACGGGCATGACACCGGCGTCAGAGTGTGGACGCAAGTGGTCCCGGGTGTTCAATCCCAATATATGAGAGACGCGTCTGTCCATGGCAGTAATGTCCCCTCATTAAAAGCACTGGCGCGGGTCGAAAGGCACTTTGGTGTCAATTGACGCTGTCTGTCCTTTTCCAAATGCTCTTTGTTCGACGGATCAGAGGTCAGAGCCGAAGCGAAGTAACCGAGCCTTTTCTTTGTCTCACGCCATTTTGTGTGACTTTTTATGCACTAACGCTGTCGTCAGCCATTTTGCTTCTTTCTTCTCGGCGAGCGGACCAGACCCGAGAAATAACAATGACACGATGTGAACGCGGGGAACAGCAAACGGTACTTTGACAATAATAATAATAATAATAAATGAATAAAGACGTCCACCCACCGCGCAGGCTGTCAGCTACTGAGTCAGTAAATGACAGAAAAGACGACCAGTCTGCAGACGTGACTGTGAATGTAAAATGTTAAATTATGTGATTAGATCATTGATGTGCCTTATCAGGCGATGCTGGTTATTTCTGGTTAAACCTTGATTGGTTGTGTGTGACAGTCACGAAATACACGCAGTCAGTTTTATGAGGGACGCATTTTATAATCTTATTTAAATCTAGGGCTTAATATAATGTTTATTGTTTAATCTCCCGAAATTGTATCTTAAAGTTAAATCTGAATAACATTTTTCGTTTTACTATTTGCAGAATAGATTTATCCTTATTTTTTAACTTAGCCAACACAAATGCACTTCAGATGTATTTGTATTCATAGGCCATATATTTTTAATTTGTAATATATTTTCTATAAATGTTTTTTATTAGATATTGCAAAATGTAATAAATTCTTTAACTGTGCTTATGTATTATTTCTTAAAGCACACCAATGGAGTGGGTAAATAAGAATGAGCTCATTGTATACAGCTGAATGTTGCCACACTAGCCCCTTAAAGCTCACTTGTAATTTCCTTTGTCAAACGGTCATGGAAGGTGTTACAGACTCAGTGAAAATATTGAAGTGTGAATCTTGCTAAGAGCTGCATCTTGAAGATCACTGTTCTAATTTATCCAGTAGCTCATCCAGAGTCACAGAATAACATCCTTAGCTGCAGCTCTTTTAGTTAGTGAAGCAACCAGAAAGGAAATGAGCTTTATAAGGTGCGGACTATCAAGAAAAAAATAAACAAAACCTTGGGGGGGACGTAATGGCTGGATATGCTGCGAGACAAAGATGGCTGCTAAACCAAAATGAACAAAAAACATGTTTTTTGGTCATAATGCAACTTAAATATTACTTAAAAATATTACACTCACTGTACAAAAGCATGATTAGCTTGTGTCACGTTAAATAAGTCAGTTAGCAGTGCTGTTAGTTGTATAAGTCACTTGTGGCTTTCTCTGATGCTCCTTCTCTTGAGCCCTGAGTCTTCTCTCTGTATAATCCTCTTCATCAAATCTGCACACAACAAACAGATGAGTGACACAAGATGATAAAAGAGCTTATAACCAAGCTGCTGCAGGATGAGCTTGGACTGCAGCTTCTATATATTTATGTCAGTAATATGTTGAACAGGAGTCTGGAGTCTTAACTTTACTAATTTAATTTGTGTTGATTGATTTGTATCTTATATTTTGCAGAATAAATTAAACATCCCTTTTGAAACAATCTACCAGTGACAAGTGAAAGTAGGCCCAGTGTTCTGAATGAGAGACTGTTTTGGCCTGAATCTGTCTTGGAGGTCTTAAACCTTGTCCACCTGGGAGACAAGTTAGAGAAGCTCAGTCTCATCTTGGGACCCGGTCTAATGAACACAGCGGTGCTTTGCCCCCGTTTTGGAGTCTTGGCGGACAGAGGGAGCTTGTAGCGCTTGTGTGTTGTGTTCCATGGAGACTCACTGACCTGTGAGGATGCTGCATCCAGCAGATCCATGGTGGGGATCAGGCAGCTGGCCTCACCCAGGAAACACATTAGGATGTGGAGCACGTCAGCCCAGCGTCCAACTGTCAGCATCAGGACCATCAAGCCCCCGAGACGCACCATCACTGTGTTCAGCACAACCTCGCTGCCGTGCGCGTGGTGCTGAGCGTCTGCAGGACACAAAACGCAGCGTGATGGGAAATATTTGGTGAATGTACAGGGTGGGTTTTTGTGACAGTTAAAACTTCTGGATTCCTGAAAATTTTAAATTTGCATCAATGATCACATTTGAAATGGGGGGGCTCACCCTGCATATACACCACCAACAGTGTGTAGCAGATAGTCAGGGGTGTCCAGAACCTGATGGCCTCTGCTGCAGACAGGAAATGTTGATTGATGATGGATACTGAGGCCACCACAGCCACAGTGAAGATGAGGACCATTGTCCTGCACAGCATGGGCAGGAGGCACTGGCCTGATGAGAGGAGGCTGATGCAAATGCCACAGTAGCGCTGCGAGCTGTGGAGTTTGTACAGAGCCATGACATGGTGCATGAGGCGGCTGGCCTGCCGAGCCAGGAACCAGCTGAGTGCGGCTGCCAGGAGCAGACATAGCCAGCGCTGGGACGCCCCCTCGTGGAGAAAGTACAGACTGCAGCTAATGGCACAGCCCACAGAGAACTGGCTTTGAACCATGAGCTGCTGCAGACATGTCCGATACTCCTGAGGGAATGAAGGGGCACATGAGGAGAAATGATGGATGAACGGAAACAGGTAATAGCCTGATTGTTTTAAACAGCTTCAGTTTGATTTTTATAAAGTCCAGAGAGGATTCAAGTCATACAAGTATCAAGCATATTCTTTCTATCAAAAACGCTCCTTACTTGTCCAGACGTGATCAGTCCAGACACAGATCGAAGACAAAATTCTAATACCACCAAGGATGCCACACGGGAGCCCACAACAGACAGAATCCCAGTCACAATGAAAAACTGGAGCATCCCAGTAAGTCCAGTTTTAGTTCTCCTCTCATGACAAGGTGTCGTCCTCCTTTTCCCTTCATTGCTTTCATCACTCCAGCTGTGGGTGGGTGGTATAAAAACAGAGTGAATCAACACTGAAGTAAAACACTTCATTCAGACTTTTCAGATTATGCATTGAAGATGAAGGCAATGTCCTTACCTCTCTTCTACTAAAAAGAAGTGCACTCTCATCAGAGAGCACAGCACAGAGATCCCACATGCACCCACCAGTCCTGCAGGTCACACAACGTGTATGCATCACAATACACAGTCACACACATGTGCAGTTTAGAAATGAATCTGTCTCCATGTTGACACGGTCGGAAATAGTTGGACAAGGAGCTCACCTTGAAGTAAACCATCCACTGGGTTTGTATCTAGAATCAACCATCCTGGCAGGAAGTAGGAAGTTGGTAGAAACGACTTGATAAATGATAACATCGTACAGCCCTTGACTCAGAAGAAGAGCATTTCACTCAAAGACAACATGTATCACAATATCCAGATTTGACAAGAATGTCAGTTAAGCAATCGCGCCAGGAACCATATTTGGTGGTTGCTCAAGATCGGGCTGCACTGACGTGGAGTCTCAGCTCTTCCTGCTTGTTTTCTGTTCCCTCAGCGTTGAGCCTGTTCTATGTCCTGTACCAAAGGTCATCTGGCTGCGCTGTGCAGAGGCCCCCTGCAGCCTGAGTCACAACTAGATAAAGAGGCCGATGCACCACGGCAGAAAAATGTTTACACAGAACAAAGCATACGGGGCCTGTGTGTCTCATACCACCGGAATCATTCAACTCTGCAACTGAAGCATAAAAACGCAGTAAATATCAGACAGGAATGTCGTGTCGCAGTATTCGGTGCCAGAAGCTGTCCACTAGGAGGCAGCACTGGGCACCTAGTAGTGAAAACATTGTCAGGCGTAGAGGGGGGGTAGGGTTAGATTTACATTATTTCATATTAATATTTCATATTGATGAATAAAAGAGTCCCTTGAGTCATTCTTCTACAATACTTGCATAGTAAGAGATACAAAGAGGTTTTTAGTTCTGATACTTCAAACAACAATTTAATTACAGCTTTATAGTATTTTTCATCAACAATGGCATCAATGGTAAACATTAATAGCAAAACACAAGTTTGCAATAGTCATGTAAAAATGAAATGGAACAGTAGGAATATACAGGTGAAAACACATCGATCCTTTCATTTGAATCAACTTTCATCCCACAGTTTTAACACAGCATGCTGTACATGGTGTGACTGCAGAAAACATGCAGAAAACTGCTGTGACCTCTGACCTCCCAGTGTATGTGACAGGGCTACTTCTCCTCAGTGAGCATTAGCAAAGAGAATTTTGCCGACAAAGAACAATGTGTAATGGATTTTTCTACAGCTGAGCCCGGGATAATCTGATACAAGTGAGGGCCAAAGTGATGTTCTCCCAAATGATTCAATATGCTCTGGAGGGTTGTTGTCATGGTGCAACCCATTTCAATACTGCTGATCACATTCCTTGAAATACCTGCAGTCATGAGATTGAAGTGCACAAAAGATGACAATAAGAACAGAATCACATCTATCTATGCATCTGTGGTTTGGTCTTAAATCACAGACACATGTCACAGTCCAACCCAAACTGCAGCTTCACATTCACTCGGGAATATCTCACTAATCTCATGTATTCAACACATCCTCATCTTCATTGTAAGTCGTAGCTCTGATAGGCTGCATAAGACAATTTCATCATGATTCAGTGTTGTCACCTGTCTGGAATTCCTATGTTTTCTGAGCTCTCTCCTCCACATAGAGCTGCATCTGGGGGAAAAGCACAAACAATGTATAAGTATTGTACCAGTGTATGGAAGATACTTGTGTTTTTAGTCTTTGAACTGATGAGAAAGATTTGCTCACTTTTACTATGTCAGAGGTCATGGTCTTCAGTGGGATGAGTCTCGGCTCCTGCATGTGGACTTCCTGCTCATCAGCAACAATCCATGGGAAATCCTGGGGGGGCGCACAAACACAAAACAGTGAATGCATGGGATGAGTCTGTGTTTACACTCATACAAAGAAATAAAGTAGCTGCATCATGTTTTAATCTTTCTTAATGCAGTGGTTAAAAAAAACTAACCTTGATGACTTGAACCTTCTCCATGTTGCGTGTGGCAGCGTCTCTAGTGTGTACTAGCACTGTAAATGAACATCCTGTGACAAATAAAATGATCACAATACAGCAGTGAATCATTTCATTTGGTCCAAACAAGATAATGTGTGTGTTTATGGTGTATTGCTAAAACAATAATGCTGTTACCTGGAGGGTTATTATTTAAAATTGCATCACACACGCTGATCTTCAGGATGAATGCCCTCAAAAGCTGCTCCACATGTGAAAGTAGAGTATCAGAGCTGCAAAGCAAAAATATAGTTATGGACCAGGATAACACTGACAACACATCACAAAACAAGCATGTCGATATTTCAGCAATATGTAAAGGATATAGATCTACTTTCATTTCTGAATAAATAAATGAATTAAGAAAAAACCTGATGGACAGCAGTGGAGGTTGGGAAATCTCAAACACAAATCGCTCAACTGGATGATGCTCTTTGTCCATGATGACCACTACCACCTTCTCTGCATCATTCTGGGAGGAAAGTGGAAGATGGATTTTAACAGAGGGGAAACACAATACCAAATAAAGGCCTCTCAGCTTCAGGTCAGGTCTCACCTTTTCAATCAGCGGCTTCACACAGTGCAGCGTGTCCTGGATATACTGATTCAGCTCTGGATGACATGACATCTACAAATAAACACACCAAAGACTCAAGGTAGGACTGAATCTCACTTTAAACATGTGAGCATGAACACACATATATTCATCTGTACCTGCACAGGTACGTTGTATTTCTTTCTCTTCTGAAATATTCCTGAGGGATAAACTTCTCGGACGTACAAGATGAGGTGAATAGCGACCTCCAGGAACTCACACAGGATGTCAGCAATCACTGCAACGACACAAATGCACAGGACGTGAATTAGCTTATAGTCTTTGCTCTTGTATTGACAGACCCACATGTTACCCAGATCAACTAATCAGCTATTTAGTGTTTACTCAGAATGACGAGGCGAACCGACAGCATGTAGGTGAAACTTTATCGAGACACAGCACTGACTGGTTTTATGTTAACACCAGCACCTGTTCGCGAATGAAGAAATGAATTCTATCGAGGCACTGCATTTGGTACATGTCACGCTAGTGTTGTTCCCTTACCTTGTCCGAAGTTGAGATCTTGTCTTGTTAGAGTTGTCATGTTTCCTACCTCGCGCACTAACGAATTAAACCAATACAAGCTAACTTCCCAGGAGGCTAACGTTAGCAGCCTTTCAAACCTTCATCTTTTTACTTGTCCTATGTCCAACTGCACGTTGTCAACCCGAGTGAAAGCAGCGGCGGGGTGTGAGTGCAGGCACAGACTATGTAGAAACACCGAGGCAGGTTTTTAAAACGTATTCCAACGTAATCCAAGCCGCGACGCGTGAAGACACCGCTCTCGGTTGTTTAGAGACCCCGCGACGTCGCGTGTCTGTGTCGTCACTCGTTGTTTTTGAGCCGTCCGCTTGTGATGACGTAACACACTGCGCTTCTATAGATGAATAAATTACTCAATACATTTCATTTAAATCCATTTTCTGAAGACCTGTGTAAAGCTAAATCCATGCAGAGCATAGAAATTCCGACTTATATAACAACAAAATATATACTAACAAATATCAATACACTACTGATGTGTAGATGTAAAAAGATCAGGTGCACACACTGGCTCAGTTGAATAATAAAAAGGTGTAGTACAAAAGAGTCCAGAATGTTTTTGTCGTGATCCAGTTTGCCCAAGCTCACTGTGACAAGCAGGTGTGTAAGACTCTTTGTGAATAATTAAATGTTTACAGCCTATACAGTGCTATCTTCCACGGGTTATATGGCTACTGAACAGTTGTCGCCGTTTGAATAAGGGTTAGGGTGAAGCGAGAGGAAAAAGCTACGTCTGTTGCGTGGATCTATCAAATCTAACGACTCTCAAACCACAAGTCCTCCTCAGAAAAGATCTGGATCCTGAAACAGGAGTCAACGCTGTTGGAGTAAGGTCGGTGAAAACCATTTGAGTTAAACCTCAGCGTCACATTAAATAAAAAAAACGAGAGTGATATATTTCCTAGGGCTTTTACTTTGAAATTCTACATCAGATTGTCCTAATATTGTCCCCCTGAGACTGAGGTGGTGAGCTCTCAGCGTGAAGAGAAATAAGCCTGTGGGCACAGGTGGTTTATTTTTAATGTCAGTATGTTGTTAAGAGGAAGATTAAAATAAGAATGTGGACACAGATGAGATTCTCATTGACTATCCTTCAGATTGTCGCCTTTTAGTTTGAAATCCCTCTACCGTGCCACGTAATGTATGTGGAAAACGCGCACCCCGGAATGAGAGGGGCGAGTTTTCGTGTGCATCAAAGTGGAGGTTTTCCTCACTTCAGTCCGAAGAAGCCAACATTCAGACAAGGTTTCTCGCGGTGCCCACCCACCCACCCACCCAGCAGGCTGTACTCCAGCATGACTCCAAGGCTACATGGGACCAACACAATGTTTACGTTGCTGAGGACGTGATTCAATTAGGTGACTGAGCAGGTAAACCACTTCGATTGCGATAACGGATCTTCCTTGGCATGCAGCCTGATGATGTCACTATAGACTCTTTATAAAGAGGTTGTTACGAGTGAGATTTGTCTGTTTCAAGCGATTGGTGAAACACAAAGAACTCGAGTGGGGGCAAAGCTTAGGAAATGAGCATTGGGGCCTGGTGGGACGATCGGAGGGATGGAGCGCTTCACACTGGGCCTTTATCTGACTTCAACATAAACTTTACTCACTTGCACGTGGGCTGTAGCACAAAAGGGATGTCGATTCCTCAACGAGCGTTTGTGAGAATATATATATATATATATATATATATATGTAAATCATCAAATGGCAGATTTATATTAATTGGAAAATGAAAATGTTCCACAGCAACAGCCCACATTTCATGTATTTTGAAATCAGTGACGTGATATTGTTTTATTTATGAGAAAAGTTTAGAAAAGTCTTGTCTGGGGTTACATAATCAATGCAGCAATTGGGTAATGTAACAAACCCTTATTTAAAAGATAATAAATAAATATTACAGATGACACACAAAAGACTCTGACTGTACACTGAAGTGAAGATTCTGAACAGCTGAAGTGAACGGGCTAAGCGACTTGTACTAGTGTAAGCCTTTAGACTGGTAGATAACACTGAAAAATCCTGTATGAAAACATTCCATTCAACATGTGAACTGATTCAGCTGAAGCAGGCCCCACCCCCAGAGCAGCTCAGTCCATTGTTAAAGCTGCCCATATCAGCTTTTGGTCGGTAATATATAAACCACTGAGGGTTGTGACACAACATATAATTTTTTTGTTATGGGAGCTGTAAAGTATCATCCTCAGGGATAATCTTTAACACTGCTCAGTCTCACTATTATTCTCTGCAGGTTGTGAAAGTCATGCCTTTTGTGGAGTTCATAGCAGGGAGCATTTCAGGTAAAATGAAATTCTTTAAATACAGCAATACTTGCATAAAGGTGTTATTATTGTATACATTTGCAGAATTAAAACATGCATAAAGCCTGCTGGTCATTGTATTGCAGGTGCACTGGGGCTGGCGGTTGGACATCCATTAGACACTGTGAAGGTTGGAGAACACACTTTAATTCATAAACCTAATTAATTGCATTAAGCCAGATTTTCTTTGGACACATTATGTTTTGTTTGTAGGTGCGTCTGCAGGCCCAGTCTGTGTATAAAGGAATATTTCACTGTGTGGCTAAAACCTACGCTCATGAAGGGGTGAGGGTCACACACACTCATCAACAACATATCACCAGCCTCCACATATTGATGGTCACTCACTGCATCTTTTTTTTCCCCCATCAGCTCCGTGGCTTCTTCAAGGGCATGGCATTTCCGGTGCTGACCACCGGCATCATCAACTCCATCGTCTTTGGCTCCTACAGCAACGCGCTGAATTACCTCACTCAGTGTCAGCACTCTGACCAGAGCAGACCGGCCTCTGCTGCACACGTCTTTGCTGCTGGCTGCTTCTCAGGTCTGATGCAGGTAAGAACACCTCATGTTCACCAGCTGCTTTCATCAAAAGCACCTGGAAGGAGAACAGCTCCATCTGGCGTCATTCAAACCATTTTTTTATCCTGAATGTCTGCTGCTTCTTTTTGCTTTTCATTTTCTTCAATTATATTGTATTTGGTTGAATTATCCCTGTATGCAGGCGGCTGTCAAAGGCGGAGCATCTGCTAAACACAATGCTGGTGATCTCAGGATCAGTGTGTATGAGTGGGTGAACACCTTTACTGTGCTCGGTCATCAGACTAGAAAAGCACGATTTAAATAGCAACATTTAACTTTGATGATAATTCAAATCATAGTTTACCCATGTTCAGGCCGAAACAAAAGTTCAATCATCAGTCAGGGCCTCATTGAGTTCAACATGTTAATAATCAACCCATACTTTACTCGTATACATTCATTGACAGAGCAAAAGAATTAGTCTGAATGTCAGTATCTTATCTGACCACCAGGAGGCCTCAGAGAGGCTCTTCAAACAAGCGCAGACTGGAAAATGTCACAGAGGAACAGAGAGAGCAGGAAGCCCCTGAGCCTGTTGTTACTGAAGAGGGCGTGTTTCATGAAGGAGGTGATATGGCCATAGATGTGTCCTCTTCATGACTCAGCTACATAAAAAAATAGGCATTCAGAAGATTCCAAACATCGACTCATTGTTGGTATAGGAATCATAAGTTGCTTGCTCCAAGGCAGGGATCACATGAGCACGGTTCCAGTCACAGCCCTATTATACTTTGAGTGCGCTCACCGACCACACCGTCCAGTTCAGTGGGTTTAAACCAGTCTTTACAGGGAGCAAGCATGCGTACCTGCAGCCCAGCGGATCAAGTTCCACCCTCAACAAAAGAACAGGGTGGCGATAAAGGGTGCGGGTATTTTTGTTTTGGTGCAAAATACTTAACTGGAGCACAGGAAGTCTGCAGTTTGAGCACACGCTGACCACATACAAACTCTACTGTTCTGCTGTCTGAAATAAAATAATATCCTGGCTTGTAATTTGGGCGGACTGACCCTATTAATGCCCCGTTTCAGGTGTCTGTTTGTGCACCTGTCGACCTGGTGAAGGTGCGTCTGCAGGGTCAGACCTCTGCTGACCGATACCGTGGACCCATTCACTGTGTTGCCGTCATTCTGAGGGAGGAAGGACCCAGAGGTCTGTTCAGAGGAGGGCTGGCCCTCGCCCTGAGGGATGTACCCTGCTACGGACTCTACTTTTTGCCGTATGAAGTCACTCGAGTGGCTCTGACGGGAGGGGGCAAAGAATCAGGTCAGTTTCGCAGAGATCAACTGAACAGCTCTAATGCAAATTCAATTTGAATGGCATGATAGCACTCATTGCCGCACTGCATGGTGGTTTTGCTGGTTTGGTTGTTTTTTTTTCTTTGTTTTTGTAATGCAAAATACACGTTCTGCCTGATGGGTGTTAACCTGCTGTGTTTTTCTTGCTTTGCACCAAAGCAGCGAGGCCTATTAGGGAAACAATATAAATAAATAAAATGATGAGATACTAAGAGAAAACCTCTTCCATCGAAGACGACGTTAACGTTTGCACTAGCTCTCCTCAGGTCAGTTAATCCCTACTGTTAGGTTTCTTCACTCACACATGACTCAGGCTCTTTCCTCGTTCTGTCATCAGATACATTTGCCATATTGATGGCTGGTGGCGTCGCCGGAGTGGTGACGTGGATCTTTGCCACACCCATGGACGTGGTGAAAGCACGACTTCAGCTGTCAGGGGCGGGCGGAGGGGAATACAGCGGAGTCCTGCACTGCGTGAGAGCAAGCGTGAGAGAGGAGGGAGCCAGGGTGCTTTTCAAGGGCCTGCTGCTCAACAGCCTGAGGGCGTTCCCCGTCAATGCCATCACCTTCCTCAGCTACGAGAGTCTGATGAAGATTTTGTGTCCACCAGTAAGATGACAAGATGTCTGACAATAACCCACTGCAAACTGGGAAGCGTTCAGTCCAGTCTAACTCTGGGGTCGGGAGCTCAGCAGACAGATGCTAGCTGTCAAAACTAAACGGTCACTGTCTCCTGAAATTGATGAGATGGAACAAGATAAAAGGGCCAACTAAAGCATCGCCATGACAACCGAGCCAAATCGGTGGCTTCAAGGACTTCGACGGCAGCTGCAGTCCAGTTTCAACTGACTGAGGTTGATGTGAATAGGATTTCTTAGAATGGCGCCTTTAGAGAACCTTAGTTTATCATCTTTACTTTTGATTTGATTGATTCCCAACAATCCCGTCACAGCACTGTTGCATCGTTTGCCTGATGACAAAGAGAAACTAAAGTGACATTCTAAAGCCAGCACTGTGAGGCTTGTTTACAACATAGACTGTAATGTAAAGATGGACGATGTGCGGCTCCTGCTCAGCGCCTCCATCTTAGAGGTTGTGACATGTCAAAGTACACAATAAATCTAAGTGGCTCAAAGATGACTTCTGTCATTGTAGGAAGTGGTTATCAGACTGTTTGTTCACGTGTTTGTTTTTTCTGTAAAACCAAGGCAGCATCAGACACTGCGAGGAATGACCGTGTTTATTATGTGAATGAATAAAATGTTCGAAAGTAACATTATGTAAGTCAGAAAAGAAGGAACCAACATTTCTAAGGCATAAACATAAAGCAAGCATAAGCATTGATAAAGATGCATTTGATAAAACAAACACATATCTACCGACAGCGATTACCACACGTGTGTCGTATCAGAGGGCTGATGGACTTTGTCAGACACTCTGGAATCAAGTAATAAATGATAAACAGAAAGAAGCCTTGGAAACATGAGCAGAGCAGGAGAACATTTTTGGCATGATCAAAAAAAGTGGCACTGATGTGTTAGTAGAGGAGGAGCATAAAGGGAGGCGCTGGCAACACCTACTGAATGTGAACTTAAATCCTGAGCTTAGCGTTTTACTCATAGCAATCACCTGAGATTGATTGGTTTGAAGATTCATTTCACTGTATTTTACTGACTTTAGAACCTTTAATTGTCTGGTCAGAGCCAATGGGCTTTTTGTCTATAGGAATATGAATGTAATGATCAATTACTTGTCCTTAAATTCATTTACTGATCAGGGTTGCCAGGGACGCCATCCCAGCATGCACTGGGGGGAGTTAGTCGACTAAGAAAACGACAAAAAGACATAAGAGTTCCTGAAAGATGATGATGAGCATTCCTTGAATGCAGAATGTGACTTTAAAATGTTCCACCTGTGGCTTTTTAAAAAATGTCAGTCATTCAGCCAGGCTCAGCTTTGGCTCAATACGCCTCCGAGAGCCGCACGTCCCAGGCGATTGTGCCCTGTTCACATCGCGAGACAAGGTTGCATCGTCACAACAGTAAATATCTTCCAGCTTTGACTTACCACAGATATTCACATGGACATTCAGCAGCTGCTGTACCACAGATGAGATTAAAATAAAAGAAAAACGAATCATCTCCCACTAGCATTGTGACAAATAGCTTATAGAAGTCACTTCCTTCAGATAGCTAAAGAAAGCCCTGAGCTTTCTCATTTTACTCGTAGCATAGAATCAGGGATGATTCTGAAGATTCTGCTCCACAGAATCAGCTAAAAACAAGAATCCTAAGAGTCATGTCTGACGGGTTGTGGCACCACGTTTCAACAGTAGCCAGTGAGGCAAGGGGCAGAAGGTAAAATGCAACTTCACTGCTAAATTCCACTTGATGCTACACACTGAATCTTTAGCTGCGTGGACTTCTTGCTGCGCGGCAAAGGCAGCACATTGTTGCTTCTCTGGCAGAGTGTAAATATGCAGTCGTCGCGTCGGGACAGCTACGGGCGAGCAAACAGACCATTGTTCATAATGTGATCCCATTTCAAGCAGCACGTCTGTCCTTTAAGTGCCGAGAGCTCTGTGAGCGGGAGCAGCATCAAAGTCCTGGGCGTCCAGCAGTGGTTTGTGGTTCTGCTCAGCAGCCATTGCCTGCAGGCTCTCTCTCTGGATCTGCCTGGCCTTGTTGTACAGTAAGACCCCGACGAACACGAAGATGGTGCCGACGGCGCTGAGGACCGTGACCTTGTTACTGAACACGATGATGCTCAGCCACACTGAGAGGGCGTGCTTGACAGTACTGGCAACACTGATGGAGGAAGACAGTATGAGGGCTGTTACTTTTGTCTTAAACCAATGATCCAATCATTTCAGTTCCTGGGCTCAGCTGGAGGATTGCCTGTTATGAGCCACATGGGCTTGATGCTTCCTTCACTCACTGGTTTTAAACGGGTCTAAATCCAACAGCCGTTAAGTCCTTCTGAAAATGTTCAGATACCGTCTGATGGTATATTAGAGCAGGAGCTACCAAACTCCAGTAGCGTGAACCCCACGTGAAACCAAACCAGGACTTACACCTCCAAACGGATAATTAGAGTATTAGCTTGTGTTGCTAATGCTTTGTCCATTCATTCCATGTGAATTTATTGTCAAGTAATAATTCTAATAATTCTCCCAGTCGGAGTGATAATAACAACAACAATACAACCAGAGTTTTAGAGCAGTGATGGAGAAGAAAAACATGAATTCTTCAAATCCATACATAAGATTTTCAGAGTCGCCCTTTAGGACAAAGATACGGTGGGATTGTGCATGACGGAACAATCTGCACGCAAAGCTTGTTATTATCTAGAGGACTGCACCATGAACTGTCCTGGAGATAAAAGTGATCATAGTCAGCACAACACGGGGGCCAGCAGTGTGTCACGACCTATAGCTGGAGTGAAGGAGTGGTCAAACAGGTTTGCACGTGTCTCCTACCTGAAGGTTACGGGCGATATCCGGCCCATGAGTGCATAGGCGGTGACGCTCTGCAGGTGGAATAGGCCCCCGTCAAACAGCAGCAACAAAACTATGTCTTGACTGAAACTAAAGCTCCGCCCACTCTTCCCAATCACTGGAAGGTCCTGAAAACACAGATACACCCTGTGTTGTTTACTCTGGTTTACTGTTGTTTAATCAGACTTAACCGTATTAGAAGTGGCAATATTATTGCACTGACAGTTATTTAAGGTGATGATAATTGACACGACATTTCTGTGTTCACCTACCAGGAGGAACACCCAGGCAGGTATGAGCATGATGACTGCTGCTGCACTGGTGTAGAACTGCAGCTCTGGGGGACTAAAACACATTCAGCGGATCATTCACGAGTTTGTGTTCCTACATAAAGTGGTCGTTGCACGCGATTAAATGGAACGTATCAGTCTTTTACCTGAACTTGTATGTGTCTCCGCTGAGCAGCTTTTTGGAGAACACGTTCTGTAAACTGAGATCAGAGATTAACCATTTAAACAAACCATCACAGTGCTGTGAAGTGGCTGTGCGGCTTACTGCATTACCAGTCCATGACGTTGGTGGAGAGCGCGGCGGAGAAGCCGAGCATGTTGAAGCTGATCTCTGTGGCTGTGCACAAGGCCAGGCCGGCCATGACAGGGAACAGCGACAAGTTTACCCAAAGGCCTGCAGGTTGCAAAACAAAACAGCACGCAGGAAAAACAACAGGTGAGGACTCTTTGATGCCACGTAACTCGGTTGTTCTGGGGTTGTGCGTGGGAATCAACGGTCAGTCCCAGTTACAGAAGCTGTTCCAAACTGTCCAGCGTGGATGGAAAACAATTTCATCCACAGAGAAAAACAGTCACAGCACAATCACTACACTTTTCATAACAGCTGTGCACTCTATTCTAAATAGGCAGATAACCAGAAGTACAGAGGGCCACCTGAGGTCAGACCCACTGCGAGTCACCTCTGAAGAAAAACATTTGTCTGCTGCCTGCATTCTGTTGAACACATAGTTGCTGCGCGATAGGGCCTAAAATCCTCCCCATGGTGCCGGTGTAACGCAGATAAATATCTCTCAGTGTTTATCAATAACAAGGAATTAACTGTGAATGTGCTGAATATAACAGTAAATCACGTGTCATCCACGTCTACCTGTGTACTCCCCGAGGATCAGCCGGGACATGATGACTGTGAAGATGGGGGCCGAGCTCTTCACCGTCTCTGCAAACGACACGGCCACATTCTTCAGGCTCACCAGGCCCAGGACCACGGTGGTGAACCTGACAAGGCGACATTTGGGTTGCATCAAGACACAGGTCAGAGTTGTGGGAGTTGTTTAGATGGACGCATGTGTGTGTCTGAAGCGCTCCTGCAGTGATGAGCTTACCTCATGAGTCCAACAAATAACATGATCATGATGAAGTTGGGAGGATACTCGTTTCTGGACTTGTGTTGGTACAGGCAACAGGGGACATACATCTTCAGGCAGCCAATGAGAGTGGTGGACACCATCTGAACAGCACCTGGGAACCAGTACAGCATGACTGTCAAACAAGCTAAACCTGACACCTGATTCACCATCATCCATCATCCAAAACACAAAGATACAGTTTAATTCTAATTATACTAAGTATCTGCAGCTGCTCTGCTCTACCTGCTGCAGGCTGTGTGTTTAAGGCTCAGCCTTCTATTAAAATGTATTTTCAGTCTGTGTTATCCTGCCGTGACACATAAATGACTGAGGTAGAAAATCCACAGTGGAAACCAATTTGACGATCCAAGGGTAAAAGTGAGTCTTAAACGGTTGAAGGGAGTGACCATGTTCATTGTGTAAAGGCTCATTTCATATACTTTCTTGCTTCACAATTTTTGACATGTGGCAGAAATCTCAGTTTACTGAGGTGTCCCTGAATGCACCAGAGGAGTTTCTCTAAAACTCAAAGCCACATTCACTCTCAAACAGGTCTTGTCTCTGCATGTTCTTTTCCCAAACCAGGAAGACAGTCAGTCTGGACATGTGGCTCAGCTAAATTCATCCATAGATACCAAAACAGTTTCAAACCTGGAAAACACTGCACACATGCTGCTGCTGCTGCATGAATCAAATGCATTACATATTAAAAGAAGCAGAAAATGGTTTGGCCCTACCCAACATGCTGGGCTCCCCCTCCAGCAGTGTCAGGATGTATTTGTTGAGGAACAGGGTGCAGAAGCTGAAGAAGTACCAGAAGCCCAAGTAGGTGAGCGAGCGCCAGTTCCAGACCCCGGACTCTGCCTCGATCACTGTGGTCTCTGTGACCGTGATCTTTAGGAAATGTTCTCCTGGCAGGCTGTCGCTGCGGGTCAACACCACTCGCTCCTGCCGCTGGCGGAATGGAGACAGGAGGCGCCACAGCGGATGCCTAGCAGAATTCCTGGTGCCGGACATCCCGCTGCGTGCTCCCTGAGGGCCCCTTGGGGACCCAACAGGTGGGTGGAAAGATGAGGAGCTGATGAAGTGGGTTTTTTTTTTTTTTTTTTTTTTAGAGGTTATTCCATCTTCTGATTGGTGCAGCAGGAGGAGGAGATGATGATGATGATGATGATGAGAGTGCTTCAGGGACTGATTCTATTCTGCTGCAGCTGGAAATAATAAAACAGAGAGAATATCATACAAAGCAGTTCATAATGATAAGATGAGACAAGGCATATTCTGACTATAGCATGGTCCCCACCTGTAAAGCTCCGCCGAGGAATTTTATTCAGAAACTTATATTTGCATTGAGCTGACTAAAGAAGAGGCACGCGCCTGACCTGAGTCTTTCTGGGTCACTCAAGAAGTTTGACCTGCTGTTTCAACCATGCTGTGAACTCTGCTGCAGCCCCACGTCCACAGTGGCGACATGCACTAGGAGAGCAGGCACAGTTTATTATATCAGCCCCTCGGGCTGACGCTCAGTGTCACAGAGAGATGCTGAGATCAGTCAGTTCAACACGCAGCTAACGGGCTGCGCGTCAGTCCCAGCTGTTTGGTTTGAACACAAACCCCGGGCTCGGTTCAGTGACTTGCTCATGCACGCTCTTACCTGTGCGCGTAGATGATTCGGTCCGCAGCGGAAAGAAAGTGAGTGAGTGAGTGAGTGGACGCGGCGGCAGGAGGACGTTCCGAAAGAGGCGGAAGTTGCAAGTTGACGCTCGCTACCTCCTGTTCTTTAGCGGCGGAGGCGGCGGCGGCGGCGCGGAAGCACACAAAGAGGAAGGCGGCGAGCCGGGGGTGATGTCCGCCATGTCCCGCAGCACAGAGAGGAGACTACGCGGACATACACACACATACACGCACGCACGCACGCAGTAGCTCCACATGCAGCGACCCCTCCGCTGGTAAACACGTCAATGCTGCGACCACACCGCTGCAGCTTCAAGCTACCGAGGCACTGCCACCGAGTACAACAACCCTTCAAAATAAAAGCCCCACCCTTGAATTACTTTCAGTGTTAACCCAGAGGCCACTGGTCTGGGGTCATTTTAACTATGATTACTTTTTTCTTATCTTTTATACTTCTATTTGTTGTTTTTAACCTATAGGAATTAACCCGGATTGAAACGTATGTGCTTTTAATGTCGAGATGAAAAACTCGTGTGTTTCCGGTAAGACTCCTGGGCTTGATCCAGCTGCCACGAGACAATGTATGTGATGGTGAAAATGATGCGTTCACTGTCTCCAGTACAACTTGGTTTTCCAGGTGTGACTTTAATTTAAAAATTATAAAATAAATATACAGTTAAAAAAACTCACATCAAAAGGAATATTAAGAAGGTTGTGTTTGTTTGTTGTATTTCCTGACTGCGGCCAGGAGAGGGCAGAGCAAACACACGAGACTGAATACATCAATCAAAACAACAACACTGACGTGGTTTCATTACAAGGCTGTGACCCAGTTCATTTCTATTCTGACACTCCAATGTAGCTCAGGTGGAGCTGAACTGAAGTTAATGGCTCTAAGCTGAGGGCCCAGGGCCCTCTGAAGGGGCAGAACACAAACTATAATAGAATGAGGGACATCGTTCAAAGTGGAAAATGTTTAAGCCCAACACCACATCTATACCTTTGGCTATTTGTTGTGTCACTGCTGTGGTTTCTCACAATCTGTCTCTTCACAGAGCCATTGGATTTGTGTGTATTTCCATTGTTTGCAGTCTGGGGTGTGTTTGAGTGTGTGTGTGTGTTTGAACATAAGTGTAACTAACTAGTGAATAATTAACTCTACACCTGAGATAACACACATATTTCTAGATATGTAGGAGTGTCAGTAAGCGAAGATTTACAGTAAAGTTGCATCACACTCACTCCTCTTTTCTAAAAGACACCTCTCAGAGTACACCTGAATGATTCTGTTTGTTGGCGGTGCAGCGTCCAGAGACGTGAGGAAGTCTCACACACAGACTACAAAGCTGCTACACTGACATCGGGACATTCTCCTGAAATCTTCTGTATCACCTGAACATGGAAAGAGATATGGACAAAAGGTCAGAAGTTCTGTACTTTATCAGGAACTTTTCCTGCCAACCCCTTAGTGAAAGTTTAAATATTTTTAAACTTCATACACGGTGCTGTACATTAGAATAACACATGGTAAAATAAATCTACAATCAGAAAGCAACAACTCCGACTTATTTCGATTAATTCAAAAATTCATTGAAAATTGAAAGAGGTGAAAAGGTAAAAGAAACAAAATAAATCAAGTCTGAATTTCAACAACGATTTGTATAAGTGAAACTAAACAAATAAAACAGAGACAGACTGAAGAGGTGGGGGGCTCTCTGACCTCACCCTGTTGTCCTCTAGGGGGCAGCAGCGCTTCACAGCGGCGGCGGAGGAGGAGGGAGAACAAAACAGAAAACAACAGCCGGAGAAGAAGAGGAGCTGGGTCTTCCTGTTGATAACAGAGTTTAATCAGCCGGGGGAGGACACAGACAGGCCGGGGTGGGTGGAGGGGGGGACAGGGACAGACAGTCAGGATGTGAGACAGCAGCCTGAGCTCCTGCTCCTGAAGGAAATGGACGAGACCAGGTCAGCAGCTCAACACCTCTTTAATCATGAAACTCGGATGTTTGCGTCGTGAGAAAATCAGCAGACTGTAATTATTATTATTACTATGTTATAATAATAATAACAACAACCGCAGGCTCGACACATCAAACTGTCACGTGAACTACACACAGGAGGTGAAGTTTCCTGTGCAGCGACTACTGAAGAAGAATAACAGAGTAATAACAAACAAATGGCCACGTGAACCCATATTCTAGCATACAGGGTCACCATGCGTCTCAGAGGGGTCACAAGTGGGTCATGAATGAATGGACATCATTGTACATAGAGGGTCCCCTGTACTTCAGAGGAGCAGTGAGGGAGGCTTATTGCTGTCATATGCTCGCTCCAGTCACGTGTCCACAGTGTCCTGACTCTGGTGCACGGGTTTCAGCGTCTCCCTTCCTCACTCCTCTTCTCTGTGGCCAACGCTTTAGCTCCACTTTCACACCTCATGTTCGGCTTTGAGGCTCTGAGACCACATAGTGTTTCATGTGGAGCCTGTTCATGAGGTACAGAGGGAACAGTGCAGTCACCTTTGGAGCTCTAACTGTATTTATTTGTGTATTTAAGACTTGGTGACTTGTTTCAATGGAAAAAAAAATATGTTCTGGGTGTAATAAAAAGTGACTTCTGTTTTTTATTTCTGCAAAACACTGTTAACTCGACATTATTCTGGAGATAAGATTAAAAAAAACACAGTGGGGAAGTGTGCAGGGATTGGTTCCATTTCTCGTCTCTAATTTTAATCTAAATCTAAATCCGGGCTGCAAGAGCTACTCAAGTCACCACAACAAGTATGTTCAGCCTCAGTCATGTATGTATAACATGAGATAAAGTGCATGTGTGTATTTTATTCCATATGCAATGCAGTCCTTTGTTGGGCCACAGAGCCCAAGAGAGGCCAGACGTTCTGAATCTGAACCTGAACCTGCGGCCGAGACACCAGGAGCTGATCCCGACACCGTGTGGACCGGTGAGTGGCTCCACCTCACATTCCTGTACCATGATAAAACCACGCTGTGTGTTTCTGAACAAACTAACTGGAACAAGGAACCTTTTCACAAAGCAGCAGATGAAGAAGAAGTGTTTCTGACATTCAGCTTCAGCTTTACTTGCACAGTGTAGTGAAGCAGAGGAAAACATGTAACAGGATTCTATCATTACATTTAATCCAAAATATTATTTCAATCAATTCTGTATCTTAAAATACAAGCAGAAACAGGGTTTTTAAGAGTACTGGATATTCTGATACCTCTTTTTTCTCCAAGATATTGAATCCCACACCTGGGTTTTTGTGTATTAGCCGATACCAAGTACTGATCAGTGCATTTCACAAAAAACTTATCTCACTTAAACAGCTGTGTGCTGCTAACCCTGAATGGAGGTACAGTGTTATCAAGAATGACAGCCAGAACTGCAAAAGAACACAAAGAAATACATCTAGTACACAACCCCTTCCTTCCAATAACTCGTAACTGAATACTACTGCATATAGTACATGCTCCATTCTTCACTTGTGGGACTTTCCATTGGGAAATATGAGCATGCTGCTGCTAGTCTGGCCAGACGTGGGAGTTGCAGTACAACCACACTGCTTTATGAGCGGTACAGTGATTGACCTCCTCACTGACGCTTTCATTTTCATTTTCATGCTGACACTGGCATCAGAAAGAGACTGAAATGCACAACCTCACAGATCCAAGTGAATCCTCCACACCTAACCACTTCTCAAGATCCTGTTCTTAGTCCAGCGGTGGTTCTAGTTCATACTTCTGCTTTTCAGTTGTGAAATTAGCCTCTGACTTGCTCGTTCAGGCCACACTTTCTCATCCTCGCCGTCTCTGCCTGCAGATAAAGCAGTGGTCGGAGCTGTCGTGTCTGCTGAAGCTTTACTTCTGTTTCACCATAGCGTCTCTGGTGGCGCTGCTCGGCCTCACGTTGACCAGCATCGTCACAGAGCGCACGCAAACCGACGTGTCTGAGGAGGAAAACTTCACTGTGTCTCTCATCCAGCTGGTGGGACTACGTGAGTGAAATGTCTTACGCAAGGTCAAAGTTGCGCAGTCATGCGATAAAGGAGAAGAATGCTGTGGCGTAACTCTTTGGTGAAATGATCCCATGATGCACGGTGTGGGTGTTTCTAAAGACTTTTTTTTTTTAACTGTCCAGTGTTTTTGCAGTGCACAGTTCTGGATTTTCCAATGCATAATTTCCAGTATTTCACCATCAACCCTCTTCAACATTGTGTTGGGCTGCAACCAACTATTATTTTGAACTGAATGAAAGAATGCAGATTATTTTCTCATGTGGTCGAATATAAAATATTCAAACTGCAAACTACAATCAAGTTCACAACAAGAGTCTTCAAATCAGTTTTTTTAAGATGCTGCGAAAAAAACGGCATGTGGTCATTGAAAAATAAAAAGGACAGCATCACCTGACGCAGAGCAGAAACTCAAACTACAGAAAATGTTGATTATGGAAAATTATTTTAACAAGTTCACAAAATCCTCAAACTTCTGGATTTCAATCCATTATCAGAATAACTGACTATTCGTTCATTCGTTCATCTTCAACTGCTTGTGCATCACTAGAGCTGGAGCCCATCCCAGCTGCCATTGGGCGAGAGGCGGGGTTCACCCTGGACAAGTTTCCAGTTCACCACAGGGCTGACACACACAGAGACAGACAACCATTCACACCTACAGCCAATTCAGGCCCTGGCATTCAGGCACACTCACGAGTGGCAAAGATGAGGCTGTAGTTGAGTAGAGAACGTCATTGCTTGTGCCCACAGCACAGAATGAGATCCATGAACACGTGCAGCAGTTTACATGGGATAAAGGGGCCTGGAGACTGGCGGTTACAGGAATGAGTCTGTCCCCTGAAACCGGTTGAGCTGTGCAACAAACTAAATGAAAATACTTAAGACTTTTAACTGTGTGCGATCATCAGTCACGTGTCTCCTGCAGTGTTCTGCATCTACTACATCAGCCGTGGCGTGCTGCAGGAGAACAGACAGGAGCTGGTGGTGTTTGTGCTCAGCGTGCTGCTCGTCATGACCCGATCGGTGGTTAACTTCTCTGTGCTGGATTCAAAGGACAAGAAGGAGCTGCTGGTAGGACGCCCTCTGCTGGACTGTGTTGAAAACTATTCCATCCACGTTTAAATTTTTCACAGTTACAATAAAATGCTATCTCCCCGGATTGAAGCACTGGCACTGAATTCACCTTTAAAGAACACATTTTATTTGATATATTAATTTTTCTAATAGTCTGCTGAAAAGTTTACTGACCCAGTAATGTCACTGTTTTACACACGTTACACACGCACAATGTGTTGCAGGTACGTTTCGTGTGCATCGTGTGTCTGGGCATGGCGCACGTCGTCTGCACATCACTTCTCATCCGGAGGCCGAGCATGATGGCGTTCCGTGTGAGCGGGGCCTTACAGAGTCAGCAGAAGCACTACTTCCTTCTCAACCTCTGCTTCTCCATGGTGACCTTTGACCTGCAGGCTCAGGTACACACACAGAGACACCCACACACACACACACTCCTTCTGCAATAACAGTGTCAACAATGCCAAGGCCAGGTGTTGATTTAATACCTGAATGTTGATGTTGTTCTACCAAATCAAAGTAACTGGACTTTAAAGCTTCAGTGTCTACAGTTCAGTGAAGTTGCCTGATGCGGCTGAACAGCCCTCACCTCACCCTCCCCTTTTTGAACATGAAAAATAACCCATGGTCAACCTTCAGTTGTCCACTTTGTTCCACTTTGGACAACTGTAAAAAAAAGGTTGTTCTAGAGTAAAGACAACAACAATTAATTCACATAATGAATACATGTTGAGGTGTGGTTAAAGCATGGACTGTATATTCATGGGACGCTCCCTCAGTCAGCTGAACTGGTTTTCCTTCCTCCAGCCTCAGTCAGAGATAAACCTGTGTCAGAGGTATGCAGAGCGCTGCCACTGGAGGCTGGAGTTTATTAACGAGAACAACACAGGGGCAAGTTTTTCTGGTCAGCCCAGATTCCTCTAACAGAGCTCTGCACGTGCTCACATCCAGGCCAGGTGTATTGACGCCACTGTGGCCTGAGGACAAACTATCATCTGTCTCTCCTGCGTCTGTTTGTCTTGTACAAAATGGCCGCTGGGCATCCCAGCCTGGGTGTGTGTGTGTTTGAAAGAGAAACAAATGCCAGTACCTCGATGTCGGGTCCCTGCCAACGGCTTCACTGTTGTGTTTCAGCTGTGCCTGTGTATCCTCATCACCACGTTGGACATGTCCGCTCCCAACAGCATCATCCTGGGAGTCGGAGTTGCCTGGGCCTGCATCACCGCCGCCGTGGGCGCCGTTGCGGTGAGTTCTCTTCAGGCACCGTCTGTTCACGCCAGGAGAGAAGCGGCAAAAGTATCATTATAAAACATCAGGCAGTCATTTCACAAAAGTCTCTGATTCATAAACACGCTGTTTTCCAGGTTTTGAAGGAAGCCAAGGTTCTGGTGTGGGCTTTCATGCTTCAGAACCTTCCTCAATTGGCCCTGTTTGTTTACGTGATGTACATGGTGAGGTGAACCTTATGAAAATAACGTCGAATCATATAAGTGTCAAGTGAACAGTCATGCAGAGATAGGAATAAACGCGTCGCATTCATACTGGAGATGTTTGAAACTGTTCAGTACGTTCTGACCTGGATGGCTGCAGGCTAATTGTGGTGTACTTAAATTCCAGGTGGGAGTGACGTGGTTTCTGGACCAGACGTACACGCTGGAGGCCGCTGCCATCACCGGAGCTGTGATCTCACTGTTGATTAAAGTGGTTTTGTTCTGGAGCCTCGTCAAACTCGTGCACAGGTCAAGGTCTGAGGGAGAGACGTGAGTACGACACCACACTTTAGTCAGTTTGTCATTTCAGTCCTGACCTGATTTTTTTTCTAGCGATCAAGCCCCTGGTGGTCGAGGAGGAGAACAGCAGCTGATGACCTGACACCAGGAAACAACAATACTTCAAATTCTAATTTAACATTACCTTTTAACTTTCAAATCAAACTAAATCAGTCATTTAAAAAAATAATTGTTTTTTCAGCCTAATGTGCAGATCGAATTGTATATATCCAAAATCTAATTCACCCACTTGTCACTGTGCCTGTTGTATGTACCAGATGGAACAACTTGAAATCCCTTTGGGAAATGTTTTTTTTTAAACTTTTTTATAGCTGCCTTTAGACACTGAATTGCTGATCTTCTCCCCCCTGCTCTCAGATAAACACTTCAAAAGCAGGAGCTCCTCTGGAGGATTTACTGCGAGTGAGTGAGTGAGGGGATGTGCAGATGTTTCTTACCGCTGAAAACTTAAAAAACAAAACCATGATCTCTGCTGTGGAATGTGTATAACCTGTCGCTGCCTGCTGCCCCTCACCTGAGCCCTGCAGAGGTTTGAGAAACTCCAAACGTCTGCAGAGTCCATGTTTGAAAACAGCTCTGTGCTGAGGCCAAAATCATTTTTTTTTAATTTAAATTCCAGTGTTGTTACTGAACATTGTGCTGCACCTTAACGAACTGAAAGTGTTTTTTATTCATGGTTCTTAATAAAATGTAAAAACCAGGACTGTTGTTTGAATTAGTTTCTGTTATATTTGGTACAAACAGTTTTACAAACAAGCAACCAGATAATTTTTTTTATGTATTTAAACTCTCCTCATCTTAGTGAACTGAACTAACAAACTGACAGACGCCCAAGGACCCGAGGGATTCAGGTGAGAAGAAGCACAAAAGTAAACTTTCTCTCATTTTTATTAAAGTGCTCTGGAAAGTAAAATAGCAGAGTTCAAATTAGAAACATTCACAAACTGACTGATACAAAAGAGGCTCTCCGAGCTGCAGAGGAGAAAAGCACTTTCAGAGATGAGTTGACAGAGCTGTGTAGAACTGGAACTTTCGGAACTTTCCTTCCACGTATGAAACTCACTTCATGTGAAAACCAGATGGGCAGTGTACCTTTGGCTTTATTTGATTATCTCAGTACTTGACAGTACAACAAGTACTTTTCTGACCAATTGCAAATGGCAGAAAAATATAAAATCAGACCTTTTCTTCATCAACAAAGAATAAACATCTAAAAGCTTAATAATGTTAAAAAAAAAAAGAAAAAAAGAAAAACTTACCAAATAGATTTCTTCTCCGCAAAGACACATTGTAAACTGGTTAATAAACATCGCTGTATGTACAGAGGTTAACGGAATGATTTGCCTTTCAGAGCTCGCTTGGTCCCAAGGCAAGTTTCAACAGGTCGACTCCACAGTTACATCTTTTAAACCAAACACATGTTGAGCCAATTGACTATATACTCAGAAATATATATTAGCATCTACACTTATTATCTGGAAAGATGAGAAAGGTAGGCCACCTAAGCTGAGGCAGACATGGAGCGAACTGAGGAGTCGATCGGTCCCTGGACAAACACACACCACCATCCATAACCCACGGACATTAGTCTATAAAAACTACACACAGATCTGCTATGGCTTTAAAAGACATTTTTGAAAATATTAAAAAGATGCTAAAGACACCTGGACTGTTGCCGCTGTAACTGGAATGACTCTCACTTATCGTCTGAGCGCATGGCTGCAGAGCAGAGACGCTGCAGAACAGACGACACACAAACTTTCTACAGACGGCAAGAACGAGAGTCGATGAGAAGCATCAGAGAGAAAATGCACAAACCTGTGCAAGTGTTAAAAAATCACCACAATGTAAACCTTGAAAAATAATATTTCTATCCATTAATGATACCAGTGTTTAAGGCACAGTCTGTACAGTTGGGCCACGATTGGCAGTAGATCAGGATGAACCTAGGTGGTGTGTAAAACAATGCTTTCTTCAATTTTTCCTGATTTGATCCACAGAAAACAGATTTTAAATGATTCTATTCAAAGAATTTTCCACAAAAGTGAAACCCATCCTTCACCCTTATTGAGATATGTCCTGTTGTTGTGGATGTGTCCCTGTCGTCCGTCTCAAAGATTAAAAAGTGCAAGAGTAGACTCAGGAGCCTTGCAGTGAATCTCATCCACCACTGTCACGGTGTGTTGGAATCCACAATCCTCCCGACGCATTTACCCTTTTCAGAACAACTCTGTCCCCAAACTGCATTTTGACAGTTGCACTGAAAAAAGGCAAAACGTTCGAACACAGACACAGAGGACTGGAGACAAACCTAGACTGACAGTGATGCCAAACTCCATTCAAAAAATCGCTTTGGGGGAATTTTTAGACTCCTCATTAGGCTGGACATTTGTAACATACACCTCCGGCTATTCAGTCCTGAGCCTCTGACCTTCAGTGTTTTTTTGTTTGTTTGTTTGTTTTTTGTTTACTGTTTATCCCCAAAGTAGTCCAGGAATCATTTTTTGTGTCGCTGACACTTTTCAAGACGAGTGAGTGGCAGTTTCAGCCAATCACAAACTGCTCAGACCTACACCTGCAGTGTTGGAAGAATATTTTACACTGTAGTAATGATCTTATTTTATTTTATCCATCAGTTGATCTATTCTGATGATTAGTATTTATGTTAAATGTTGATTTATTTAGATTTAGTTGAATCAAGTTCCACTGAAATCTTTGGGGGTGTCATTGTTTTCCTCTTTTTCTGCCTCATCCATTAATCAAACAATATTCTGTGGAGTCATTTTAAAGCAAATGGGGGGAGACTTCATAGTGACTCTTTCAATTGAGTTTGGTGAGACTTTGAAACGGCTCAGAGTGCAGTCGACTCAAGTCCGGGACCTTAGAGTAGTGGAGACCTTGGGAAAAGACACTGAAGATCACGGAGCAAGCCTCAGAATTCCTCGTCTTCCGAGCTGAGGTAGTTCTGCTTCTTCCTCACGTTCCAGTGTAAACACTGCGCCAGGCTCTCGAACCAGTCGTTGACTGGGTCCCGGAAACAAATGGAGGGTACAGGGAAGCAGGATGTAGTGATGGTAATACTGGAAAAGGGGTGACAGAAAAAAGAAATGTAGCTTGACGATGTTTTGTGTTGCAAAGCCAAAGGTCCAAACTCACAGGGAAGTACAGGTATTCGTAATCGTGAGAACAAAGGAGAAGGTGTCAACACCAAATGCAGCAATGCAACTTCCTCCTGTAGCAACACTAGGTCTCTGTTGAAACATCAATAACTGTAAATGACCAGCAGAGTTAGAAAGGGGAGGGTGATTATCTGTGGGTGAGTTACATAAAGGAAGAGGCAGGATTTGTCTCCGGCCACTCGGCCTCAAGCCCATTAAGCAGGTTGATAAGGTTACGTAACAAAGCCTGCAAGTGCTGAGGGGGTTACACTTATTACCAGTGCACTCTGATGCAGAATTCATTTTTGCTTCTTTGCTCTTCTTCAACTGTTTGTTTTTCTAGAGATATTCCAACACCGACAGAAACTGTTGTGTTGTGTTTCAGCTCCCACTGCCGAACTAGATAATTACAAAGCTTTATAACAATCATTCTCTCTATTTCTTTTTCAAACAGTTGGTGGCAACTAGCTCGAGTTAGTGGCATACAGCTCTTAAAAATAAATCCAGGTTTCTTAATCTGAAATGAAAGATGGTGTAGTTGTAACTCTGATATAAGTGATGATCAACAGGTGCTGTGAATGTGGACTAACCTGTCTCCATGGCAGATCTCCTGTCTCTTCCTTCCATCAAATGAAACCCAGGCAGTGTTTCTGGCATCACGGGACAACATGACCTACATTGGAAACACAAAGACGAGCACATATCTTTTACTTCCCAGACAAGGTTCTGCTGCATTCTCACATGGGCATGACTTGAAAATGTTCCAGGCATTTTCTCAAGGAGCTGACTGCAAAGGAAAATAAACATAAATGTATGTAGCATCTTGGTCAAAGTGTGACTTTAAATGCCACAGACTGTGATTTCAGTGAAAACCAGTCCACCTCTTATTCAGGCTCAGAGGGGGGGGGGGTACCTTGAGCTCCACTCCTGCAGGCACCACGATGGGTCTGAAGGACAGTGAGTGGGGGCAGATGGGGGTGATCATGATGGCTGGGACATTGGGGTGAATCATTGAGGCTCCTGCTGCCACAGCATACGCTGTACTTCCTGTAGGTGTAGATACTATCACACCTGAGGACACACATACAGACTGTGTCAAGACAGAACCTTGAACTGAAAGACAGATGATTTGTCCACTCACCATCTGCCTGCACTGTGGTAATGAGGTGTCCGTCCAGGAAGAGGTCAACATTAGAGAGATAGGAGGAAGGTCCTCTGTCCACCACCACCTCGTTTAGTACCTGACACACAAAACACAACATCCACATGTTCAGTTTTACAGTAAGAGTCTTTTTACAGAACAATGGTTTACAAATGGTTTACAAATTAGAAATGTACAATATTATTATCGCTTTACTAACCTACTACTACAGGAATCTAGAGTGCGACCATGCAAATCTGTGAGGTGCAACTAAAATGTGCCTTAGCAAGAACCAGAACATTGAGCTGGTGTGTCTCTGGTTTAGATTGATTCGTCTCACCTCATATTAAAGTTTAAACTCACACAAACAAGCCCCAGGCTGGCCCCGCCCTTGACCACACACTGACATATATGTGACGAGAAAAGAAGTTGCTCAGTGCATGTCTGAAAGTAGCTTTAATGACTGTTTGCTTGTAAAGGTCTTGAACAACAGGTTTAAAGCCCACAGGTACCAGCCAAGCCATTATGAGGATTTAGTGTTGCTTTGTAAATCCTCCAGCTTGAACTGATGAACATATTACCTGATACTGTATGGCTTTGTGGCTACTTTCAATGTCCCCATTGGTCAGGATGATGCCCTTTTCGTCCAGTCTGGCCTTCTTTTCCCAGTTCTCTTTAAGCACCCGCACTTTCAAGCGACTTCGCAGGACAAGAGCAGCATTACCTGCAAAGAATACATGTGTCTTTATATGGTGTTTCCACTGTAAACAAAACCTGGAGCAGAGGGTTTAATGTTAAACAGAGATGGAGGATGAAGATTCTGTACCTTCAATAATTTGAGTGACCTGAGATTGATAGCTGTCAAATTTAAAAGGGGTCAAGAAGCCTAGGGAGCCGAGGTGGAAGGCCATAACTGGTGGAACGCTCTCCTTCAAATAACAGAGGAACAGAGATTTAGCTACAGAGCACACAACAGGAAGACAACAAGCATGGACAGGATACATCAAGTAAACAAGTTACTTTCGACCAGTAAATGTGAAAAGACGTTGAATACCTGAAAGAGCGAGGATGCATAAAGCAACGTTCCATCTCCACCAAGACAGATGATGAAGTCCACACGGTTTGAGATGTCGTCAAGATCTTACAGAGAAAAAAGTCTATAATCAAAGACTTGTTTTCATTTACAGTGTTAGTAATCACAACATAGACAGGCTGGTTTTCATACCCTCTCTGAAAGTGCAGAATTTCTTGGTGATGGTCCCAAAGTTTTCATCGCCTGAAATGGCCGGGTCATCCAGAACTTTCTTTTCTACGTAAACAATCATGTTTTTTACCTGGAACAGAAAATAATACATGGTTAGTTATTCAATAGCAGCAATTTTCATTCATTTTTTATTTTCACGCTAAGAAAGTGATCAGTTGAACTGACATTATCTTAAATGCATAATATTTATAGTTAACTCTGTGGATGATAGAGTATATATACATCATAAATTAACTATGGAAAGATCTCCAGTGTAATCAAGTCTTAGTAGCACAGATGGGAAAGTAAATATTGCTGCAGTATGAGTGTATTCAACAATTAATTTTAACATGTGGTTCATTAGCTTGAGCCCACAATACCTCTGTGAGGAAAATGCAGAGCTCTTTGAAAGGCTGAAGCAGACTGGCATCTCGGATCTTCTTGATGACAAGGACACTTTTTGGTGGCTTGTTCCATGTCAGTCTCTGGTTGGCAGGGTCCTGGATGTGCCTGAACATACAAACACATGAAACAAAAAGGCTTTCACTGTAGGGTAAAACCAACTCAACAGTCATGATCCTCCAGGATAAAAACAACCACCTCCCATTCAAAATAACACCAGAGCATTGAGCCTCAGATTTCTGCTGATGTAAGATCTGTCATAACCTGCTAAGTCCTGATCCAATTAAGGAGACATCAGCTTAAAGTCTAGCTCTGTTTTTCAAATAGAGTACTGTGCCGCTGACCACCATGTGTTAGCTGCAGGGTCTTCACCTGAACTCCTGAAAGACACTCAAGGATAGTCAAAGCAAAACATAAAATGTTTTTAAGAAAAAGCTAATGGCAAGATCAATGTGATTTTAAAAAAAGCATTACCCAACCCAGTAGAGCACTGACTACAGTTAATTATGGATCAGCGTTACATACAGTGGAACAAAAGGTTCACTTTTCACAAAAGGTTTATTTGCATTTGTGCCACAATAAAAAACTACAGTGCTGTCTACAAAAGAAGGAAAAAGGTCATAAAAACAGAGGTGTGTCGTGTCTGGCATCAAGGTAGTAAACAATGTATGAGACAGTCCGAACTGGCCTGTGAGACAGTTGCTAAGTTAAAAGTTCTCATGGCAAGATTCAAGTAATAACAGTAAACTTATATGTCCTCTGGTTTTGTTTTCTCTGGTAGAAAGTCTCTCTGGTCATATTAGGGTGAACAAACAGTCACTGACGAACACCACAGAGACCGCAAAGAGAGGTGACTTGCTAATTGTGATGTCAGTGAGTCTGCAAAAACACCTTGAAGCATTTGTTGAAAAGATTCCTGGAATATTAAATATCTATGACGCTGCCACTGTGCAATCAGCTTGAAGCCACAGTGAATTCATTATCACCATCTGACATCCCATGCTTTGTTAAAGAGAAGTAGTCCCAGCCATCTCAGCATAGAGATTAACATGATATATGATTTTAATGAAGTAATTTGGCCCTGAAAGAAAGAGGCAGGCCCCAATAGGAAAAACATTTAACTCCCCTCGAGAGTATCTACCTCTGCAAAGGTATATATCCCCTTCATGAAACCACACATTAATTCACTTGAACAGGGTTATTATTTGGATCTGCATCAAACTTAGCATTCAGAAACATGTCATGTCCTGATTCTTTTCATCAAGTTCAATTCACCTTGCCCCTGTCTGCAAATTCACGCAGATATATCTTTATTAAATAGAGGCATTTAAGTACCTTAATAGACCTGTATGTAACCTTGAAAGAAAGCCAGAAGAAGAAAAAACATTTTGTGCTTCATCCAAATTTGGAGGCCAACTTTGTTCGGAAATATTCCTTGCACTGTCTGCCAGTTTTACATTTCAACGATGTAACAAGTTCCCCAAGATTTGGGGAAGATGGAAGAAACTGCTCTCACCATTTCCACACTTTGTTTTCGTTGTCGTTTGCAGACAGGTCCTGCAGTAGGCACTGGTTGAACTTCATGACTTCACACATGAAACAAGGATGCCACTTCGGGTTTCACTCAGCAGGAGAACGAGTGTCAGTCAAAGTTCCTCATCCTGCCTTTAACAGGTTCCCGGAGAGCAGCTCATGCAGTCCCTTCACTGTGGTCAGGCTCCAGTGTCAGCTACACCACCCTCCTGCTATATTCCCCCTGTTTACATCTGTTCCCGTCAGGACTCAGCATTAAACCTTCCTGGTGCAGAGAGTGCTGCTAATTTAAAGCTTGCACTCATCTTACGGTTGACTTTATCCCTGCTTCCGCCCCCTCTGCTGAGCTGGACACGCCCAGTTCAGGGGAAGGGCTTTCCTGACTAGTAAAGGTGTGATTCCTTAAAGCAACACTGACAACAGGTCTGTCCTTAAAACAACTCTATCCACCGTCATGGCAGGTATTGTACTGAAGTGAGTCATATATTGTTCTGAAAATATTCTTGGTAACTAACTTCCAATGACGTAATAATAACAATAATTGCACCATCTGACTGCACACAGACAAAGGTTCAGGTCATTCTATGGACAGGTCTGTGGACCAGCAGAAGGGGAAGTCCAAAGTGAAGCATATGAACAGGAATATATGGATTAAAACTATTTCCTATTTCCTGATGTTTCCTTACAGTAATTCTGACACATTTTAACTGGGAACATAAACTTTAGAAGCTGTATTTCCTCCTCTGTAAAGGAGGGAACTCTGGAAGTTGGATGGTTATAATGTGCATTGACTATCAGGTCAAATGACTCTGCAGTGCACACTAATTAGGCAAGAGAGCGATGTGAGAGAGTTTCTGTTGTGTTTGTTACTCCCTGTGTTTAGCAAAACTTGTCTCTCTCTCTCTCCTGTTGACTCTCCCAATAAGTGGGGGGAGGCACACAGAAACAGTGGGAGTGGCCAGTATCACTCGCAGTTACAATGGACAATGTGACTTGTTTATGTGTGTTGTATGGAGATGATGCAGATGAAAAACTTTAAAAGGGAAGGGATTGTAAAGAACATTCAGAGCATGTCTTAATGTAGCACACAAAATTAAAGTATGAGATGTACTAACAGTGACACTTGTTCTGTTGAGTTCAGGGTGTGTTCAGGGCATCGCTGTTAGTAGGAAACCTTTCTCGAAAGTTAAAAAACAAATGCTTTCCAACAATTATGCTCAAATATATTCAGAAAAAACAACCACACCCATCAACAGAGAAAGTGTCCCATGAAAATTTCTGCCGTTGAAACAGAAACTGGTGCCATGTCACCTCTTTCTTTGCTTCAAGCATGCGTGCTGCCTGAGATGTGACAATTTCTCTATGGAACCTGTTCTTTTTTGAGGAATAAAAATAGCCTGGTTTTACTACTTTTAACCTGTCTAGCAGCTTTGAGGTGGATAATCCTTCCATTAGTGACACCTAAAGACAAACAGTCTGAAGCCACTCATGTGACAACTGGAGTCAATAGGTCAGACAACTTTTGAGGCTTGGACTAGAAAAAGTCAACAGTGTCTCTCAGCTAAGTGACTGATTATTTAGATCTGCCATGATGGTACTGATAATGCTCCAGTAATGAGAGGCCCATGTTGGATTATATGGAACTTCAAAAAACTACTGTAGTTTAAATCAATCCTTTACTGACAGGTAGATTTATGAAGGTAGTGTATTTTGTAGGGTTATTGTATTAAATTACTTAAGCTCTAAATGGATCAGTATAGCTGTTTCCTTCACACTGTACTCACCTCTGTCTGTTTCCTCTTTGTTTGTTAGCAGAGATGAATTAGCACAAAACTTGGAAGGATGGATGTGATTTGTAATTTAAATGTGGTTTCATCAGGGGATGGCTGGGCCTTAGTGGAGGCATGGAAGTGCCCCTCAAATAAATCAAAAATCTATGTTCTCTATTTCACCACTCGGTGTCGCTCTTTACAAAGCTATAGCTTAATTGGCTTGAAATTTGAAATGCTTGCATATTGGACAAAATTGAGTTTTGTCTGGTATAAAATCAAAATGTTGCTCACTACTAATAAAAACAATTTGGACTGATGGTGTGAGTGCTGGGTCACTGATGTGAGCTATATTTCCATTTACCAGTAGCTGCCATGATGACACGTCTGTTCTGTTGATAAGACTACACCCACCTAAGTTTGTATTTCCTTAAGATAAGCTTTAAGATAAATATGGTGAATATTGTTTTCTAGTGGACTGTGATTCATAAAGTGAATATTGCCTTCAGTTGCGCCTGCGCACGGTTTTCTATAATCATAATCTTCACTGTTTAATAAATGAAGGTGTTGCTATTACACATACTACACTTTCACAACAGTGCAACACCACACATTAAGCCATGATGATAACACTGATCTGCAGAAACCTTTTTCATGTTGTTTTTGTCTTACTTACATGACTGTGTGTGGATTCTGGAGCATGCATGCCTTGGGGCCAAATGTAGTCACAGGGCTTGGTCCATGAAGTGACTGAATTCTCCTAAAAGACACAACAACATGACAGACATTCAGGTTCAAAGTACTTAAGATGTTGGACAAGTATCCAAATGAAGACCATTATTTATTACAGGTAACACTGTGACGTTAAGGTGGCTGTTCAATTTAATTTTATTTTCATTTTTAACATATGTTTTCAGTGTGAGCTGTACAGTTGTTCTCCATCCTTATTGGTGGACTCCCATCTCTACCATTCCCACACTTTTAAAAAGGAAAAATGAGAGAGTTGTGTGGTTAACCACTGATAACAAAACCACAAGATTAACATTAGAATGAGATCAACTGTGCAGCTGTCTGTGACTGTTCATAGTGTACAACGGGTCTGGGATCAAACACAGTGCCAGGTTGTACTGCACAAAAGTTGTCAAAAGATACATTATGAAATATTGACAAAGAGCCACTTCTGTCTGTCCTACCTATGGAGCAAACGCTCCATCAGTCAATGATCGAACAAAGCCCAAACCTTTAAATAACGCAAATGGATCACTTGTCTGCTACTTTGGAGTCATGTCCATAGGAGGGCTGCTTTGTGTCACATGTCACTGACACCGAGCTCTGAGGCTAAACAAAATGGCTGACCATGACAACAGAAGCTTTTGCAGCACATAACATGACAAATCCTCTTAGAGGTCTGATTCTGTGAATTCACCATCTGTTGTGAGCTGGTCCTTAGAGCTGCATCCATCAATATCTTCAGATGAACACTGAAGGGTATGAATGAGACATGATGACGAAAGAAATGTGATTGTTCTCTCAGTGCCCTTTTTTAAGGCTATTAGTCAAGAAACCAGAAACACCAATGTGGCTACAGGCAACTGTTGATTGTTAACTTGTTTGTTATAAAACAAAACAGGATGGTGCTGTGTGTGTCGACTTCATCATTTAAAACAGAGTAACCCTGACTGATCGGTACTTCAGGAATATGTGTTACTTTGTGGTCTGTAAAAACCTTCACTCAGAGATGATTTTATTATGTTACATGTTAAACTCAAAATGTTAATGATCAGTTGGCCTTAACCTCTGTTTCTACTTTTGGAACACAAGCACCTTTCAGCCAGATTCCTCAACCTTCCCTGTTGAGAAGTCAGCTTTTATGAGAATTGGTTAAGATTATTTTCGATTTTCAACAAACCCTTTATGCCACAAAACAAGAAGTGTCAAAGGAGGAAACACTGAAAATAAAATCTTTGTGGGTCTGTGTCTCAACACTTTGGACAAGTGTAATCTATTTCCTCATATCCTCATCGGTAATGGGGACAGACCAGAATGGCTACATGGTGGAGTACAGTACCTGCTTTTTTTTTTTTTTTTACTTCTCTTTTACTCTCTTTTCAAAGTAAAAAACAATCAGGGCTGATTCAAACCTACCAGTGCGACAAGAATTAATAGTAAAACCCATTTTGATCTATTTTTGCTTGATTCTGACCATCCTCTCGGTAAGGATGGAAGTAGTATTACTACCTGTCTGATGCTTGACATAATATATTTATCAGCGTGTGTGGGCCCCTCTCCCAAACCCACCTGTGCTCAGAGGAGCTGCCGGCTGATGAGGTGCTCAGGCTCCGGGTCTTCCTGTAGCGTCTAGCCAGGTTCCGGCGGGTGACATCCCCTCCATCGCAGGTGGAGCAGCAGTACGGAGTTTCCACTCGCAGCTCCTCTCCACTATCCATTACAGAGAACGGGGCTGCCAGGGAACAGACGGGACATGTTAATACATCATAAAAGCAGGCTAACAGCTGTCATCAGAACTTCATATTTCACATGTAGTACACATTCATAGGCAGTCAATCTTACATTCGGCACCTGAGCTATTCACCAGGCCGCACATATTCATACAAAAATCTAAACTTTAATGTCCATGTGATGACTCTGCTGTATGATAAATATACAGTGCAGTATTCAACAAGTTTGAGTCAATGACAAGTTAAGTTTTGCCCAAACCTCTGACAAACCTGTGGTGCTGACAATTACACCACAGTGGCTTGTTTTTTTTTTTTTTAATGTCAGGTAAATTCAAATTAATTTGTACAAGTTCCATCGCGTCAAGTGACCGCAGGTTAACTAGCTGTATAATTCACTTAACGACTAACTAGCTCTTTTAGCTATCTTTTACTAAGGATGCAATGGCTAACCGAAGCTAGCAGTCTGACATTACGTAGCTTTGTAAAATGACATGAATCAGACGAACTATTGCTACACGTTAGCAACGATAAGAGCGCACTCGACACACAGTGATCTGATAGCGGGAAGCTAGTTAGCAAGCTAAGCTACTAGTTAGCGTCGGTCATTAGCACAAAGCGCTGAAACCACGCAACTCCAAACAATGTTTGATACCCACAACGTTCCAGCGAGGCGACACGAAGCTGGAGTTGAGAGCAGCACGGTCAGACCGTCGCCATCAGCAGACACTGAGGTTACACCATCTTAACGCAGAGCTGTCAACGATCAGTGGTCCACTTCCTGACACCGGCCCGCCAATCACAGCGCCGCTGACCGCTGACGTCATATTGGAAGACCTCACCATACAGAGCAAGACAAAAAGGATGGAAGTTCAGGAGAAAAAGGACCGAGGCAGAATAACTGTAATAAAACAATAAACAATCTATAAACACTTCTTATAAGCATATTGTTTAATCACCAATCAGTGTACTATGGTTACACCAAGTCAAAATCAAGGTTATTGCCACCCGTGCTAACACATTAAGGAATTTGACATGGTGATTGGTTAAAGGAAAGATAATACAAAAAAAAAAGTCAATATAGACAGAGATATGGAAATTGATACATCACATGGCATGGCTGAATACATTTTAACCAGATATATTAGGTTTGACAGAGTTCAGCATTAAGACAGTCACTGGCCTGTCTATGCAGGCAGAGGAAATACACATCTCTGTACTCATAAACATGGAAATGCTTCATGGCAACCATACTGCAAACAAAAACTTGTGTGATTGACTGCACAGGAGTCAGACTGATTCAACAGTGGATAAGAAATTGTTTATTTGACTTGAACATAATTACAAGGAAACCAAACAGTCTGCAACATTCTAGCTTCAGTGGGAACCGCGTGAATCACACTCAACACAGTAGGTCATCTCAAACTGCTTTTATTACATCTTAAATAACAGTACATTTTAATATAGTTTCTATCTTGCATCCAGCTTTCGGTTGTACACTGACTGACTTTAAAATTAAATACAAAAGGTGAAAAGGGAACAGTGGGGGTGCAGAGCTCTACAGTTATTTGATGGAGAAAGAGAGAAAAGGAAAGGGAATTTTAATAAATTTTTAATATTTTTTATTTTGTTTTATTTTTTGCCAACTCCAGGCCTAACGCACAATTACAGCACATTTTTTGTACAGAATGTCCCAGAGAAAAACAGAATGGAAAAAATGTCACTACTGCTAAAGAAAGAGCGTCTCTGTTTACAAGGAGAAGGGAACAACAGAAAATTCTGCCATTCAATTGCTGCAAGATTTTTTTTTTAATTTTTTTTTATTAAAGGACAGAAAAAAACCTGTTATAAAATGTTTTTCTTGTAAGTGGAATTTTGTTTGCTACAGTAGGAATGAAAATTTATTTGTTCCATTTGAGACTGTGTATGTTTCAGGTGAATGAATGTACGTATGCATGTGTGTACAATTTAAACATTTATGTTACTTCGTAATTTGTGGAATCCCTCCCAAGTATGGACCAAGTAACCATTTATGTTGCAGGGTTTGCTTCTCAAGTGCATAGCTTTGACATTTTAGTTGAATCATGTATGCACGAGTAGCCAAAAAGAAAAAAAGAAAAATAAAGAAAACAAAAGAAATCAAAAAAAGAAAAGGAAAAATATAAATACCATTGTATTGATATATTCAACAGGTTATTTTCTTAAAGAAAAACATCAAAGGACTCAATTTCATATGCACCTTTTTAAGCAATTCTACAGCATGCGATTCTAAGAGATAACCCACCCATGGCAGACAACCAAAATCTTTTTTTTCGTTTTTAACTTAAAAAGTTTCAATATCATTATTTTCAAACATTGATTTATACAACATGTCATTCACAGAGTAGTAACTGCATTTCCAAGCACGGAATGGGCACCTCTGTTAAAAGAGAAACGTCCGGATTGCAACCGAGCGAAAGTGGAGGTACTACCAACCCGACCAAATCACATCACCGGTCCCAACCACGGGCAACAGAAACCAGGAAAAACAAAACTAAATCAAGGGAGAAAAAAAATGAATAATTAAGGGGGCAGGGTGGATTATGATCCAATGGGTTAATCTTCATTTAATTATTCTACACTGTCGCCAGACAAAAAAGGTGTAAGAATGGTTAAAATGGTTTGTATTTTTTTGTAGTTTTTCGTTTTAAAAACGAGCATTCATTATCATAAACAGCATGTGCTTGGTTAGTTAACTTTTTTTTCCTTTAGACATTATTCTATATATGCAAAGTTTAATTTTTGTGCAAACAAAGATTTGTGGACTACACTGGAAAAAAGAAACAGTAAAAGTATCATGGGACTAAATATACAGAAGGGCCAGAAGTGGCTTGAGGACTCCCTGTTGAAGCTCAATTCTCTCGCTTTGTTCTCCAGTGGGATAAAGCTGGATTTAAAATGACATGATCTGGAGGTTCTTTTACTTTTCAACTTAAAAACATTCTCTAAAATGTGTAAAGACTAAGAAATAAAACAAAGCTTTGATCCTTATTTTAAACATTATCTGACAGTTCACTGATCTACATCTCTTGAACAAAAAAATAATCATGAAAATAAACAAAAATAAACATGGACAAAAAGCTATTAAGAGTTAGATCACTGTCATGTAATAACCTTCACTCAGACCTGACCTGTGTATAATGAGGACGCAGGGCATGCTTGCTTGGTGGCGGCAGCAGTGGTGGGGTGTTTGTTTTTTTCACTACAATATCAGAACATGGCCATGGGAGGAATGCACAATTTTTCCCTCCATTCCATTTAGAAACCACTCAACTTTTTGTTTGTTTTTTTGTAGCTGAATGAGTGACAGACAATTGTGCTCTTTTAAATGATGACAGAGAGAGATGAGAGAAGAGAGAAAGAGAGAAGAGAGAATTTTTGCCCTTGATAGTTTTTGGGGGTGTTTGGAGTCAGTATCATGGTGTTTTTTAAAAGATTGGATATGCAATAAAATTGAACATTGTGATGTTGGAATGGTCTTCCACTCAAATTTGGAGTCCGGATGCCATCTGGAATAGCAAAGAAACAAATGCACAAATTACAAAATAATTAACATTTTTTAAGCAATATAATGTATTAACACCAGACAAATGTAAAACTGCTTAATTAAGCATGTTTGCAGTCATGCTGGGTTAAGACAATAATTCTGAAATTATATTTGGGGTTTGTTTCCTCTGCAAGGGCCTGTAATCAGAAAAAGTCAGCTCAGGTTGTTCATATATGAATAAGATTTGAGAAAAAGACCAGACAGTGTTGCTACAAATGAAAAGAAAAACATCTGACTGGATCACTTTGAATGTATTTAAATTCAACACGTATTTTGAAATTGTGCTATTATACTTTCAGTGTAGTTTCATTTGTTGCACCTTCATTCTCAACCGCCAGATGGCAGTAAATGAAAAGTCTAACTGAGGCTCTGCAACCGTTTCTATGGAAGCCGTCACTGTTGCTTACCATAATACCGCCCTCTGGGTTCACTCACCTTCAGACTCTAGTTCCAGATCTTGAGGAAGCTGTCCCAGGACCCTGTTGCCACTGCCATGCCGTCGTCAGTCACACCCAAGCAGCTCACCCGGTTATCATGCCCAGCCAGGACACCTACAGCGACAGCAGAACATAAATGACAACCAATGAAACATGAATGACAACCAATGAAACAAGCTATGTTAGCTATAGCTGTGAACACAGAATGACATGATCCCCATAACAAACATTTTTATATTACTGTCACCTTTATGAAAAACTGGGGTCAATATGCACTTTGGGAGGCAGGATCAGGACATACAGCCATCCTGATGTCCGATGTCCTTCCTGACATGTTTTAGTTTATTTAAAAGAAGAAGAGTCACATGACACTGTAGAAGCTCTGGACAATTATTTCAGTTTTACACTGACCCTGATCCTATACGGTTGATCCTGATCAGCAATATACTCCCACTGATGGATACAGTTAATGTGCATGTTTATATCGTATTTGAAAGAGGTTGCTCAGATGCAGGCCTCCTCTGATCCCTATCCCACTAAGCAATCAATAGATGTAAAGTATTCATGCCTCCACAGGGGCTCCTCTCTGCTGGAGCAGGTGAGCTTTGCTGTTATCCAAGATATATATTCAGGCCTTTCATAATCTGCTGAAACTATATCAAACTTCTAGTGTCAACATCTAGAATTTAGAAGTAGATTCCTGCTCAAATGGTTTTTGTAAAGTCCTCATCAAGACTCCATGTGCACAAAAACATCTGAAATAAAAATACAACCATATGCTCCTTGTTATGTCAATGCAAGTGGTGCCATTAGAAAAGCCCCAGGTTTGCTGTGATGTCAGGTAGACAAGCTACATGAAAACAAGGCCAAAGCAACCAATATAAATAGTGCAGGTCAGGTGCTGAGGGAATGGTGTTAGAGTTGTGCATTTGGCTTAAAGCATGTTTGATTTCCAACTATAACTCTGCTTAGGATGAGCACCAAGAACTCAACTTCTGTGTAAATCACACCACTCAAATTCTCTCAACTCTCTTTCCCAGTGTTTTTCAGAGTCGCCTTCTAGCAAGCAGTCGTCCACATGTCATGTGAGTTTTTAAAGAGGCATAAACCTTCAACTTGTGAAGCTACTAGGCAAGAAATGTTGTGTGATCGTCTCTCGGATCGCAGCCACGGAGCCCTGCAGCTCCTTCAGAGACTCCACAGACCTCCTGCTGGTCGGCTGTATCCTGTTGCATATTCAGGGACTTGAAAGATTTGCTTGTATCCTTTGCCCGATGGGTAATACTCAAGTTTACTTTTCATAATTTTGTTTGAAAATTTTTTCAGCTGCCTCCCTGATTAAGTTTAACAGGAACATTAGAGAGTTGTCCATAATGATAAGGTCTGCGCGAAGACACTGTGTAAAATTAGATGTGCATATGGGTATTAATTTACAATAATAGTGAGCTTGTCAAAAATAACTATATCATATAACCAATGTAGTTCATAATTCTGTTGTGTAAAGGCATTAAGACTATTATTTGTTGGTTTGTAGGAGAGTGGCTTTTTACTTGAGCTAATGCTTACTCTCCTTAAACATAATATCAAGGTTCTGTTATATGAGGTCTTTCAGCCTTGTGTTGTGGCTTACCTGCGCGGTCTGCCTTCAAAGTGTCCCAGACATTGCAGTTGAAATCGTCGTAGCCAGCCAGCAGTAGGCGGCCGCTCTTTGAGAATGCCACGGAGGTGATACCGCAGA